>VDFB02358134.1:146406711-147006711 GCA_007258455.2 Sequoia sempervirens
AAAATGTCAAAAGAAAAACATAACGCGCTCGCGTTATATTTTGCATTGGAAATCCTCGAGCCTTAGCTTTGGTATTTTCCTTGGAATACCAACCCAAAGGCTTGGAGGGCATTCCCAAAGACCAGAGACGTGTTTTTTTCAAATTCAACAAATTTTCACATAATCGGGTTCGTGCTCACCATCAAGATTGCATCTGGTTCAATATCAAGAAAATCGAAGACATGGGTAATGTTAGGTTCTTTATTAGCTTTCCAACGATGTAATTTTTTTCACTTTCTAACAATGTGCTAAGCCTTTCATCCATAATTTCTTTTGTTTGTATGTCTTTTCTTCAAAAGGTTTGCTATAACATAACCATTCATCGAAATTTGAAATAAATTACATTTTAGAAACTAGACTCCATTCTACAATTTAAAAATCTATTAGTTTCAAAAAACTTTAGGGGGAGCACGGCCAAAATTCTGCTTTTTAGGAAGTGCCCACTTAGAAAATTAATAAAAAATCAAATATTCATTAAAAAATTATCAGAAAAAATCATGTCCCTACTACATACTGTTATCTAACTTCTGACTAGAGCGATTTTAAAAATACTACAAAAAATTTCACCATGCTCGGGTCACACAAGAGTTGCTATGTTATGTTTTTCTGACAAAAACAACAGCAATTTGTGTGCATCCCTCTTTTGAACCCCTTAATCTCAACCATTTTCAAAATAAATTAGTAGTTTAGAAAGTAGACTCGGAGCATTGCGGTCCTTGTTTTTGTTCCATCTAAAAATTTTGAGTGTAGCTATCCCTAATTTCACGTCCAAGGTCAGTATTTCCTGATTTTAGAAAAAAAGTGGCCACTTAAGCCCCTTTTTTGAGAACTATCTTGGTGCACTTACCCTTATTTGGGTTTGAATTAAGCAATTTTCTAGTGTGTTCTAGCTTTTTGTGAAGAGAATTTTATTTACATTTTCACTGCTAAGCCAATCTTTTACCAAAGGAGTATAGAAATTCAACACTAAGAAATAGCATAGTGCCACCATTCCATATAAGAGTCCCCTTCTTTCAGCTTGGGTCCATATAGTTCTAGATGCCAACCAAACTACAACACAAGAAGGATTTTTTAGGTGTGAAATATTAAGATTATAAGGAGAATCCATCTTTCTTTTTTTAGCCCCTAAGATAGATCAAAGAATGGGGAAATGATTTGAGAGGGAAGTAAAATACTATGATTTTACATAAGTACCAACATAATCATGAACCAACTATATGATAACAGTGATATAAAAACTATTTTGATGAGAGAGAGAAAGTCCATTACATTCTAGGAAACAATTTTGTAGGTCATGATTAAGAGGAGTCAAGAAGGTTTTCTCCTTGTGCCAAAATATCAAAATGGTTAGAAAGACAGATAGATTGATCAAAATTTCTTGAATCTTTTGGGAAAAATGGGGGAGATCTTGATCTTTATCTCATAGATGGAGGGGTAGAGATGGAACATCGATCAAGATACCTCAAATTATTAAAAGTAGTTGAGGGAGGAAAACTTTGAGCTTGATCATATGACCACCTTAAATTTCAAAAACCTAGAGAGTTATTTCCTCTTCTTTACTAGTCTCCAACCATCCAACACCATCGTGTCTTTGTAGGATGAGGCATAAGTTATAGAAGGTTTATTAAACTATTAGTCTTTACATCTATAAAATACTTGACGTATTTCATTAAAGGTGTAGAAGCCTAAAGGAAAAGTGGAATATTGAGGAGGGCTTTGTAATAGTCATGGATTGCTTGGGCCTAGATTTGGGGACTAAAAAATATATTACTTTTGATAGGACAATGTCTTATCAAGTGACCTTATTATCAACAAAAAAAATTAAGCATTAAAGGATTATTTAAATATATACTAAAGATTGATAAAAATCAAACCTAGGGCCAATTAATGTGAAATTATCATGAAGTTGATTGTTCAAATCCATCTCTTCATAGACTCTAGGATGCACCCTTGACCTAAAAAAATTGTCTGAATTATTCTTACATTAGATACGTCTTCCAAGATGAAACTATTTCCTTGAAGAAAGGTCCACATACAAGGTTTAAAAAAAATCTTGACCCACATTAAGTAACAAGATCTTGAGGGACCATTAAGGTGAAAATCTAAGGATCAATCTTGTAGATTGTAAACTGACTAAAAATAACCAAAGTACCATATTGAAGCACAACTTGTGAATGTTCAACTAATTTAAATTTGTTGGAAGCATAATCCTTTCCTAACCCTCTCAAAGCTTCAATTTTCTAGCCCCTTATTTTCCTAGTTTAATTTATCCCATTTGAAGAAATATGTTTAAGAAATTATTCCTCCTTTAAAATGAAAAGATCATAGACATGTGCTAGCAATCATCAATGACAGTCAATCACTTCATCGAGAAGCATATAACTTCTAAATTTTTACCTACTTCCTCAATGTTTGGTTCCTCCATTGCATTATCTACTCGGGCTAATAATTTCCTTTTGTGTTAGCATTTGTATGGTTAATTGTGTCCTCTCCATTCAAGTATATATTTTATTATCTTTCCTTAATATTCTACTTGAATTTCTCTACTAACTCAAGTGCATTCTCTCTTGACATGCTATTCATTTCCTTTGACTGAAAGGTGTCCAACACTCCTTTATCTTGGTTCCCTTTTATTTCTTGTGCTTCTTCTTTAAGGCTCGTGTTTATTATGTGCTACAATTGTGCATCATAGATTTTGGTGTCAAAGGGCTACCACCAAAAACTAGTGGTGGCTAAGAAACAAATCCTCAACCACCCAACACCAACTCTTGTGCCCTAGCTTGGCCTCTTAGGATTGTTTTATACCACTCTTTGTACCTTCACCGCTTGGTTTCAAAGTAAAATCCTAAGTTTCACTCTAGATTTTATTAAAACCCTAAACTCTATTACTTGTTCATAGCTCTAATTTGTGCTCTGAATCCTTCCCTTGTAGTGGCATTGTGTCCTAAATAAGATGTTGAAGGTACATCACTAAAAACTAGTAGCAGCTAAGCAACATAAACCCTCTTTCACCCAACATGAACTCTTGTACCCTAGCTTTACCTCTTAAGGTGGTATTCCATCACTCTTCCTACCTTTGTTGCTTGATTTCATGATAAAATCCTAATTTTTTCTTCAAATTTTGTCAAAACCATAAGCTTTGTTACTTGTTTGCCTCACCACTAGGCCAAATTTCCTCTAAATTGTATATTTATTTTGAAATGGGTGCATATAGTGGTCGGGGACAATAATCTTTATTTGTCAAGGAAAACCACTAGCTATACCAATAGTAAAAAACTATTATACACTAAAAAAGATGATTTAATTTATTATAGTTTGTGTATGTATAATTCTAAAATTTAATTTCACTTTTTGTAAGATGATATTTTTCTGGTCTATGTAATGTATCCTAAAATTTTTAGGAAAAAATTATGTATAGTTTTTTTATTATTGATATTTCATTATAGATTATTTTTGTTTGTGAGACAATTTTATTAAAAAAACTTAAATTGTAGAGTTTAAAATCATTAAAATATAGTTAAAATTTATGTTGATTTTAAATTTTTACAATTAGAATTGATAAATTAAAAATATAGAATATAAGTGTTTTTAGATTTATTAATTGTGTAGTAATTCTTATCATTGATGTTTTTTTATCATATTTCATGATCCATCATCAAAACTAAGAGAGCAATAGAAAATAATGCAGCAAAATGATATACTATCTAGTTTGATCTAAAGTACTGATTTTGCTAAAATTATTGTACAATAAAAAATCTAGAAACACTTATATCTTAAATTTTATGAACTTTGAAAATTTGACGTCTCTAACAAAAATGTACATAAACTTTACAAATCATAAAAATGATCATCATTAATTTTATCTATAAAATAAAATGAAACTACATTTTTAATTGTTTTAATCTTATAAACTAATAAAAATTTGAGAAAATTAAATATATTATTAAATAAAAATAATAACTCACAATAACAATATTAAGTTTAATTTGTTCCTAGATATGGTATTGTTTAGTTTCTTTCGTCTGAGGTTTGTTCATATAAGCTTTGTTGTAGTTGTGCTATAATTGGTTGCAATCCCTATTTATTCAAGGTTCAGATTTTTCTTTCTTTTTTAAGATTTGTAAAAAAAATTGGACCTTCCAAAAACCTTTTTTACCTAATCAAAAAGAATATTCAAATCAAATTAAATGATAATGTTTAAGAATAAAATTCAAATAACAAGCTTAATAAATTTTAAAATAATTATTTTAAATATATAATTTTTAATTTTTAAATGAAAAAGTTTTTATTTATTTAATGATTAGTTAAATTGAGATTTTTAGCCTGGTCTAGATTAGGGGAGCCCACAAATAGGGGACCTCCTCCCTAGGAACAACACCCCTTGTAGTCCATGCAGAAGGTCCCCTAAATAGGAAACAAAAACCAACACTAAGATTTTGCTCCACACTTGGCATGGGAGCGTAGATGCATGTTGAAGGCTACCTCATGCTTCTTCTTCCTTTGAATCACTTTCCATTTTTTCTCCTATTCTCTTTTCCTTGATGGCTCTCTATATTCCTTAAGTGGGTTGCTCCTCCCTTCAGAGGATTTAATATTCATTCTCTCTAACTGACCAACCAACTCTTCTTTTGATAAAGGAACACCAACAACTTTAACATTTTCTAGCACCACAATAGATGATTCAACCATAGCCCTTGAAGTGGCCTAAGATTTACTTGGTGGTTCCTTACTCGTGAATTCCTCAAAAGATGCCTTTGGTACCACATCTAGGGCATTGCCTTCTTGGAAATATTTTTCCACCAAATAATGGTGGAGGGATACCTCTTTCCACGAAGTTGCTTGGTTAACATTCTTACGCTTTGGATAGTGAGCAGCGATATGACTAGTGTTATAGCATTTGCGACAACGAAATGGTAAACCTTCATAGTCAAGCAATTGTTTCTAATCCCCCTTCTAATTTTCAAGAGGATGCTCATCGAAAGGTCTTTTGTAATATCCATTTCCACCAAAATGCAAGCATAAGTGGTATGCAAAAAGTTTAAAGAGCCCTCATCCACCTGCAAAAACTTTCCTAGTTAGTTGCCAATGGCTTCAAAGTAGGATTCAAACCAAAATTGTAGAGGGAAATTCAAAATTCTTACTCAGATCAGAGCCATATCAAAGGAGTCAATGATTGGGTTGAAAGCAGGGTGCCAAGGTTTCAACATCAGCAAATGCTACTCCTCCCAACACCATAGATAGTCATAGAGGATAATGTTCCTATACTTAAGATTATTGAACACCACCATGAAAAACTCTCGTGAACTAGGGTAAATTTGGACATCACCATCCAATATAGGTTGCCATTTTTTTGCAATCCATCAATGTAACTCAGCAAGACACAACTAAAACCTCATAATCTATCGATCAAACCCTTCTATGTAAAATATAACTCATTTTTGGCCACTTCGCATGTTGTATCCTCTCCAAAGGTAATAGTTGGGGTCATGCCAGCCTTGCAAAGAGGCTAAGTTTCCTGCTCTATTCCTTGAGCCATCACTCCTTCACCCAATCTCCCCACCGACCCTGTTTCCTTCCTTCACCTCCATGGTGGCGTTGAAGGTCAACCATTAAGATAAAACTGTGAAGTTGGGCATTTCAACGGGCTCCATAAACCATCATTTTTCCTTTGATTGTGAACAACACTAGTAACCCTAGCAGAAGCAGCAACAACAATGACATTTTGAAAAATAATCCCTAAATTAATTTTTTCGAGATCATGTGGTATATTACCAGTGTTCCATGGGGACGCGTCGCCCCTAAAAAACCTCATGTTTCCTAGATGTCCCCATCTCGGAGACTTGGAGACTTGCGGGGGACGTCCCCCAACCAACCCACCACCAATGCCACCATCCCACCACCAACGTCGCCATCTCTAAGATGCCACTAGGACTTTGAGGAAGTTGAGGTGTCCTCAAGACGTCTAGGGGACTCCTTATAGTTGTCTCCAAGATGTATAATTCTTATACTTATACATATTTTTATAACTATTTTTTGAAGTACTATATGTATTTCAGTACCTTGTCACCACCTCGCCACCGTCCCCCCGCCATCCCCAAACTTAGGGCCTTGGTCTCCCCGTCCCTGAAACCTGTCCCCACATCCCCCCGTTAGGAAACTCCATGAAATTATGTATATTACCCTATAAATTAAAAAAATATTATTAAATATATTTAATTTTAATAAATTAAAATTTTAAATAAAATATAAATATTATATTTTCATAATTTATAATAAATTTAAGAGTATTTTTAATTTTAATAATATATATATTTTTATTTATCAAATTTGAATATAATAACTAAAATTAAAATAATATAAATACAAATAAACAATTTTATCACTATGTTTATATATCAAATATCTTTGTCTATTTGTTTTTTTGTTGCTCTTTCCAAACATGATTATAGATTGAAAATCAACATACCAAATATGTAGATATTAAAATGTTTGCTTAATTTTATCTTTATTTTAAGACAAATATTTAAATCCTTTAATTTTTATATTACAATTTACATATTTTTAATAATATTTAGAAAATAAATCATATATATATTGATGCTTAAATTCTTTTATATAAATTTTCAAATATATATTTGATTTTAAAATTTTATTTTAAATTGAACATACTAAAAAATTATAAAATAATATTTAAATAATTCTAAATAAAATTAAATAAATAATTTTTAAATAAACAAAATAACTTTTGATTAAATATAAATTACTCTTCAGTAAAACAAAAAATAATAATTATTGAATAATCTTTAAAATAAATTAAAACAATTTTTTAAATAAATAGAATAGTTCGAAATTATCCGTATAATTCACTCAATCCATTTTTTTATTTCAAATCAACAAACCAAAAACTACATTCTTTATGGAGGAACCTTTGAACCTCACTTTTTGTTGATTATGGAACTGTTAAGACTACTAATTAGTTATGGATTAATTAACACCCCAACGTAAGACCCTAAAATTTTGATCTGCTTTGTTCACTCAGACAATTTTAAAATGTAAATTATCTAAATTTTGTGTACAGGCGCTCATGTAATGCGTACAAAAGAATGTTGGATTTTCCAAATTTTCAGTTTTATTTTCCATCATTCGTGCTGCTTTAGCAGAGGAGTAGAACGACGATAATAAGTATTTCTTTTCAATTTCTATTGACCAACTCTGCCCGTTGCAGCTTCGAAGCTCGGCTGGTAAAGATGGTGGTGAATGACCTCATTCACACTTTGGACAGAGTGACATTACAAGTTGCCAAGCAGCCGGTTGGAATAGGCAGCGTCAAGGATTCTCTCCTTTGGAAATTAAATCTCAATTCTGTGGAAGAGGTGGTAAACTTGGAATATGGGGTATCGGTGGTATTGGCAAGACTACAATTGCCAAGGCTGTCTACAATCAAGTATACGCTGATTTTGAAGCTGCTTGCTTTGTATTCAATGTCCGCGCAACTGCTGCAAATTTGCAGAAACAAATTCTTCAAGATTTAACCAATTATGATAGAAAAGTGGACGCTGTTAACAAGGGCATATCTTTGTTCAAAAATCAGTTGGGAGGGAAACGTATGCTTCTCATTTTGGATGATGTGGATGGTGTTGTACAGCTGAATGTTTTACTTGGGGATTGGCTGGCCCCTGGCAGCAGAGTTGTTATAACTTCCAGAGACCAGCACATTCTCAATGTTGCCGATTGCCAATGCATCCATGAGATGACTGGATTGGAGATAAATGATGGTCTCCAGTTATTTAGTTGGCATGCTTTCCTCAGAGCATCTCCAAGTCCCACATACCAAGATCTGTCTGAAAGAACAGTGGAAACTTGTAGTGGGGCATCCTCTTTCAGTGGAAGTGATTGGATCTTTCTTATATGATAAGCAGAATGACAAAGGTTGCTGGATAGAAGCTCTTCACAACATTACTCTCAACCCAGACATTCACAATAGACTCTACATCAGTTATAGTGGTCTTACTGATATTCAAAAAGAAATATTTGTCGACATTGCTCGCTTCTTCGTTGGAGAACACAAAAGATTTCCCATTGTTTTCTGGAAATCCTTGTATAAGATGGTTGAAACTGCTGTACTTAATCTTTCGATGAAGTCATTGATAAAGACTGATGATGAAGGTGTATTTGAGATGCATGGCCATTTGCAAGATATGGGGCGGACAATTGCTGAAACAGAAAAACAAGGAACCCAGCTATGGGTGGGTGCCCATTTAAGCACCGTATCCAACGACTTCAATTTATCTCGCCTTAAGCTCAATGGAGGCACTCCACAAAAGCTTGAAATGGTATACAGACCTGGTCTTAGATATCTTCATTTGCAAAATCTGCTTATTGAAGGCATGCCAGAAGACACGCTAGCCACGCTTCCTCTAAGTTTGGTGTGGTTAAAGTTGACAGATTGTGACATTAAAATTAAAAAGAAGAGTGCACTAAAGAAGATCCTGGGTAACATCAGGCAATTGAAGAAGTCCCCTGGCAACCTGTCACAGCTGCAGCACTTAAACTTGAGAGGTTGTTTGAGTTTAAATAAGCTCCCTGATACAATTGGTAACCTGTCACAGCTGCAGCACTTAGACTTGGAAAGGTGTTGGAGTTTAAATAAACTCCCTGATACAATTGGCAAACTGTCACAGTTGCAGCACTTAAACTTGGATTGGTGTAACAAGTTAAACAAACTTCCTCATACAATTGGCAACCTGTCACAGCTGCAGCACTTAAATTTGAACTGTTGGGACATTTTAAATAAACTCCCTGATACGATTGGCAAACTGACACAGCTGCAGCACTTAGACTTGAAAAAGTATTGGATTTTAGATGAACTCCCTGATACAATTGGCAACCTGTCAAAGCTGCAGCACTTGAGCATGGAAAGCTGTAAGTGCTTAAATAAACTCCCTGATACAATTGGCAACCTGCCACAGCTGCAACACTTAAGCTTTGGATGGTGTTGTATTTTACTTGAACTCCCTAATACAATTGGTAACCTGGCACAGCTGCAACACTTAAACTTGGGAGGGTGTTGGATGTTAAATGAACTCCCTGATACAATTGGCAACCTGTCACAGTTGCAGCACTTAAACTTGGATGGGTGTATAAGGTTAAACAAACTCCCTCATACAATTGGCAACCTGTCAGAGCTGCAGCACTTAAACTTGGAAGGCTGTCAGATTTTAGATGAACTCCCTGATACAATAGGCCATCTGTCACAACTGCAGCACTTAAACTTGAGAGAGTGTTGTATGTTAAATGAACTCCCCGATACAATTGGCAACCTGTCACAGTTGCAGCACTTAAACTTGGATTGGTGTAAAAGGTTAAACAAACTCCCTGATACAATTGGCAACCTGTCACAGCTGCAGCAGTTAAACTTGAGAGGGTGTGACAGTTTAAGTGAACTCCCTAATACTGACAACTTGAAAAGGTGTAACATTTTAAATGAACTCGCGGATACAATTGACAACCTGTGAGAGCGGGAATGGTGAAGACCTCTTGAATACTTGAGAGATATGTGGGAGAACAATATTGATTGAACGGCTACCTCCTTACGTAGCTTCAAGTACTGCAGAGCAGAAATTGAAACAATCCGATTCTTTTAAAATGGTGTGTTAAATACTCTCTTGATTTAATTGTATTCAAATTTTGTTATTCAATGCACGGAAATGCAAAATGACGTGTTCTCTACAAAAGTATGATTTGCAACGGCACCGTTATTTCATTTCCGTAGAGATAGATGAAGAGCACCAATATTCCTTATAGTCCTAATAACCGTTTACTTAGCACATCTGACTCCCAAAACCATTTGTATTTTAGTCATTACATAATTTTAATTATGGCAATAAATATTTGCACCCTACACCTATACATGTTCATTAGATTATATGTGTAGTTGGCCAAAAAATTTAAACAACTACAGGTACATATCTATTTCCAACAAATGTCAAGTTGCACAAAATATCTCACTTTTCCATTAATATAAAACTTTAATGTTTACAATTACCACTCTATACAAGTGGCTCAAAACTTAAAATACATTGTATTTTCATGTACATGTGCACAACTAATGGTGTCTAATATGACATAATATAAAACATTTATCAGCTTTATGGCCAACTCTATGCACTTTCTCCCACACTTCCTATCACATTGTTGTACCCAAAATAAATTTTTGCTAGGGAGATAATTGAAATCATTTCCAGAAAAATAGGAGCCAACCTTTTAGGAATGAATCTTCCAGTGGTGAAAATGAAGTGAGGCTAAAAATTGCCCCTACAGCTTAGAAGTTTTGTATGCCACTTGTTGCACATCTAAAAACTAAGATTCCCGCTAGAAATTAAAAAAAAGAGGGAAAATGACATTTATCGCTGAATTTTTCATTTCATATTCTGCAGAGTCAGAAACAGAGCATCGACAACCCTGCACAGACCAAAAGCAGAGCATCAACAACCCTGCACAGACCAGCAAAAACCATCAACAGAAGGTGCATTTGTATTTTCAATTTTCAATTTTATTTTATGAAGCGTTAAATTTTATCGTTGTATTTGTTTAAGTTCCAATCATTTTCTGTAGAAATATTGATGCCATATGAATATTTCTTCCGGATATCTCCTCCACTACTTCTACAGCAGAATCGTCTTCATAATCTTCTAATGGCCGGGGCATTGTTATTTGATTTTTTCACATGTCCGTACAATAGAGCACTTGTCAGCTGTAGGTTTGTACATAAACGAGTCGCACAATTTGGCTTGTTAGCGTCCATTCTGAGTGACCCTGGATGCAGAGCATATGGTACTGTTTGATTGTATATTCATTTCAATCGCATCTGATTTTTTTTCCTTCCAAATGTTCAAAAACTTTGTTCCTGTCCTTGTAGTTGAATGGATGCATTTTTCATGCGTTATTATACCTTTTGAATCCTTACATAACAAACAAGTTAAAATACTGTTTGAAGGGTAATCCAAGAAGCAGCAAAAGCAGCTAATTTGAATATTTTAAATAATCAGCATCACCAACAAGGGTAAGGGGAAATGGAAATGGAAGCAATGGAATCTTAATGAAACGCCTGAATTAGTTTTTATAAGGCTTGAAAAAAGAACCCAAATTAATGTCATATTCAAAGAGGAATATTATAAATATAGTTTTTGTACCCCTCGTGCAGAGCATTGAACCCATTTGATCATCCAATAGCAATTTAGGATGGTAAATGGTAACGAGAAAAAGATTGAATAGGCATTTTAAATTTGAGGTCATATAATGTATAATTTTATCTTGGGCAGTAATCGAGAGATGTGGGATTCAGGAATTGAGGAGTTTTTTGAATTCTGGTTTACCAATTGGAGATGGTAGGGTGCTAGACTGATTTTTTTAAACACATCAAAGCAATCTCATTCCAATGCCTTGTTGGCAAGGGAAGAATCTGGCATTTTACTGTTGATTTTAGATGTGGAAAACTTTAAGGGAAGGGATTTCACATTTATTATCTATATCTGTAACAGACTAAGAAATTGCCTTAAAAGAAAATATCAGTGAGAATGGGTTGTGAAAAGCTAAGTTCTAAGCTTTATCATTGAGATACCTATGTGGGAGAAGTGTGCATTTTCAATATTAACATCAGGCTGAAACTCTAACCACCACCTATGGTCCAGTGAGAAGCTAGGGTCCATACCAATTCAATTAACTATGTAATCACATAAAACAGCAAAGAGATTTATTTTAAGGACTAAAAGATCCAATCTCAAATAAAATATATGGGTACCCTGGCAAGCATGTAAAAGCCACGATATCTTGTATGAATCTCACAACAGTTCAATACAGCTTGGCAATTAGATAGCAGCAGCAAGTATTTGAGATACTTCCTTATTTGAAATTTCTTTATGATGTACCCTGCTGATTCTTGAATGTGTGTGATATATGACCCTAAGGTTAATATGCTATCTGAGCCTGTCAAGATCCATGGGCACCTTCTCAGTTTGCAATTGTATCTGCAAATAGGGATTTGCAATTGCTTGCACTAAATAAAACTAAATAAGGATTAGAAGAGATGGGGCAGAACTCAACTCTTCATCATTGGCAAAGAGAAAATGGCAGTCTTATCAACCAAATTGAAACCATTAGTGAGTCTGAGAGCATCATCTAGTGAGCAATCTGGGTTGAGATATATTGCATCCTATAAAGAGGATGTATAATTTATCTAGCAAAGCGACCCTGATGGATGCCATGACTCATTCCTACTCAAGCATTATCTGTTGGCATGTGTGTCAAAATTTTTGAATTGTGTGGATAGGATTGTGTATTTAAAAATATTTATTTTAGATCATTCTATTGTCAAAAAACCACTGATAAGTAGCATCTTACATTCATAGGATATTTTACATATTAACTACAATATAGTGGATATTTACTTTCAAGAAGACAACACACTTTTGTGAAATATTATAGGAGGTGTTTTGTCATGTTTTCACAACTCCATTATTTTCTTCCTGAGGACTTTCTCCCTTTGTACAATGTCAATTCTTATCTTCTCTATACTTTACTTTCAATTCCAATAAATTAAATTTGCAATGAACATCCTCACCTTCTAAATTTTAAGAATCTTTACACTTTTCATTTTTATAGAATGATCAACATCTTCATCTATAAATTATCATTGGAGATAAACCAAGACTCTGTACTGTACCACAATATCTTCATCAGATATAAATTCTGTCATCTTCTGTATATAATTGGATGAACCGATGCATTTCCATTCCTTTATAAAATAACATATTTCCTAATGCTAGTCATTAAGTCGAACTTTGTTGATTCTTCAATCATATTTCTCATAAGATAAAACCTATACCAACAATAAATAAAGAAGCTCTCCAGCAACTACTGATGACAGGTAGTAGTCATCCAATCATAGCATGTAAAACTGGGCCTACATTATGGCTATAAAAACTACTGTTTCTCCCAATTTCAGGGACACTGGGATTAGATTTTACGAATAACAATTTAATAAAAAAGATGATAACAAATAATTTAAATAAATAAAAACAGTTGAAAATTTTAAAATGTGATAGGGATGATATTATATTTTAATTAAAAAGAATATAGTTTATAAGAATTTTTATCATTTTTTAAAAATTATGTATCAAATTAAAAGGACTTTTTAATTTAGATATTCCCTCCAAGACTCTATCTAAATGGACCCAATAAAACATTCTGTAGGACAGGGGTAAAATTTGTAAAAAACTGTTTAACTAAAGGTCATTGATGTTCAAAAATGGAAAATGAAAAAAAAAAGAAAAGACCAAAGAGATTTCACTGTGAGTAAAACAAGGGAAAAAATGTGGTAAATTTATAAACAAAAATTGCTTGCTGCATTTGTTGAAAAATACACTTAGCATTTTCTGTTCGTTTTCCTTTTATCTATTGTTTAAAGGATAAAATAGTTTTAAAGACAATGTTAAGATGATATTACAGTGATGCAATTTTAAAGAGTAAAGATACACTTTACATATGAAACTTTATTACCTTGTTAAATCAGATCTGCAGGTGAGTCACAGAGTCTCTGCTCTTCACAAAAACCTGCTCTATAGTCTCCAAATTGCTGGAAGTCACTGAGACTATCTCTTGCACTTAAATGAGATTGTATTCAATAACCAACATTGACCCTTAACCGTTTACTGTATTTGTTCTTTATGTCCTTAAACTGTCTTCAACATCTTCTGCATTTTACTCCAGCTTCTTGCTCAGTTCGTGACTTTTTCGGATGGACATTCATGAGGCCAGACGAACATGTTAGAAGTTCCTGGGTTTTGTCAGCCGCATTTTGCACAACTTGTGAATCCCATACTTTTCTCTGTACCTTGGGTCCAATGCTTTATTATTTTCATAATGATAGTCTTTTTCCTTTGTATTTAAGGTGCTGTTACATTAGCATTCTCATAGTGTTAGAGGGCAAACATCCATAGGTTTGTTTAATTAAATTCACCAAGTGTAGATGGTATAGGATCAAAGACATCAATATTGTAAAATTAACTAATTAGGAGACATATTATGCTTCCAATTGACTGACCTTACAAGGCTTCCCAAATGTCTTTGTAAAGATGCTTGATTCAATATTTAAGTAACAAGTGTCATGGCATTTGTGTATTTAAGTGATCCAAAAATCAACCCGAGAGATGAAAGTGAGTTTCTTTTCTTGTCAATAAGGGATAAAGTAGTGCTTAAAGAAATCTCTACCCCATTCTCCAACTGGTCATCTCTCTTGATGCCTCTTTTTCTCATACCTGCAGACTTTACACCTTAATTCACACATTTCTCCACTTAAAATTTCAATGTGATATAAGGCTGTCAATGGAAAGAGGATACTCAAGTATGACTTTTGAGGAACTTAACTTTGTGTCAAAACGACTCAGATCTAGTCCCTAAGACCTACACAGATATTCGTATGTATTCGTTAAGAGAATGTGATGCAATGCTTGGTTGTGATTGCTGTTAGTGGTGGGTGTGATTTTTGGTCTTTCATTTTTAGTTTCTTTTGAGAAATAATGCAATTGGATGTATTGGAGATGGGACTGTTTTGGGTGGCTGTGTTTGTTTCTTTTGACTGTTCAATAACTTTTTTACATTGTGCATTCTTTTTTTTCTGCAGTTGTTTACTAATGAATGAAAGGAGCCTGGCTGTACACTCTTTTTACCAAACATATTAATTTTTGAATATATATTTTATTGCAGTTCATTGCCATGGATAGGAATTTGCATCGTCCAATTCCTTCAAATTGTGGTTTTAGGAGGTTCACAACATTGCTCTCACAAAACCACATAGAAGATGAAGATATTTATTCCATTGACAATGAGCTCTTTGACTTTGTTCCAAGCACTCAAAGAACCAATGAAACAGTCAACTCTAGTTGTCCTCCAATTACAGAAAGGGAAAATGAAATTTTTTTCACCTCAACTCCTAATGAACAATATACTAATGTTTTTTCTTCAACTGAAAATCAAGATAAACCACCTTTGGTTCTTCCTACAGAAAACGGAAGGACACGATGGACCATTCCAGACACCATAGTACTAATTGAAGCAAAACATGTTGAAAAAGACACACTATCTAATGGTGGTGCAATGAAGAAAACTACATCTGCTGTTGAAAAGTGGAAAGCTGTGAAAGACTATTGTTCTCAGCATGGTGTCTTTAGAACAATAGATCAATGTGGAGATCGATGGGAACATGTCTTGCTAGATTATAAAAGAATAAGGGATTATGAATCACATATTCCCTTTGGCCATGATAGCTATTGGAATATGACAAGTAAAGAGAGAGTTGAAAAAAAACTTCCACCAAACTTTCCAAACGAGCTTATGGTTGCAATGGAGGCCATTTTTGGTAGTGATAGAGCAATTGATCCTCGTAACATATGCATTGATAATTTGGACAACAACTACACATTTGGTGACAAAAACTCCTCTCCAAGTGAAAATGTTCCTGTTGATGAATTTGATATAGCTTGTCAAGGGTCACTATACACTGATAATGAAATAGAAAAAGGTTACACAAGTAAGAAGCGAAAATCAGTATTGAAAACCAATGGTATGAAAGATACAATTTTGGAAAACAACAAATTGGTTGTTTCCATATTACAGATTGCTGAAGAGGGCCGTATAAAACGCCATCAAAAAGAGTATGATCTTATGGAAAGGCGATTTAGAAAGGAAGAATTAAATCATGAAAAGCTGATTAAGCTAGAGGAGCAAAAGGTTGCTGTGCAAATGAACATGGTTGCAGCCTTAAATTCTATTAGCCAAGCGATTTTAAAAATTTCTGAATCATTTTCAACTGAGAAATGATTTGTTATTTTGTTTAATGTTTGTATTTAAGTAATATGCAAAGACAATTTGTGTTTAATGTTTGTATTTAAGTAATATGCAAAGAACAATTTGTATTTCAATATAATGAATTTTGAGGATGAATTTTTCTATTAGCATTTTTTCCAATATCTGTGAAGTTTCAAGTGAAGTATTACAAACATTTGACATTTGAGATATTGTAGCAAATACATTGCATTTATTTATTTGTTCAATATTGTTGTTTCTAAGGCATATATCTGTTATGTTTGTTCATTTGGCCATGCTTAGCATAAACAACATAAATAATCTACTGCCTTTTGTTGGAAGAATAATGTAGTTTTTAACAGACTTCAATTCTGAAGCAAGATCAGCAGACTGAATCAGTAGTATATTTAATGTTTTTGAATTAGTGGTTACAAACTCTAAACTTAGTATCAACTTGTTTATGCATTTATTATTTTCCTATGATGGGCCCTATGAAAGGAATCATATACTTCATTCAAGTTATCTATATAAGGAGCTCTAGTCTGCAATACAAACATGAGATTCTTCATGATGATGGATATGGTGGTGTGATCTGAAATATTGTCTTCTCATATTATGGACAGTAAAAGCCTTGAGTCTTTAATATCAAACTGTAATTTTGTAATGTCCTCTATCACATTGTTTGGGGTTTTAAATTCTTCCTTTGTATGCAATTTTTGCACATTGTATTTTCTAGTGTAAATCCAAATGCTCTTCCGCTTTGCATATTAAAAAACTGATAACATAGTTGTTTTCAATTATTGTTGAAAGTTTGTTAAGTAAAATTCATGCATACTCTCAAAAAAACAGTTGCAGAAATAATATCATTACTTTAGTTACTGACCCTTAATTTAACCCCACAATATTATTAAATCCAAATACAAATCGTTTGCACAAAAGAGTCAAAGATGAAACTGCAATCATTTAAATGACAACCCTATTATCAGACCTTTCCTCAGTCACAGATTGTATAAACATTTATGAATGTACCACCCCTTAATATGGTTTCACTCCAAAATCTACTCCTGCCTTTAAGGTTGAATAGGGATAGTACATAAGCTCTTTCAACTTTATGTACCACTGGAATTTTATTTTTCAAAGAACTCCTGCTGACATCTGAAAAACACAAATTTATATGCTTATGCTTCTAGGCACTGTAAATCTGCATGGCTTTAAAATATCAACCAGATTCACTTGGCCTTGCATAAAATATCTACAGTATTATATTTAAGCAAGCATTTATGCAATCCTTTTCTAGTTTTCCAATTAAGTAAAAAAGAACAAAAATATTGATAAGAAAATGGCTTCTATCCAATTATGAAAAGTTAATAAATCATTCCTTCTGAACAAAACTAAAACTTGCAAATAAACCAAATTTCTACTATATTAGAAATAAAAACTATTGATGGATGCTCTGCAAACAACCACTCAAACCTGCTAATGAGTTCTTCCTTAACATAACAAAGATAAGCAAAAACTACATGGGGCAACAGGGAAAAGTCCCAATATCTACACAAAGTTAAATGATCATGATATCGCTATAGTTCATAAAAACAGAATATTGGAAATTAGATCAAATAATGGAGGTTTAAGAAAATAAGAATGGTTCTCCATAAAATGCCAACTAAAAGCTATTAAAGGCTTACATGAAACTTTTTAAAACTATATACTGAACTCGTGACCTCACATTAAATCTGGACAGTCACAATGAATGTGAGGTTGGTATGACCATATCTGAAAACATTGTATAACCTTGTTCTTACTATTATTTCTCTGCCATGTTCTTACTATTCTTATATTAGCCTCACAAACTTATTTAACCATATTCCTAGACATTAAAACATCGTATTTAATGGTTTTTTTTTCTTTTCTTTTTTGGTTTTATAGGGTGGAGACCATAATTGCACAATGAATTCCAGTTTAACAAAAAAAATGAAATTTGTTCTTGCCATTGCATCAAATGTTATTCAATTGGCAATACAGATTTGGAGTTATCTTCAAAATTCAAACAATATACAAAAAAATTTAAGCAGCATAGAATAGATTTCTCTAAAATAAGACAATCATCAAACATGGACCTAGATGATATGGAAACAGTGCTTCATGCAGTCACTTCTGAGTTGGAAAGTGACATTGTTGAAACTAATTTATTTGTTTCTCAATGGGAAGGAAGAATCAGGGTGAGTGGTATATCAAACCACGCTCTTTACATTGGTGAAACCACTACATTTTTCAAGTTAGATGTGATGATGAACGTTTCCACATCATTTTTAGGTTGCCATATGCATTATTTCAGAATCTTTGTGAAAATTTGAATGATGACCTAAAGCAAGGTGAAATACCATATTCATTTGCTACAACTTTATAGAGTAGGGTCCTTCTAGTTGAGAAACAGGTTGCCATTGCAATTTTATGATTGTCATTTGGAATGACAATGGTTAACATTTGTGAACTATTTGGTTATGGAAAGTCAACTGTGGTAAGAGTTGTAAATAAGTTCATCAATGTCTTTTATATTCAATTTCAAAATCATATCTGATGGCCTAGTAACCAAATGGCACTTGAGCGTGTAAAAGAAGGCTTTCATCTAAAACGAGGATTTCCAAATTGTTGTGGAGCTATAGATGTAACTCATATCCAATTTCATCTTCCACCCAATAAGTGTTCCTTTGATTAGTATGATCATGATCATAACTATAGTATGTCATTACAAGCAATTGTTGATAGTAATATGTATTTCATGGATGTCTTTATAGGATGGCCTGGTTTTGTAAATGATTCTAGACTTCTACGAAATTCATGCTTTTATAAATTGTGTGAAGATGGACAAAGATTAAATGGTCATCTAGTATCAATTGGCTCACTAAATATGAGAGAGTACATTATTGGTGATGGCAGATATCCATTGTTGACATGGTTAATTACACCATTTAGTGGAGGTCCAACAACAAACCAAGCAAAATTCAATTTTAAGTTGTCATCAACACGCATTGTGGTAGAGTGTGCATTTGGAAGGCTAAAGAGCATGTGGCAAATTTTACAATAAAAAATGTGGCATCCAAATTTGAAAATGGTTCCAAAAGCCATTGTTTGTTGTTGTATATTGCATAATATGACATTAGACATTGTTCAGGATGAAGATGATACATATGAAGATGGTTTTGCTTAGAATGGAACAAATATGCCAACCAATGAATCAACTGATCCAGTTGCAACACTTGCTCGAGAAGTATTAATGACTTTTGTAAATGTTGATATCAATAATGTAGACATGTAGAGCCATAAAAACCAAAAGCTTAATTGATTTTGTATAGATGTAATAGATCTCAAGACATGTTTTCAATTTTGAATTACTTTTGTAATTTTTTATGTTGTTTTTGTTAATTTTTTCTCCTTATATGAATGTTGAGATTTCTATGTGGGAGATAAAAGGCCTCAAATTTGTGTTTCTCTTTTGAAATGAATTTATAAATTTTATAAATGATGTTTTTGAGAACTAATTTGTGATTTGTAGATTTAGATGAACTCTCTTTTTCTCTTGGCTTTAAGGGTTAAATGCTATAAGAGTAAGGTAGTGTGATATCCTCAAAGGGAACAAATATAGTTTGTACTAATCCCCTACTTGCTGTTTATTTGTGAGTGAAAGCAATGACTAACAGAGTGTATCCTGCAAGCGAGTTAGGGGTACAAAACCTTAATGGCGCATACACTAAGGGTCAAGTTTATGGAGCTGCCTTTGGCAATAAAAACTACAGCCTGTGAAGAAGAGGAGAAGCCACAACTACTTGTGCGGCCTCTAGTTTTTTATAATTGTTGCCATTCTGATTAATTATATTTATATAAATAATAAATGTATATATATACACATACATGCATACATATATATTAAAAAACATAAAATCATTTTACTTTAGTTAAATTATATTCTTTTATATAACTATTTTATTTACTTCATACATACATGAACACAAATTTTAATTTTTATTCTTAACATAAATGGTCTAATCCAAGCTCAATAACATAAGAGAAAAAGAAACAAAAAAATATAATCCATTGTTTTGAATTTTTTCTAAACCCTTTTCAATTAGTAAGGAGAATCCAATTCATTACCTGAAAAAAATAGATGATTGAAGAAAGATAGATGTAGGCATATGCAAATGTGAGTAATTATTGTGTTGTTTTGATGCAGCTGTGCTCGATTGTGCTGCTGCTGTGTTAGAAGAATGTTGTTGTTTTTAGGGACAGTGAGTTAAGATGGGATATGTAGAGCTTTGCTTTGGGAGTATACTGCACTCCCATTCATTTCATTTTATTGAATTTTCTTCTCTTGGAGGATTGTTAGACTTTGGTCATTTAGTGTAGTATATCTCCAACATACGTTTAATAAAATAAATAATTTAAATTCAAGAGAAAGTCTTTCTGATAAAGTTTTTGTTGCAAATTTATGGATAAGTATTGGATACATAGTCTATCACTTTACACAAAGGCATTTTATCTTGTAAGAATATATATATTGAGTGAATGAGAGGCACTATCCACATTTTATATTTTAATTTAATCTAGGTTGTTAGCCTTTTACAATTAAGTTATATAAAAATAATAATGTGAAGAGAAATTTAGAGTGCTTGTGGCCATTCTTGTTGTAGTGTTATGGCTACTGTACAGGCCCCAGAAGCCCAAATTCTCAGTGGGTACATTGCAAATCTCCAAATTTAGTGATTAAAAGGTAATAAATGGAAGTTTTGGAGCCAGTACATGAAGAATGCTAATGGTCTTCTAAGATTTAGGTTTCATACTGGGGATATATGATGCAAGGGAGTGAAAACTACAACAGATTGGAGAATATTGGTAGTCTTTACTTCATTTTTTAATTTGTTTGCTATTTTTGTGTGGAAAAGATATTGTATGTTATGTAAAGTGTTTTCTTGTCATAGTGAGAAATGCATTAAGGCTTCTTCCTTTGTAGATGGAAAATACTCCAGAAAATAATTGTGTCTGTAAGGAGTATATGAACTCTGTAAAATCTCTTCTTGATCTCATTTACCATACATATTTTTCCTTTGCATTTGACATGAGATATTCATATCATGATGCCTGTGATATTGTTCATTTATTGAAAATCAAATTAGCTTCATTGATTATGTTTTCATGGATGTTTTGTTTTATGGGACAAAATCATGATGGTGTAATTTTATGCTCAAGTATTTTGGGTTTGGCCTGCAAGGGCATGGGAGATCCCCATTCATTCCCACTGTGATGCAGTCCTTATACTTGCAGGCCCACATCTATGAAACTATAGTATATTTGGGTAGCCGAATGATCCCAATTCAAATATTCCTCTAGGCTGCTATGCTATTAGGAGAGAGGGGGATATGGTATTTTTTTTTTCAATGTTAATTTATGTATTTTTTAAATATTAATTTATGTTATTTTGATAATTGCAGACACAATGCTATAAGGAAAAATTTGAATATTTTTTGAATAGTGAATGATGGCTATGCTCATTAGTTAAAAATAAAAAAATTAAAAAATATGAGCTTAAATTTTTAAGTAGAATTGCAACATTAAATCCATGGGACCACTAGCTTCCTCAAATTTCAGAGCTTAAAATTTTAAGCAATAGTGCACTACTAAATTCATGGGACCACTAGCTTCCCTATATTTCGAAGCTTAAATTTTTAAGCAAAATTGCAACTAAATCCATGGGACCATGTACTTTAAAATATTCCTAAAAAAGCTAAGCAACACCCACTGAGACTTTTAAGGAAGCCCCCCCTCCATGGGACCACACCCTAAATCATGTAAATTGTTGTCAAAAGTATGTTTTAGGTTAAACAAAACATAGGATTTTTGTGGGTTTGTGTCAAGGAAGATACTTACAAATTTCTAAAAAATTGAAAATTAGGGTTTCAAACCAATGTTTTAGGAAAATCCCTAAAAATAGGACCTTTTTAGAATTAGTTGAAAGTGATTTTGATAGGATAAATTGGCTTCACGATCACATTGGTCAAGTCAAAATCACCAAAAAGTTTGTTTTACTCTGGTGGGTCTATTTTCATTTTTCAAGAGAAAAGATAGGACCTTAATAGCCATTAATGGCAGATGGCCAGTACTAGGTTTCAAAATCTAAGCCTCAAAAGCTTCAACGAAGAATCCATGGTGAAAAATGTTCAAAAAGACGCTTTATGACGGAGGGGATTTTTAAATGTCGAATATGCTAAAAAATTTCTGAGTCTGGAAGATGCATGCCTTGCTATTAGAAAGTTGCTATGCAGTCAATGCCTTGGTGAATTTTCAAGCACCCGTACACACAACATGGTGAAAGCAATTGCTACAGTGAACACATTTGCATTGTCGACAATGGTGATCAAGTCATTCGAGCTACAACCGTAAATACGAAGCACGAAGAGGTGAAGATCTTAAAGGAAATGATGAAGCTACAGTCAAAAGAGCCCCTACTGACTAGGGGCACGCATGAGTTCAAGAGGTCAAAGGCAGTCATCAAGTCTTGCTAAGACAGTCATCTCCTTCGTAATTTTGTTGGCTCTCCAAAACATCATCAAGCAGGTTCACCTAATTCATTGATCATCGACAACAGAGGTGGTGCAGGAGCACCTTGGCTTAACTCCAGTTGTTTATGTTGCAATTTTGGCTTGTACTGACCTTAGCCAAGTTAGGAT
Organism: Sequoia sempervirens; assembly: GCA_007258455.2. Taxonomy (NCBI): domain Eukaryota; kingdom Viridiplantae; phylum Streptophyta; class Pinopsida; order Cupressales; family Cupressaceae; genus Sequoia; species Sequoia sempervirens. The sequence continues at coordinate 146,429,331 of VDFB02358134.1, forward strand.
GCTTGTGAGTTTGATTTGGACCTTAGTAGGTCTTGGTTGAGTGTGATGAGTTGGTCATTAGGACTAAAATCATCCTTGTGTTTATGTTGTTAAATTTTGCTTTATTAAGCTTTGGACAGTTTAGGTTAGAATACAATGCATTAAGTGTGTCATAACCACATCTAATTTGTTAGAAGATGCCAAGGAACGGTTAAGGGAGATGTTGATTGCTCGAGATCAAGGTGTTAGAGGTCCTATGTTTGAGGATCATGACACAATCATGGCATAATGGAAGTGGCAAAGTTGTTGTAAAACTGCATGGTAACATCTTGTTAGGTTGCATGCAGCTAGAATGGAGTGGAATCCCTTGAAATCAGGGATATGGAGGTGAGCAATTTCCCTTGAAACATGGAAAGGGCATCCCAAATAGAGTGATGGCTCGTAGAGATCAAGTAGTTGCATTGTAATAAAATTTTGGTGTGAAGGAATAGAAGACAGTCTTGGCAGATTCTCAGTATTTTTCTATGTTACTCGTGTGTTTAGAGAAACAGTGATTTAAAAGGCTTTGTATATACAGATTTCTCACTGTTCTTGTGTTCTTTGAATAGCTTGGAGTGTATTTCATCTTGTAGACAAGAGGCTTTGAGTAGATTCAGTGTTTTGTGTTCATAGTTTAGAGTTGTAGAGTGTTTTTATCTTTGTTTTGGGCAGTGTGAAGTAGAATGGCTCCCCCATAAAAACTAATCACAGGATGTCCCTGCAATTGGTTTGAAATGACAGGGGAGCTAGTCCATTGTAGATATTTAGCATTAGGAAACCCAAGGAGCCAAGCAAGAATTTGTTATCTCAAACCCTAGGCGAGCTAGGAATGCATGGTTAGGGTATTGAGAGTGAAAATTGAAGAGAAAAAGCAGGGGTTGCAAGCACTGTACGGAAACAGTACGGTCTCAGGCAGGGATAGATAAGTTTTTTGCATGCCACAAGGATAGAAGCCTCAAACAATCCATTAGTGGTAGATTTGATTCAAAAACCAGTGAAACCCTAAGTAATAGGCCTATTAGCCCTAAAATCCCTTGAATGTAGGAATCAACTGTACGGAACAGTTAGAGGTCTGAAACCAAGTGCAAGATTTAAAGCTCTGAAAAGGGTTCCTAAAAGTGTCTTTTGTTTGATAGGTTGTGTGACAAGTTTAAGAACAAAAGGCCAAAAACCGACTGGTAAGGGCTAGTAGTGAATAGGCCTCCTAAAAGCAAAAGCTTGAGATCGGGTAGTTTGAGGATAGTAGAACTTCCAAAATGGATCAATTTGGATGCAAGAAGCATGAGGACAATACCTTTAATTCCCCTGCAAGCAGTTCAAGGTTGGTGATGAAGTTAGCATCTAGACCCTTCTAGGTGTTGAGAGAGAAGTTGTAATTTCACTTGGTGTGGATTCCTCCAAGGTTAAGCACAAGGTTTGGAACTCTTGTAACAGAGTTAGGGCAGACTTAGTTAATGATCTAAGTCAGAGCAGAGCCTAGAAGTTGTCAGGTTCTTGGTGGAAGGCAGAGGGAAGTCTTCAAAGAAGTTGGTGCAAGCAAACCTTGGAGGTCACATACACCATATTGGTATCAGAGCTTAGCTTGATTCAAGGCTTGTGATTGATGTTGCAGCCCACTGAGTCAGTAGGAGAGAACACACCAGAGGAAGGAACCATGGTGACAAATGCAGAGTTGGCCAAAAAGGTAGAAGAGCAAGAGGAAGACAACCGGTTGCTCAGAGAAAGGATATCTCAAATGGAGAAACTCTTGGATGAAGTCCATGAGACAGCAGATAAAGTGAAAGACAAGATAGAGCAGAAGGAAGAACAGGAAGCCAAGGAAAAAGAAGAGGATTTGGAGGAGGAGGCTCCAAAGCCTGATCCTGTTCTAGAAGAGGAACCCTTCTTGAAAGCACTGCAAGCCATAAGTGGTAAAGCATTGGAGGGTGTGCCACTTTTCAGTGGACAAATGGACCCTGATTCAGTTGTAGACTGGATTGAGAGCATTGAAAATCACTTTGAGTGTGATGGCATAACAAAGGCCCAAAAGGTAAAGGTGGCCAAGTCAAGGTTGAGAGGAGCAGCTCTCACATGGTGGAAGTTTGTACAGTCTGAAAGACAGAAAGAAGGCAAAGGTCCCATAGTTTCATGGAGAGGAATGGTAACTAAGATAAGGCAGACTTATCTCCCTGATGATTATGAAGTTTAGTTGCATAGGAGAAGACACAATCTGAGGCAAAAGGATATGGATGTCCAAACATATACAGAGGAGTTTCAAAAATTGTGCCTTAGATCAAAAGTGGTTGAAGATGAGAGTATCAAGCTAGCAAGATACTTAAATGGGCTCAAGTGGTCTATCCAAGAAGACATGAGTTTGGTAAACTTCAAAACAGTCCACCAATGCTATCAAATGGCTTTGAAGATAGAGGAGAAAGGAAAAAAGAAACAAGAACAAAACCCTAAAGGCAGAGGTAAAGGGAAAGACAACAGAGGACAAAGAGGAAGTTATAGTGGAAGAAGCTCAGAACCAAGAGCCCAAGGAGAAGTTAGATTTTCTGAATAGCAAGAGGGAAGCTCTAGTAGAGGTGGTAGAGGAAGAGGTTTCAGCTCCAGAGGAAGAAGTGGTGGACAAGGAAGAGGCAGTTACTTCACCAACATGAAATGTTACCACTGCAACCAATTGGGACACCCAGCCTATAGATGTCCAGAGAAAGGTAGTACTTCTCATGGAGGAGATAAGAGGACTAATCTGATTCAAGATGAGACTACTGCAGCAAATAAAAAACTTGAAGTTCCTTTGAACTCGGAGGAAGGTGAGAACCTCATGATGAGGAGGACTTTGATCAAAGAACCGGTTAAAGAAGAGTCAAGCCAAAGAAGGTCCTTGTTTAGGATAAAATGCAAGATGATGGGGAAAGTGTGTAAGGTCATCATAGACTCAGGTTCTACTGACAATATTGTGTCAGAGGAGGCAGTCAGCAAGCTGAAATTGACAAGGATACCTCACAATAATCCTTACAAGGTCACATGGCTCAATAAGGGTCAGCATGTCTTGGTGAATGAACAAGCATGGGTGGAGTTTTCAATTGAAAAATACAAAGACAAAGTTTTGTGTGATGTGTTACCTATGGATGCATGCCACTTGCTCCTAGGTAGGCCATGGAAATTTGACCGCCAAGTTGTGCATGATGGAGCAAAGAATTCCTACACTTTCAAGAAAGACAATGTAACCTTCAAGATACAATCTTTGTTAGAAGATACTGAGGTGCAGACAACAGGTTCTAAACTGCTCATAGCTGGTGAAAAAGAGTTCTTAAAAGCCTTGGAAGAAGGAGAAGGAGTTGGCTATGCAGTAATGATCAAGCCAAGAGAGGTAAGCAAAGAGAAGGCAGCTGAAAAGCAAGAGTTACCTGAGGAGATACATAATTTGTTGCAGACCTATGAAGGTATTGTAAGTAGTGGTCAACCAGCAACCTTACCTCCTAAAAGAGCTATAAGTCATAGGATAGACTTGATACCAGGAGCCACCCTTCCAAACAAAGCAGCTTATAAGATGACACCTCAACAAAATGAGGAGATAGCTAGGCAAATTCAAGAACTTCTTGACCAAGGTCTCATTAGGAAAAGCATTAGTCCATGTGCAGTACCCACTGTCTTAGCACCTAAAAAGGGAGGAGAATGGAGGCTTTGTACTGATTCCAGGGCAATAAACAAGATAACCATAAGGTATAGGTTCCCTATCCCTAGGATTGAAGATATCATGGATTGTCTAGGTGAAGCTAGGTACTATACCAAGATAGATTTAAAGAGTGGTTATCACCAAATTAGGATACATGAGGGAGATGAGTGGAAAACATCCTTCAAAACCAATGAGGGTCTTTATGAGTGGCTAGTTATGCCATTTGGATTGTCTAATGCCCCCTCCACATTCATGAGACTCATGAATGAAATCCTCAAAGACTACATTGGCAAGTTTGTAGTAGTGTATCTTGATGATATACTAATCTATAGCAGAACAAGAGAAGAGCACCTCCAACATATTGAGTTGATTTTCAAGAAGCTACAGGAGGAGAAGCTGATGATCAATCTGGAAAAGTGTGAGTTCATCAAAATAGAGCTAGTGTACCTTGGATTTGTGCTATCACATGGCAACTTGAAGATGGACAGCAGCAAGGTAGAAGCCATTCTCAATTGGCCTACTCCTAAGACAACAATAGAGGTAAGAAGCTTCCATGGTCTTGCTCAGTATTATAGAAAATTCATAAGACAGTTTAGTGCTATTTGTGCTCCTATGTTGGATACCATTAAAGGAGGAATGAAAACTAAGTTTGTGTGGAATGAGCAAGCCAACAAGAGTTTTGAGTTGCTGAAGGAAAAGATAGCTACCCAACCTGTTTTGGTGTTACCAAGTTTTGAGAAGCTATTCACCATTGAATGTGATGCAAGCAATGTAGCTATTGGAGTTGTTCTCAGTCAAGAGGGCAGACCGGTGGCTTTTCATTCAGAGAAGCTAAGTGAAGCCAAGAAGAAGTATTCTTTGTATGACCTTGAAATGTATGCATTGGTCCAAGCACTAAGGAAGTGGAGGCACTACTTGCTTCCCAAGGAATTCATTGTGTACTCAGACAATCAAGCACTCAGTTTCCTGAATTCACAAGAGAAGTTGAGTCACAGACACATGAAATGGGTGGAGTACTTGCAAGCTTACACCTTCAATATCAAGCACAAGAAAGGAGCTCTCAACAAAGTGGCTGATGCATTGAGCAGAAGAGTCCTCACAATTCAGGAAATTCAGTTGAAGAGCATGGGAATAGATCACTTCAAGGATCTATATGCAGATAATGAAGACTTTGCAGATATTTATAAGGTATGTCTTGAGTACAAGAATCATTTCCATAGTAAATATGCTGAATATACCTTGCAAAGTGATCTTTTGTTTAAGGGAAATCAGCTTTGTGTTCCTAGGGGTTCTATTAGGGAGAACTTAATACAAGAAAAGCATAATGGTGCATTGAGTGGTCATTTTGGGATCACCAAAACTCAAGAACTTGTCCAAAGGTTTTATTATTGGCCAAGAATGAACTTAGATATCAGAAGGTATGTGGAGAGTTGTGTGGTGTGTCAAAAGGCCAAGGGCACTTCTTCAAATGCAGGCCTATACCAGCCACTACCTATCCCTTCTAGGCCATGGGAATGCTTGAGCATGGACTTTTTAGTTGGTTTACCCAAGACAAAGCAAGGTATGGACAGTGTTTATGTTGTTGTAGACAGATTCAACAAAATGGCTCACTTTGTGCCCTGCAAAACAACCAATGATGCCAGTCAAATAGCCTCTCTTTTCTTTAAGGAGATAGTAAGGATTCATGGATTACCAATCAGCATTGTATCAGACAGAGACACTAATTTTATGAGTCATTTTTGGAAGACTCTTTGGCAAAGAATGGGCACCAATTTGTCCTTTGGATCTGCATACCATCCCCAAACTGATGGTCAGACCGAAGTTGTGAATAGGACACTTGGAAATATTTTAAGATGCTTGACCAAGGAGTATGGTCAACAATGGGATCAGATTATTGGGCAAGCTGAATATGCCTATAATGATACAGTGAATAGATCCACAGGGAAGAGTCCCTTTGAAATTGTCTATGGTCTACATCCTAGAGGTGTTTATGAGCTGAGAGATTTGAAGGATGGAGTCAAGGGAAGTGGATATGCTGATGACTTTGCTTGTGCAATGCAGGAGATTCATGAGACAGTCAGGAAAACCTTGGCAGAAAACACTATGAAACATAAGACTAAGGTGGACGAGCATAGGAAAGAGGTTCAATTCAATGTTGGTGATTTGGTGATGGTACATTTGAATAAGTCTAGATTGCATAAAGGAGTTCCTAATAAGCTGCAAATGAAGAGGATAGGTCCCTGTATTATCTTGGAGAAGTATGGAAGTAATGCTTTCAAGGTGCAATTACCAGATGACAGTGGACTGTCCCCTGTTTTTAATGTTGTAGATCTTGTACACTACAAGGGACCACCATTAAACTTCGATCAGACCTTCCATGAAATCAGTCAAGATGTAGGAGAACTTAAACTGCCTACTGTCACAGTCAAACAAGCTAATAAGATCTTGGATACTAGGTCTACAAAAGAACAAGAACCAAAGAGTACAAGGAACATCTGATCCAAAGACAAGGACAACCTGAAGTTGATGCAGTATGGATCAAGGAGGTAGAGTTTAAGAAGTTGGGCATTGATCCTAACTTGCTCAATCCAAGGGTGGATTGAAATCTTCTGTTTTGGGGAGGATGGTGCAGGAGCACCTTGGCTTAACTCCAGTTGTTTATGTTGCAATTTTGGCTTGTACTGACCTTAGCCAAGTCAGGATGCTTGTGAGTTTGATTTGGACCTTAGTAGGTCTTGGTTGAGTGTGATGAGTTGGTCATTAGGACTAAAATCATCCTTGTGTTTATGTTGTTAAATTTTGCTTTATTAAGCTTTGGACAGTTTAGGTTAGAATACAATGCATTAAGTGTGTCATAACCACATCTAATTTGTTAGAAGATGCCAAGGAACGGTTAAGGGAGATGTTGATTGCTCGAGATCAAGGTGTTAGAGGTCCTATGTTTGAGGATCATGACACAATCATGGCATAATGGAAGTGGCAAAGTTGTTGTAAAACTGCATGGTAACATCTTGTTAGGTTACATGCAGCTAGAATGGAGTGGAATCCCTTGAAATCAGGGATATGGAGGCGAGCAATTTCCCTTGAAACATGGAAAGGGCATCCCAAATAGAGTGATGGCTCGTAGAGAGCAAGTAGTTGCATTGTAATAAAATTTTGGTGTGAAGGAATAGAAGACAGTCTTGGCAGATTCTCAATATTTTTCTGTGTTACTCGTGTGTTTAGAGAAACAATGATTTAAAAGGCTTTGTATATATAGATTTCTCACTGTTCTTGTGTTCTTTGAATAGCTTGGAGTGTATTTCATCTTGTAGACAAGAGGCTTTGAGTAGATTCAGTGTTTTGTGTTCATAGTTTAGAGTTGTAGAGTGTTTTTATCTTTGTTTTGGGCAGTGTGAAGTAGAATGGCTCCCCCATAAAAACTAATCACAGGATGTCCCTGCAATTGGTTTGAAATGATAGGGGAGCCAGTCCATTGTAGATATTTAGCATTAGGAAACCCAAGGAACCAAGCAAGAATTTTTTATCTCAAACCCTAGGCGAGCTAGGAATGCATGGTTAGGGTATTGAGAGTGAAAATTGAAGAGAACAAGCAGGGGTTGCAAGCACTGTATGGAAACAGTACAGTCTCAGGCAGGGATAGATAAGTTTTTCGCATGCCACAAGGATAGAAGCCTCAAACAATCCATTAGTGGTAGATTTGATTCAAAAACTAGTGAAACCCTAAGTAATAGGCCTATTAGCCCTAAAATCCCTTGAATGTAGGAATCAGCTGTACGGAATAGTTAGAGGTCTAAAACCAAGTGCAAGATTTAAAGCTCTGGAAAGGGTGCCTGAAAGTGTCTTTTGTTTGATAGGTTGTGTGACAAGTTTAAGAACAAAAGGCCAAAAACCGACTGGTAAGGGCTAGTAGTGAATAGGCCTCCTAAAAGCAAAAGCTTGAGATCGGGTAGTTTGAGGACAGTAGAACTTCCAAAATGGATCAATTTGGATGCAAGAAGCATGAAGACAATACCTTTAATTCCCCTGCAAGTAGTTCAAGGTTGGTGATGAAGTTAGCATCTAGACCCTTCTAGGTGTTGAGAGAGAAGTTGTAATTTCACTTGGTGTGGATTCCTCCAAGGTTAAGCACAAGGTTTGGAACTCTTGTAACAGAGTTAGGGTAGGCTTAGTTAATGATCTAAGTCAGAGCAGAGCCTAGAAGTTGTCAGGTTCTTAGTGGAAGGCAGAGGGAAGTCTTCAAATAAGTTGGTGCAAGCAAACCTTGGAAGTCACATACACCAAGAGGTGAAGACAAAAGATATTGAAAGCAAATAGCATCAAAGATAGCCATCAAAACATAAAAAAGGTGCCCTTATAGCTTATAGGTGCCCAAGAATGAGACTATGCAAATGTCAATTTTTGGGTAAGCTCATCTCCAAGTGATCTCCCCAACATCAGCTCAGCTTTGCAACGAACATGTTCGCTAGTCTACGAGACGCATCGAACAACGGTAGTCGTTGATCATTTGAACACGTAAAATGGAGGGTGAATTGATGGACATCAAGGCAAAAGAGCCCCTGCTAGCCGGGGATGCCCATCATTCTAGGCAACCAAATGAAATTTTCTGTAGCCGTTTCCTACAAGGCATCTACTTACCATCCTTTTAGCTTCACGATCAATCCAGTTGCGAGTTCACATGACCTGTCAAGCATTCGCAAGCAAAGATCAAGCAGAAAACACCAAAGGTGAAGGCAAGATGAAAGACATGCAAAAATTGGTTAAGTGTCAAGGAAAATGCATCTTCCTAGAAATAGGTGCCCAACTTCTTGGGCAATCAAATGCAGTCTGTAAGCTTAGTGACCTCCAAGATAACCTTCTCCGTTTTGATCAATCTCAACAATGACACTGTTAGCGAAGATAACGAAAAAATCAAACATCTGACAACAAAGATCAAACTGGAGTAGTTCGTGAAGGTTTGCAAACTGAAAATAACAAGTCAAAAGGTCAAATGCACCCTTGTAGGCTAGGGGCACCCAAGCTTTTGAGACACCTAAATCAACTTTCAAGATTCACAAAGCCAACCATCCTTTCTAGGACTGAACTGGCTATCCATCCCATGTTTTAGCAAGATCATCAAACTCATCAGTCATTAGTGATTTTAGATCAAAGCACAAAGGATCAAATTGGAGGAATTAAAGAACACTTAGAAAATTGACTAAGTCTAGTGAAAAATGCACCTTCTTGGGAAAAAGTGCCCAAGAATTAGAGGCATCAGATTCAGGTTTTCAGCTTTGCAGCTCCCAATCACACTTCATCATAGTTGTTTCATCTCAACAATGGATCTATCAGGAACACCTCAAGATCAACTGAGCAACCAAAATCAAGGATCGAAAAGAGGCACTTCATAATAAAAAAGAATGAAAATATCTCCAACTCCTCAACTTGGATGCCTAAAGTCAACATAGATCCAGTTGATTGAAGTTGAGATATTTTAAAAGCCTTTTCATGTCTAAAACGTCCCCAAATTGGTGGAATTTTCTCTAGTAAACTCTTGACTAGGCAGATTGAATCCTCAATTAGCATGTTGGCGCCTAATTGATGTTTGCAACTCCAAATCAATATGTATCAAGCTTAGGCTTCCATTATTCGTTATCTCTCTTTGCTAGTTGGAGCTCAAGAATGAATATTTTTCTCTCCAAACATCATCTGAAGGATCTAATAGAAGCCATTGACAACATTCTTCATGTTTTCAAGAATAAGTTGCACAAAAGGATAGTATATCAGAGTTTGCATCTCTAGGCATGGTTTTCTTGAAGGATCAAATAGGTAGTTTATAACTTCCAAACTTCTTCCCCTATTTTTCTTCTATTCTTGTCTTAGATCTTCTTGCATGTCCAAGTAAATGGAGTTTTTTCATAGATCTGGTTTTCTGGGTATGATCAACATAGAATATTTAGCAAAACCCACATGCCAGATTCTCTCATAAAAAGTAGCCCTACTACCCCCTTTTTTAGGGTTTCTAGAAAAGGTCACAATTTTGAAAATCTAAAAAATTTGGTTTTTTTTAGCTTTGAAGCACCTACAATACCCATGTGTTGAATTTTTCCAAAAAAAACCCTTTTGTGCCCCCAAAACCTTTTCCCACAAGGATTCTTGCATGTACAAGGAAAAGTGACATTTTGGATTTTCTAACGTTCTGGGTTCACTTAGAAAATTATTCCCAAGAAAATCCATGTATCATAATTTTTCATAAAAATCACCCCTCGGCAAATCTATTTTTACCTGCTGTAGAAAAAGTTGTCTGAACATATCCGTGTTTACAGTCAACAGTTGAGCTTTTCATAATACAGTACTCTCTAGTTGAAATCAAGACCAAAATGGTCCTACTTCACAAATTTTAAAAAAAACTTGACATGGACATGCATCAAGTGAAGTCCATAGTCAAGTTGGATGCCTTGGAAGGTGTAAATGTCATCGCCGTTCAATGGATAGCCAAAATGCGGAAGGTAGCCACCGATTACTACCACACTACCTTCCCCACTTCATATTAACAAGGCTAGATGACACAACTGCAAAGAGTATCGAGTACTAGCAGCAGATTGTGAGTGGCGAAGAGATGCTATGGAGACATGTTATCATCCTGCAAAGCATTAATTATCTAGAGGCAGAAGAAGTCAACGACTAGCTAAAGGAGTTGTTGACTAGAGGTGAAGAGGTGTAAAACACCTAGTTAGGACATCCTACCCTCCAAAATATCATTTATGACAAACAAGAGTTAACTTGATGCTTCTTTCCAAGTTAACTCACTGTCCCACTAATCATGCATGTTTATTTCCACTAATTATGGATGTCTATTTTGGAATTCCACTAATTATGGATATCTATCTCCACTAATTCTGGATGTCTATTTTGGAGACACTTTTGTATTTGGAGTTCTCTTTTAGTTTAGAGTTAGTTAACTGAAGTAGACTTCTAGTTAATTGTTAGGTTACCTACTTTTAGACATAGGAATAAATCTTGCAAATTGGCAAGAACTCATTGTTAACTCAAGGAGATTTTAGGGTTCCCTACTCCTTTGAGCTTTTGTAAATAAGAGCCTTTGCTCATTATTTTGTAACTTTACTTCACGACAACAAAACATTGAGCAAAAAAGCCTCCGACTTTGTTCACTTAGTATATGTTCTTGAATGGTATTTGTTATAGTTAAAAACCAAGTACAACTTGTGTTCTCTCAATTCAGATAGGTGTGTTCAATCCATGTTCATGTATTCTTGGTTGATCGCTTCATGTGTGATTATCTCTTTGACACAAGTTGTTGTCCCAAAGTGTAATCTTTGATCAAAGATTGAGATAATAAATCAGGAGAGCTACCTTGCCTTTGATCCAAAAGTCTCAAGTTTTATCATTGTATGTTGTTCTTAATAATCTTCTTTTGATCTATACCTCAGAAAGAGCATTGTATCTCCTTGGGAATTTAGGTAGTAAGATTATTGTTCTTTATTGTTTCTAGTAGTTTACATTTCAGCCTACTTCTCGGAAAGGACATATGCCTCCTTGGGAATCTTGAGACATAGCCCACCGTTGAAGATTACTTGTGTGGATTCTATTTCGATGTAAATCTGAGAGTTCAAAGCCTTTAGATGCATTCTGAGAGACAGTTCGTCTAAGAGATCGAACCATTACATTCCCATTCCTATGTTTTATTGCTTAGTTTATCTAGAGGAAATAGGATAGATTAAAAGCTAGCTTAGTTGTAGTTAAGATTTGCAACTTTAGTTTATTGTACTTTTTACACAAACATCACCAAAAAGAGGGAGCTTCCCCTCCTAATTTGAAGAATAGTTAGTACACACTTGCAATAGTTGACCGTTTCCAATAAGTATTCCAGAGGTGGTAATTGAAATGCCAACAATTTTCTAGCGCCCACTGTGGGGCAACAAGGCATAAAACTTCAAGAAAAAGCTAACACTTTATTTCATGGGAATGATCCTCTGGCATCCTATTATATGATCCATACAAGGAGCAATGGATGGTAAGAACAATAATGTTGGCGAGAGGCGTCCACCTTCATTGCCTTGGGGTAATAGTATTGGACATTTGGCTTTTTAGGTAAATCATGAGTTACCTAAAAGGTCAAGGAAGCACTTTCCCCAATTTCACGACGATGGAAGTCGACACCCAGATGAAAATTTTGCTGCATTTACAACAATATGCGTTGTCTTGCATGTGTAAACAAAGATTTTAAAAGGGGCTCTATTGGACACTTACCCTTCTAGGATCTTTCACCTAAAAGGGAAGGAATAGGGTTAAAATATATGTAAACATTCAATATTAAGGTATGGAGGGATGCAATTATGTCTAATTATGATGTCCTAATGCACTAATTTGAAAATGAAATGATTTAATGATGCAAAACTTAAGAAAAGTATAGTGCTAGAAAACACAATGTGATATGAAAAAATGGCTAAGAATGTAACTAAATGATGAAATAATAGAACAAAATGGAAGAGGTGCACCTGGAATCAAATGTTTGATGTTGTAAGATTTTGGAATCCTGAAAAATTGACTGGAATGTTGACCGGGACACTTAGGCCAGTCTGGGTGACTTAGTCCTAGTTTCGAGAAACTTTGTCGGAACAGGAATCTGCCAAATGGGTATCCAGAAATGTCAAAACCTGTTTTCAGGCTTGGAAGTAGGACTAATTCACCCCTAGTGGTGACTTAGTCCTCTTGCAGATTTCAAGAAATTCGGGGCAAAATCTTGTAGTCTCAAGTTTGCACTTCCTTTTTTGACAGGTGTCCGTACTTGATTCTATAGAAAACAAGACAAAAAGTATCTCCAAGCTTGAAATAAGGTGATGTTGACTTGATTGACTTTATGCACTTTTTGATCACTTTTCAGCACCTATTGCTTGACAAATCTGCATAGAAAAGTCACATGCAAAAGGGGAAAAATGGTTGAGGGTTAGAGAATAGGGGTTTGCCTTGGTCAAACCCCACTTTGGTAATCAAACCCTAAACAATGAAATGAAATAAAAGAAGAGTGATAAATAGATAACATGCAAATGCAAATGTCATAAACTTACCACACCATTGATGCTTAAATATGAAGATGTGGAATGAAGAACTCCAATAGATTGTCTTGAAAGTGCTTGATTTGCTTGAATGCTTAATGAGTGTAAGAGATTGTATTTGATTTGGAGATAGATGATTGTATGAGATGGGAGAGATGTAAAATGAGATGAAAAACCCTTATTTATACTTTAAAATTTCCTGAAAGCAACACATCACAGGCCGACCTCAAGGGTTAGAGGACAAAATCCCGCTATAAATTTAAAATTATTTTGAGTTTTGTGTCAAAAAGGACTAAGTCGCCCCTATGGGCAACTTGGTCCCACTTAAGCAATTTGAGTGGATGTCAGGAATTTTGGGGCATTAAAAGTTGTCCAATGGGAATATCCTTAACAACACACTTGAAAATAACCGAAAATTATATTAAGGGGTCATTTAGACATGAAATTAAGCCTAGAGAAGTGCGAAATATTGTTACAAGACTTTACAACACTTCAAAATAGGACTTAATAAGTGATGCAAAGGTGATTTTTAGGTGAATTGTAATGAATAGAGTCTAGAAAAGTGTAGAAATGTTTTACAACACTTCACAACACCTTCACAAGATGCCATAATTTGAGTGTTTAAGCCCTAATGTGAATGTTTTGACCACATTACAACATTAAACCTAGGTAAAATCAAGCCAAAGCCCATTAGAAAGACTCAAGTGAGCATAAAAATTTCAACTATACATTTTTTGGCGACACAACATGTGCCACATGAAGACATCATAGTGCATCTCTTTGTAGAGACTCTTGTTGGGAATGTTGCAGACTGGTTCAATCACCTGAAGCCAGACGTTATTACAAGTTGGGCAACTATGAGTGAGAAGTTTTTGGCGAGATTCAAGCCCACTGAAGATAGTCACATGTTGTTTACCCAACTTGCAAATTCAAAGATGGAGCACAACGAACACATGAGAGAGTGTGTGGCAAGATTTAATTGTCTTGTTACACGACTTTCTTCTACACTCGATCCATCATTGGAGATTTTGATAAGCTGTTTCTTACATGCTCTTCCATTAGAGATAGCCTTCTTCCTCAAGACAACAAAAGAAACAAAGTTGAAGAGTGCAGAAGAACATGCCATTGAGTTGGAGGATAATATGATCACTTACGCCTTGATGAAAACAGATTCTATCAAATCTCTAGCTCAACAACCGTACTAGCCAAAGAGAGACAATCTTCAACCACAGTTGCTAGCATCTTCATCAAGACCAATGATTGAAGTTGCACACAGTGCAGTATTTTGTTGTTTCCATGACACTAATGAACATACCAGATTCACATGTCCTGAGAATCTAAGAATGACCCAAATAATGGGATACACTGAAGCTACTCCCAATTCTAGTTTTGTACCAACAAGTTCGAATGTTGTCTTACCACAAATGGACAACTTCAATGGTGACTCCACAATGGGATACTTTGAACCCGTTATTAAAGAAGAAAAAGAAAAAGCATACCATCAGTACGCTCTTGCGGTGAATCATGAAAAATTTCCAACGCTTGTGTCTACACGTGCTCAACACTTTGAAGCACAAAAAGAAGAGGAAGAAATATAGACATCACACAAAAAGGGTAAATAGGTGCCTTCCACTTCCAATCCCGGGTCTTCACAGGAGAACGCTATGCCAGTTGCTCAAGATTCATCTTCAACAAATTTTGACATCGTAGCTTCCATGATGAAGACCAAGGTACAAATCTCTCAACTGGAATATCTTCAGGATCATCCAGAACAACTAGATTAGATTCTCAATGTTATAAAGAAACAAGTTGTGCTTAAGTCATCTGTCCCAGCAGGAGTAAAGCCTGAAATGGTTCCTGGTAATTATGTGACTCTGTTAGAGATAGAAACTAAAGATTAGAACATTGCTTGTTGTAAAAAGAGACTGAAAAAGGACACAAGGTCATGGAAAATATAGTTTGATGGAGGTCATTCAACAATAGTTTCAGAAGTAGGGGAATTGATCATCTCCCCTAAAGGATAGTTGCACTCATTTGTGCAATTGGAATTCACTGAAGCCGAGAAAGAGGTGCTTTTGTTAGGCCTCAAAGATGTCGAAGATATGAGAATAAAAATCCTATGTGTTAAAGGTGATCTAGAGATGATCGACAAGTTAGTCAAATGATATTTTCAGGTTAGCAAAGATCACCTATGACATTATATAGATTGAGTTTGGAACTCGGTTGATTGGTTTGAAGAAATCAACATCCCAAGCATGGATACAATATAACTGATGCCTTAGGGGTATCAACTTTCCCGTTTGCATCATATTCTGACTTTTGTCAAAGTACCTTTGCTTGGATATACGAATACCTGAGAATCTTCATCCTAGAGGGATTGTCTCCTACAATTCCCATTAGAAGAGAAGTAAATCCTTTTAGGCAGAAGCAACATCAATGGGAAGCTCTTTGTGCTGCCATGATGCAGGAAATATTTGAAACATTTTTGTCCCTTCGGGGGTGGAGTGAATTTTTGTAAATAAATTTCTTTTTCTTTAACATCATGTATTGTTGTATTTCCCCGTTACGTAGAGTATTGTTGTGTTTTGGGTGAATTCTTAGGTAGTCTTGTTGTTAGGTTGATAATGAGAACTCCAATTGTTAGGTGAATTAGGAAATAAGTCATGAATCGTTGCCCAACTAATAAGAGGACTAGTCTGCAAAACTCGAGATTCTCGATTCTCCTATGCCGTAAGTATTTGTCATGGTCACTAGATGGAGCCTAATGTTGTACCCTAATTAATTTTTTGCTTCAATAAGATATTTTCCTTAAAATGATCTAAATCATGTAAAATTGTCATCAAAAGTATGTTTTAGGTCAAACAAAACATAGGCTTTTTTTGGGTTTGTGTCAAGGACTTGATACTTGCAAATTTATGAAAAATTGAAAATTAGGGTTTTAAACCCCTATTTTTAGGAAAATCCCTAAAAATAGGACCTTTCCAGAATTAGTTGAAAATGATTTTAATAGGATAAATTGGCTTCACGATCACACTGGTCAAGTCAAAATCACCAAAAAGTTTGTTTTACTCTTGTGGCTCTATTTTCATTTTTAGGAGAAAAGTTAGAACCTTCACAACCATTAATAGCAGATGGCTAGTACCAGGTTTCAAAATCTAAGCCTCAAAAGCTTCAACGAAGAATCCATGGTGAAAAATGTTCGAAAAGATGCTTCATGATGAAGGGAATTTTCAAAGGTCAAAAATGATGAATTTTTTTTGAAGTCTGGAAGATGCATGCCTTGCTACTAGAAATTTGCTACGCAGTCAATGCCTTGGTAATTTTTCAAACACCCATACACGTAGCATGGTGAAAGAAATTGCTATGGTGAACATGTCCATGTCGTCAACAAAGGTGATCAAGTCAGTTGAGCTACAATAGTAAATGTGAAGTGCGAAGAGGTGAAGATCTTAAAGGAAATGATGAAGTTGTATTCAAAAGAGACCTTGCTGACTAGGGGCGCCCATGAGTTCAAGAGGTCAAAGGAAGTCATCAACTCTTGCCAAGATAGTCATCTCCTTCGTAATTCTCCTAGCTTTCCAATGCATCATCAAGCAGGTTCACCTGATTCATCAATCACCGACAACAGAGGCAAAGATAAAAGATGTTGAAAGAAAATAGCATCAAAGATAGCAACCAAAACATAAAAAAGTGCCCATGTAGCTCAGGGGTGCCCAAGAATGAGACTATCCAGATGTCAGTTTTTGGATAAGCTCATCTCCAAGTGATCTCCCCAGCATCAAATCAGCTTCACAATGAACTTGTTTGTCAATCTATGATACGCATCAAACAACGACAACCATTGATCATTCAAACACGTAAAACAAAGGGTGGACTGATGGACATCAAGGAAAAAGAGTCCCTACTGGCCAGGGGCGCCCATCATTTTGGGCAACCAAATGAAGTTTTCTATAGCCATTTTCTACAAGGCATTTGCTCAACATCCTTTTAGCTTCGCGATCAATCTAATTGTGAGTTCATAGGATTTTTCAAGCATTTGCAAGAAAAGATCAAGTAGAAAACACCAAAGGTGAAGGCAAGATGAAAGACATGCAAAAATTGGCTAAGTGTCAAGGAAAATGCATCTTCCTAGAAATAGGCGCCCAAATTTTTGGGAAATCAGATGCAATTTGTAAGCTCAGTGACCTCCAAGATAACCTTCTCTATTTTGATCAATCTCAACAATGACACCATCATCGAAGATAACAGACAAATCAAACATCTAAAGACAAAGATCAAACTGGGGCAGTTCGTGAAAGTTTACAAACTGAAAATAACAAGTCAAAAGGTCAAAGGTGCCCCTACAGGCTAGGGGCACCCAAGCTTTTGAGACACCTAAATCAACTTTCAGGATTCACAAAGCTAGTCATCCTTTCCAAGAATGAACTAGTTATTCATCCCATGTTTCAGCAAGATTGTCAGACTCATTAATCATTGTGATCTCAGATCAAAGCATAGAGGATCAAACTAGAGGATTTAGAGAACACTCAAAAAATTGAATGTCTGGTAAAAAATGCACCTTCTTGGGTAAAGCGCCCAATAATCAGAGGCATCAAACTCAGGTTTTGAGCTTTGCAGCTCCCAGGAACACTTCATCAAAGTTGTTCCATCTTAGCAATGGATCTATCAGAAACGCCTCAAGATAAATTGAGCAATAGGAATCATTGATCGAATAGAGGCACTTCACCATAAAAAAGAATGAAAATATCTTCAACTCCTTGACTTGGATGCCTAAAGTCAACATAGATCTAGTTTAGTGAAGTTGAGATATTTTAGAAGCCTTTTCATGTCTAAAACGTCCCCAAATTGGTGGAATTTTCTCTAGTGGACTCCTAATCAGGCAGATTGACTCCTCAATTAGCATGTTGACCCCTAATTGATGCTTGCAACTCCAAATCAATATGTATCAAGCTTATGATTCCATTCTTCATTATCTCTCTTTGAAAGTTAGAGCTCAAGAACGAATAATTTTCTCTCCAAACATCATTTGAAGGATCTGACAGAAGCCACTGATAACGTTCTTCATGTTTTCAAGAATAAGTTGCACATAAGGATAATATATCAGAGTTTGCATCTCTAGGCATGATTTTCTTGAAGGATTAGAGAGGCATTTTATAACTTCCAAACTTCTTCCCCTCTTTTTCTTCTATTCTTGTCTTAGATCTTCTTGCATGTCCAAGTAAACAGATATTTTTCATGGATCTGGTCTTTTGGGTATGATTAACATAGCATATTCAACAAAACCCATGTGCCAGATTCTCTCAAAAAAGTAGCCTTGCTACCTCCTTTTTAGGGTTTTTGGAAAAAATCACAATTTTGAAAATCTGACAAACTAAGTTTGTTTAGCTTTGAAGCACCTACAATACCCACATGTTATATTTTTTCGAAAAAAGTAAGCCTCTGGTGCCCCCAAAACCTCTGCCGTAAAGGGTTCTTGCATGTACAAGGAAAAGTGACTTTGGATTTTCTGATGTTCTGGGTTCACTTAGAAAATTATTCCCAAGAAAACACACGTCTTAGAATTTTTCATAAAAATTACCCCTCGGCAAAGCTATTTTTAGTTGTTGTAGAAAAAGTTGTCTAAACATGTGTTTAGAGTCAACAGTCGATTTTTTCATAATACAGTAATCTCAAGTTGAAATCAAGACCAAAATGGTCCTACTTCACAACTTTCTGAAAACACTCAACATGAACATGCATCAAGTGAAGCCCATAGTCAAGTTGGATGCCTTGGAAGGCGTAAATGACATCACCATTCAATGGATAGTGAAAATGCGGAAGGTAGTCATTCTAAACACAAAGCCACTATCAGTTACTACCACACTACCTTTCCCACTTCATATTAACAAGGCTGGATGACATAGCTGCAAAGAGTATTGAGTACCAATAGTAGATTGCGAGTGGAAAAGAGATGCTATAGAGACACGCCATCATCATGCGAATCATTAATTGTCTAGAGGCAAAAAAAGTCAACGACTAGCTAGAGGAGTTGTTGACTAGAGGTGAAGAGGTGTAAAACACCCAGTTAGGATGTCCTACCCTCCAAAATAGCATTTATGACAAAAAAGAGTTAACTTGATGCTTCTTTCCAAGTTAACTCACCATCCCATTGATCATGCATGTCTATTTCCACTAATTATGGATGTCTATTTTGGAATTCCACTAATTATGGATATCTATCTCCACTAATTGTGGATGTCTATTTTGGAGACACTTTTGTATTTGGAGTTCTCTTTTAGTTTAGAGTCAGTTAACTGAAGTAGAATTCCAGTTAACTGTTAGGTTACCTACTTTTAGACGTAGGAATAAATCTTGCAGATTGACAAGAACTCATTGTTAACTCAAAGAGATTTTAGGGTTTCCTACTCCTTTGAGCTTCTATAAATAAGAGCCTTTGCTTATTATTTTGTAACTTTACTTCACAACAACAAAACGCTGAGCTAAAAAGCCTTCGACTTTGTTCACTTAGTATATGTTCTTGAATTGTATTTGTTATAGTTAAACACCAAGTACAACTTGTGTTCTCTCTATTCAGATAGGTGTGTTCAATCCATGTTCATGTATTCTTGGTTGATTGCTTCATGTGTGATTGTCTCTTTGACACAAGTTGCTATCCTAAAGTGTAATCTTTGATCGAAGATTGAGATAATAAATCAATAGAGCTACCTTGCCTTTAATCCAAAAGTCTCAAGTTTTATCATTGTATGTTGTTCTTAATATATTTATTTCAATCTACACCTCAAAAAGAGCATTGTCTCTCCTTGTGAATTTAGGTAGTAAGATTATCGTTCTTTGTTCTTTCTAGTAGTTTACATTTCAGCCTACACCTCAGAAAGGAAATAGTGCCTCCTTGGGAATCCTGAGATATAGCCTACCGTTTGAAGATTACTTGTGTGGATTATATTTCGATGTAAATATGGGAGTTCAGATCCTTCAGATGCAATCTGAGAGATAGTTCATCTAAGTGATCAAACCATTACATTCTCACTCCTATATTCTCTTGCTTTGTTTATCTAGAGGAAATAGGATAGATTAAAAGTTAGATTAGTTGTAGTTAAGATCTGCAGAAACTAGAGAAAACCTTAGCTGCAATGCATTATGCTTTATGCACCTTGTGCCCTGTCGCTGAGTAAAAATGTAGGAACTTTAGTTTATTGTACTTTTTACGCAAAAAACAACAAAAAGAGGGGGCTTCCCCTCCTAATTTGAAGAGTAGTTACTACACACTCGCAATAGCTGACAATTTCCAATAAGCACTCCAAAGGTGCTAATTAAAACACCAACACACATCTTCTTGCATTAACTCCATCTACAACTGGTGCCTGCACACAAATAATCGTGTAAATCTATCCAATAAACATGAAAACATATATTAATTCATATATAAAACTGAATTTATTTAAGCCACTGTAGAAATAAATTAAATCACACATAAAATTAAATTCATTCAAGCCATCGTAGAAATAAGGCATAAATGACATCTGCAATATGAAATAACCGATTGTTTCCCACAAAAATTCAAATTTGATAATCAACCACCACAATTCAATGCATTCATTTTCCACATTCAAATGATTTCATAAGAGGGAATTTTCAGGGTCATTTTCATTACAAATTCTCCTTTGTTTTCACTAAATATTCTTTGCAAAATTCAGAGCTTACGAAGACAAAATTTGGACATTCTTCTTTATAGGGTGCTTATTCAGTTTGGTATACCCAGAATAACTAAATTCATGTTTTCATTTATCAATATACTATTTTATATTTATGTACTCATTGTATACATTATTTTGAGGCATACAAATTATATTGTTTTCAGTCAACTACTCAAAATCAAAGGGTCCAAAATTAGGAACAACAACATTGTCCATTTTTTAATCATACCACAGTTACATTTTTATCACCTACATCCTATCATTCATGTTAAGCTTTCCAACTGCATATATCAAATATAATAACATTATCCATTTTTTAATCATTTTACAATTATATCCTTATCTCCTACATCTTATCATTTCTGTTAAGCTTTCCAACTGCATACATCAAATATACATTCCTACTTGCAGTTTGTTGTATTTTATCATCATTTATCTGTATGTCATCCAAGGTTTCATTGAAATGATTTTTTTAATTTATACTATGAAAACATTACATAGAAGGTGAAATAAATAGAACATTGTTTGACTTTATTATGAATCCCTAATTTATAATCATGGAAGTCAATGGGTATAGGCTTGTTGTCCCAATTTTTTGACTGGTTTGAGGATTATATATACATGTTTGTGTGTGTATACTTATACATACATACATATATATAAATATATGTATATCTGTACATATATACATACATATATATATGTACATATATACTGTGAGACGAGGAAATGTTAGTGAAGGTCACTTACAATTGATTCATGATGAATCGAAGCATAAATTTTCCAAACGAACTTACATCTACAAATAAGATCATTCAAATTGGAAATCTAAACTAAGCATTTTACTAAATTTGAAAGCTACAAACTAAGAAAACAGTTAATTCCTAATCTAATCCATTTGAAACTTATCCAGTTTTGGAATTGGTGTCATGTTGATGTGAAACAATGACCATTTCCCAATCCCATGATCAGTGAGCCCATTTCAGTCGATTCTATGGAAGAGAATTGATGAAACCATTGTGATTGATGTATGAAAACCTAGTTTATGGTAAAAATGAACATGATGCAAACTAAGTTACCATGATTTTATGCTAAAAATGCACTGATTATGCTATTGCTAAACTAATCTAAGCTAATTCTAAGCTAAAAGATGAAAACCTTAATTTATAAACAAACTAAGATGGATGCATGGAAGCCATTAATGGATGCTCTAAGCTATTATGCAATTAAAATTAACTAAGATAAACTAAAAAGTGAGTAAATATGAGTATGAGTGCATATGAGATTCAACAACATAAGTTTGCAATTGAAAGAAAGATCCATTTATCTCCAAATAGTGACCTATTTATAGAAGAGCAAATGAGGAATGAAGGGTTGAGATAAAAAATATTAATCAATGGTCCAAGATGAAGGAGATGAGAGGCATGGATCATGGATTCTCATCAACAAATGAGAATGCATGGTGAGATTTTAATCAAGGGTTCACACTTGCCTCAAACAAACACTTGACCTGCTCACACCAGTCAAATGTGACTTGTTCAAAAGGTTAAAGGTTAAAACTTGCTTAAGAATCCAAGTGAAAATATCCCTTTTTCAAATGATGAAGGAATAAGAATATTCTTTTGGAATATTCTCATGGGTGAGGAAAAAGGCAATTTGCAAATTAAAACAAAGTTTTAATTATGCAAAAAAGGGGATAATGAATATTCTATGGGAATATTCCCTTTTTAGAGGAAAGTTAGATTAATTACTAATTAAACAAGATTTAATTATGCAATTTAGGGGATTAGAAGAATTAAAGAGATATTTATTAAATTAAATGATTGAATAAATGGGAGAAAGGTGAAATGATATTTAATTAAATAACTTAGGGTTATTTAATTAAATAAGATGACTTAGGGAATTAAATTAAATACTTTGATGTATTTAATTTAATGAGATGCAATTTTAGTATGAAAATGGATGAATTAACCTAATTAAATTAATTAGGCCAAAGATGAAAATGATGCAATTAATTAAATAGGTTAGCTATTTAAATTAATTCAATGGAAAGAGGATGGGTTAAAGAGGAAATGATGTTAGTAAATGTATTTCAAATCTATGATTTTGATTAGGATATTTTTCAGTGTCTACATTCTGCCTCTCTTTGAAGTGAGGTACCTGTTGCTTCAGTTCAAAGAATAACGCTTTTCATATAAAATTGTTGCTTAAATCAAAAAATAAAAATTTCATGATTTTTTAGATGCCTCAACAAAAGGATAAAACCAACTCCCTGCCCCTTCAAGAAATTGAGCGAAATTTCAAATTTTGGGTTGATTTCTTGATAAAGGTTTAAAAGCTGCCCCAAGGGTCCAGAAAGGCTCTAGGATGCAAGAATAATGCCAAAAATTCAAAAAATGATGCAAAATTAGGTCTAGATTGGAAAAATTGGTGAAAATGATGATAAACCCAATCTTCAAGGTTAAATTAGGGCAGAAAACCCTAATTTTCTAGCTTAAATAGGCCAAGAAGGGTCACTTTCAATTCATTTGTGCATTCACCCTCAAGAGATTCTTGCTATTTTGAGCTCTAACCCTCTGACAAAATGGCGTGCTGAGAGCTTCCCAGGCACATCTCTGACCGAATTCAAGAGTTCCAACAACTTCCAAGTGTAGGACCATCGATTTGTAACTTCGAACTTGATTTGAAATTTGAATTTTTGATGCATTTATTACACTTTAAATTTTAATCTTTGGCGGTGTCACTATATAGCGACACCCAAATTGAAATCGGCAACGCCTAGATGAATTATAACAACACATAGTTATATGGTGATGTTATTCACGATTTAAAATTAGGGTTTCTAATTTTAAAATGCGACGCATGCTTGTTTAGTGACACTTTCCAATTTAGAAATTAGGGTTAGTGTATGCCAAAAGTTAAATTGCGACGCTAGCTTATTTAGCGACGCATGTTTTGATTTGTAATTTTAAATGCTTTGGGCGTTGCAATTTGAAATTTGAATATAGTGATGCTATTGAAAATAATGATGCTTTTGTGATTTCTGAGCTGTAAATTTCAAATTGAGTCAAATTTCCTTGATTTCCTGACACTGTACGCTTCATGGATGTAGGAGGTCTTTCCACCGTTGATATGGTGGGAGCATAGGCCCACCGTTTTGAAGAGACCAGATGATTTTTTAGAGTTACCCCAGGAGCACTTGGGAGAGATTGGCCTCTGGTATGTCACATATGTGCTTGTGACTCAAACACATCTTTCCATGATGACAACTCTATGTGAGAGATGGCACAGTGAGACCTTGTCTTTTCACCTTCCAACAGGTGAGGCGATAGTGACTTTGGAGGATGTTTGGCGGATTCTTCGCTTTCCCATACATGGTGACCGTGTGATTTATGATACTGATGCTAGATTTGACGCTTGCCTTTAGGTCATGGAGATGGATCAGATTGCTTTGGTTACATCACAGATTGACTTCGAGTCATACAGAGGTCATGTGCCAACCTTTAGATTGATTGTCGCATCCATCATCTCGGGTTTTTTTTCCCCAAACAAACACAGTAGAGGATTCAACCTAGGATGGGGCTTGGCATGGAAACAAATGTTGTATAGGAGGACACTTTTTGCATGGGGGCACGTGATGCTAGCCTCCTTGTATCATGATTTGCATGATTTTATCTACTATGATGGGAGAGCCATTGGTACAGGGGTGACTCTGCTACATATTTGGGCATGGGAGAAAATTGTCATGCTTCGACCTATTGTTCAGATGGCAGACATGGAGCCAGATAATCCTGTCATTTGGAGATACAGAGGTGCCATTACCCTGAGGCACACTAGACAGATTGGGCTCTCATATTGGAGATGGGTTATTGATGATATGATAGTTTTCCACTGGTGGCCGTGGCTACAGATGCCACCATGATTTGATGATATTCAACAGTTATATTTTTCCAGGAAGACCCGATACATGTAGGGTCGAGAACACCATATTATTGAGAGATATCTACCAAACGGGGTAGCCTGACAGTTTGGAGAGGTCCAAGATAAAGTTGATGATGTCTATAGGGCCATATTTGTGAGATCAACACAAAAGGTTCCCACATGGGGACCCACTATCCCAGCTCCTGAGGTAGTAGAGAACTTCAGACAGTTGGTGGCTCAACCTTGGGCATATGATTAGGGATAGGTGATAGCTTAGACTACACTTGCATATGATGCTTGGTTTGTCCCTCCCCGATGATAGATAGATCTAGTGGGTGTTCCTCCCAGAGAGAGATCGAGAGGCAGAGGAGCATGGAGAGGTAGAGGATAGGGTGGCTAGGATGGTCAGGTTCTGGGGCCCCCACCAATTATACAATAGCAGCCTCCTTAGTAGCCACAGGTACAACCTCAGGTATAGCCTCAACCAAGACCACCACCACCACCAGATGCTCAAGATGCACATATACAGTAATTGCAGTAGCAGGTGCAGACATTGACTGGTGAGTGGGATTAGGCACACCAGTAAGTTTTGGTTATTACTGCTGAGTGAGACTAGGCTCAACAGTAGGTGGTTGCAGTTACAACTAAGAGAGATAAGGCGTTACAACGAGTACAAGCTGTGAGAGGAGAGAGAGATCATGAGGTTGCTCGATGTCAGTAGATTGAGGTGATGATGGTGGCCACCCATAGTCAGATAGTTTCGGTGCATTTGTATAGAGAGTCTATTATAGAGGCTGCATATTACCGACAACATTATCATTGTGATGTACTAGTGGCACTGAGATAACCATATTTTTCACAACGTAGTTACACACGACCATGAGCAGAGGATCAACCTGAGAGGTAGGATGGAGAGGGTAGTAGCCATTAGGACTAGCTATTATGTATATACACTTTTTGATTTTTCCCCATTCTTTATCACAAATATACATTCATGTGATCCTTTTTGATAGCCTTGTGGATATTGTACTTTTGATTGATGTTCATATATTGATCCAAATTTTGGACCATGACACTCATTTTTTTTTATATATATTAGACGAATACGAATGATTAATGCTATGATGTGTTCACTTTACTTCATATATGGATGGATATGATATGGATGCATTTTATTTATGCCCATGTGATATGCGATGATCATGATATGGATGGATGATTATGATATGCAGATGTTATGGATGCAAACAATGTGGATGCATTTCTTTTTGTATACTTTCTATGCATTCTATGATGGCGATGTATGCATGTGGATGTATGGATGCAAATGCTTATGATATGCGATGATTTAAGATGCTTAGAATAACAAATCTCTATTATTCATCACAACTCAATTGATTATGCAAAATGTATGATGTGCAATGATTATGCTGATGGATGCTATGATTATGAGATGCATGTATGTTGATGGTTTGTGGATGTAGGGTGGATGCATTGATGATGTTTTTGTTGACTGTCATGATACTAGGTTAGTGTGGAGAGAAGATAGAAGAATAAAGAATGAATGACCATTGACTTTGATGATTGCTTTAAAAGATCCAACAAGTCCTTGATCCATTGATACTTTATTAGAGATGACGACAAGACAATGAAAAATGTAGGATGATTTGTTCACACTTCGGGATTGGGATTTTTCGTCGTTCCTTATTGTTTGATATAGTTCACATAGACACAATGCATCAAGGTATTGATAACTAGGACGACGTTGTATCTAGTGTAATGGAATTTGACTCGACAAATAGATAGGATAGTTCTTGTTCACACCTCGACATACAAAAACATCATTCAAATGTAAGTTAGAAGCTTAGAATATATTGGACCAAAGCATACGCAATAGTCAACAACATACCCTAAACAACCTTCCTACACACAACTAAGCAAGTATGTGCCAAGATTATTTTACAAGAGTTCCCACAAGCACAACAAACAAAAGATTATGATCGATGCCCCATTCCTTTCTCTCTAAATCATTTTGTTAGACATCCTCAAGAGGTCCTCAAAATGAATTATTAAGATAAATCATAAGAAAAGATCAAAGACAAACAGTCAGTGTTATCCATATCTCTTGCCTAGTTTAAGTTTAGCTAAGGTGATTTTTGATACTAATGTCCATTGCAGGAAGGATACATCCCAGGACATGTTGATTAGGGGGTTGTTTGACAATGATGCTAAGATGATTCATTGCTATAAACTTCACTGACACATTTACCTATGATCTAAACTTTAGATTTTGATTTTTAGGTTTGCACTTTACAACTTGCTATACTTGCTTTCTACTTGTTTCGCCAAAGGTTGAAGGTGACGATCAATTTATTATGGATGAAAGTTTATTTCGGGTGAAAGCGAAATGGGATGGATGGGCTTTGGATTTTTTGGAATATTTCAATGTTTTTGGTATTTTGAAAATGTTTTGAGGTTGTTTTTGGTCTTTTTGAAAGTTTATGCGAATGTTTAGGATTTCCAGATTTTCTGAGGCTGTTTAGGGTTTTTTAAGATATTCGAGGCTTTTTAGGTCTTTTTGAATGTTTTCTATTGTTTTTGGATTTTCAATTTTTAGATGTTTTTGTGTTTTCTGAGATATTTGGATGTTTTTGGGGTTTTTGAAATATTTGAATGTTTAGGTTTTTTTAAGGGTTTTACAAATGTTTAGGGGTTTTCTGAGAATTTCCAAGTTTCGACCAAGAACCTAACCTAAAGACATATCCTAGGGGCCTCAGGGGCTGATCAAATATTAGCCTTGCCTAGGTTATACACGTAGAGACCATGTAGTTCGACCGACTTGACCTATTTACAAGATGAAAATATGAATAGATGAAATACGATAGTTTATTATGATGGAATCCTAAAGGACTAACCTAGGGTGTCTTGGGGGCAATCAATGATGGCCTTGCCTATGTTCAAGTTTAGAGACCCATAGTTCAACAAGAGGACTCTATTTTTTGGATTTTTGATGTTCAACCTTTTTAGGGATTTGGATGTTTTCAGGATGTTTTGTATTTTTCCTTTACAATTTTCTAAATGTTTTTGGATTTTAGCTGTACAGGATTTTGCAAATGTTTTTGGATTTTTTGGATAATATTTTATGAATGTTTTTGGTGCTTTCTAATAAGATTTCCAATGACCTCAAGATATACAAGAACCCAATTGTGATCCATAACAAAATTCCCCCAGTGTGACATGTTAGCCTACTTCAATAAAGACAGGGCAGATTGACCTTTGGAATATGCCAAGTAGTGTTGAAGGGTTCATGACACCTTACAGTTTCAAGCCATGATAAGGACACAGATGAGGGATAAATGGTGATGCAAAGAATGATAGGACAGAAGAGCCAAATAATAGATGGAGATGCTTTATTTATGCAAGGCACCTGTTTACTAGGTTTTCACCAAGGTACTTTCCTAAAGTGCCACCAAAGTGGTTTTAACTAGAGGGTGATTTTTTCTTTACTTTTTTCAATCCTTTTTCTAATTTGTTTTGAATTTTGATCATTTTATGATTTTTTTGTAGTTTCTTATTTATACCCTTTAAGACTAGGCATAAATTTTTTTGAGATGCAAGTTGTTGGTTGGCTCCTGCAAGGGTTGGCCTTCAGGGGTTGACAATTGATATGCTCTTGATTCATAGCTTGATGTGATGACAAAGGGACCTAACCAGTTGGGTTAAAACTTTCCTTTGTTGTCTTGATCTAGAAGGTTCTTTTTATTTTTCTTTAAGACTAGATCTCCATTTGGAACAATTAACTTTTGATTCTCTTGTTATAGCTTCATTTTAGTCAGTTTTGATATGCTTACAAGTGATTGAGGGAATCAAGACGACATTCATCCAGGAATTCCATCTCATTCAATCGAGACACTTTGTATTCTTCCTCAGTTATCAGGTTTTGTAGTGATGCTCACAATGATGGGAGCTTAACCTCAATAGGCAAGATGCTTCTGATCCATAGACCAAAGAGAAAGGGGTTGCACTTATAGGCATGCAGATACTAGTTCGATAATCCCAAAGAACAGGATTTAGTTGTAGATGCCAGTCAAGACCAACTTCATTCACTATTTTCTTCAGGATTTTCAAGATAGTCTTGTTCGTAGCTTTTGCTTGACCATTTCCTTGGGGATAGTATGGGGTAGAGAATCGGTGTTGGATATTAAATATTTGGCACAACTCTTTCACATCTTGAGTTTTAAAAGAGTTCCATTGTCTGAGATGAGGGTTTGTGGAACACCATAATGATAAATTAGGTAATTCAAGATAAACTTGGCAATCTGTTTCCCCGTTATGTAGGTCATATGAATGGCTTCTACCTACTTAGTAAAGTACTTAGTGACGGTTATGATAAACTTGTGGCCGTTGGATGAGGTTGGAGTGATTTTTCCTATGAGGTCAAGTCCCCATTATGAAAAGGCCATGGTGTGATCATTGGCTACAATTCTTGAGCTGGAGCATGAATCAGATCCCCATGCTGTTGACACTAGGTACACTTTTGCACATACTGATGAGCTTCTTTTTCCATGGTTGACCAATAGTACCCCATCCTTAACAATTTCTTAACTAATGTCATGCCGCTAGAATGGGATCCACATATACCATCATGTACTTCTGTTAAAACAGTTAAGGCTTCCTCTTGGTTAAGACATCATAGTAATGTCCCTTTGATGATTCGATGGTAAAGGGTATCACCTAGGATCACAAATCGGGATGTCTTTTTAACAAAGGTCTTTTTAAGGTTTGAGGTGATATCAAATGGGAGAGTTCCTCTGTTAAGGTAAGTAAAGATTTCATGGTACCACGAGAATCTAGGACCAACAATGACACGTGTGAATTCAGATTTAGGGATTTTGAAAGTTGGCACGAGAAGTTGTTCTACCAAGAATTCACATTGGAGGATGTTGTTCGACATGTCTAGTAGTGATCCGATTGTTGCCATGGCATATGTTGCTTTATTGTTCATGCAAGGAATTTTCTCAAAATTTATGTCTATGAAGAGATCCTTGAGATTCTCCACCATCTTCTTGTAAGGAGTGAGCTTGTCATCTTTAGTTTGATAGTCGTCATTGACTTGGTTGATAACCAGCTGTGAGTCCCCATAAACTTTCATCTCTTGGATCTACCATTGAACTACTATCCTTAGACTTGTGATTAAAGCTTTGTACTCAACAATGTTGTTGGTACACGGGAATGATAGCTTGTATGACTTTGGGATGCAGTCGCCTTGAGGGGTGATGAAAATAATGCTTGCTCTAGATCCATGTTGGGTGAATGATCCATCAAAGTACATCTTCCACTGAGCTATGAGATTGATAAGGAATACCAATTCATCAGGGAAATCAGATATCAAGGGGTTCTCAACATAGATAGATGCTTCTACTAGAGTTGGTTTGCAATCACTTGTCCTTTTATTCCCTTGTGATCCACATACTCTATTTCAAACTTTGTCAAGATCATCACCTATTTAGCCATTTGTCCTGTGAGAGTTGCTTTAGATAACATATAGTTTAATGGATCAATCTATGCAATGAGCTTGATTTGATGTGACAACATGTGGTTCTTGAACTTTTGTGAAGCAAAAAATACTGCTAGGAATGCCTTCTCAATGGGTGAATAGTTCATCTCATATCCCAACAAGGTTCTGTTGATATAGTAGATGGCTCTTTCCTTTCCATTTTCATCATGCTGTGCTAAAAGAGCTCCTAGTGCTACTGGTGTTGTTGAGATGTATAGGATCAATGGCTTGTTCGGTATCGGTGACATGAGCACTGGAGGTGTTAGTAAATAATCTTTGATCTACTAGAAAGATTTATCACACTTGTAGGTTATCCCTTTATGGAGGAGATGCGAAAAGGGGCGAATTTTATTTTATAGTTGGGCTATGAACCTTTTGATGGACTGCAATCTACCTTGTAATCCTCTCATCTACTTTAATGTTTGGAGTGGTTCCATATCTAGGATGGCTTTTACCTTTACTAGATCAATTTCTATCCCTCTTTGTGAGACAATAAAGCCCAAAAGTTTTGCTGATGTGACCCCGAACACCCAATTTTTTGGATTCAATCGTACCTTTTATTCTTCAAGCCTGTCAAAGATAGGTCCTAAGACTTGTATGTGCTCACTTCTCTTTTTTGATTTTTCTAAAATATCGTCCAAATAATCTTCAAATATTTTATGGATCATGTCATGAAAGATGAGGGTCATTTCTCTTTGATAGGTTGCACCTGCATTCTTTAACCCGAAGGGCATCACATTCTAGCAATAGGTTCCCCATGGACAAGTGAATGCAGTTTTGTGGTGATCCTCCTTGGAAATTATGATTTGATTATAGCTTGAAAAACCATCCATGAGTGACAACATTTCATGCCCAACCGTTAAGTCCACAATGAGATCCATGTTGGGAAGAGATAAATCATCCTTCGGACATGCCTTGTTTAGATCTCTAAAATCAATACATATTCTAATGCCCCCAACGGGTTTTGAGACCGGTACTAGGTTTGAAACCCACTTAGGATAATCGATCGGTCAGATGAATCCAATGTCAAGAAGCTTTTGTAATTCTAGTTTAACCAAGAGTGTAATCTGGGATGCATCTTCCTTAATTTTTTGCTTAACTGGTTTGGATTCAGGATAGACTGCTAAATGATGCACAACTACTTATGGATCAAGGATTGGCATATCTGTGTATGACCATGCAAAGTTAGCTCTTCGCTCTTTAAGGAATGATGCAAGATTCTTTTGTTCTTCATCCATCAATGATTCAACATAGAAAGTGATCTTAGGTGCTTCCTTGGTTCCCACATTGACTGGAGTGGATTTTTCTACTAGTATTGTTGACTTCTCTAGGTACATTGCACTAAGGGGGAGATTGAATTCCTCATCCTTGGGTGCCTTAGAAAGGTTTTTACTGTTGGATGCGTCCTTTGTTTTTACTATTTTAGGATCAGAGAGTGCCACTAGATGGTTTTCACTCAAGGATTTGCATGTTAGTTGCATTTCATTTATTTTGCAACTGAAGGATTCAATTGTCTCCCCATAATATGCCCCTATATCGAGCTCTATGTCGAAGCCAACTTTGTGATCTTCCCATGGTAAGTTGTCACGGAGTCCCATGAGTTATGAGATCGCTTCATCATTTTTGAATAAATCTAGAATCGATGGTCCTTGTTGGTCCATGTCAATAAGTTGTGGGTATACTAGGCGTATTTCAGTTGGTTGGTTGTTTGAGACAAAGGATGTTATGGATATCATAAAGTGTGTGTTGTTCTCAAATAGATCAGCAACATGATGAAGGGGAAAGTCATCTAAGGTTATATCACATGATGTAAGTGACCAAGAGGAAGCCTCAACTCATTTAGCAAAATACATTTGCCAATAAGTGTGACCTTGATAGTAGTACAACCTCAACCAAGATTCTTTATTCGTTTCTCAGGAACGATGGGTTCTAGTAAACCATTATGATTCTGTCCTAGCTTCTCATTCTTGTTATATCCCATGCTCTTCATCAGGCATAAGAATTTTTTGTCATCTTCCATGGGAAGAACAGGAATAGGTCCGTTCATCTTGATAGAGAAGTTTAGAGATGTCTTCTTCATTGATATCTTCTTGATTCAAATCCCCCCCACTTGGTGAATGTAGTAGCTGCCATCTTGATTGTTTTAGGTTCTTTGGTGCTAGATGTGGATTTCCCATGAGAATGAGGAGAAATAGGTAACTCTCCTAAGACAAAGGTTGCCTTCAATAGTTTGTAGTTTCCACAACCATCATCCTGGATCACTACTTTGACGTCGGGTATACTTTGTACAATGGACATTTTTGTTGCTGAGGTAGAGGCTAAGGATGATGGGTCAACAAATGAGCTTGATGGTGTAGGCCCTTCATCATTTTTGGGTATTTGGGGGATCTTATAGGACTTGGCTTCAAGACTTTTACAATAGTAGAAAGGCTTATGAGGATCTCCATGGATAGTGATTTCTCTACCTTCAAAAGGAAACTTCACACACTGATGATAGGTTAAGGCTACAACTTTTAGAGCATGGATCCATGGTCCACCAAGTAGTATGTTATAGGGAATATCAAGATCAAGCACTTGGCATGTATTTTCTACAATAAGAGGTCCCACTTGGATTGGAAGTGCAATGATTCCTTGTGATACCCGTTCTTGGTCTTCATATGTTCTGATGGTGGTACTTCTGAATAGCCTAGATTTTTGATCAACTATAGGGTACAAATGTTCAAACTTGCACCTCCATCTACTAAGACTCTTTTGACTTTGTTTTTATGAATGACAACCTCAAGATGTAAATCATGGTTATGAGATGGATGTGATGGTAGATCTTGCTCAGAGAAGGTGAGAAGATGGTTAGCGATATGCCCTACCATAGCTTGAAATTGATCGATATTAGTGTTCTTGAGAACAGATGACTCAGACAAGGATTTTTCTAGTATTTCCCTGTGTGCGGGGGATAACCATAAGAGTTCTAAGATTGATATCTATGCAGGGGTTTGTTTAAGTAGATCTAGAAGATTATACTTGCTAGGATTAGATGTGGGAAAAGTAGGTTGTGTCCTAGATTGAGATGGAACCCCTTGAACAGTTATTTTTCTACGTCGTGTGGTGACTCCACATTCTGTTCTATCTCCTTTGATGGTAATGATAGTGATAACACTATTGTAGGAGGGAACTACATTGGAATAGTTATGTTGCACATTGGTGCAATCCTTAGCTTTTCCATTGTTATTTTCTTTGTTATGATCCAACATAGGGTTCTTGTATATCTTAAGATCCTGATTCCTAGTTGATACCTCAATAGATATGGTATCATTTTCTATGAGATCTTGGATGATATTCTAGAGTTGCATGCAGTTTGCTATTTTGTGTACTTTGATTTTGTGAAAGTCACAAAGATCACACTCGTTGTACCAAGATGGCTTCTCTTGTGGTTCTTGGTAGTTTTCAAAGTTGAGAAGTGCTATCAAATTTGAATCTACCAACTTCTTCATGATCGTTTCGATAGGTTATGATAACTGTGTGTACTTTCACTTGGGATAGTTATTCCTATTAGCAATTTGCCTTTGTTGCATGTTGGTGTTACTGATCTGATTGTTTTGAGGAGGTGTTGTTTGTTGCATAGTTGGCTAGATGTTAGAAACTTGATTTTTATTAGGTCTAGGAGCACTTAGGACTACCTTAGCATCTACTACACTGTCATCTATTACATTTTTTTTCTTTTCCCAGACACGAGGTTTCTCATTCAAACTAGTTAAAGGACGGTTGTCTTTGTAAGCTTGAGTATTTCCTTGTGAGATTAGGGATCTTTCGATGTTAAGGGCTCTAGGTACAAGCTCATTATATGATGTAATGCACTACATTTTCAAGTGGAATGATAGATTTGGATCTAGATTGGTTATGATGATTCCTACTTGTTGTTCGTTAGGAAGAGGCCACTTGCTTTTACTAGCTCTTTGTATCCATCGTTGTAAGAAATTCGAGAAAGTTTTTCCTTCATTTTGTATAAGAGTGTATAATTCTTCTAGACTAACGTCCATGTCAAGATTGAAGGAGTAGTGATCGATGAATTTATTAGTAATTTCTTGAAAAGTTTTGATACCAAGAGGCAAATGAGAAAACCAATCCATAGTATGACTTGTTAAACTTCGAGGGAGGAGGAACATTAGATATGAATAGTTGTAAGCCACTTCCATGCACATGACGTTAAATTCTTTGATATGGTCCACAAGACTTCCTTTCCCTTTATATTTGTCAAATTTGGGGATTTCAAAACTAGGAGGAAATGGTATCATTGCTATGTTTCGGTCAAATGGGTAAGGACACGAGTTCTATGTATGAGGTTTCTTTGTCTTCCCATGTGAAGGTCCTACATTTCTTGTGAGAGTATTTTCAATTGTGATGCTAGATTGTCTTACGGGTTGGGTAGAGGAATATATGGTGGGATGAAAGATGAGTGGTATGGGGGGTATGATGGTGTGAGATTCTGTGAAGATGATGGATATGTTCTTGATGCATTTGGATTGATGATGTTCAAATGAGGATAATAGGAACCTTGTTGTTGTTGGGCATATTGTTGAGCTAGTAGGGCTTGCTGTTGAGATTTTTGATGTTGTTGCGTCACTAGGGCTTGATGTTGGGCCTGATGTTGTTGGTTTGCTAATAAAGCTTCTTGTTGTGCTTGATGTTGTTGTTGCATGGCTTGTTGTGATGCTTGATGTGCTTGCTATGCTAAGGCTGCATGTTGTGCTTGATGTTGTTGTTGTGATAAGGATGCTTGTTGTGGCACTAAGTCTACTTTCTATTGTTGTTGTTGTTGGACGACTTGTTGATAGGCTTGTTGTAAAGCTAAGGAATGTGCTTTCAATGTGGGATCAGGTGGTTGTTGAGACATTTGTGAAGGATTATGGATATTGATGTTTTGAGTGGGTAATGGATTGCTAATGAGAGGTGGAGGGTTACCTTGATTTAACATTCCTTGTAAGATGGTAGAATGAGGTGGAGGAATGTATGTTTGAGGTCCTGATTGTTTTGGCATAGTAAAGGGAGCTGTGGGAAAATATGAGGATGATATCATTAAATTTTTCAATGGAAATGAAACACTAGGACCTTGAGTCTATTGATTGAAAAGATTCCATTGTCCTATGTTTTGAGGATTTCCTTGTGCAAAAGATGTAAACAAGGAATTTGTGATCAAGGTACTTCCAGGATTGATAGAACTTGTAACCAAGGGATTGTTTTGAGGTGGATTGATAGAAGATGGAGTGGAAATGGTAGATGGGATGGATGAACCCACGAGAGGGTTGGATAAAGATGTCCCTATTTGCGTTAAGGGTTGGTTCTATGATATAGTATTGACATGCCCTTATGTGTTGTTTTGAGATACTTGGTCTATACCACTTTGCATGATGGTGGGCACACTTTTGGTACTTGTAGGTGTGGATGAAGAAGGGTGTTCTCAAAATGTCGAAGTGGTTGTGGAATAATGAAGTTCAAGCGGTGTGTGTAGCTGTTTCAGAGCTTGAGGAATAGGAGGAGCACCAAAAGTAGGTGTCCAAGCAGTTTTTGGAGGTGCGGGATTATTGTCAAGGGTACCCACAAGTGTACTATTTTCAAATGGTGAGGTGTGACCAAAATATTTATCAAGGCTGGTTGCAGGACTATGAATGTAGGTTTGATTTATCCGTAGCGATGGATTCATGAACCCTTGTGTTAAATTCTATGCTACAAACGTCAAGGAGATAGGAGCTACATTTTCAAAGGCTTGATGTTCCATAATTTCTTCCCTATTAAACTCAAAATTCATGACATCTTCAATCTCATATGGTCTTGAAGGAGATGACAGTTGTTGTGACGGGGTAACATGACTTCTAGGATCAAATTC
Source organism: Sequoia sempervirens (assembly GCA_007258455.2). Taxonomy (NCBI): domain Eukaryota; kingdom Viridiplantae; phylum Streptophyta; class Pinopsida; order Cupressales; family Cupressaceae; genus Sequoia; species Sequoia sempervirens. The sequence goes on from VDFB02358134.1 coordinate 146,465,113, forward strand.
TAAAGGATTTGGATCACTTGAGGTAAATATAAATTTGGTTTTCTCCATGATTCTCTTGTGTTGTGATCTTGTCCTTACCATAAATTTTGTGTCACCTATGGGAGAGTTATGTTGAGTTTTGTAATGTTTGTGTTGGACTCAAGCAACACTAAGAGGGGGGGGTGAATCAGTGTTGTGCAATTTTTAACTTTATTAAACTGATCTCTTAAGTATATATAACATTCAATCAAAAGAAAGATGCATGAACATAAAACAATAAGCCATAACACCATAACACAAGAATTTTTAAGTGGAAACCCTATTAGGGGAAAAACCACGGTGGAGGTCAATCCACAATTTGAATACTCAAATATAAGTGTTTTACAGAAGGGAATGCACTTGCATTCAGGCACACTACCTAGAGCTCGCTACTCAAAATCAGGAAGGATCACTTCCTTACAAAAGATTTGGATTACATCAAAAGGTTAAACTGAGTAGATAACATCTACAAATACTTGATTATAGTTTCGGTTAGCCTCATAGATCAAATTCTAGACCTTTTGTCTGATTTTGCACTTCGCTCTACTCTGCCTTAATTTGCTTCACAAAATCCTCTTCTGCACAAGTGAAAATCACTCAACTTCTCTTTTGATATTCACACACACATCAACACATATTGAAAACTCATACATACCAGAATGAATTAACCAATCTCATATATATATCCACCACCAAGGATTCAATCTCTATATGTCGGTTTCAATAAAATAGAAAATATTTTCCAACTATCGGCTCAAATCATGAATACCATTTGATGCACATCTATCAAAGTCGGCCATAGCATAGTGAGGACCCAAAAAAAAATATCCAACACAAAAATACCTTAAACAATTTCATCTTAAACATCTACAACACCCCACATTTACTTAGTCGGCCTTCATACACTGATGAACAAAAAATTGAACTACCGGATCTCCTAACTCGTACACCGATTGATGTGACAACACAATACTTGAGAGTAAGAAATTTCATATACCCAAAGACCTTCCTTGAGATCCACAACCAAAACTGATAATATGGTAATGCAAACCACTTGAAATATTCAACTTCAATCGGATACCCTGTTCTTTACTTTGTCTTCTGGTATGGTCAGATATTGAAGTGCAAACCGGATCAATGACTTAGGTTTCCATCAATGAAAACACTAGAAGCCATGTGCCAATAGTTTGAACTCTCTAGTTGATTCAAATCTAGGTAAAAGGGATGCTCTAAGTCTTTTGGGAGCAATTATGATAATGTAGGATGAAAAGATGAGGGATGTAGAATTTTTGAATTGAGTTTGATGCTTTAATGTTGGGATAAAGGATGCTAATGAACTTGTAAATCTTTAGGGTAGATTTGTGACCTTCAAGATGAGATAGTTCAAAAATGATAAATAGCTTAACTAAGTGCATGGAAAAGGATACATTTCACATACAAAAATAGCTAAGTTAGTAGTTGGTTTGATTGATGCTTAAGTCACAAAGTGTTGGTGTACTTGAAATTTTGCAAAGTTGGATGAAGTGAAGGATGAAATTTGATGAAGGGGTGAGTGAGATGTTTGACCCAATGTTGACCTAAAGTGAACCTTCATTTTCCAAGACCAAGGTAGTGAGAATGATGCTAGACCTCTAAAATGTTCAAATCCTAAATACTCAATGTTGATTTAAATGAAAGGACATATGGGAATGTTCAAACCTATTTTGGCTCTCCTAGCTTGAGCATAAAATTTTCTCATCAGGGCATAACAATTGCGGTAAAATATTGAAGCTTGCTTTTGACCAAACCTTGTGCTATGATTCCTATGTCTAAAATGAAAAGCTAGAGATTTTCCCCTATGGGTTTTGATTGTTCGATGAATCATTTATAGATGTTCGGTATCATGTAAAAAGATCAAGGTTTTGACTCCAAAAGAATGCATATAATTCAGGACTGTACCTTGAAGCGTGTCTATAATTTAGTTTGCTACCAATCTGTCTCTATTTCTGTGAAGTGCTAAAAGGTGTTTCTTGAGAGATTTTGGAGTGATATGCCCAAGTCTAAAATGATGACCTGTAGACCTTACCTTAGGGATCTTGATTTTACATGAGATCATGTGAAAACAGTTTAAGTTTATGGAAGAAAGGAAGATATTTATTGCCACGCAGGTGGTGGTAATATGGGCCTTCTAGCCTCAATATCAACTTGTTCCTCTTCTTCGTCTAAAATGGTTGTTGCGTTTCTCCACTATGTATTTGTTTCCTTTGTTTCAAAAGTGAAGCTTCTCAAACTGCTAATGAGATCGGTTTGTTCTCTATTAATGAGTTCAAAGTTTGGCTGAATTATAGCTCTTGGAAGACCAGGTTGTTCAACGAAAGCGATCGGTCTCCAAATGGTCACGTGGGGTTCATTTTTCAATTTATCTTGCTTAGGTGAATTGATTTTACCACAAACACTTGTCTTGATTATGTTTCCAAACTAAATGTTTATGTCAAAAACATCATAACTTTCACAATGTCCATTTCATGAAAATTATGAGATTAAAGCCATAATTTCCTATGTTGTCTTTGGGAAAATATGGGTTTGAGATTAATGTCAAGATATTTAGAAATCGTTTAGGATAAATAATATCAAGGCTAACTCAAGAAGTCCATATTTGAGCCAAAGTGTTTGAAATTTTGAGGATGATAGTGAATGTTTGTTTTTGTATCATTTTGAAACCAAGCAAAGTGTTAAACTGACTCACAATCATTTACAATCCTAGGATAGAAATGGCCATATTTGTTGAGTCCCCACTCAGATTTCTCCAAACATTAGACAATGCAAACAGTTAGAGATTTGGCGACATTGGCTCCCCTCCACAACACACACTTCTTAGGACCACCAAATCTCAAAATCCTTAAAATCTAGAGATTAAAAGGAATTTTTTTGTTTCTACAATTGAATAGTACAAATGGGGTTGACTTCAGAATGACTGTTCTTGCACCAACAAATATTTTGGGATTTTGGCTTGCTAAACAAATGGGTTGTAGTACTAAGGACTTCCATTCAAGGTGGTCATACACACGACAAGATTAGCTCAAGATTATGGAGAATCAAGAGGCATCCCAGTCCTTTCCCTAAGGAAGTATTTTTATGTATCACATAGATACTAAGGGTGGCACTTGTCAGTATGACACATCCGCACCTGTTGTTAATGACTTTTTTCACGACACATTTTTATATGGCGATTGGAAGAGCTTGGATTTATCCCATTACCACTTGAGTTGTTCCCTTGGGGTGAGTAATTTTTCCCACCAAGGCAAGCTCTCTAAAGATAAACAATAGCGAGAAAGTACATCCGTAGTTTGATCATCTTTTCTTGCATAAATAATGAGAGAACACACACTATGTATTTTTCTCACAATCACAAGGGGGTTTAGTTTTAATCCAAATTGAAAGATGTAAGTGATATTGCAAAGTGTTAAGGAATGTTTCTTTTTCTCAAGATTTCCAAATGGTGTGAGAGAATTGCATACACATCCACTAACAATGTTGAAAATCACAAAAAATAGCAAACAATTGTAAATTTTAACCCTTCAAAACAATGATGAGCTCGTTTTAAGCACCAATTAAAAATGAAGTTGCCTTGTTCAATTTTAAGCCCAAAATAAAATGATGATGTGAAGGTTGAATTTTATCCAACTTTGTGTGTTCATTTTAAACCCAATTGAAATTTAGAGTGTTTTCTAAAGCATAAAGTTGGGTTATACTTGCCCCAAAGTGTCAAACGCTTGTTACAATTATAAAAATTTTAAGATAGAAAAACTTTCTTCATTTTTGCTCCATATCTTTGAACCTACAAAACCCTGTTAGCCTAACAACTAGAACACATTCAAAAGCACATCAGTGGTCAAATAAATCCAAGAAATTAATTCACATGTCAAAAAAAAAGCATAAAATTTCTTACCCTAGCTAGGCATCACTAAACACGGTAGCGTCACAGTTTGAAGTATGGGTGTCGCTCTGGTGAAAATGGGCGTTGCTTTATAGCAAGAATAGTGAGAATGATAGCATCACAATTTTTCTCGGTGGCGCTTTTCATGTTGGCGTCGTGGTTTGCAATTTGGCGGCATTGCTCTAGTGAAGTTTGGGCGTCACCATTTGAAATTTTTGATACCTCTAGATTAAATATGCGTCACCAGATTTAAATCAATGTTAGTGCGTTAATTTGGTGTCAGGATTTCAAATTGTGATGGCATCGCTATATGGTGATGCTCTTCAAGGGCATCATTGTTTGAGATTTGGGCGTCACTGCAACCTACAAAACAACAAACAAATGAAATTCAAGCTAAAAAATTGTTAATGGTTTTCCCTCCTAGCGCCAGAATGTGAGACGAGGAAATGTCAATGAGGGTCGATTGCCCTTGATTCGTGATGAATCGAAGCATAAATTCAACAAATAAACCTACATCTACAAACAAGATCATTCAAATTGGAACTCTAAACTAAGCATTTTACTGAATTTGAAAGCTACAAACTAAGAAAATAGTTAAATTCCTAATCTAACCCATTTGAAAATGATCTTGTTTTGGAATTGATGTCGCGTTGATGTGAAATGACGACCCTTTCCCAATCTTGTGATCAGTGAGCCTATTTCAGTCCATTCTATGGAAGAGAATCAATGAAACCATTGTGCTTGATGTATGAAAACCTAGTTTATGCTAAAAATGAACATGATGCAAACTAAGTTACCATGATTTTATGCTAAAAATGCATTGATTATGCTATTGCTAAACTAATCTAAGCTAATTCTAAGCTAAAAGATGAAAACCTTGATTTATAAACAAACTAATATGGATGCATGGAAGCCACTAATGGATGCTCTAAGCTATTATGCAATTAAAATTAACTAAGATAAGCTAAAAAGTGAGTAAATATGAGTATGATTGCATATGAGATTCAACAACATAAGTTTGCAATTGAAAGATGGATCCATTTGTCTCCAAATAGTGACCTATTTATAGGAGAGCAAATGAGGTATGAAGGGTTGAGATCAAAAAGATTAATCAACGGTCCAAGATAAAGGAGATGAGAGGCATGAATCATGGATTCTCATCAATGGATGAGAATGCATGGTGAGATTTTAATCAAGGGTTCACACTTGCCTCAAACAAACACACTTTTGACCTACTCACACTTGTTAAAGGTGACATGTTCAAAAGGTTAAAGGTTAAAACTTGTTAAGAAGCCAAGTGAAAATATCCCTTTTTCAAATGATGAAGGAATAAGAATATTCTTTTGGAATATTCTCATGGGTGAGGAAAAAGAAAATTTGCAAATTCAAACAAAGTTTTAATTATGCAAAAAAGGGGATAAGGAATATTCTATGGGAATATTCCATTTTTAGAGGAAAGTTAAATTAATTTCTAATTAAATAAAATTTAATCATGCAATTTAGGGGATTAGAAGAATTAAAGAGATATTTATTAAATTAAATGATTGAATAAATGGGAGAAAGGTGAAATGATATTTAATTAAATAACTTAGGGTTATTTAATTAAATAAGATGACTTAAGGAATTAAATTAAATACTTTGATGTATTTAATTTAATGAGATGAAATGCTAGCATGAAAATGGATGAATTAACTTGATTAAATTAATTAGGCCAATAGATGAAAATGGTGCAATTAATTAAATAGGTCAGCTATTTAAATTAATTAAGTGAAAAAAGGATGGGTTAAAGAGGAAATGATGTTAGTAAATCTATTTCTAATGTATGATATTGATTAAGACATTTTTTAGTGTCTACATATACGTACATATATATATGTGTTTCATCACGTACAGATATATATGTGCCTATATATACACACACATAGATACACATACATATGTGTACATATAAGTATATACATACACATATATGTATATGTATATACACATCATTTTCCTTGCAGACTTCTTCCTGCCTTCCTCTTTAGTGTGCAACACTCTGTGAAGGCTCCTCTTCAGTGTGTGCTCTCCTTTGTTCATAGGCAACACATATTACATCCTTCTTCCTTTCATTTTTCAAGTACAATAATCAATTTCTGCTACTTCCTACATACAATTCCAATTTTTTTACTAGTTTCAAGATTACACATCATACATGTTATCCACATGACATATATCGTCAACCCATAATTTTTCCTTACACTTTTGTAGATAATGATATGATTTAATTTGTTTTCCTCCACTTGTAAATTTTGCATCACTCTATGGATGTTGTGTATGGTTTCATTATACTATGAAACAATTACAGATAATTTGAAGTAACTACAATTCTATTTCAGTTTAGGTTTTCTTTGTTTTATTAATATGTCACCACACATAGATATATATGTGTCTACATATATATACACACAAACACATATATGCATATACATATGTATATGTATAAATACATACACGCACATGCACACACATATATATGTATATGTACATACATGTATATACATACACATCTAATTTTTAAAGCAAGGACCATGCACTATTTGATTTAAACAAGTAAAACCCAAGATTACGTGGATTTTTTTGTATACAAACCACACATAGTGTGAATGTTAGAATGCATTCTTAAGCCTTCTCTAATCATGTATGGTTATGTTTATGATATTGAAAAACATATATATGTTTTAATAACAAGTAATACTGTTTTACTATGGGTACAGTTTAAGTGAAAATCATGGCACCAGGTAGAAAAGGAAATAAATCAATAGGAAGAGGAATCCATGCAATTAGAGTCACTCGTGGGGTGCACTTCACTGAACCACAGTCTGTTGATAAAGTGACTGCAATTTCCAACCAATAAGTAGATGTTCCTTACAGTTCTGTAGATGAAACAACCAACACAACTCAGGTTGAACCAGCTGTGCAACTGCCCTCACCTATACCCATTAGATAGTGGTCATATGCTAACATGGAAAGAGAAATTACCAATGTTAAAGAACATAACGTGTCAATAAGGTCTGCAACAATCAAGTGGGGTATCCCAACTAGCAGTTTGAGGGCCTAACTTTTGGGCAGGTATGAAGCAAGATATCGTTGACTTTGTGTCGAGGTGTTTGGAGTGTTAGCGAGTGAAGGTTGAACACCAACATCCAGTAGGACTTCTGCAACCACATTTGGTGCCAGAATAGAAATGGGATATAATCTCGTTGGATTTCATTGTTGGGTTACGCAATTCTTCGTGACGACACAATGCCATTATAGTGACAGTGGATAGGTTGACGAAGGTAGCACACTTCTTGCCTATTTGTTCATCCTATAATGCTTCGTTCGTTGCTAGAGTGTTCATGGGAGATATAGTTAGGTTGCATGATACTCCTCATTGGATCATTTCTAATAGGGATCTTGTGTTTACCTTAGCTCTTTGGATGTCATTGTAGCATGCCATGGGGACGCAATTGAAATTTAGTTCAGCGTATCACCCTGAGACAGATGGAAAGACCGAGAGGGTCAACTGGATCCTCGAGGATATGTTACACATGTATGTGATGGACTAGCAGACACGATGGGAGTACTATCTCCATTTAGTGGAGTTTTCTTATAATAGCAGTTATCAGAGTTCAATTGGTATGCCTCCTTTCTAGGCATTGTATTGATGACCGTGTCAGACTCCTTTGAGTTGGGATCGGTTAGAGGACAAAGTTCTACTGGGTCCAGAGATGCTTCAGGATATGGAGCAACAAGTGATATGTATCAAGGAACATTTGGTTGTTGCACAGGATAGGTAGAAAAACTATCCAGATGCGCATTAGGTGGATCACTAGTTTGCAGTAGGTGACTGAGCCTTTTTGTGAGTGTGTCTGCGAAAGAGTTCAATTCAATATGGAAAGGGCTCTAAGCTCGCACCTCGATTTGTCAGGCCATTCAAGATTCTTGAGAAGATTGGGCCAGTAGCGTATCGTCTTGCTTTGCTACCCAGTCTCTCATGCATACATGACATATTTCATGTTTCAGTACTCAGACCTTATCACCTTGATATATCTCACATCCTTGATTGGAATGCCTTACAGGTAGAGGATGGGCAGCTGGCTTTGGAGCATGTGGCCATAATGCAACACAGGAGACTCACCCTCAGGGGTCAAGATATTGAGCAGGTTAGGGTCCAGTGGGATCCTAGAGATGATACTTCAGCTACCTGGGAGGATGTGACTAGGATGAGGGAGCTCTATCCCTATTTGTTCGCAGGGTTCTAGGAGTAAGCCTGATCCTAGGAGGGAGGATGTAGTACTCCTCCGATTTTTTTATATTTTCAGACAGTGCTTTTACTTTGATAGACCATGATACTATGTTGTTATTTGATTGCTGGCATTAGAGTGATGATGGTTTTTATATTGTGATGTGATGGTACACTATATGGATGATTATTGATTATGACATGCTTTCTGGTTAGCATAGTTGATTATTTGAGTTAATATTGATATATGCTCATTTGTAGTTAATTGATGTTTTAGTTTCATCATTTTTGATGTGACACTATATTGGTGAAGGGAACATGATTGCATCACTCACTTGTGAGTGCCCTGCGATTCCACAATTTTTTGTTCACGATGTGATTGCTTATAATTTATATACATGTACAACATATGTTTTGATTGCAGGATTGCAGGTATAGGACATCAAATCCACCTAGATTCACAGGTTTGAGCATGTCCATTGCCCAACGAAATAGTTGATTTGGATATAGTAATGGGGTTTCCTTGTCAAGCCACAACCCTAGTCATAGTGTGTCGTTAGTCTTTGTTTCAGTATGTTTTGTTGTTATGTTGTCCAAATTTTCCTTGTCGTTTATTCATTTTCCAAGGCATGTTCTGTGGGAAATTAATGTTAATTAATGCTTAAAATGTTTTTAAGTGATTATTTAATTAATCTTGATTAATATTGTTAGAAGTTTTATGTTTGATTTAATTAATTAAATTAAATTTATTTTGTAAAGTGATTTAATCTTTGTGATTAAATTTATTTTATAAAATGATTAAATTAATTAAATTTAATTTAATTAGAAATTAATATTGGAATTATGAATTATTAAATTCATAAATATCTTGTAATTATCTTAAAGGAAATATTTGTGATTTGGTTGAAAAGATATTTTATTTGTGACATGTGTTAGAAAAATTAAACACTGTTGTTGTGAATTAATTTCAAAGAGATTAATTGCATTAACTGAAAGAGGAAAGAGACTATTTCACGGCAATGAAGAAAGAGATTTAGAAAAAAGAGGTTGTTGAAAATTGAGGAAGAAGTTCTTGGGAAATTTTGGCTCTGGTTTTGTTTTCTTCTTTTTGGAAAAGTGGATAATTTGGAAGAAACTTTGGTAAATTGGAATATGAAGGCGAAGCTCTACTTCAAACATCATTTCCCCAAGCATCCAGAAAAAGGTTCTTAAAATTGTTTTTATTTATATGCAAATTGGAAATATTGCATGTACAAGAAGAATATGTTATCTATGTAGAAGCTTTAATATATTTTGTAAATTTGAAAGATTGTCGTGTTTGGAAAATTGTTGTGAAAGTTTAGAGCTTCTGAGAAATTGTTTTAAGCTTTGATTTGTTTGGAATTGGAAAATTGTTGTAAAAGCTTTAGAATCTTTGTAGGAATTATTTTTAAAACATTAGAAATCCCAGAGGGAAAACAATAGAAAATTTGGAAAATCTTTGTAGGAATGGATTTAGAATCTTCTTGTCAAAATTTGTGGAAAATCTTGTTCGTATGGGAAAAGATCTTGTAGAAGATTATTGTTTTGATTTGTTTTCCTAATTAGTTTTATTTGGCTAGGAAGTTGAAAACCTCTGGTAAAAACTTGAAAACATTCTTTTATAGATTTTTTTTGTAAAACACCCCTATAGAAAACTTTTGTTAAAAACTTTCTCTTCTTGAGCAATCATTCTGATATATATATTCCTTGTTAAAATTGCTTTCGAAAGAAACCTGGATTGAAGTTACTGTATGACGAATTTTATATATATATTCATAGGATTGAATTTTTTTTGAAATGTTTAAAATGTTTGGGGAAGCGTTGTGGCTACCCCATAGCTGACTCCCCATTGGGGAGAGCCAACCCTGCGAGGTAGCGCTAGTGCTGCCCCACAGTGGCTGTTGCCCCCACAATGGGGGTTTGGCTGTGTTGCAACTAATGCAACCATTGTTGGCTACGAAATCTTCTTCCGCCTTGGAAAAAAAATCGATATTATTTAGTTTGTTTTTGTTTTTTTAAATATATAAAGTTTATTATAAATATATATATATATACATAAATATGTATATAAAAATATATATTTGTATATTTATTATATGGGATTTGGAATATTGTAATTTAGTTTTATATTTAAATGATATCTTAAATAAATGCATGCAATTGCACAAAGTAGATAATTTTAAAATGATATAATATGAAAGAGGAAATTGATTTTTATTTAGATGTAATTTGGAAATTGAAATAAATAAATAGATTTAATTTCTTTATTTGTCTGCAAGTGAAATTGCAATAAGCTAGTTTATTTGGGCAATGTGTTATTGTATTTTCTTGAAATGGAAATTGGATTTAGGAAATCCTAATGGTAGCTTTATTTCCTGCCTGAATTGCTTATTGAATTGTGATTTCTTCTGTTTACGTACGTTGGGAAATATGTTAGTTGTGATTTTGTAAGTCTTCCAAATGATGTTATTTTATGAGGGGATTGTTGTGATTTATGGTTCAACCTTTGATTTCCCCTGGGTAGTGCATTTGGTTGTTATTCTGTTTAAACACCCGGTTACTTCGAACGGGATGTGTTGCTTTTTATATTTTGGATTGGGATTAAATATCCATTTTGTGCACTATGTTTACCCTTGGGTTTTGGATTAGATCCTTGTGTTGCCAGTAGGGGAGTGGCTCTCAATGGGGGTCAGTGCACAAAGTGGTGCCAGGGTAACTCATGTGAGATTTAGTTAATTCAGTGGAAATTAAATAATTGTATTAGGGGAAAGGGTAGCTTAAATCATATAACTTGTTAATTGTGCCTCACTCATGGGCTCAAGGGATTTTTTTAGACTTGGGATGAGACGAGAAGGCCTAGAATGACAAGATCATTATCTTGTCCCTTTGAAAGATATTTGATTCCACATCGGTTTGCATGTGGGGCCAGGGGTCGTGAGAGGCTACCAGGGTAACCCAAGATGGGGTTCGGGGCCTAGGAAGATCTTCCAGGGTAACCCATGCAACTTTTTGATGACACTCCTCCTATGACAATAGTATGTATTGTGCAGTTGATATACTTGATTTTTTTACTCTAGAAGCAATGTAACCTTTAGTTATGTATTGTTCTTGTATTGTATAGTATTGTGTGTTGCATGTGTTTAGAGGTTGTTGGTTTTGCCTAGGAAGCCCTTTTACTATCTCCTAGCATGGGGGGTGGGCCTTCGGGTACCACTAGGTTGGGTGGAATGTGCACCTTATACCATTGGGTTCCCATTTCATGTTCGTGATGGCGGGATCTTCCAGAGTGGAGAGCTCGTGTGTGCCAGTTGCTTTGTACTATTTCTTATGTTCTTTTGTATTAGTTAGATACTTTGTATATGTACTACTCATCATTTGTATTCGAGGAGGATTCTTGTATCAATGTAATTGTAACATTATTGTATGATCTTCCTCATTTTGGAAATGAACTTTGTAACTGCTATATTGAATAAATGCAATATATGAATGATTCATTAATGTACTTTGTATCTTATGTGATGATTTTAATGCTTTTGGATCTATGTTCTTTATATCATGAGTTTAATTTTATATGCTATAGTTAGTTCACTTTTGTAAGTTATGGGATTCAAATGTAAGCGTTGTCGCATACCTTGGAGGATGTATGCATTAAGTATAGTTCACTTTACTTGTTATTAATTACATTTAAAAAAAAATTGTTATGCTTCCATCGTGTTTGCATCATCCTCTAGGGTTATGTGGAAGGGAATTACAGAGGAGGGGACCACATACCATTTTATTTGAGGAGGAGGTTGAAGTTGTCAAATGGTGCAAGGACATGGCAGAAATTGATCACAGACTTCAGGTCAATTAGCTATAAGCTACAGTTGCCCAAATAACTGGAAGTAGACCCAACCCATTCACAAATGGGGTCCCAAGGAGGTCATGGTGGGTAGGTTTTCAAAAAAGGCACCCAAATTTGTCAATCAAAACAACTAAAGGAGTGGCTAGTGACAAAGAGATTATGCTTTGTCCTTGTATTATGGCAACATTCTATGACAACCTCAATAATATTTACAACTAGGATTAACATGGATTTACCATAGTATTGGAAAAATGGGTCCTTATATGTAGTTAATTTTTAATGCTATTGGCGAAATGGGTCCTCACATGCAACAAAAATTTCATGTTATCTGCAAAATGGGTCCTCATTATTAACAAATATGTGGGCGAACTAATATATGCATTCAAAATTCTAAGAAATAAATATTAATTATACCATTGGAAATGTGTAGTTTGTTATGAAAAAATATTTACATATGCCTCATAAAATAAATTGATGGCGAATTGAAATGCATTAGACCAATAATTTGTAAAATCTAGGTGATTTGGTCACCCAGTTGGTTGCAATGTATTGGCCAATATGAACTATTCGCCAATTGGTGAAGATTTTCCACTTAAAATATCCATGGTTCTTAGTGTCCTTTTGGGTAAGCCCCGTTGCTCCATCAAGTCCTGATTTATTGACTGTATAGATTCATATTTGTAAAAACCCCAATGCCTATGCTTATAGGTCTAGAATCAATGACCCAACCCTAATCTCCAAAAAAATTGGCTATACCCATCTTCTGTTGCAAAAATTAATCAACCTAAAAAAAGGCCCCTAAAGGAATTTGTGTAATGAGTAAGTTAACCTTGTTAGGACTCTAGTTGTTAAGGTTGCAACCCCACCTATTGTTGAAGCTAATGTGCTCTCTAACCTTACTAGTCTTAAAAAAAAAATTGTACGAGGAACCCACAAAATCTCACCACCTTCCCAACTCTTACCCCCATGACTTACCCAAGGTCTCAAAGCATCCTAGATACAAACCCAGAAAAGAGCAAGTTGTGTTTCAAAAAATCTAGAGTGATGGCTCTCCCCAACATAGTGATGGATCCCCTTAATAGTCAACCCCTTTGACCCATAGTGATGGATCCCCTTGGTAACCAAGCCCTTTGACTTGTAATGATAAATCCACCCACCAACCAAGCCTTTTAACCCATAGTGATTGTGCCCTCAATAACCAAGATCCTCAATATGTCAAATTAATATAATTGCACAAATTATTTGGGTATGAAGAACACAATTAAGGACAACTAGGAGAGCCTTGACCTCCAAATAAAATGAAATGGTTCTTAGCATAACTACAACCCTTTAAGCTAAGACAACAAGACTTAGAGAAATTTTTGTTCAACTAAGCCAAAGACCCTAAAAGAAAATAGGTTGATGATGTGATTTGGTTTGAAGTCAAGAAATTTATGACCACTTTCAATAAGTGGGAAAATTTGAAATTTAAATTCTAGAAAATGCATGAGAATCAAGAAAACATCAAAAATAATATGTCAAATCTTAAAACTATGAGAAGAGATATGATTAAATATGTTGCTCGTAGTCTCTATGCATTACAAGGTGAATTCCACAAAATAAAAGGTGTTATCTTGTAGGAGGGCCCAACTAAAAGAATAAGAGCAAGAACTACAACTATTAATGAAGGTACAAGAATTCAAATGGTGATACCAATGAGTTTACCTTCAAAGAGAAGATTGAACTCTTATCTAAATAATGGAAAGCAACTATTGGTTTGTAGAATCTAGCTAGTAGATGGTAGTTTTTCTCTCACCCTAGTCTTTTGTTGGTTGATTGCTAGTTCCTTTTTGTTTTGCTATTTCTTAAACATTGTTTTAAGTTTCATATCTCATGAGACTGGTTACTCTTACTATATGGTTGCAACTATGTATAAGGGTTCAAGACCTAGTTTAATCCCATTTTAATCTATGTAAAGACAATCAAATATAGCCAAATCAACCATCTCCAAATTAATCACTATTGTTCTAACATGTTCCGACATATTTAATAGAAACACATAGCACATGTACACAAAACAATAGCTAAAATAACATGATAATAACTAAAAATATAATATGAAATCAAGTTTAAGAGTTTTAGACTTTTGGAGTTTCCCATTTTATCATGCTTCTTATGTTCTTCCCAATTCCCTAATCCTTGACACTTAGCAATATTATTTCCCATAGAATAAAATTTTTAACCTTATCATTATTTGGGTACCTACTAAGAGTTGTTCTTGACCTTTGAATCTCGATCATTTTTACTATATATTCTTTCAAAGTTGGAGTTTCAACTTTCTACTTAGCATGTGTAAGGACCTCACAAGTTGATTATGAAAAAAATACATATTTTTTATAACATAACCAAAATATATTTTTAATTATATAGAAAAAACATCCACCTAAACATGATGGAATTTATCCAAATGGGATAGACTCAAGAACAACCATTGATTAAATAACAAATTATATAATGATTATACACAAGAAAGAAGAATGATTATTTGTAACTTATTTAATATTCAATAGTATCAATTGAATACTCAGGAATTAATCATAGCCAATTTGCATTCTTCTATCCATTGGGCCAACATGATCAATTTAGACCATGTCTCCATCCAATATGAGATGGAAAATTAAGGATATGAATGATAGTTAAATATGCTCTGGTCAGAGACTTTGACTCATCAAATCCAACTGTCTTGAGTCACAAAAAAATCACAACACGCCCAAGATACTATACTAAGGTTTTTTGTAAGTTCTAAAATATTGTGTACCCTTCCTCAAGTTTTCAAAAACTAAACAAGTAGAACACCATCAAAGTTTTCTATAATTTCTAAAAAATATTGTACCCTTCCTCAATTTTCAAGCAAGAAAGCAAGTACAAACCAATCCACTCTAGGGATTCTTCTAAGTATTAGTGACTCATACTTTTATTCTTATACCAATTAGGTTCAAATTTTTTATCCTTAGGAAAAAGGTCACAAAATCTCATAATTTTCTATGTATTTGAGTACTAGGAACATCCTTCGTTTCACATACTACCTACATACCCTGTATCTATGAGATCAATATGCTAGAGAACCAAGCATAGGAAATATGTGGTTCTATTTGAAACTATGTTTATGCAATTATGCAAGTGGGTATGTAACACTTTCTAGAGTCATGTTTCCCCAGATAGTTCTTTATCAGTTGTTGTCCACTTAAATGAAGTAGAGATACAAACCTAGAAAACATCTACTTGCAAACACCTAGAATGTATATTTCTTTTTCTTTTTCCAAAAAGGTTACTAGTTTTGTGTGAAACACCCAATACCTATAAGTTTACCATTTAACAAATGTATCTTAAATTAAATCGGTTCAATATTAATTTACTCACAAGAATCTAATCCTCATTACATTTGACTGTAAACTAATTCAATTAACTAGGATAGCTACATGTTTGACAACTCAATACTTCATAACTATAATTATCCAATTAAGATGCCATGATAATGCTATGTAGACTTACCTTTGAGTGGAAGAGACTTGAAAGGGTTCATATTTTTTTTATTAATCCTCATAATTTCATTAGATCAAAACCATTCCTTAAACTATCCTCAAAATACATAACTTATAACCATAACCATAAATTCTTTTTCATCACATCAATTTACTCTATATGAGATATCACTATTGATATAAATTTATAGTTACTTATGCAATATGATTAATATTTCACACTCCATAAGAATAAAATCAATTGCATATGTAATCTAATCAATAATAATAATAATTAATCAACACTAAACTAAGTAAACTAGGTAATATCAAAGAAAAACAAGAATTCACAACATTTATATAGTTCAAGTATCATAAGAAATTTAAAAGATAAAAGTAATCAAATTCTAATTTGACCAGAGATGACTTCACTATTTGTCATTGTGTCAATAGTCTAATATGAGAATCAAAAAGTTAAAAAATGTACCCTTTCACAATATTGTTTAGACTTAGACTTACATATAGGGTAATGACTCAACTTCAATTTTCTACCATATCACAATCATTATAGGGAAAAAAGAATTAAGATGCTCTATTTTCATTGACTAGACTTTTACTGACATACCCATTTATCAAATGAACTACATGATATCTAAGTATCATGTTATATAAATCTATAGATTCAAATCTTACAAGGTTTTAAAAACTAAATTGGTGTTATCTACCTTATTCCTAACAAAACAACCCTGACTTCCTCCACCTTAGACCACAACCCAACGAATAAAATATACATCAATTCATCATAAGAGTGTAATATGATAAAATTATATCAACCATAAAATTAATATCCATGTATTACACCAAAGAATTTACCAATCCTATTCCATATTACCATAAAACCAAATTGGCATGCAAAACACATCCAAAACTCTATCACATAATTTATTAATAATGATAATGTAAGGATCATGAAAACTTACCATTTACTAAAATGACTTGCAAGAATTTGTACTCATTATTAGTTCACAATATTTTCTAAGTCAAAGCTCAATTAAACTATCTGCTAAGTACCTAACCCATACTTAACCACATGTATTCCGTATTTAAGGACTTGTCATAATTTTATGTTTATATTAAAAAAATCAATACTATAATAAAAATCATCGATACTCATTAAATTCATTCTTCAATCACTTAAGTTAATTAGAACTATTTTAATGTGTGAATAATATCTTTCATAACCTTCTCTAAAATAAAATTTATATCACAACCTTACATAGGAATAATGTACACTTTTGTCACTTCTTAAATCAATGATTATTCATAATACATATTTCATTTTACTCTTAAGATGACAACTTCCACATTATATCATCAATGTTTCATGTGTATATAATTTTATGAGTGATGCCATTATCAACTTTAGATGAATAACCACTTAAATCCCCAACACACATGTTTCTTATTCTATGCATAAAATATGAATCAAATAAAATCCTTGTGTCATAGTTCTAATTTATGGGATGAAGTGTTTAGATCCACTATCTTCTTAGTCCTTTAACACGATCATTATGGAAAAGTACCTTAAGTGACACAATTGAGTGTAATTTTAGTAATCATAAACTAGGGATCCACATAAATATTATAGCTAAAAGGTTATAATCCCTTAGGTTACCTTGATAGCATAATTCTAATATGTTTGTCTCTTTATAATATTTAGCATTATTTTACTATAATTGCACATAAATTATAAATAAAAGATACACCAAGTTCAAGTTAGAAATTTGACATAATTTTTGCCACAAGACAGTGTGAATTTGTGAAATTAAGTCTTATACAACTTAGTAGACATAAAAGGTTATAGGAGATCAATAACTTTTAGGGAAACATTGCACTCTGGTGTAGAGTACCTTGTTGCTCCACTTTGTGACTTAGGTCTAGATAGGTTGTTTGAGTCATGATAATGTCAAATAAGGCCATGGTAGGCCATTTTGTAATGTAGGTTTTAGTTTTGAAGTCAAGGTGGGGTCATAGTTGAAATATTGCTAAATTTGAAAAATGTTATATTGAAATTGTTGTAAAGATGCAAAGTTTGCAAGTTTTTAGAAGCCCAACGGTCATGAGTAGTTGAAAGGTAGTTTTAGGCGTTATATGGAGTTGGTTGAGTTATAAATATGTTGCAAACTCAATGTGAATGGTTGTTGAAGGATTGGAAGAAGAAATTCAATATATATCTATTTTACAATCATTTTTTTGTGTAGTTTCATGGTTTGCAGGCCTAGTACGGCTCCGTACAGGCTACCATCAATTGAATTTGCATCTGGACTAGTAGTCATATGTGTTAGCTTCACTTTAAAGTTTGTTTGATTGGATTTTGTTGTGTTTAGTGGATTTGGCATTCAATTTCCTTTGAGCGGTCTGAAAAATAGGGCTTCAAGGGTTTGAGGGTTAGAATGACTTAAAAGGCCATTCCACCTATTGTTCATGCTGTAGTTCAGTGGAATGGATCTAGTTAAAGTAGTTGTAGGTGTATGAATACATTTTTAAGGTTTCCAAGATCATTTGGGGGAGTTCTCCACGTTGTCCTTGTTGAAAACATAGAATTTAGGCCTCAAAGGGCATGGTTTGAAGTAGCAGATTGAAGAACTTGAGTTGAGGAAGGCTGAACCTATTGGTTTTGGTGAGATCAAGGGTAGTTTGATGTGTTATGAAGGTTGGAAAAGAAAGGAGGGGTCAATTATGAGACATGGCATGAAGCCTAGTTGAACAAAGTATGAAAAGGGGTGAATTTGAGAGGTTTTATGAAGGAAGTGTGAGAGATTCTTGGGGGCAGCATAATTTGAGGGTGAATTAAGTTTGTACAGGCATAAATAGAAAGGTTTGAGGTGGTTTCAAGTTTGTATGAGGTTGGGAGATGGGGTTTTCAATAAACCCTTGCTTGTTTGGTGAAGAATGAGGGTTTCCTGAAAGAGGGTCATAGAGAGTGAGTTTTGACTAATGGGTTGGAAAATCTGAAGTTTTGCAGGAAGTTTGAAGTCTATCAAATGGAATCTTGAGTTGGTAATCAGATTGGAGGTGTGTTCCTTCGGGAAAATGGGCTAATTGGAGCCCTTTTCAGCGCTAAAGGCCAGTTTAAGTGAAGATGGACCAAAGAGACCTAATAAGGTTTTGAGTTATGTTTGTGTGGGGTTAATGTGTCCTTGAAAATATGAGTGGTTAGTGGATTTGTTATAGTGTTTGAGGGATAAGACCTGAAAACAAGGTCTGGTTGCCTACAAGGCAAGTAGGGTGGTAACAAAGAAGATAACCCTAGAAAGGGTCTTGAAGTTTGCAAATGTGATTGAGAGGACTCAAATTCTGTTGATTGTGTTGATGACCTCCCTGTCATTGCATCACACTCTTATCAAGAAAACTCAATATATGAAGAGAATAGAAATAACTAAGACAAAATGAGGAAACCCAACTTAGCTCACAAAATGTTGAGCAAGAAAGAGATGTTGAGCATGTTCACAAATGAGAGCAGTTACTGCAAAAGTTCAAGTCTATGCAAAAGAAGCATCCTTGGCTGAAATATGATTTAAGAAAAAAAATCAATATGTGAAGGCAAAGGAGAAAGAAAGAGCAACAAAACACAATCGAGATAAACTTGCAAGATTAATAGTAGAGTAGAAGATTCCTATAGAGAAAAACACAATAGAAGCTTAAGTTTGAGGAATGTTGTAAGAAGATGAACAATAACATAAGTTCAAATGATAACAAATGTAGAGAAACCATACACAATGAAAACCAACCTAGCATGCAAGTTCAAGCGAAAGCAAGTGAAATTGAAGAGGTCAAGAAGTGAGAGGAGTCTTGATAAGAGATAATTTCTAGAGCTAAGGATGATCTTGCAATTGTTGAAGCTGAGCTTCCAAAGCTACTTGTTTGTGAATCTCCAAAAGAGGAAATAGTGTGCACTTTTAGTGACATTCATTTCCCTTCTTAGTAGCTTAGTGGTATCAACTTTCTAATTTATGTTGAATGATCTTGTTACTTTATCATTATGTTTTCATTTTTCTCCTTACTATCAATCTTTCTTTATCATCATATTTATTGTCAATATACTTGTAGTATTACATTGTTATAACCCCATTCAACTTTTAATCAATTTATTGTGAATGAGAGCAGCAACCATTAGAATAATATATAACAATGATGAAGGAATGGTATATATAAATAATGCAACACTAAGTTTGGTTTAATAACAAGATGACCTTGGAGTGTAAAATTAAATAAAATTACTATTTGTATGAGGCCGACTATACAATGCTGGCCGAGTAGATATAGACTAAGGAGATCGCCCATATAATTAATGAAAGAGTGATTAGAAGGCTGCGATGTGTTAAGGAGAAGCATTTTATAATTTAGAGATGACAAATACATTTAAGTGTGTGATGAATATGGAGTTTAATAAAAGTGTAGCGATTAAGGGAATCAAAGGCAGCAATGAATGGTTGTTAGAAAAAGACATTACTATTCAAAACAATACAACTTCTCACATCAAGCCTATTCAAGAGATATATAAAGGATATCCAAATTCGTCCAAGGAGGGATCATAGATCATATTGGCAGATACATTTAATTAAATATCAGATCTGGTGTGCTCATAAGGAGCCCGATTAGCCACCTATTAGATGCATGAATAAACTGCCAAAATCTGAAACAACATCAAGAACAAGTTGCATAAGGATAAGGTGATAATCAAAAATAGCAATATGAATTAAGGCATCAATCTATCTCACTTTCAGTTGCATGAATTTGAAGGATTAAATTAGAGACTACCATCATTTTGATGCCACTCATATGACATAACATATTTAATGGCATGGTTCTAGAGTGATCAAACAGAGATAGTGGTTATTTGTCATTCATTATCAAACTATATATTATAGAATTTGTAGTAGGAATTTATGTTATTATTGTTGTCATAATATCTCTTCTTGTTCATATATATATATATATTAATATTAATCAGACTAGCATAAGTAGGATATAGAGTTGCTCTTTTGACATATCTTGATATCCAATTCTATAAAGATAAAAGCAAAAATTTTCAAGCCCGACAATACATACACTTTATAGTGTGAAATTCAAGATTGATATTTAAGATGTGATCCCAAACTAACTAGTCTTTTAAAGAGTGATTACATTAAGAAGAGAATTGCATTTCTATTTATTATAGAAGAGGGGTTGTTATTGACTTTGTTAAAGCATGCACCCTTTTATAGGTTTGCAAATATTTTCGAGAACAAATGAGCTTGTAAAGGAAAAATATAATGAGTTTAATTACAAACCTCTTCGATATTTCTTATATATATGCATGTTTAAATGGGAGGCATGCAATTATTACATGAAAATATATAATATGATTCTAAAAATAGTAGGAAATGGATATATATTTGATTAAAAGATATAATTAGGCTCTCTTTAATTAGGAATATCAAGATATTGTTGTGTTTGACATAGAAAAACTTTAATGAGATGTTTTGCTATTTTACAAAATTATTATGAGATATATCTACTCAAGAAAAATAATGGCTGGAGGTTATTCATAGCATAGATATTTCGTAATGGTTTAGGAAGCTTTCAAGCAAATGAAATTAGCTGGTGTAAGCCAAATTCATCACCCTCAGTAGAAAAATGAAACCTCAAAGATCGCTCGCATGGGGATTGCTTTCACATATTCAAGTCAAAAAAGACTTGGGTGTATCTGTTTCATTCCAAGAACTACTTAAAAATCATTAGCACTAAGAATTCCTACAAACATCAAAAGCTTTTCCTCTCAACAAAAGCACCATTTCTACAAACACTTGATTCTTTAAAATAACAAGTAGACATGCAAATGAAATCTGTAAACACAGACAAGGCACATGAACGGTTTAACAAAATAGTTGCTTGTGATATCATCTCATAGAATGCATGGCTTGTAGGATATGTACAAAATGGATTTTGTTGAAAAGGATTATAAACTTCCAAGCAAAAGTGATTAGCTAAGTGTAAAACTAAAATTTAAATCTAATTCCAAAATCCTCCATATCACGTCGTAAATTGAAGCTATGGAATTGGGTAAGAACATCCAGCAAGGTATATGGTAGGCATATTTTTCATCAAATATTATAGTTAGAAAAATAATGATATGTATTGAAACAAGTAGATTCAAGGACAAGGGATTTCAACTATAAAACATGTATGATGTAGATTTTCTAAAAAGGCTTTAGAAACGTACAAACAAGTGTGATGGAAATGGTGTAAAAATCAGAATTTGAAATAATTACCAACATATTTATTTCCTGTCCCAATATGGGTGGTAAACAAGTATGCCTATATTTTTTACATGTGTATTCTTCTCGACTGGTAATTCAATGACCTACATCTCTTGCCTCTTTCAAATAAGTTGGCTAACCAAAACAAATCAGGTGTCCTGCAAATATGTTTGTTGGTATAAACCACAATTCCTTGATCATGAGAGAATCCTCACCATGAACAACAATTGTGGAAGCATATCTGAATTATGATATTCTTGATGCTCCTTTAGATTGAGTATCCCTTCATTTGATTACACCTCTTTTTTTTCTTACATTCTCTTAATGAATGTCTGGAATCCTTTGCACGCTCTATTGGTAATCCCACATAGCTTTGCACTTCCCATCTTGATTTTTCCTCTTTCCCTCGTTTCCTTTTCCTCTCTATAAAAGAATTCCTCATGAATATGACAGTTTCTATTTTCCATTGTGCCCACTCCTGTTGGCTATTTTTAGCCTCATTAAATGAAGAATAATCTCATTGGTTATACATAAAACTAATAATGTTAAATAATTACGAATGAATACATTTATATAAATATTATTGATTCAATTTTAAAGAGGGCATAAGTTATTAAATAAAACAAAAACGAGGGCCATGACAGCATGCCTTATGACCTGATTTCCTCGTTCTCCCCAATCTCAAATTCTTGATATTTTTTTTGTTGTCTTTCAAAGTTGAAGTTTCAGGCTTATCCATATTTGGGTACTTTAGGTATGGGTTCATCAGCTTCCCTAAAACCTCAATAAAGCATCGTAGTTCAAAAAAATTCTTCTACTTTATAATGAACCACCTCGCTAATCTGTGATGCACAACCAAAGATATTATGCCATGGCATTTGGCGGTACCTCACCCCAAATAATCATTCAAAGCATGCACAATGAAGATAGATGTAATTATAAATCCTATGGTAGCCCTATCAAGGAGTTGCAAGTGCATGAGGGACATTGATATGGAGGAACTCAAAATTAATCTTGATTTGATTTGGAACATGTGTTTAAAATTATTTCGAGGTACATATTAGTATTACAACCCACCTCCTATTAACCACCCTCAAAGAATGAAAACTGTTAATCAAAATTTGGCCCCTATCTCCTTGAGAAATAAAAGGAATACAACCATTGAGGGAGACCTTCTTAGGATTGAATTGGCTTCTCGTGATAGGTTTCACAAAAACACCATTTTTTGGAATATCCTTCACAAAGGTGGGCTCACCCCTTATCTTGAGGACATTAATGGGTACGATGAAGCTCGTTTTCATGAATTCACCATCATTTGAAAGAGAATCATTTTTTATATAAGAGGATTATTGTTCACATTGTTTGAAAAATTTATTGTTGTGGTTTTTGATAATATAAGCAACATTTTCAGGGTGTCGTACCCTTTACACAGAGAGCCCAAAGGGCCAGTAAAAGAAGCTAGTTCAAAACGAGAATGAACTAGGAAAGAGGACATACCACACACATAAACAACAGACAGACAACTGTCGAAACAAAGACAGGACTAGGCAACCCCAGAATCAGAGGGGACTAGTTTGACTCCCTTAACCCTAGGCCATGAAGATGTCACAGATCGAGGGAGTCCCTTCTTCTTTCTCAACACCACAGACCAGGGAGGCTCAGAATCCAAGTCCTTTGAGCGAGGTGAGAGAGGCGGAACAACCAAAGCCACCAAGGGCAAAGAGCCACCACACAGCGGGGGCAAAACATGATCAAACAAAGGACCATCAGAAGCAACCAACGAGGTTTGAGCAGGCTCATATAGAACAATGTCAGCAGGTCAAGCCAACAATGGCTCCATGGAAGGAGTTAGAAGAGGAGCAGACGTAGGATCCCGAGAAGAAAGAGGAGCCTGGATTGTTGTGGTTATGAGTTTGGAGATTGAAGGTTTTAAAATTCTAAAGAGCATAAAAAGTAGGGACAACCAATTCTTGGATGAATTCCTAAAGAAAGGAGAGAATGTGTCAAGATACCAAAATGGGTTCCATAGAGAGGATGTCCTTGGTCCTTGGAAGGATGTTGCCAAGGTTCTAATGCACTACTTCACCCCCCAAGATAGGTACACAAATTTTTATTCCTACTTTTTTCCTTTGTTAAACCATCTTAGGCACAATAGAAAAATGAGTTTTCCATTCTTTTTATATAGTTCCTTAGGGAAGTCAATTCTTAGTGTCCTTTTGCGTAAGTCCTCCCTACCACTCCATCAAGGCCTCATTTATCAATTGTACAAATTTGAACTTGTCAAAACCCTAGTGCTTGCCTTTATACCTAGAATCACTTGCATAACCCTTATCCCGCCAAATTTTACCATAATCCCTCCCTTGTTACAAAAAGAAAAAATCAATCTAAAAAATGTCCCCTCAAAGGACTTTGTATAATGAGCAAGTTAACTCCATTGGGACTACAATTGTTAAGGTTGCAACCTCACCTATTTTTTAAGCCATTGTTCCCTCTAACCTTACCATTGTTAAAGGAAAATAAATATTGATTAAGGAACCCTTGAAATCTCACCATCTCCCCAACCTTTACCCCCATGACTTACCTAGGGTCTTAAAGCATCCTAGATAGAGACCCAAAAAAGAGAAGGTTTTGGTTGAATAAATCCACAATGATGCTCCCCTCAATAGTCAATCCCTCTGACCCATAGTGAAAAATCCCCTTGGCAACCAAGCCCTTTGACCTATAGTGATGGCTCCACCCACCAACCAAGCCTTCTGAGCCATAGTGATGGGGTCCCCAATAGCCAAACCCCTTAAAATGACAAATTAATACAAATTACACAAATTTATTGGGTATGGAGAAGAAAATTAAGGACCTCCAAGAAATTCTTGACCTCCAAAACAATGTTATGAAATGGTTTTAGCACAACTAGACACCTTTGATCTAAAATAAGACCTAGAGAAATTTGTGCTTAACTAGGACAAAAACCCTAAAATAAAAGAGGTTGATGATATGATTTGATCTGAAGTCAATAAATTTTCTACCACTTTTAATAATTGGGAAAAATTGGAATCTAAATTCCACAAAATACATGAGAATCAAGAAAACATCAAAAATAATCTTTCAAATCTTATAACTATGGGAATAGAGAATATTAAAAGTGTTGCTACTAGTCTTTGTGTTACAAGGTGAATTACACAAAAGAAAAGGTGTTACCTTGCATGAGGGCCTAGCTAAAAGAACTAGAGCAAGAACTATAGATAATAATGAAGGTACAAGCACTCAAACTAGTGATACCAAGGAGGTTACCTTCAAAGACAAGATTGAATTCTTATCTAATGAATGGAAAGCAACTAATGGCCTATAGAATCTAGCTAGTAGATGGTAGTTTTTTTGTGGCATTGGACTTTTGCTACTTGATTGTTGGTTCCTTTTTGTTTTTCTCGCTTTTTATACTATATTTTAAGTTTTATATATCATGAGATTGGTTACTCTTGTTATATGGTTGCTACTATGTATAAGGTTCCATGCCTTGGTTTAACCCCATTTTCATCTTTCAAAAACATAAGAAAATGTAGTGTAGGAAAAAGTATCCCCTTTTCACACTTAATTTGGGAATAAATAATATAAAACTGAGCCTAATGTTGCCTTGATTTAGTGTTGTAATGTGTTTTACACATTCACATTAAGTTTAGGGCCCTTTTAAACTAAATGAACTTAATTGTGCCTTATTTAGGGTGTTGTAAAGTGTATCTTTACACTTTCACACTAATCTAGGGCTTTATTAATTAATTGGGCTTCTTTGTGCCTTATTTGGTCCTATTTTTCGTCCACAAGCCTTATTAAATGCATTTTTCGAAGGATAATCCTGACACTTATCAAATAACCAATCATAATTCAATGTTTTGGGTCATGTGCTCCAGACCTAGTGATCTGGGACTCATACACCACCTTGGGCGTATGAGTCCCACCTATGCCTTGGGACCTGATTTCAATTTACACATTGAAAAAGACACTCCTAGAAATTTGTGTCCAAGGTTTTAGCTACTGGGACTCATACATTACAACTGGCATATGAGTCTCACTTTAACTAGGAACTATTTTGAATTCAATTCTTGGTAGGATTTTATTGTCCTAGATCTGATGTCGGCTTGTAGTGTTGTAATTTTGAGAAATTTGGCATAAACAAGTATAAATACAAGGTTATTTCACATAATTTCACCTAAGGAATCCTAGAATTTCATAAGCAATCAAGAGTACATTCACAAGAGAATTATAGAGTATTCAAGAGCATTCAAGAAGGCATTCAAGGGTAGATTTGTAGAAGATTATTACAACAATCAAGATCCATTATCATGTCAAAGATTTAGTGCATCATGCATGTGGTTTTGAGTGAATGTTGTGATGTATTGTTCAAGATCAATTCAAGCATTCAAAGGCATTATCTTTCATCAAGAATCATGATTAATACCTACATCCATTTAGGTCACTTCATGCTTGCTTGTAGATCTACAAGGTTTAAAATAAGGTTCTAGTGTTTATGTTGGATGTTGTGGTTATGTTGTTGATATGTGGTTGTCATTGATGTCAACACTATTAGCATTGATATATTGAAGGTTGTATATGTCGAGGATATTGAGAAAATTGTAAAAGAAAGAGTTGCAAGTTGATAGTGGAACAGTGAAGGTCCTGAAGGTGTCTTGCTTAGTACATTGATGATCAATCGTTATGGATTAAAGGGTTTATTGCTAAGTGTATCTAGTTTATCCACCATAAGTTTCTGAGGTCTACGTGAAGATTTGATCGTGTTATGAACAATTGTGTTTTGACAGTTTTTTTGTGGTTTCATTTAGTGTTCCTGATAGAAGTTGATGTGACTAGTAATTTTAGTTGTTGTGGATGCTTCTCTATTGATTCTTGGTGCTTGTGGATGTTTCTAGATCATGCTCTATCTTTGTTGCACGTCCGCGTTGATCGGTGTGTTCGTGGTCGGTGATTTTTCTCTTGTGTGTTCGGGTTTTTATGTTCTTGGTCGACATGGTGGTTGTAACATGTTGTGGATCCTTGGAGATTAAAATTTGAATGTTTGGTGCAATCGAGAATGTTATTTTGGGCCACAATATAATATTGGCCAATGGTGTTTGATTCACATTAAAAATATACTTGTAAATTTGGGCCGACATTGTGTATGTCTTATATTTCATATTTTATTCTAGCCAACAAAGTTGTTGATGTAAATCCATGTTGCAGATATATAGGAGCGGTTGTTTGTGTGAAGTTAGTGTGTGTGTGAGCAGAGAAAGTGCAAGTGTGTGAACAATGATCTAATCATTCGATTGCAGAGCGGAGTGTGAAGAAGTTTGAGCGAAGTGTGAAGGAGTGTTTATGTGCTTAACCAAAACTGTAATCATGCTTTTGTAGAAGCTATTTTCTCAGTTCATACCCTACGGATCTAATCCAAATTTTTGTAAGACAATGTGTCTTCTTTGGGCAGTGAGCCTTCTTGTATTTGAGCAGTGAGCTCTAGGTAGTGTGCCTAAATGCATGTGCATTCCCATTATTCTTCTTTATACTTTTAACAGGGTATAATATTGTGGACTAACATCCACTATGGTTTTTCCCCTAACAGGGTTTCCACGTAAAAAATCTTGGTGTTCTCTATGTTTTTGATGTGTTGATTGTTTGTGGTTTATTGTTCATTCATCAAATTTGAGATTAAAGTTAAGTTTGAAAAGTTTAAATATTCAGTGACAACTGATTCACCCCCCAC
This sequence comes from Sequoia sempervirens, assembly GCA_007258455.2. Lineage (NCBI taxonomy): Eukaryota > Viridiplantae > Streptophyta > Pinopsida > Cupressales > Cupressaceae > Sequoia > Sequoia sempervirens. The sequence continues at coordinate 146,492,730 of VDFB02358134.1, forward strand.
CTCTCAGTTGTTTGTCCTTTTTTTTCCAACAATTGGTATTAGAGTAGGTTCCTTTGAAGAAGTTTAAAAGTTTGAGGTGATCTGAGATGGAATCATACAAGAAGGACAGTCCTAGATTTGATGGAACAAACTACTCTCTGTGGAAAGCCAGAATGGAATGTCATTTGAGGTGTATTGGTGAACCCTTCTAGAATATTACAAAGAATATATATGTTATTCCTCAAAATGGTCCTTCCACTCTTGATGAGATTAAAGAGGCTGAGATTAATGTTAGGGCTATTGAAGCTTCGTTGAGTGCTCTGACAGATTCAAAAATGAAAAATGTGATGGATCTGAAGAAAACTCATGAGATCTGGAAGAAGCTGGAGACTTTGTATGAAGGATATGCACTTGTGAAGGTCACTAAGCTATAGAGTTTGAAAGGCAAGTATGAAACTTTGAAGATGGGTGAAGATGAAAATATTTCTTCTTTTATTCAAAGAGTAAATGAACTTGTGATGGGTATTAGATGTGTTGGTGGTACCTTGGATGAACAAGAAATTGTAGCTAAAGTGCTCAGATAATTGCCTCCCTCTTACAAATCAAAGGCTCATGCTATTGAAGAGCTCAGAACATTAACAAATGTGACAAGAGATATGCTGATGGGTAAACTTGTTGCATTTGAGTTAGGTGAATTTGGTGATTCTTCCCCCAAGACTAAATTTTCATTTAAGGCTTCTATATCTGGAAGAAACAAGCAAAGATATGATCTGGGAGAAAGTTCTAGAAAGACTTTCAATTATGAGGAAGAGATGAAACAACTTGAAGATGAAGAAAGAGAGGTAGAAGAGCTAGAAGCACTGATTGTAAAGAAAGAAGGCAGAGGACAAGATAAGTATAAAGGAAAGTTTCCTATTAAATGTTTCTCTTGCAGTAAAATAGGTCATTTTCCTTCAAGGTGTCTTGAAAGAGTTCCTAGGTCTAAGCCCAACAAACCTAGATTTCAATAGAAATGCTATTATGTTGAAGAAGGTGTGACTGATGAAGAGTCTGATAAAGAAAATGGAAATGAAGATGAATGGGTTTTCATTGCTATCGAGGAAAATGGTCTGGTGGCTACTGAATTTGCTAAAGTTGAGAAAGCTATTGCAGCCCGAATTGAAGAAAATGATGAGTGGGTTATTGATAGTGGATGATCACATCATATAATTGGTGACAAAAGCAAATTTGTAAGTCTAGATAAATATGATGGTGGGGTTGTAAGATTCAGAGATAATAATGCTGGTGTGATTTGTGGCAGAGGATCTATTTGTCTTGGTGGTAAACATAACACTGATGATGTCCTTTATGTTGAAGGCTTGAAGCATAATCTGTTGAGTGTTGGACAGATGGTGGACAAGGGTTATGATCTTTAGTTCAAAGATGGAATATGTAGGATATTTGGAAGCTTTGGAAATATGATTGCTTCAGGTACAAAGACAAGAGGTAATATTTTTCACTTGAGTGCTACTAATGTAAGTTGTTTAATTGCTCAAGTTGATGAAAGTTGGTTATGGCATAGAAGGTTGTGTCATGTGAATTTTGATAACATTGTCAAGGTAAGCTCCAATCAAGCAGTAAGAGATCTACCTAAGCTAGTGAAGCCTACTAACACAATATGGAAGGAATGTCGGATGGGAAAACAAACTAGAGTTTCTTTTCAGAGCAAACATCATTCTAATGGAATACTAGAGCTGGTGCATACCAATTTGTGCGATCCCTCCAGAATCAAAAGTCTACAAGGAGAAATGTACTTTATGTTGCTTATTGATGATTACTCTAGGATGATATGGGTTGCTTTCTTAAGAGAAAAATGTGAAGCATTAGAGAAGTTTAAAATTTTCAAAGCTATGGCAGAGAATGAGACAAGTTTGAAGATAAAATGCCTAAGGTCAAATAGAGGTGGTGAGTTCAATTCCCGGGAGTTCAATTCTTTCTGTGAAGAGCATGGAATCAGAAGACAGTTATATGCTCCCCAAACCCCTCAACAAAATGGAGTTGTAGAGAGAAAGAACAGAACAATTCTAGATGTTGCTAGAACAATGATAATAGAAGGAAATGTGCCTCACATCTATTGGAAAGAAGTTGTAAACACTGTTGTGTATACTCTAAATCGGGTAAATGTCAATGGTAATTCCGGTAAGACTCCTTTTGAACTATAGTTTGGTTATAAGCCTATTGTTAAATATTTCAAGATCTTTGGAAGAAAGTGTTATATCAAGAGAGATGAGGACATAGGCAAGTTTGATGCAAGGAGCAACAAAGGAATCTTTCTAGGTTACTCTACTAAAAGCAAGGCTTACCAGTGCTATAATAGAAGATTGAGGAAAATGGTTGAAAGTGAAAATGTCAGAGTTGAAGACAACTCTACTAGATCATCCAGATACTATGGATATGATTTAGATGACTAGCAAGATAGTATAGGAAAAGGGAAGAATGCTCAGAGATAGAATCAAGTTCAAATTGTTCCAGTAAATCAAGAAAGTTAGGAAGGAGAGACAAGTGGAAGTGCAAAAGAAAGAACAAAAGAACCAAAAGTGTAAGTGAATCCTAAAACTCCGAGGTATGTGAGATTGAATCATTTAGAGAATCAAATTATAGGAGACAAGAATAAAGGTGTGCAGACTAGAAGAAGGATTGCAGTAGAATATTGTCTATTCTCCAAGACTGAGCCTAACAATGTCATTGAAGCTTGTAATGATGAACACTAGATGGAAGCTATGAAGGAAGAACTGATGCAGATTGAAAAGAATGATACATGGATTCTTGTTCCCAGACCTAAAGATAAAAATGTGATTGGTACTAAATGGGTCTTTCAGAATAAGTTGAATGAACAAGGTGAAATGGTTCAGAATAAAGCAAGACTGGTATGTAAGGGGTATTCACAAATGTAAGGCATTGATTTTGAAGAAACCTTTGCCCCTGTTGCCAGAATTGAAGCTGTAAGATTATTTCTTGCTTATGCTGCATATAAGAACTACAAAGTTTATCAAATGGATGTGAAGTCAACCTTTTTGAATGGTGAGTTAGAAGAAAAGGTATATATTGAACAACCAGATGGATTTCAACTGACTGATAAGGAATACATGGTTTGTCGATTGAAGAAAGCTTTATATGGACTCAAGCAAGCCCCCAAAGCCTGGTATGCTAGACTAGATAAATACTTACTAAAGCTTGGATTTAATAAAGGAACTGCTAACAACAACTTGTATTTCAAGTTGGATCATGATAAAGAGTTGATTATTGAAGTCTTTGTTGATGACATTATTTTTGGAGGAGATGATTAACTATGTATGAAATTTGTTGATGAAATGAAAAGTGAATTTGAAATGAGTATGATTGGAGAGATGAAGTTCTTTCTGGGATTGCAAGTCACTTAGTTAGACAATGGAATTTTCATATCTCAGTCCAAATATGTGAGAGAGTTGTTGAAGAAGTTTGGCATGGAAGACTCAAAGCTTGTTAGTACACCCATGGTAACCATATGCAAGTTAACACAAAATGATGATTCTCCTAAGGAAAATAAAACAAGATAAAGGTCAATTATTGGTGGATTTCTCTACTTAACTCAGACTAGACCAGACATCATGAATGTTGTGTGTATGGTTACTAGATATCAAGCTGGTCCTAAAGAATCTTATGTGACTGTTGTAAAGAGAATTTTCAGATACCTGAAAGGAACAGTTGATTTTGGGCTTTGGTATCCTAAAGATGATGATCTTACTTTGAGTGCCTATACTGATGTGGATTGGGTAGGAGATGTAGATGACAGGAAAAGCACAAGTGGTGGTGCCTTCTTCCTAGGGAAGAAGCTAGTGTCTTGGTTGAGTAAAAAGTAAAATTCCATATCCCTATCTACTACTGAGGCAGAGTATATTGCTACTGCAAATAATTGTACTCAAGTGTTGTGGATGAAACAGATGCTGAAAGATATTAGAGTAGTATATGATGAGCCAATTTCCATATATTGTGACAACTCAAGTGCAATAAAAATATCGAAGAATCTGATGCTACACTCTAAGACCAAGCATATATCAATCAAGTTTCACTTCCTGAGGGACAAAGTGAGTGAGAAAGAAGTCAAATTGGAGTATGTACCTACCAAAGAACAGATTGCAGACATTTTCACCAAGTCGTTTCCAAAGGATACGTTTGAGTATCTCAGAGGGATACTAGGGGTAATTGCCCCTCCTGATATGAACTAGAGATGCATTTATTTGCATCAATCCATGCATTTCATGATCATATTCTGATTTGGATTGATGTTTATTTGGCTACTACTTAGGGGGAGTAGTCAGATGTGCAAATATGTGGTTCAGAGCTTGTATGTGGAAAGATAATGCTTATATTTTCCATTGATGTCAAAGGGGGAGAAGAGTAATGTGAAAAATTGGTGATTATCTGGGGAAAAGAGCCTTGTGAGGAGAAGATCATGTGGAAGAGTTGAGGAGAAGAGTCATAATCGAAGGAAGAGTAAGTACTAATTGAGTGTTGTGTTGATGGTATTTTTCACATCATGTGTTTCCATCAATGCCAAAGGGGGAGATTGTTGGATGTTGTGGTTGTATTGCTGATAGGTGGTTTTCATTGATGTCAACACTATTAGTATTGATGTATTGAAGGTTGTATATGTCGAGTATATTGAGAAAATTGTAAAAGAAATAGTTGCAGGTTGACAGTGGAATAGTAAAGGTCCTAAAGGTGTCTTGCTCAGTACATTGATGCTAAATCATTGTGGATTAAAGGGTTTATTCCTGAGTGTATCTAGTTTATCCACTAGAAGTTTCTGAGGTCCGCGTGAAGATTTGATCATGTTATGAACAATTCTGTTTTGACAGTTTTTCTATGGTTTTAGTTAGTGTTCCTGATCAAAGTTGATGTGATTCTAGTAATTTTAGTTTTTATGGATGCTTCTTTGTTGATTCTTGGTACTTTTGGATGTTTCTAGATCATGCTCTATCTTTGTTGCATGTCTGTGTTAATCAGTGTGTTCGTGGTTGGTGATTTTTCTCTTGTGTGTTCGGGTTTTTATGGTCTTGGCCGACATGGTGGTTGTAACGTGTTGTGGATCCTTGGAGATTAAAATTTGAATGTTTGGCATGATCAAGGATGTTGTTTTGGGCCACAATATAATATTGGTCGACTATGTTTGATTCCCATTAAAAATCTACTTGTAAATTTGGGCCGACATTGTGTATATGTCTTATATTTCATATTTTATTTTGGTCGACGAAGTTGTTGATGTAAATCCATGTTGTGGATATATATGAGTAGTTTTTTGTGTGATTTAGTGTGCGTGTGAGTAGAGAAATTGCAAGTGTGCAAATAGTGATCTAATCATTCGATTGTAGAGTAGAGTGTGAAGAAGTTTGAGCGAAGTGTGAAGGAGTATTTTTGTGCTTAACCATAACTGTAATTAGGCTTTTGTAGAAGCTATTTTCTTAGTTCATACCCTATGGATCTAATTTGAATTTTTGTAAGACAGTGTTTCTTCTTTGGGCAGTGAGCCCTCTTGTATTTGAGCAATGAGCTCTAGGAAGTGTTCTTGAATGCATGCACATTCCCATTATTCTTCTTTATACTTTTAACAAGGTATAATATTGTGGACTAACACCTACCATGATTTTTCCTCTAATAGGGTTTCCACATAAAAAATCTTGGTGTTCTCTGTGTTTTTGATGTGCTGATTGTTTGTGGTTTATTGTTCATTCATCAAATATGAGATTAAAGTTAAGTTTGAAAGGTTTAAATATTTTGTGACAAATGATTCACCCCCCTTCTCAGTTGTTTGTCCTTGTTTTTCCAACAGTTTCATCTTATGTTTCATGTCTCATTTCATTCATGTGTTATTTCTCATTAAGGTTTGATTACCAGAATGGGGTTTGACCAAGGAAAACCCCTTTCCACTTAAAAAACATTTTCCCCTCTGTTTGATGTGTGATTTTCAAATTAAGGTTGAAGATCCATTGAAGAGCAAGATTGGAGAAAGTTGTCAAAGTTGCAAAGTTGTCAAAGTTGTCACCTTCCTTGCAAGATTACGAAAAGTCACTTACAAGTCAAAATTCAGAGTTTTAGATTCAAATATCAGAAGGGAGAGAAGCTACAAAAGAACACTAGAGGATATCAGAGTTTCAGATCAACCTTGATACTAGGACTAAATCTCCACTTGTGGCGTGTGAGTCCCAGTATAGTAGTTTTCAGATATTTTTTGTAGATCCTGGTCTACCAGTTGTAGATTTTTCTTTCGGCCCGAAACCCTAAACTGGGACTAAATCACCCTTACTAGCTTATGAGTCCCAATGTGCTTCAAAAGTCATAATTTTTAGATTGCAAGTCTTGTTTTAAGCATCTTCAGTTTTTCAGGTGCACCTTTGTTTATCTCCAGTTTGCTATTTTGATTTAAGTTCATTTTCTAGGTCATATAGTTAGGTTTTTCATGTTACTTTCATTTCTTGTATTTTTAAGCCTTTGCTTAGTGGTGAACCCACCCTTTATCTTTAATCACACCCAAGGAAACCATCCTAACCCTAGTCCATTCTTCAATCAAGTCAATTGGTTGAGGGATCTTGGTTTCCTTTAATGAACTAGAGTGAAATAAGTCCCTTAGTTTCATCTCCCAAAAGGTGGAACCCTATTTCCTTGTGTTCATTTTGGTGAACTTTCCCTTTCAACCCCTTATTTCTGATTTGGAGTGCATTAAAGTCCTAGATTTAGCTTTTATTAACTTTGCATTAGATCTTGCATTAGTTAAATTGTATTTAAGGCTTTTAAATTTTGCATTAGTGAAAATGCATATAGGTTGCATTTTTGCATCTTGCATCATTGAATTTCATTTGAATTTTGTATTTGCAATCAATCAAGACAACATACAAACAAGAAACCTTAACATTCAACTAGAATTTGTTGAATTTAGTGCAGAAACCTTAATCTGAGGCTCATTCACCCCTCTGGGTGATTTAGTCTCTGTACAGGTGGTTTTCCCTAATTTTTGGGAGTTCTGTGTTGACTATTTTTCAGCATTTGAACCCTTCAAAAACCCTAACTAGGACTCATATTCCCCTATGGGCGATTTAGTCCCAGATCAGACCTAAAACTATATTTTACAACATTGAAAACTTCATTTCTATGCTTCTATTTGTTGTCATCAGATATTTGTTTCAGTTTGTTGAGTTTCTATTTCATTCATTACATTAGATCTAGCTTAATTTGGTTCATTTATTGCATTGCTTAATTTCAAAATGGCATTTACAACATTTCATTTTCAGATTGTTGCATAGTGTAATTAGCAAGTTACCCTGTTTAGAATCTAGAAATTGGATTTACACATTTCATTCTAGGTTATTGCATTGCATGTCAAGCCTCTTTACATTTTGGGTTTGCACACTAATTTTGTATAGATTACTTTTCACAAATTTTAGTATCTATCTTTTCCAAGTTTGCAAAGAAAAATTTCATCAGTAAGCATGTTAGTCATTCATTCAATACATTTCCTAGTTATGAGAGTCTCTTAGTGCAAGAAAGTGCAAATGTTGATGCTTGCCTTAAATCTACACCCCCTCCTATCTCTCTTATTTGTGGGAATGATTTGATAGAAGAAGATGCAAGCATAGACAATCATGATAATCACAATTGCTTTTCTCCTGATACCTCTCCTATTTGTGATGAAGGTATCTTGGTGAAAGAAGATGCAATAATTGAGAATCGTGAAGGTCTTGTTTTTCCTTCTCCTCCTCCCCCTTGGGAAGACATTATGACACAAGAATATGAGATCAGTGCCACTACTTTACTTAGTCTAAATTTATCTCTCAACACCTCCCCTACAGATTGTGAAAATGCTTTAGTGAAAGAGGATAAAATCGTAAATGATCATGAAAGCCACATTTGTGAGGAGGACATGTTGGTGTTAAAAGATTCAATGATTGAGAGTTATAGCATTATTTCTCTCTTTCCTAATGTCCCTAACATTTGGAAAGACCTATTTTAACAAAAGGATACACTTATTCATAAGCATAACAATGATAGTTTTCCTTCTCTTGATGGATCCCCTATTTGTGATGAAGTTACTTTACAAAATCTAACCATGGAATGTGATGAACCCTTTGCTTGCTCCTCTCCTAAAATCTCTCCTACTAGGATAGATATTAGGGCACAAGAGAACGATACCTTAGGGACAAAAAATGAAATCATGAACAAAAATAATGATCACATTTGTTCTTCTCCTAATATCTCTCCTAGTTGTGAAGAAGATATTCTGGTGGTAGACAATCAAAAAAATGAGAGTTATGAGAGTTCTATTTGTCTCTCTTCTCCTAGGGAAAACATTATTGAACAAGAGAATGCCATCATTGATAAACAAGACGATACAACCATTGGTAACTCCCTTATTGTGATGAAGTCATTTTAGAAGAACCAACTTTTAAATGTCATGAACATCTAGTTTGTAGCTCTCTTAAAACCTCTCCTACTATGGAGGATATCATGGTGCAAGAAAATGAGAACATTGACACATGTCTTTCAAACACTAGTAATGAGGCTTCCTTAGATGAAGATGATAAAGTGACATTAGACTCTCCTTCCCTAAGAGAATTTAATATTATTTAGCCTCAACTCATCCTTTACCCACCTTCACACAAACCTCAAACTCAAAATAAACCTTTCCTCATCCTCGAACCACCTAAGAATAATGTTTCCCAACAATTGAACTATAACACCGTTGCTTATACATATAACACTAGAAACAATTTGCAACCAAGACAAACACCTTCAACATCTCTCCCATTGCCTAACCCTATCTTTCTCGGTCCTCCTCATTTTCCTTTACAAAGTGGAAAGGAGTATGATCTTGTTGAACAACTTAAGAACACTCTTGCTAAGATATCATTATGGGACCTTATTCAAGCCTCCCCTCATTATCATAACATGATTCAAAGTTACTTACAACAAGTTTCTACCCCCCTAATGTGCAATCAAATGATGTGGCAACCCAAATTCAAGCTATAAAATCAAAAAACTTAGACATTATGTTCCATCAAGATGAGTTACCTTTGTTATAAGAGAAAAAACAAAATAAAGCTTTCATGATAATAGCTCAACATAATCTGATTGGGATAAAGAGGACCCTTGTTGACAATGGTTTTTCCCTTAATGTGTGTAACATAAACCTTTTGGACAAGATTAAAGAAAGAAAAGGCCAAATACAACCAGACTCTTTATCTATTCATGTGTTTGACAATGTAGGAAAACAACCGCTTGGTGTGATCACTTTTCCTATTACAATTGGAAAGGCCACATTACAAACCCGTATCCATGTTATGCCTCATGATCTTTCATATAATCTCCTTTTAGGTAGACCATGTATTCATGAGATGCATGCGGTACCTTCAACTCTTCATTGTATAATGAAGTATGTCTACAACAACAAAGTGTATCCAATCAAAGCCGACCCTGAACCAGAAAGTTGTTTGAAATTTGAAAATTGACAAAGACAAGGAAAATCATTTGACAAAATTGAAACCAACTATACATAAACCAACTATACAAGTGGAACTCGTGCAAGAGAAAGAAAAATAAAAGCATATTGAGGAAGTCACAACGTTATTAGAATATGATTGGGGTTCCTTAGATTTCACACCTACATTCATGGGCGAATACAAGATCATAACAAAAGAGTTTGACAAGGGAAAAGAAAAAGTGATAATGTCAACACAAAATTTAGAAGACCCTTCAAAAGCATCCACCTCAACCACTTTACAAGAAGAAGAAAATTACACAACAAAGTTTGATGAAGATAATTATGAACAACCTCCAAATCCGAAAAAAGATGAAAAAGTTTTATGGAAAAGGTTATGAACTTATGAAACAACTTGGGTATATTGGAAAAGGATGTGGTTCTAGAGAATAAGGTATTTGTGTGCCTATATAGACTAACACATGAGAAACAACTAATGGTCTTGGTTATTGTCCCTCAAAATAAACAAGCAAGCCTTCACTTAATATCAACACTCTTACAAAAGATTCTTCTAAGCCAACTTTAACATTAGTGCATCCTTAATTGATAGACACTAGTGGTATTGGTTATTGTCCTTCAAAAGAAACAACAGAAAAAAATAATCTTCACTTAATGTCAATGTCATCACACAAAACACTAATGATTTGAATTTGATAGATTTTACACCCTCATGTAAAGGAGAGTGAAAAATCTCGCAATCTAAAGAGTCTTGTATAAGTATGACACCTTGTACTAAGCAAGAGATATCTTTGTCACAAAATAATGGGGTGTCTTCTACTATTGATCAAGAGGGTGTCTTGTCGAGACTCCTCCAAGATTGTTTGATATCTCTCCCTCCTAGAACACGAAAGAAATTTTACTACAAGAGTTCATTTTGTGCATATCATAGAGGTCATGGTCACTCTACTAATGAATGTAAGGCTTTGAGTAACGAAATTCAACATCTTAAGGATTGTGGTGCTCTTCCTTGTGTTGAAGCACCTAACTCCTCTAATTGATATTGATTTTCATGTTTTTCATCAATCACCTCGATTCATCCTTGTCCTACACTAAGTGGGGGCAAGGGGGTTAGATAGCCTTGTCCTCATATGACACTTGTCATTGTCTCTTTTGGCTAGTTGACTACCTTCCATGTATATATATAAGAGCTAGCTTGGTATGTAGATGGAATGCCTTAAGTTGGATCGCATGTGACGTACTAATTTATCCTTAGTATTCCATTTTTTTGGGGCAATCCCTTATTCATGATACAATTTCATTCGAGAACATATGACTTGGCATAGGGATTTCCAAGTAAGCTATCATGTCTTCTTCTACTTTAAAGCAATTGGTCACAACAATGATGTTAGCAACCAATTTAAAGTGGGGGAATACATCGACACTCATATTTCACTATGTGATTTTCTTTATTCTTGTGATGCATCCTTTTTCTTGGTGGTGTCATTGGGTTTTATTTCCTCTGAGATTGTGATATTTCTTTGATTTTTCCTCTCTTGGATACATTAGGCACAATGTTCCCTAAGAAGAGACCTTACATGTGTTAGAAAACCAAGATCACCTGCATGCAATCACCTATTACATGCAAAAGACATGAAGAACCAAAATCGATGTTCTGTAAACCTCTCTGTAAAAATGCATAAAGAGAATCAATTATTACAAAGTGATCAATCCTTATGAAGGAGATCAAGAAACCCTAAATGAAACCCTAGTGTGCACACTTAATAGTTAATAATTAATTAATTATTAATGTGCCTAAGTTTAGCTTAAGTAATAAAGAGGAATAAGTGACTTAATTAATTAATCAATGCGATGTAATTAATTAAGCATAATAACTTATTACTCTAACACCCCCCTTTAAGATGAACTTAGGAAGAAGCTAAAACACTAGAATAAGATGCATGTAAACAAAGATGGGTCCCGGCAACTAGGCCTGATCAGGTACCCATTTACAAATGCAATAAGGAGTAAGAGAAGGAAAAACCCAGTGGGACAAAACCCCCCTTACAATGAGATAACATGCTGCAAAGAAGCACTGGAAGAACTCTCTAGAGTAACACTGGAACTTGATATAGGCAAGCAAGGAAATATTCTTCTGTATACTACTAAAACCGGATGAGAGTCACCGATTGACTCAAGGAATCATGATAAAGCAACGAAAACCCGATGCCACGAACACTCGAAAACTCCAAACGGGAACAACCCTGGAATCTATGAAGACAAGCAATTATTGAATGATGTATTACTGAAAATGAAGTGCAAAGATGCAAGATGCACTCTCCCAAGCGCCAAAATATCCAAGTAATCGCCAAACAACCCATCAGGCCAAATCTGGATAACGATAAACCTAGGATAGATACAGAAAAAGTGCATGGACAGCAACATAGAGCTCCTCAATACCTTTCCAACGCTGCAAACGAGGCAAAAATTGGACATCGTGGCAAAAAGTTATGAGCTCGGAAGTCCAAAAAGTACATCTGACTTCAAACAGAAATAAATGTAGGAAAACAGTAAAATACTGAAAAATAAACAACACTACTGGAAAGTGCTCGAACCAACTTTCCGCGATATCTCTTTGCCCAATTTCGATACCGTATGCCCAAGTTATGGCCAAAAGAAAAAAACTGCTCTTTTAGAAGAAACTAGGGTTAGGAGGGGCAAAGAGGGCCGTACGGACGCTGACATCATGCTGACGCAGTGGTTCATGAGCTTAAAATTGACAGTCGGTTGGCCGTCAGGGCAAAATCACCCCCCTATCGGAAAAATTTACCAGTGACCGGAATATTCTCGTGCTTCCCGGAATATTCTTCCGCTGGGATGTTGAGGTGGGCGCAGGTCCCCGGTCCTCCATATGACTGGGGCTGGGGGCTCGGACCAGCCGGGGGCTGGATCTCAGCTCCCGATTCTCCATATGGCCGCGGCTGCTAGGTCTTGAGCCCTCAGGGGCTGGCGGATGGGCCCAGCGGCGGACCGGCGGTGAAGGCCGGCGGCGGCAGGGAATGGGTGGCCGCCTGGTGGCGAATATGCTTTATAACTGGAGGCGTCGGCGCAGAAACCGAGAAAGCTCAGTTTTTTACCAATTTTTTTTGCCTTCTCGATTTTTGGGCCGGGGGTTTTTGGGCGCTGCGGACTCAATGGTGAGGTCCGTTTTGTCCCAAAATGCCCAAAAATTTAGGCTACCCCCAGATCTTGCAGAAAGGATGCCTGTGGAAACCCTTGCACTTGAATCTCACTGAAAGGCCATATCTTCAGATCACGAACAAGCAGCTGCAGGTCTGGAGCTCTGATACCATGTTAGAAAACCAAGATCACCTGCATGCAATCACCTATTACATGCAAAAGACATGAAGAACCAAAATCGATGTTCTGTAAACCTCTCTGTAAAAATGCATAAAGAGAATCAATTATTACAAAGTGATCAATCCTTATGAAGGAGATCAAGAAACCCTAAATGAAACCCTAGTGTGCACACTTAATAATTAATAATTAATTAATTATTAATGTTCCTAAGTTTAGCTTAAGTAATAAAGAGGAATAAGTGACTTAATTAATTAATCAATGTGATGTAATTAATTAAGCATAATAACTTATTACTCTAACAACATGAACTAAGAAAAATCCCTTTGAATGTACCTTACACTATTCCAAATTTACAATAATCGTTATATGGCCACCTAGAATAACACACTTTGCTTTCCTGTGGAGCCATCCTATTTGTTCATGGGTGTCAAGCATACAAATTTTTGCTTGCCTCATGAATCTTATTGTTCATGTTTTGTGGTGCCCTATTGAAGTTATCAGAGGGATAGCTTTGGTATGGTCAATATAATGAGAAGCCTAAATGAGGGCATGACTTTTGTCATTGTATAGTGAGAAGCCAATACAAAGGCATGAATTTTTCACTAATCCACCCTTTTTGGATACTCAACCAACAAACAACCTGAAGTTATGTTACCTCAGAGTGAGCGTGCATTTTTGGAAAAAACAACTTAGATCTGATCCACATCATGTTGGACAAACAGTTAAGGCATGATCCACCCCTTTTGTTTTTATTTTTCTTTCTTCTTTTAGTCTTTGACATTGTATGATTTTGTATCTTGATGTTGCCTATCATACACCTTATGAGTGTTCCTTTGTGATTATGTTGGTTTGACATAGGATCTTGGATCCTAGGGGCTTGACGACCCCCTTGATCTTTTCCATTCAATACCATCCACATTTGTACACGTGGACCCCTCTTGAATGTCTACTTTAGTGTGAGTTTGAAGCAAGTTCCTCCTCTCACTAAAGTGGGGCTAAATGTAGTGTAGGAAAAAGTATCTCTTTTTCACACTTAACTTGGGAATAAGTAATATAAAACTAAAAAGTATCTCTTTTTCACACTTAACTTGGGAATAAGTAATATAAAACTAAGACTAATGTTGCCCTGATTTCTAAGTGTTGTAATGTGTTTTACACATTCACATTAAGTTTAGGGCCCTTTTAAACTAAATGAACTTAATTGTGCCTTATTTAGGGTGTTGTAAAGTGTATCTTTACACTTTCTCACTAATCTAGGGCTTTATTAATTAATTGGACTTCTTTGTGCCTTATTTGGTCCTATTTTGCATCCACAAGCCTTATTAAATGCATTTTCCAAAGGATAGTCCTGACACTTATCAAATAACCAATCATAATTCAATGTTTTGGGTCATGTGTTCCATATCTGGTGATCTGGGATTCATAGGCCACCTTGGGCATATGAGTCCCACCTAGATCTTGGGCCTTGATTTCAATTTACACATTGAACAAGACACTCCTAGAAATTTGTGTCTCAAGTTTTCGCTATTGGGACTCATACGCCACAACTGGCGTATGAGTCTTGATTTAACCAAGACCTATTTTGAATTTAATTCTTGGTGGGATTTTATTGTCCTAGATCTGATGTTGGCTTGTAGTGTTGTAATTTCAAGGAATTTGGCATAAACAAGTATAAATACAAAGCTTATTTCACATAATTTCACCTAAGCAATCCTAGAATTTCATAAGAAATCAAGAGTACTTTCACGAGAGAATTATAGATTATTCAAGAGCATTCAAGAAGGCATTCAAGGGAATATTTCTAGAAGATTATTGCAGCAATCAAAATCCATTATCATGTCAAATATTTAGTGCATCATGCATGTGGTTTTGAGCTAATGTTGTGATGTATTGCTCAAGATCAATTTAAGTAATCAAAGGCATTATCTTTCATCAAGAATCATGATTAATACCTACATCCATTGAGGAAACTTCATACTTTTTTGTAGATCTACAAGGTTTCAAATGAGGTTCTATTGTTTCATCTTATGTTTCATGTCTCATTTCATTCATTTTTTATTTCTTATTAAGGTTTGATTACCAAAACAGGGTTTGACCAAGGAAAACCCCTATCCACAAACAAAATGATATTTTTCCCTCTTTGATGTGTGATTTGCAGATTTAGGTTGAAGATCCATTAAAGAGCAAGATTGGAGAAAGTTGTCAAAATTGCAAAGTTGTCACCTTGCAAAATTACAGAAAGTCACCTACAAGTTAGAATTCAAAGTTTTAGACTTGGAGATCGGAAGGGAGAAAAGCTAAAGAAGAACACTAAAGGATATCAGAGTTTCAAATCAACCCTGACACTATGACTAAATCACCACTTGTGGTGTGTGAGTTCTAGTATACCAATTTTTAGACATTTTTTGTAGATCTTGGTTTACCATTTGTAGATTTTGGTTTCAGCCCAAAACCCTAAACTAGGACTAAATCACCCCTACTGGTGTATGAGTCCCAATGTACTTGAAAATTCATAATTTTGGGATTGCAAACCTTGTTTCAAGAATCTTTAGTTTTCCAGGTGCACCTCTATTTATCTCTAGTTTTCTATTCTAATTTAAGTTCATTTTCTAGGTCATATAGTTAGGTTTTGCATGTTACTTTCATTTCTTGTCTTTCTAATCCTTTACTTAGTGGTGAACCCCACTTTTATCTTTGATCATAACCAAGGAAACCATCCTAACCCTATTACATTCCTCAATCAAGTCAATTGGTTGAGGGATCTTGGTTTCCTTCAATGAACTAGAGTGAAATAGGTCCCTTACTTCCATCTCTTAAAAGGTGGAACCCTATTTCCTTGTGTTCAAAAAATATAGCCAAATAAGCCATCTCCAACCATTGTTCATTCAACATGTGCCTACATACTCAATAGAAACATCAAGCAATATACACAACAAAAGAGCTAAAATTACATAATAATAATTGACAAGAATATAAAATCAAGAAATGTACAAATACAAATCTTGTTATCTCATCATATCTATTGTTCCTTGCACATATGCCCCATTTTAATTCAAAAAAATGTGTAGGCCCTATTTTTTATTTTTTCTTTGCTCTTGCTTTTAGTCTTGTTCCCTAGTTTCTCTTGTTCCTTGCCTTTGTCATGGTGAAATGTGTTTTAATGTTAAATTATGGATAAATCCCAAGTTGTTTGTAGATCATTTAGACCCTTTTCCTTAGAAAATTTCTCAAGTTTCAAAGTGTTAGACTTTTGGGGTTTACTATTTTATCATTCCTCTTATGTTCTCCCAATTCCCTAATCCTTGACACAACCATTTTATCTCCTTCAAGATCAGAGTTTTAGCCTTATTGCTATTTGGATACTTGGTAAGAGTCCTTCCTGACTCTTGAATCCCAATCATTTTCACATATATTCTTTCAAAGTTGGAGTTTTGGCCTTTTGCTTCTGAACATGGCTTATGGTATGATTTCCTTATTCTCCCCAATCCCTAATTCTTCATATTATTTTTCTTAGTCTTTCAAAGTTGGATTTTTGGGCTTATCCATATTTGGGTACTTCATGTATGAGTTCACTTCCTTCATTGAAACTCCAATAAAGCATTAAAGTTTGTAAAATTTCTTCTACTTCATGACAAATCACCTAGGTAATTTGAGATCTACAACCAAAGACATCATGCAATGGAATTCAAGGGGTTCCTTACCCCAAATAAAAATTCAAAACTTGCACGATGAAGGAAAATGTAATTATTAATCCTATGTTGGCCATAGGAAGGAGTTACAAGTGCATGAGGAACATTCATATGGAGGAACCCAAAATTAATCTTGATTCGATTTGGAATATGTGTTTAAAATTCTAATAGAGCACATATTGGTATTACAACTTGCCTCCTATTAACCACCCTCAAATAATTAAAACTGTTAATTAAAATTCGGCCCTTGCCATCTTGGTAACTAGAAGGAATACAACTGTGGGGGGAGAACTTCTAAGATTGAACTGGCTTCTTGTGATATGTTTCACAAAAATATAATTGTTTGGAATATCCTTCACAAAGGTGAACTCCCTCTTATCTTGAGGCCATTAATGGGTACAATGAAGCTCTTTCTCACGAGTTTTCCATCAATTGGAAGAGTAGCATTGTTTATGTTACAGGATTATTGTTCACAATGTTTGAAGAACTTATTGCTACAACTATGAGTTCGGAGATTGAATTTCTTAAAATTATGAAGAGCAGAAACAGTTGGAACCACCAATTAATGGATGAATTTTTAAAGAAAGGAGAGAAGATGTCAATATACCAAAATGGGTTCAATAAAGAGGACCTCCCTAGTTCCTAGAAGGATGTTCCTAAGGTTTGAATACACTACTTGACCATCCAAGGTAGGTACAAGCACTTTCATTCCTTCCTTTTTCCTTTGTTAAACCACCTCAGCTACAATAGAAATATGAGTTTTCCGTTCTTTACATATAGTTCCTTAGAGTAGCTAGTTCTTAATGTCCTTTTGGATAAGTCCTCCCTACCACTCCATCAAGGCCTCATTTATTGGTTGTACAAAATTGAACTTCTCAAAACCTCAGTGCCTACTATAAGAACTAGTTTGAAAATGCAAATTAGGAAACAAAAAGAAAGCTCCTATTTCAAACCAAATCAAACCTCATATAGAGAAAACAAAGGAATTCAAAACAAACAAGCAAAATAAAGTTACCAATGAACTCCATTGCAAGTTTGATTTTCTCCAAGTGATTGAAATGTGGATACTATTATGCACAAAATATATCCTATTTAGACAACATATAGTTAGTGAAACGGAAAGGATAAATTGCATAGAATCATTCCTTAATTTATTAATTTTTGGGAGAGGCAATGTATGGTGGAGATGTAAAGAAAAGATCAATGATGGAAAATGAATGAGACAACTTCCCTAGGATTGGGGAGAGAATGGAGGGTCATGATGGAGGTTGTTGGAATGCGAAGAGTTAGGATACACTTAACAAAAATAGCAAGTTGTTGCAACCATAGGGAATGTGGGGGACAATTGCATTTATGATCCCTTTTGTTCTTGGAATTTGGAGGAGGGAATATAGCAATAATTAAATAATATTTTATGCAATTTGAGGTAGAATATAGGGGTAATTAAATAATATAACTATTTAATATGTGAGAGGGAAAAGGGACTAATTAAATGTAATGCCTACTCATGAAAAGTATCAATAATAACACCAAATATTGAACAAATAAAGCACTCACTTCAAGCTCAGGGACACCAATGAAAAAGAATAATAGTGTTATGATCTCTCTGAAGGACTTTACTCGCTAATGATGTTGAACACACAAAAAAAAATGAATAACTATTAATATTATGAATAGATCAATCCAATCAATTATGCTTCACATATCTTTCCAAAACATGATAAGTAACTGACTGGGTTAAACTAATGGATAGATGAACTACTGCTTGACAATAACTTTACATTTTATTTTGTCTATTTTTTCCCAAGGAAGGTCGCAGCTTAGCTTCCTTTCCAATCCGCTGTAAATTGAACTCCTAAATTCAACTTAAGTCACCCTTAGACATGCTTCCTAATACTGTGATGAAAATTCATGAAAACCTTATTGGGAGGTAGAATTGTACATTTGCATTCACTTTAACTGATTAATATTCTAATCAATGAAAAAAAAATTAAACTCTGGTAAATAACACCCATGAACCACGAAGATTCTACAAAATCTTGGTTGCCAAGAAATGTATGGTTCAATTATCTGAATTTTTTTTCAATCTAAAAAGAAAAGTCAAATGCAGAAAGGTTCACAAAGTATGGTGATATGATCCAAAATAGAAAAGAAACATGAACTATATCATTCTTCCTAGCCAATAATGTGCGTTCTTTAACTATTATCTCTAACAACCAAATTTTTATTTTATAATTAATAAAATCTTTATTAAAATATTTCTTTCACATGAACAATACTCCACATTTATTAACACACCAAGATCCATATTTAATAAACACTTATTATTTAATGTCCCATGTTCTTTATTAGTTTTATTAATTTGTCCAATAAAGGAAAAATTTCAACAAGCCAAAATTGCTATGACCCTACATTACTCACCCTCTAAGCATTCGGCTTCCTCCTGGAAGCTAACCAAACAGATATGGAAATAAAGATTGCATTCTGGTAGTATCCTCCCATGTAGCAAATGATACATCATAGGGGTCCCATTGGACCTTGACCTGATCCAGTTGTCGTTCTTGCAGGCTTAGTGTTCTTTGCTCCAAGATATGAACTAGCTCCAATGTTAACTGCCTATCTTGCGCCACCTGTAAAACATCCCACTTCAATATATGAGAAGAATTTGGTACATATTTCTTAAGCAAAGATACATGAAAAACATTATGGATACACGATATGCTGGGTGGTAGTGCTAAGCAATATGCAACTGGTCCTATCCTTTCCAGAATTTCAAAAGGACTGACATATCTAGGTGCCAACTTAGAGCCTTTCCCATAACAGATTGAGCTCTTAAAGGGTCTCACTCGCAGAAAAAAATTCTCCCCACCTTGGAATTCACTATCCACTCTCCTATTATCCACGTACTTCTTTTTCCCATCTTGGGCTATCTGTAACTGCTCGTGAAAATGGTCAACTTATTGTTCCAAATCCCTAACAAGTTCAGGTCCGATAGGAACTCGATCTTCTAGTTGATCCCAACTTAAATGATTTCTACGGGGTCTACCATAGAGAGCCTCATAAGGTGCCATATCAAGAGAATTGTGATAGCTATTGTTATAAGAAAACTCTACTAAGTGCAAATAATCTTCCCAGCGGGATTGTTGATCCATTACATACATTTGGAGCATATCTTCCAAAACCTGATTTACTCTTTTAGTTTGTCCATCAGTTTCAGGATGATAGGCTATACTAAAGTTGAGTTGAGTTCCCAAGGCTTGTTGAAGTGCAGTCCAAAAGGCCGAAGTGAAGACATGATCCCTATCAAAGATGATTTTCTTAGCCACACCATGAAGTCAAACTATGTCTCAAAGAAACATTCTGGCAACTGAAGCAACATTGTAGGAAGAGCCCATCGAATAGAAATGTGCTACTTTTGTTAGTTTATCTACATTTACCATAATGGCATCATGTCGACGAGCAGAGAGAGGTAAGCCTACAATAAAGTCCATAGAAATCACTTCCCATTTCCACTCAGGGATTTCATGCGGGTACAATAAACCTGCAAGGTGTTGATGCTCTGCTTTTACTCTTTGACACTCTAAGTAGTGAGCAACAAGATCTGCTATATCATTCTTCATTCCTGCCTATTAGTACAATTTTTGAAAATCTGCATGTATTTTCTTAACACCAGGATGAGTGGCATAAGGTGCCCGATGGACCTCTGTCATAATCAAACCTCGAAGGTCTTCAATTGAAGGAACATATATATGTCCATGATAGAGTACTCCATCAACATCCATTGAATATCCTTAAACTTACCTTTCAAAGGACTCTGGAATTGAACAATCTCATAGTACAAAGCGTCTTGAGGTAACAACCTTAAAATGCACTCTCTAAGATCTGTTTTAATAGTCATGGCTAACAATTCATGATGTCGCCTATTGAGAGCATCAGCCACAACATTCTCTTTCCCTTTAATATACTGGATCTCAAAGTCATATTCATACAAAAATTCCATCCATCTACATTGTCTAGCATTCAAATTAGGCTAAGAAAATATACATTGAAGACTCTGATGGTCCAAATGCAACTCAAATCTATGGCCAAGTAGAAAATGTCACCATTTTTTCAAAGCATGGACTACTACTGCCAACTCTAAATCATGTGTTGGATAATTAAGTTAATTATTTTTTAGTTTGTGAGACTCAAAAGCAATGGATCGTCCCTCCTGCATGAGAACAACTCCAATTCCTTCAATAGATACATCTGTGCAAACTACAAAGTCACCAGTAGGGTTTGGAATAGCCAAAATAGGTGTGCTAGTAAGTTTCCTTCAAAATTTGGAATGCACTTTCACACTGTTTGACCAAACAAATTTCTCGTTTTGACGCTAGAGAGATGTGATTGGGTGCACAATTCTGGAAAATCCTTCTACAAATTGTCTGTAATATCCAACAAGACCCATAAAGCTTCTGACCTTAGCTACATTAGTGGGAGCAGGCCATTCCAAAATAGCCTAAATCTTGGAAGGGTCCACAGAGATACCATCGCCAGAAATAACATGCCCTAGATACTGGATCTCTGCTTGGAAAAATTCACACTTAGCAATGTTTGCATACAATTGATTTTCTCGCAGACATTGTAACACTTGTTGCAAGTGCCCTTCATGCTCCTCTACAGTGCGTGAGTAGATCAATATATCATCAAGGAAAATTACCACAAACCAATCCAGAAAAGTTTGAAAAACTCCATTCATTAGACTCATAAAAATTGTTGGTGCATTGGTCAACCCGAAGGGAACAACAATAAACTCATAATGACCATATCTTGTGTGGAATGTTGTTTTATGACCATATCCTCGATAAGGGATAACGGTTCTTGATAGTGAGCTTATTAAGCTGTCTATAGTCTATGCAAAGCCAAAGAGTTCCATCCTTCTTCTTTACAAAAATCATAGGTGCACCCCATGGAGATACACTAGGATGAATATGCCCTTTCTTTAGCAATTCCTCAAGCTGCAACTTTAGTTCTTGTAACTCTTGTGTGGTCATCTTATAGGGAGCCTTAGAAATTGGTTGAGCTCCAGGAACCAAGTCTATGTGAAAATCAATTTCCCTTTTTGGTGGCATAACAAAAAGTTGAGAAGGAAACACATCAGCAAACTCATGAAGAATAGCATGATCTTCCAATGAAGTGTCAGGTTTTTCTTCGGACCGGTCACTGATGGAAATAGCAAAGAATTGACACCCCTTTCTCATACATTGCTTAAGCTGCATTGTTGAAACCATCCTAAGGGATATTGGTCTCTGAATTCCAGAAACAACTACTTTATTATCCAAATCATCCAAACACTCAATAGACTTACGTCAACGATCTAGTTTTCCTTCATGACCATTCATCCAATTTTGGCTTGTTGAAAATTTTCCTTTATTGGACAAATTAATAAAACTAATAAAAAAACATGGGATATTCAATAATAGGTGTTTATTAAATATGGATCTTCGTGTGTTAATAAATGTGGAGTATTGTTCATGTGAAAGAAAGATTTTAATAAATATTTTATTAATTATAAAATAAAATTTTGGTTGTTAGAGATAATAGTTAAAGAACACACATTATTGGTTGGGAAGAATGATATAGTTCCTGTTTCTTTTCTGTTTTGGATCATTATTGTTATTAATATAATCTTTATTCAAGAAATGGGGAGTTAGTTATTTGGGTGGAATGGCGACAACAAGTGTTCCAGGAAAAGGATTTGAAATCAAGAACGGGGAGCAATCTGGAATAGAGAGTCAAGAAAAGGATTGGAACGGAGGTAAAAATGCATTTTGATTTATGTTAATGTTTTTTTTAAATTAACTCTGAAATGATATCAAATTCTGGACATTAAGATAGTTGATTTTCGCTCTATGTGAGCCACCATTTTGCTCTGTGTGAGCTATTGAATTAAATTGCTCTGTGTGAGCTTATGTGTTATGTGACAGCTCTGTGTGAGCCTAATTATGCTCGAGGGTGGCTGGGAGGAGAGCAATAAGATGAATTTAATCTTGTACGATATTAGATAAACGTAAGGAAAATTGCATACCGTTTAATGTCATTTTTTATTTATTTATTAATAATTTGAGTTTTATGCAGAGATGAAGTCCTCTGCCAGGGACGACCACAGGGGCCGGTGATGAAAGCACACACTAAAGGAAATCATTCAGTAGAGTTTTGAGAAAAGAAATGAGTTAAGCAAGATAAGATCTGTAAACCCTCAATCAAGTAATTACATTATAATCTCTCTTTTCTGTGATAAATAAACTATTTCTTGAATGTTCAGATTAGTCTTATCTTGGAAGAAAACCATAAATTTTCTCCATTTCAGTCGAAACTTAGAGGTAGCCCTTCTTTCAAAAATTCCAATTTCTTTCCTTCTTTCCTAAGCCTTGTCATAAGATATGATGAAATCTTTCTATGCCGAAACTATTTGTAAAATTGTTCACTTGAGAACACAAAGCTAAAAAAATTAGGTGCAGCCCAACTCATTTACCTGGGCGTTTCAAGCACATTCTAGATTTTCAGCGAGCCTTATTGATGGTTCCTCGAGTTTGCACCCTGAAACGTTGATGTTATCTAAAAATATGTTTTTTTTTTATATTTTTATGCTGTGTGCAGCTTCCACATTAGACTTTAAAATAGACAGATATTCTCTGTGAAAATTGACATTGTGATACTAAATTCAGACGAACATTGGAGCCAGCAGCATACTCTTAAAGTTTTTTTCCGTTCCCCTGCATATGTATACCCTTTCAATTGTCGACAAGGACACATTTAAAGGTGTGAATTTCTCTGCATATCACCATACTTTGTGAACCTTTCTGCATTCGACTTTTCTTTGTGGATTGACAAAGTTTTCAGATAATTGAATCATGCATATCTTGGCAACCAAGATTTTGTAGAATCTTCGTGGTTCATGGTTGTTATTTACCAGAGTTTAATTTTTTGTCTGTTGATTAGAATATTATTAGTTAAAGTGAATGCAAATGTACAATTCTACCTCCCAATAAGGTTTTCACGGAATTTTCATCACAGTATTAGGAAGCATGTCTAAGGGTGACTTAAGTTGAATTTAGGAGTTCTATTTCCAGGGGATTGGAAAGGAAGCCCAGTTGCGGCCTTCCTTGGGGAAAAATAGATGGAATAAAATGTAAAGTTATTGTCAAGCAGTAGTTCATCTGTCCATTAGTTTAACCCAGTCAGTTACTTATCATGTTTTGGAAAGATATGTGAAGCATAATTGATTGGATTGATCTATTCATAATATTAATAGATATTCATTTTATTTTGTGTGTTCAACATCATTAGCGAGTAAAGTCCTTCGAAGAGATCATAACACTATTATTCTTTTTCATTGGTGTCCTTGAGCTTGAAGTGAGCTGTTTATTTGTTTGTGTTATTATTGATACTTTTCATGAGTAGGCATTACATAGGTATCAGAAACCCAGGTTTCAGCACTAGGAGCTTTGGGGTAAAGGTAAAATTGTCTAAATTGACCCGTTTTGATGTGTAGACAAAAAAACAAATGTCTTCAAATCAACTTGGTCAACATGGTGAACCAATGGATCATGGGCCACAAATACTCCAGGCTATACAAAATCTGGCAAATGTGATACAAGAAAGGTTACTGGTGCCAAACCAACATCAAAATGTAGAACACCAGTATGTGCCTCAGGAAAGAAATAGAAGTCCCCACCACAATGAAACTAAACATGTGGAGGAAGGAGAGTCGGGACATTACCCTCCACCTCCTCGAGATAACCAGGAAACTAGGGGGGTTGCGGTGGATATGGACAAGATTATACGAAACTTTCTTCGGTTGCAACCACAACATTTT
The DNA here is from genome assembly GCA_007258455.2 of Sequoia sempervirens. Classification (NCBI taxonomy): domain Eukaryota; kingdom Viridiplantae; phylum Streptophyta; class Pinopsida; order Cupressales; family Cupressaceae; genus Sequoia; species Sequoia sempervirens. The sequence goes on from VDFB02358134.1 coordinate 146,517,100, forward strand.
TCTGGGTCTATTGATGGGTTAGAGGTGGAGGCATGGTTAATAAGTCTAGGAAAGAATTTTTCTTTAAAGACCTATGAAAGTAACCTTAAGGCCAGATTGGAAATTCATCAACTTAAGGGTAGTGTAAACACCTGGTGGTGGAAAGAGGAGAGGAAAAGACACATAACTTCATAAAATGTTACTTGGGAAACCTTCTTAGAGGCCTTTGAAGAGAGATACATTTTAGAACACTTCTGGTAATGAAAAATTGATGAGTTTCACAACCTCCAACAAAGAGGAATGACTGCAACACAATATGAGGAAAAATTCTTTGAGTTGTTGCAATATGTGGATTATATTCAGGATGAGAAGCTGATGGTAAATTGTTTCATTAGAGGACCGAATCACAACATATCAAGACCGGTTCACTTATTCGAACCCACCACTATGAAACAGGCAGTAGAGAAAGCACTTATTGCAGAAGAGATATAGCTGAGACATTAGGACCAGACACGAAGTGCATTCCAACGTCATAATCGCAATCAGTTCCATTCTTCTAGGGATGGAAATAGATCGACTTCTTACTCTTCTATACCTACACAGTCACAACAAAATCAAAGTGCTAGGTCCTCATTAGAAGGGTTAGTCAGGTCATGGAAAAATTCCAATCAGAGAGGAGATCAGAGGAATCAGATACAATACCAGGAAACAACTTTTACACAACAAAATACTCAGGGAAATCATATTAGCAATGGAAGATCAGTTTTCTAGTCCAATACAAACCACACATGCTACAATTGTGGGGGTAAGGGACACTTTGTATGAGAGTTTCCACACAATAAGGCAGTTTCCAAAGTTTAGAATTCAACAACCTCTAAACCTACAATGGGTGATATTGGCAAATCTCATCGAGTTTTTGCAGCAATAGAAAATCGGCAAGCTGAGCATCAAGCATCTGTCATAGAGGTCCCCAAAAAAATTGGTAAGGTTTTTGTATCCATTCTTTTCGATTCAGAAGCAACAGATTCATTCATTTCCCCATCTATAGTGGAGAAGTGTGGGCTTGTAGTTGCTAAGCAAAATGTGAATTGGGATGTGGAGTTAGCTTCCAGAGCTAGAATGTCAGTTAACTCTCTAGTTAGGGATTGTTAGTTAGAGCTTGGTTCTCTATCTACCAAAATAGATTTCTGGGTGATACCATTAGGGTCTTATGATGTAATTTTAGGTATGGATTGGATGAATGGTCATGAAGCAAAACTAGACTGTCAACGTAAGTCTATTGAGTGTTTGGATGATCTGAATAATAAAGTAGTTGTTTCTCGAATTTAGAGACCAGTATCCCTTAGGATGGTTTCAACAATGCAGCTTAAGCGATGTATGAGAAAGGGGTGTCAATTCTTTTCTATTTCCATCAGTGACCGATCAAAAGAAAAACCTGACACTTCATTGGAAGATCATGCTATTCTTCGTGAGTTTGTTGATGTGTTTCCTTCTCAACTTTCTGGTATGCCACCAAAAAGGAAAATCAATTTTCACATAGACTTGGTTCCTGGAGCTCAACCAATTTCTAAGGCTTCCTATAGAATGACCACACAAGAGTTACAAGAACTAAAGTTGCAACTTGAGGAATTTCTAGAGAAAGGGATTATCTATCCTAGTGTATCTCCATGGGGTGCACCTGTGATTTTTGTAAAGAAGAAGGATGGAACTCTTCAAATTTACATAGACTATAGACAACTTAATAAGCTCACTATCAAGAACTGTTATCCCTTGCCGAGGATAGATGACCTGTTTGATCAGATTCGGGGGGCAAAGATTTTCTCTAAGATAGACCTTAAGTTTGGATATCACCAATTGAGAATTGCTAAGGATGACATTAAAGGTACATTAGGTGAATGGGATTTGACTAGATAATATAATTATTTAGTCAATTGGGACAAGAGTACTAGGGAAATATTAGGTGTCTTCATTTTCCCTTCTTTGATATAATATTGTGACTAGGTGGCATTATGTCAAAAAAGAATAAAAAGTAGGATGGAGTGAAGCTTCAGTGGTAGGTTTTCTGAATCATTTACAAGAAAAAGGATGATGATGGAAGTGATGCCCTCTCAAGAGATTTGTTAGGAAAAATGAAGCCTAGGAGGTCTCTTGAAAAGACAAAGGAAGAAGAGATGTGTCATGAAAAATAGAAGAGAACTTGAGATAAATCATATTGGTAGGATGTACATGTCATGGATACATAACTGATGATAGATAAGGATTGGACATATTGATTGATTTCACTTGGATGATTGGATGATATGATGCTAGATTGCATGGTTGTACATGACTAGTGATGATATCTCACAAGGATGCAATGCAACTATGTAATATGAAGCCCTATTTTCGCCTCTTTTTTAGTGTTTTGATGAATGTTTTGTGATATATTTTCAATATTTGATACCACAATATAATGCAGAAAAATAGAAGATATAGCAGTAATATTTTTAACTCAAAAATTTAACATTACATAGGGAATACACAACTGAAAATTTTAGATTTTTATATCTGCTTAGATACTCATTATTTTCACAAAATATTGGCAACCCAGCTAATTAAATATCCCCTATTATCTAAAACACCAATACCCAAAAATATTGGCATTTACAAATCATGAACTCACAGGCAAGATATGCCTTGAAACCCTTTGAAAATGGATGCCAACTGCAGGTAACACCTCCACTGGAAGAGATGATGCCAACACTATGCTCTCCAGCCCTAGGTGACCTCCCAAGAAGCAACACACTTTCCCAAAACAATAGTTGTCCCTTCAAATACTCCAAACTCCTCTCAAAATGTATGAATAGCTCTAGAAAATGGTATGACCGGCATAAGAGCTAATATTGCTCCTCAAATCTATTGCTAATGATCTTCGATTTTCTCAATATGATGATCTTTCAAATCTGAAATGTATCTATGAAGCTCAAACTCTGAATCCTTGACTGCAATTGAGCTCAACTGTGATTCCTAAAGTGAAATCACCAAGAATCCTCCAGATTGTGTCTTCCAACAACATAGAGAATGTTTCCTACAAGAGGTTTATCCTCACAAACCCTAGTAGGAAAAGAACCAACTCCTCCAACCAAAATAACAAAGATATCAACCCAACATGAATGGAAATTGAACCACAAAAGGGCTTAAATAGCCTCCTCTAAAAGCCACACTCAAATAGAGAGGATATTTTATTTAATTTTTGAGACTTCATTAAGTCTCCAATTTGGGCATCCATCTCTAGGTTAATAATTTGGCCCCCTTTTTAAAACGACCTATGAATCCCCATGGGCCTCTTTTAAAAGACACTTTAATATATTTAAATAATGTGTTAAAAATTTAATTTAACTTTAATAAAGTTCTACGCTATTTAAAATACAAATACTAATCAATGCCCAAATGTTGAAATTGACACCCATCGACATAGCTAAAAATAGCAACACTGTCAACTGGCTCACTAGTGCCTAAAATTGACTTACTAAAGATAGTAAGTACTGGAAAATCACCCTAAAAACATTCCAAACAAAGGTATCATGCTCACAACAATGATTGGAACCCAACTAGCCATCGACCATTGCCAAACCATAGGACAAAATTCCTCTAGAGTCTCCTAACCACACACATTAGCCAACGAGAACTAGAAAAATAGGCTAATGGTCCACCATACTAAACTGATTAGGAAGGGGACATTACATTCCGCCCTCCCCAAAATTGCTTGTCCTTAATCAATTGTAACTTTGGATGCTGCAAAATCTGCTCACTCTCCCATGGTGCATCCTCTATTGGTAAGTTTTTCCATTTGACCAAAAATTCTTTGATGACCCTCTTCCGAAGATTACCCTCTCTGGTATCAATGGTGGCCTTTGGAATCAATATCAAATTTCCCTCTTCATCTAAGGGTGGAAACTCACATGAAGGAACCACATTATGTCCCAATGCCTTCTGGAGCCTAGATACATGAAAAACATTGTGAACCATGTTTCTAGCTGGCAACTCAAGCTCATAGGCAATCCCTCCTATCCTCCTGGACACTCTAAAAGGACCATAAAATCTTGTCTTAAGCTTCTTCGCTCCACTCCTCTAATAGTAGACTATCTATATGGTTGAAGCCTCAAATACACCGTGTCCCCAACCTCAAAACTACACTCTATACGATGTTGATCAACATAAAGCTTCTATTGATTTTGTGCTTGCTGTAAATTTTCCTTCAAATATTTCATCACATCTTGACTCTCCTACAATAAATCTCTTTCCTTAAGCACTATTCTATCTCCAAATAATAGATCCAAGAAGTTGGGTGCCTCATACCCATACAAAGCCCTGAACAGTGACATCTTGATGGACATGTGATAGGTAGTATTGTAACAATACATACCAAGGTGCAACCATTTGATCCAAGCCCTTTGTTAAAATGAAACATAATTTATGAGATACCCCTCCACCCATTTGTTCACTATTGTTGTCTATCCATATGTCTATGGGTGGTAGCTAATACTAGGAGTGAGCTCAGTCCCACTCAATCTGAAGATCTCCTGCCAAAATAGATTGAGGAACTTGTTGTCCCTATCACTGGCTATGGTCTTGGGCATCCCATGCAACTTGAATATCTCTCTAAAGAAGAGATCAACCACCTGTGTTGTAGTATATGTCATTGAAATAGCATGGAAATGGGAAATTTTAGTCAACTTGTCAACCATAACATATATGTAGTCCTTACCCTATACCTTAGGTGACCTGGTGATGAATTCCATAGAAATACATTCCCATTTTTTATTAGGAATGGGTAAGGACTGAAGTAAACCAGTTGGATAAGTGTTCCCATTCTTATTCTGTTGGAAAATAGGACACTCTCTAACATACTTAAGGACTTCATTTTTAAGTCTTTTCCAAGTGAAACTCTCCTAAATCTACTTGTATGTCTTGAAAAACCTCGAGTGACCAGCCATAATTTTTGAGATACCCCTCCACCCATTTGTTCACTATCATTGTCTTTCCATTTGTCTTGGGTGGTTGCTAACACTAAGAGTGAGCTCAATCCCACTCAATTTGAAGAGCTCCCGCCAAAAGAGATTGAAGAACTTGTTGTCCCTATTACTGGCTATGCTCTTGGGCATCCCATGCAACTTGAATATCTCTCTAAAGAATAGATCAACCACTTGTGTTGCAGTATGTCATTGAAATAGCATGGAAATGGGAAACTTTAGTCAACTTGTCAACTACAACATATATGTAGTCCTTGCCCTGTACCTTAGGTAACCTGGTGATGAAGTCCATAGAAATACATTCCCATTTCTAATTAGCAATGGGTAAGGGATGAAGTAAACCAACTGGATAAGTGTGCTCATTCTTATTCTGTTGGCAAATAGGACACTCTCTAACGTACTTAAGGACTTCATTTTTAAGTCCTTTCCAAGTGAATCTCTCTCGGATCTACCTCTATGTCTTGAAAAACCTTAGGTGACCAGCCATAGGTGCATCACGAAATGTTCTCAATATCTTCACCTTAAGTTGAGAAGAAGGCACCAAATAAATTCTATCCTTATATATAATTAGCTCATTAATCACCATATACCTATCATCATGAATTGTTCCCTCTACAACCTACTACCCAAGAATCCTTAACATACTCTGTTGCAATTAATTCCCTCCAATCAGTAGATATCTCCACAAGAGAACATAAATGTGGCCTCCTAGAAAGTGCATCAACAACTACATTCTTTTTCCCCTTGACATATACAATGCCAAAATCATATGCATGTAGTCTACTTACCCACTTTTGTTGCATGCCATTGAGGTCCTTTTGGTTCATGAAATATTTGATTCTATTGTGGTAAGTTTTAATAAAAAAATTACCCCCAACTAGGTATGGTCTAAACTTGGCCAAGGCATGCATAATGGCCAACATCTCTCTGTCATAAACAAAATAGCTCCTTTCCACACCCCTTAACTTCTTATTCTCAAATACAATGGAGTGTTTCTCCTACATCAAAATAACACCAATCCCCTCTCTTGAAGCATCACATTCCAACTCAAATGGTTTGGAGAAGTCAGGTATGGCTAACACTGGACATGATGACATCACTTGTTTGAAGTGCTAAAAAAACCTCTATGTTGAAAGCTCCTTTCTTCATTAAATCTGTAAGCAGGGCTATAGTCTATGAAAAAACCTTAAAAAACCACCTATAGAAACCGCATAACCCAAATAATCCCTTAAGCTAAGTGATATTTGTAGGAGTAGGCCACTCCATGATAGCCTTGATCTTTTCAGTATCAACTCTCACCCCTTCTGCACTGATGATGTGACGAAGGTACAAAAGCTCTATCATACCGAAGTCACACTTAGACTCCTTGGCATAGAGAGAATTACTTTCAAAGATATTCAAGACCTCAAGATACTGCAAGTGCTCCTCCCAAGTTTTGCTAAAAATTGGGATATCATCAAAGAATATCAAAACAAATTTCCTCAACTGTTTCCTGAACACCCGATTCATACAAATATGAAAAGTAGTTGGAGCATTCATCAAACCAAAGGGAATCACCAAGAACTCAAAGTGTCCAAAATGGCACCTGAAAGCATTCTTCTCTATATCTTGTTCCCTCATCCAAATTTGATGGTACCCTGACCTCAAGTTTATTTTGGAGAAATAATTAGCACCATGCAACTCATCAATTAGCTCATCTATTCTAGGAATGGGATTCCTGCTCTTTATTGTCTTCTTTTGAAGGGCTCTATGGGTAAGTGCACCAAGATGGTTCCCAAAAAAGGGGCTTAAGTGGCCACTTTTTTTCTGAAATCAGGAAATATTGACCTTGGACGTGAAATTGAGGATAGCTACACTCAAAAAATTTAGATGGAACAAAAACAAGGACCGCAGTGCTCCAAGTCTACTTTCTAAACTACTAATTTATTTTGAAAATGGTTGAGATTAAGTGGTTCAAAAGAGGGATGCACACAAATTGTTGTTGTTTTTGTCAGAAAAAACATAACATAGCAACTCTTGTGTGACCTGAGCATGGTGAACTTTTTTGTAGTATTTTTAAAATCACTTCAGGCAAAAGTTAGATAACAGTATGTAGTAGGGACATGATTTTTTCTAATAATTTTTTAATGAATATTTGATATTTTATTAATTTTCCAAGTCGACACTTCCTAAAAAGCAGAATTTTGGCCGTGCTCCCCCTAATTTTTTTTGAAAGTAATAGATTTTTATTTTATTTTATTTTTTAAAATTTGTAGAATGGAGTCTAGTTCCTAAAAATGTAATTTATTTCAAATTTCGATGAATGGTTAATTTATAGCGAAAAAATACCAAAAATTGCTTTTTGAAGAAAAACGGACATACAAACAAAAGAAATTATGGATGAAAGGCTTAACATTGTTAGAAAGTGAAAAGATTTACATCATTGGAAAGCTAATAAAGAACCTAACATTACCCATGTGTTCAATTTTTTTGATATTGAACCAAATGCAATCTTGATGGTGAGCACGAACCCGATTATGTGAAAATTTGTAGAATTTGGAAAAAACACGTCTATGGTCTTTGGGAATGCCCTTCAAGCCTTTGGGTTGGTATTCCAAGGCAAATACCAAAGAAAATTTGCAAAGAAAACTATAACACGAGCACGTTATAACACCCTCGCGTTATTTGTTAGTTTGGCCATGAAAGTGTGACCATTTCGGTGCACTTACCCCTATAATCAATGCACATCCGTAGAGTCTCATCTTTTTTCTTTACCAACACAATTGTTGATGCAAATGGGCTCTTGCTAGGTCTAATGTTCCCCATCTCCAACAACTTAATTTTCTTTTCAATTTCATCTTTGAGTCTTTTTGGATGCCGATAAGGAGTAATTATCACTAGTTTATCCCATCTTCAAGCTCTATGGCATGCTCTATTCCTCTCTCTAGAGGAACCCCATGAGGAATACTCCCAAACACCTTACTATGCTTTGATAGCAATATTTGAATATCAGGATGGTAACTGTTCGTCTGTTTATCTCCCGCTGTAGACATGATAAGGCACTTTGTTTCCCATTCCACATGGTCATATTTGATTAACCGTTCCATCCTTTTGAAGGATTCCACTCTTGGGCCCCCATCTAATAATCCTCCAAGAACAATTTTCTTCCAATTTGAATCAAATTTCATTTCCATTTTCTACAAGTTGAAAGAAAATTCTACAAGAGATTTCATCCAATGAATCCCTAGTGTAAGGAAAGACTCTAGTGTGGAAATTGATTTCCTAATGTCAATTCACAGGAGAATAATGTAGGAGTACTTTTAATTTCAAACTATAGAGCATTAAGATTCACACATACAAGAATAGACAATAATATCAATAGAAAATAGACACCAGATTTACGTGGGAAAATCCTTTCAGGAGAAAAACCCACCACCAAAGAGAAGTCACTTGATTCATAGTAAAAAAAATTTACAATAAAGTTATAGATCCCTTCTTCACAGGTATTAGTTCTCCGATATTACACAACAACAATACAATCAGCCAACCACAGTTAATCGCAACACTGTTACAATGTTCTTTCAACATACAGTCCGCTCAACACACAAAACCCATCAGTCTGTCATTCTTCTTGCTATATTCACTTCGACCCTTCAATTTACAAGAATCTACTATTCAAACCAATTCGGTTCGCTCAAATTCCAAGAAGCTCAACCGTCAACATTACCCCACATTTGTGCGAAATATTAGCAATCATTATTTTATAAACAAAATCCTGAAGACTTTAGCTATCCATGAGTTATCCCTTTTGATTACCAACTCACTCATACACCTGCGATCAAACCAACCATCGGCATGGCCCAACAAAAGTGAACACCCATCAGTGCGTCGCTCAAAATGTTAACTTCATAACCATCGCAACAAGGTTACAAGTTACAAAAATCACTGATGTCGTGACAATGAAGGAGATCGATCAGTCAGGAAGTTACGAAACTTCCAAACTCTGCGACAAGGTTACAAAACCTCCAAACTCCGCCACAAGGTTACGAACTTAGGAACTTCATCGATCGACTGACAATGAAGACTGGAACAGAGTTACAAGCCAGCAAGTAGAGGCACAATTTCCAACAATCTCCCACTTGACGAAGACTTATTGGCTTTCTCCAAACTCAAAGTTAATGAAGGTCATGGGCTCCAAGGCCCATCGAACTGGCACACCACCTGTACTTGTCCGTGCTCACGGGCTTTGTCAACGCATCTGCAACATTTTCCAGAGTATCCACCTTTTCTAAACAAACCTTTCCATCCTCAACCATATCTTGTACAAAATGATACTACACATCAATATGTTTCATCTTGGCATGGAAAGTTGGATTTTTCACCAAACAAATAGCACTCTAACTATCACAACAAATTTTAATTTTCCCTGCATTAAACCCAATGTCAAAACACAAACGCTTTAACCAAATTGTTTCCTTACAGGAATGTGTTGCAGCCATGTATTCAACTTCCGTAGTGGACAAAGCAACTACATCCTGCTACTTGCTCATCCAACTAATTGTATCACCATTCAACATGAAAATATATCCACTGGTGGATCTTCTACTATTAACGTCCCCTACCCAATCAAAATCCGCATAGCCTCGAATGTTGATAGATCTATTTGAAATAGATGAGTTACCATGATAACACAAAGCATACTGAGAAGTACCTTTTAAATATCTAAACACTCTTTTCACAACATCCCAATGTGGTCTTCCTAGATTTTCCATAAATCTACTGAGTACTCCCACTGCTTGGGCAATGTTTGGCCTTGTACAGACCATTGCATACATTAAACTGCTAGCAACACTAGCATAAGGCACTCTGGTCATGTCCTCCATCTTAGTAGGAGATTTTGGACAATCTTCAACAGATAGCTTCATTCCCTGCAAAATTGGAACAACTAGCTGCTTGCAATCAGTCATACAAAATCTCTCTAGAATAGTATTAATGTACTTACTTTGGCTGAGTCAAAGCTTTCTACTCTTTCTATCACTGGTTATTTCCATCCCCAGAATATACCTAGTTGCACCAAGATCTTTCATTTCAAACTTTGCAGACAATTGAGATTTACGATTAGAAATCATGAGCTTACTATTCCCAATGAACAACATGTCATCCACATACAGGGAAATAACTAAGACACAATCATTTTTAGATTTGAAATACACACAATGATCAGATTTTTATCTTACAAATCCCAAAGACAAAACAAATGTGTCAAACTTCTAGTACCAGATTCTAGGATTGTTTTAATCCATACAGAGATTTTTTCAACTTGCATACCAGATACTCTTTACCTTTTTCCACATAGTGCTCAAGCTGGGACATATAAATTTCTTCTTCAAGATCACCATGAAGAAATGTTTTCTTCACATCCATTTGTTCAATCTCCAAGTCATACGCTGCTGCAAGTGAAAAAAGAAATCTGATAGATGTCAGCTTAGCTACAGGTGAAAATATTTCTCCATAATCAATTCCCTCTACCTGGGAATAACCTTTCGCAACCAACCTTGCCTTATACTTTTCAACACTACCATCTAGACCTATTTTCTTTTTAAATACCTATTTACATCCAATAGCTTTTTTGCCTTCAGGAAAGGGAACCAAACTCCAAGTGTCATTCTTTTCTAATGATGTCATTTCTTCATTCATGGCTTCCAACCAAGAGTTTGCATCAGGAATATTAATTGCCTCTTTAATAGTCCTAGGCTCATTAGTGCTAGTAATCAAAGCATAGGCACAAGTAGAATCTAACATAGAAAACCCATACCTATCAGGTTGCTTTCTTTCACATGTTGACCTCTTCAATGGTTGAGGCTGAGGTTGTTCTTCTTCTTTAGAACTTTCAGAACTGCTCGAGCTCTCCTAAGATTCAAGTACGTTTTGAATTTTTAATTCCTCTTTATCTGGTGTCAGAGAAATTTCAACTACATCCTTTTTATTTTCTGATTTTATCTTTGGCTGCAGATCCAAAGTAGAAGGCTTCAACTCATGAAAAATAACATTTTTGTTGTACAAAACCTTCTTAGTCACAGGGTTCCAAAGCTTGTATCCTTTTATGATAGCACTATAGCCAATAAATATACATTTAATAGCTTTTTTCATTCGACATAGATGCATATGCCTCACAGCCAAAAACTCTAATGTGTCTAAGAGAGGGCTTCTTACCAGACCATGCTTCCAAAGGTGTCTTCTCAACAAGAGCAAAACTAGGAGAACGATTTAATAAATAACATGTTGCAACTGCCTCAGCCCAGAACTTCTTCTCCAAGCCAGCACTGCTCAGCATACTTCGTGCTCTTTCCATCACTGTCCTGTTAAACCTTTTCGCAACTCCATTTTGTTGCGGAGTATAGGGTGTAGTCTTATGTCTTTTGATTCCATGATCTTTACAGTACCTTTCGAACTCATCGCCATTGTCAGTCCTTAAACATTTTATTTACCTTTCAGTCTGATTTTCCACAAGGTTTTTAAATTCCTTAAAATGACTGAACACTTCTGATTTACTCTTTAAAAAATACACAAATGCCCTTCTCAAATAGTCATCAATAAAAGAAACGTAATATTTAGAATTCGATAATGAAGGAACATTTATTGGACCAAACACATTAGAATGAATGTAATCAAGTATACTAGAATATTTATGAGGACTGGAATAAAATGAAACATGGTGTTGTTTACCATATATACAATGTTCACAAAATTTGAATTCAAGGTTACAATCATCAAGCCCTTCAACCAGGCTTTTATTCTTAAATGTTTTTAAACCTCTTTCTTCAATGTGGCCTAGCCTGTGATGCCACAGTATTATTTTCTCAGCCAGAAGCTTCATCTCCAAAGAATTAGCTCCTGCTGAAACAATCACCTCTTTCCTTATAGATTTACATGGTTTTTCAGAAGCACTACTGCATTGAACTGCATTTGCGTTCAACTTATAGAGTACCAATTCGAGCACCCTTTTCCAACACCATTAGAGAAAGAGACCTGTACACCAACATCATTCAGCTTACTAACATAAAGTAAATTACGAGCCAGACCTGGTATATGCATAGCATCATTGATTCCCTCCCCCCTTCAATCAGGGAACTAAATTATGACTCTTCCACGACCAACTATATCCAGGGATGAATCGCTTGCCAAGTACACATTTCCACCATCGTATTTTTCATACTTTGTAAACCAATCTCTATGAGATGTCATATGGAAAGATGCTCCATAATCAATCAGCCAGACATCATCTAATGCCTGAGTTGCCAAGGCTGCAATGAAGGCATTTGTTTCACTCTGAGAAGAATTATTGTCAGAAGAGTTCTTCTTCTTCTTCTTTTTCTCCTCGTTGCAATCCTTTTGGACATGACCAGGCTTCCCACAGTTCCAACACTTCACCTTGGAATTTTTTCCAGGAGACTTTGATCTCCCTTCTGATTTCGATTTGGATTTCATGTCCTTCTTCTTGCCTTTTTCTTTCGATCGGCCTTGAACAGCAAGAGCCTTCTTTTCCATATCAGAAGATTTTCTTCTCATTTCTTTTGATAACAAAGAAGCAACAACATCTTCCATCTTAAAAGTGGATGTTGTACTCCCAATGGCCATCACCAAGTGATCCCAAGAATCAGGAAAAGAACATAACAAGATACAATGATCTTCTTCTTCAATCTTCACACCCACAGATGTTAACTGAGCAATCAACATGTTAAAAGTATTCAAGTGATCAACAAAAAACGCTCCTTCCTACATTTTCAAAGAATACAACTTCTTCCTCAAGAATAACTTGTTTACCAAGGACTTTCCCTGATAAATATCTCCAAGTCTTTTCCACAAGGAGGTTGTAGTCTTTTGTTCATGCACATTAAGAAGAATAGAGTCTTCCTTTGTTCTAGACACAACCATCCAAAGATCATGATCAACCAACAGATCTTCCATTTTGAGTTTCCACAACTCAAAATTGTTGCCATTGAATTTCTCAATTTCAATCTTTCCAGATGTACTTGCTAGTGCCATCTCAATCTGTAATTTGACAATTACGAGACATCTACAAGACTCCCATTGAACAGAATTGACACAAAAAACCCAACCAACCCACAAGGATAACACAACTGGCCAGGCTCTGATACCACTTGTAAGGAAAGACTCTAGTGCCGAAATTGCTTTCCTAAGGTCAATTCACAGGAGAATAATGTAGTACTTTTAATTTCAAACTACAGAGCATTAAGATTCACACATACAAGAATAGACAATAATATCAACAGAGAATAAACACCAGATTTATGTGGGAAAACCCTTTCAGGAGAAAAACCCACCACCAAAGAGAAGTCACTTTATTCATAGTAAAAACAAATTACAATAAAGTTACAGATCCCTCCTTCATAGGTATTAGTTCTCTGATATTACACATCAGCAATACAATCGGCCAACCATAGTCAATCGCAGCACAGTTACAATGTTCTTTCAACATACAGTCCGCTCAACACAAAAAACCCATCGGTTTTCCTTCTTGCTATATTCACTTCGACCCTTTGATTTCCAGGAATCTACTGTCCAAACTGATTCGGTTCGCTCAACTGTTAAGAAGCTCAACCATCAACATTATCCCACATTGGCACAAAATATTAACAGTTATTAGTTTATAAACAAAAGCCCGAAAACTTTAGGTATACACAAGTTAGCCCTTTTGATTACCAACTCACTCGTACACCCACGATCAAACCAACCATCGGCATGGCCCAACAAAAGTGAACACCCATCTGCACGTCACTCAAAATGTTAACTTCATAACCATCACAACAAGGTTACAAGTTACATAAATCACCGATGTTGCGACAACGAACGAGATCTGTCAGTCGGGAAGTTACGAAACTTCCAAACTCCGCGACAAGGTTACGAAACCTCCAAACTCCATGACAAGAAGTTACGAAACTTCCAAACTCCGAGACAAGGTTACGAAAGCTCCAAATTCTGTGACAAGTTATGAAACTTCCAAACTCCACAACAAGAAGTTATGAAACTTCCAAACTCCGCGACAAGAAGTTATGAAACCTCCAAACTCCGTGACAAGGTTACAAACTTAGGAACTTCAGCGGTCAGCCGACAATGAAGACTAGAACAAAGTTACAAGCCAGCAAGTAGAGGCACAATTTCCAACACCTAGGACCATATTAGCGTCTCCTACATTAACCACATAGAATTCATCTATCAATTCATATTCACCCAATTGAATTTTTCAGATTTGAAACCTTTTGAGTAAAAGAATGTGTGTACCCATCAACTGCCATTACCTTGAATCCTCCATGCTCTTTTGTCTTTAGACTTCTCCTAGACACAAACTTCTCATCAATGAAGTTGTGTGTAGCATCTATGTCAATCAAAGCTATGATTCATTATCCTTGTAAAACACCTCTCACCTTGGATGTAACTGATTTCTAGATGCTAGAGAGTTGGAAATGGTCTCATCACTAGTTTGTTTCTCTTCTAAAGAGTTTTCCTCATCACTACTTTTAGAATTTGTCTATTGATCTAATTTTTATGATACAAATTCTTCAACAGAAAAATATTCCAATTGTTTGGCTTTAGCCTTCACACTGCACTTATGAGATAAGTACCAAGGTTTTGTGCAATGGAAGCACAATTTCTTCCTCCGAAGCTCATTAAGCTAATCATTATCAAGTTTCTTTGATTCCTATTTGGGCTGATGGGAATCACGTTGAAATTGCTTCTTGTCTTTGTCTTTCTCGTGCATAAATCCCTTGAAATGGAATTGTTTTGGAAGTAGAAGACTCCATATCCCTACCCCTCTTAATGGCTTCCTGCAAAGTAGTTGGATTAAGTTCCTTAATCCAACCACATAAGGGATCTGAAAGCTCATCAATAAATAGAACAATTAGCCTCCTCTCTAATATATCTATAAAAAACACTGAAAATCTCTGAAAATCAGCCACATGGTAGTCCACAGTACCCCACTATTTAAGTTGAGCCAACTCCTTAAACTGCAACTTAGGGCCTTTATGTTACATTAGTGGTTGTCATTGCACCAAAAGATTGACCTTTTAATTCCCAATACAACTGCCAAATGTATACAAGATCCATAGGAGGCAGTTAAGCCATGTCACAAACCCAAGCATCGCATTGCACAGAGGAGACCAAGGGACACACCATCTTGCAACAATCCCCCATCAACGCAAGCGAGGGGTTTGAACCTATGACCTTGGCTCTGATGCCAATTGTTACATTGGTGGTTTTTGTTGCACCAAAAGATCGACCTTTTAATGCCTGATACAACCGCTAGATTTATACAAGATCCACATGAGGCATCTAAGCCATGTCACAAACCCAAGTGTCATGATGCACAAAGGAGACCAAGGGACACACCATCTTGCAACACTTTCATGTCAAATCTATCAATTAGCCTCTTTGTGAACTTAGAATAACTATCAATCTTTTCATGTCCCATGATGCCACCACTCATGAGCAATCCCATCCAAGTGAATAGTGGCCTATTTGATGGCTTCATCTTCTGGCATAGGATTTAGTTGAAAACATGTCTAATTTTTGCAACCAAGCCCTTGTAGTAGACTTCCATGTGCCATCAAAAGATGAAATTGTGAGCTTCCCAACTTTCCTTTGTAAATCATTTTTATGTGCTCTTCCACCCTTGTGAGGTTTGTGCTTCATTCTAAGGTCGCAATAGTCTCTAAAAGTCATCTTTGCACCAATTTTTGGATCTGAATCCATCCAATATTGTAGGAACTCATCATGTAAATCATTGAAGGTTGGGTCATTTCCAACTTGGGGTAGGACTCTAGGTGGAAAGGTAAGCATAAGAGGCCTAGAAGAAGTTGTCCTAGTATGTTGATCAATAGGTCTATTGTTCACAGAATGTCGATTATTCCCATTATTATTTCCATTGTTTCCATTGTTGTTTCCTATCAAATTTTGTGTCATTAGGGCTACCATTTGTGCCAAACTTTGCTATAACTCTCGCTGCCCTCTTACCAAATCATTAATCATATCACAAGTACTTGGTTTCTCATGACCCTTGTTATCCCTGTCTCTATCACCCATACTTTTTTCTACTCTTTCTTCACCAACAACAAGAAATATAGGAGTCTTTTCAATGTTAGGATTTGACCTGTTTATCCTCAAATAATATTGGTGTTGATTATGCATCGCTCATAGACTGTTGTTTTTTGTCATGTAACCCACCAAGATGGCAAGATACACTACTCTGATAGCACTATAATATGTAGCCCTATTTTTTCCTTTATTTTTGTTTTGTTTTGATGTATTTTTTGTGATATATTTGCAATGTTTGATAGAACAATATAATGCAGCAAAATAGAAGATATTGCAATAATATTTTTAACTCAAAAACTAAGCATTACATAGGGAATACATAGCTAAAAATTCTATATTTTTATACTAGCTTAGATACTCAGTATTTTCACAAAATATTAACAACCCAGTTCATTAAATATCCTCTACTATCTAAAACAACAATACCCAAAAAATTTAGGAGTTACTAATCATGAACTCACAGGTAAGATATGCCTTGAAACCCTATAAAAATGGATGCCAGCTGCAAGTAAAACCTCCAATGGAAGAGATGACGCCAACATAGTGCTCTCCAGTCCTAGGTGACCTCCCAAGAAGTAGTACGCTTTCCCAAAACCCTAGCCATCCCTTCAAATACTCCAAACTCCTCTCAAAATGTACGGTCGGGTCTAGAAAATGGTATGACCAACATGAGAGCCACTATTGCTCCTCAAATTTGTTGCTAATTATCTCCAATCTGCTCAATAGGATGATTTTTCAAATCTAAAATATATCTATGAAGCTCAAACTATGAATCCCTAGTTGCAATGAAGCTCAACTATGATTCTTGAAGTGAAATCACCAAGAATCCTCCAAAATGTTTCCTACAAGGGGTTTCGTCCTCACAAACCCTAGTAGAAGAAGAACCGGCTCCTCCAACTAAAATAACAAAGATATCAACCCAACATGAATGGCAATTGAACCACAAAAGGTCTTAAATAGCCTCCAAAACCCATGCCCAAATAGAGAGGATATTTTATTTAATTTTTGAGACTTCATTAAGTCTCCAATTTGGGCACCCATCTCTAGGTGAATAACTTGGCCCCCTTTTAAAAATGACTTATGACTCCCCATGGGCCTCTTTTAAAAGACACTTTAATATATTTAAATAACATGTTAAATATTTATTTTTTTAATAACTCTACATTATTTCAAATAATACTAATCAATGCCTAAACATTGAAATTGGCACCCACCGGAACTACTAAAAATAACAACAATGTCAACTAGCCCATTGGTGCCTAAAACTAACTTACTAAAAATAGTAAGTATTGGAAAATCGCCTTGAAAACATTCCAGACAAAGGCATCATGCTTGCAACAACGGTTGGAACCCAACTGGCCACTGGCCACTACCAAACCATAGGATGAAATACCTCCAAAGTCCCCTATCCACACACATTAGCCTACAGGAACCAGGAGAATAGGCTAATGGTCCACCATATTGAACTAATTAGGAAGGAGACATTACAAACTATAATGACACATGATTTTTTGGAAAGAAGAGAATGGATGAATGAAAGTAAGATGGGAAATAGTAAAAATGGATGAAGGATAAATGTTGCTAAAGTAACTTCACATGCAAAGAGCAACCTATTATTTGTTGTAGCACTAGTATTATACACCATGATATAATGGATCATGGTTACTATGTGCTATGTGCATATGGAATACACAAAAATAAAGGTGTAAATAGCATAGTGATAAAAAAAGACATGTTGTCGAGGAACATCATCATATGAAGGATGAAGGCAATTGCAATAGTGTGATGGTTGGAGCACTACGACGATAGGTAATAAACAAACACAAACACATGCAAACAATTAAGAAAAAAACATGCAAGAAACATGAGTTGGTATGTAATGACATGTTGAAGCCAAGGGTGTATGGGATGATGAGTGGGATGGAAGGATAGGGGGGATGAAGGGGACTTTGAACATGGACCGAATCATGTTGGGAGGAATGTGATGATAGATGGAGGTGAAAAGTTCATGCCCTAGTAGGGATATAGGAAATGTCAACAAGGTGATGCCCCTATTTGAGTGCAAAATAAAGGGAAGAGTGTGGAAGGAATGAGGATAAAATGAGATGGACAGGAGGAAAGTGGATGAGACGAGGTGTTGGTAGGCGAGCAATTTGATGAAGGATGTCACAAGTAGGTGATGCATGTAAAGGGGATAATGGGGAGGGATGGGATGAATGGAATGTTGAAAATAAATGGCGGATAGGGAACTTGAGTGAATGATTTGAGGGAAAGGGGTTGAAGGGACGGGTAGAATGTGATGGATTTATGCATGCTTATAGACTAGAGTGGTTGTTTGCTACACACTATGCCTATTTTCCAATTATTCGTCATGGTACTTGCCCAAGGTGCCATAAGAAATGGTTTCCACGATTGGATGAATTTACTTTGCTTTACTACTTTTTTTTAGCTTTTTTTATATTTAGAAGATTGGTGCTAACGGTTTTAAGTATTGAAATCCTTGAGATGGATAATATTTATGGGGTCATCTAGTTCATGGCCTTTTGGAGTAACTAGCTTGTATGCTCATGATCCTAGTGTCTTCAAATGTTGGTGTTTCTATCCTTCTTTGCAAAGACCGTGCCAAAGGTGTAAGGACTACATATGCCAATGGGACTTTTTGAATGTGTCAGATTGACACTATCTAAGTTGAGATGTATAGGAAAACTACTATTGTAACCCTACAATAGAGCTCATCATCAAGGGGGATGGAAAAAAGGTGTGTGTATGTAGTTGGACTACAAATGTAGGGGTGTGGATTTGGAATTTTAGATGCAAGGTGTTCAAATTGGATGCTTGGAGATGTGGGTAGAAGTAGGGAATGTTGGAATTGGAATGTGGAGGTAGATGTGGTAGATAATGACGGGGATTTTGGATTAATGGTATTATTGGAACCAACAACTTTATTGGTTGTGAAGTTTTATATGTCGCAATAGATGAAGGAGGCCTACAGCTAGTGTATGCAATGCATTGATTTTGATTGGGTGCTTCCTTTTTATATTTTTTTATTGGATTCACCAATTTATTTTTCTTTGGGATTCATTTTGTGTTTCTTTCTTTCTTTTGGATTTTTGGATGGTTGTCATTCTTGGCATTGAGTTTAATTTGGTGCTTGGATTTTACACTTGTTTTTCCTTGGATGCTTGATTGCAATCATTTATTTTATAGGAATGATTCAATTTATGCAATGTAGGATGTTGTTGGTCCCATTCAAGGGGTTTGGGATCAAAATGGATGTTAAATATGGTGTGTTGGCTTGACAAAGGTTCATAGTGGCAATCTCTTTGAAAGGACTAGGAATGTTATTTTCCTTATTATCCGTAGTGTTAGAAGATGGCCTTTTTTATTTGAATTCCTCTTTCAATGAGCTCATCAAAAGAAGTCACATTGGACTTGTAGATGAAATGTTGATTGTGGATTGAGATTTGTGACAAAGATGTGAACGAATTGCTTTTCTAGTATTAACCATGAAAACCTACTAGCCAAGGCTCTCCAACGTTGAATGAACAATGAAAAGATTTCCCCTAATTGTTGTTTGATATTACATAGGTCCATCATGGTTAGCTTATGTTCCACATCATGAGAAAAGTGTTTTGACACATTTTTCTCCTAGGTCTCCAAAGCATGTGATGGACTCTTTAGATTGGTGCATGAACCATTTGAGTGCTTGCCCACCTAAGCTAGAAGGGAATAAGCATAGTAGGTATGCATCTTCATGTGCCACCTCTTGGCTAGCCATGAATAATTCTTTTATATGCTCCCCAAAATCTCCCTTCCTTTTGTATTTTCATACTTAGGAATTTTGAAAGAGGTAGGGAATGGGATTTGAGATACATATCAATCAAAGAGATACTCAAGGGCATATGTTTTCTTATTAGTTCATCCTTGGAATCCTTTGAGGGAATCTTTCATGGATTTCCACACTTGATTGAAAGAAAAACTAGGTGGTGGTGGAGGTGGAGAAGTGTATTGATGATGTTACATGTTGTAAGTAGAGTTTTGGTGTTGGGTGATGTCACTCAAGGAGTTGAGGTTGATGTTGAGGTTGGAATGGTCATACTAGAATTGGGGTCATGGGATGTACTTTGATTAGTAATGGGAATGGTGATGGAGTCTTTATGGGAAGTGTTAGGTTTAGTTCCAAGTTAGGTGTCTACTATTGATATGACTTGACTAGTGGATAAAGGATTTTGGAACCCATTGTGAAGGGATGTGTATTTTAGGCGGTATAGATTCTTGATATAGGGGGTTACCCCTGATGGAAAGGGATTGTTTGCATTGAGACAAAGTGTTGTGGTCATGAATGGGATGGACAACATGGGTCATAGTTGGAACTTTCTCATGGGCATGAGCATGGTCCAAGGAATGAAGATGTACTATGTGATCAAGGTGGGAGAAATCATAACTAGGAGGTAATTTAGCCATTGATTTGATAACTTGTCTAAGGATTGCATCTTAGTTTATTTTGATGAATCTCTTCACAGGATCACATTCTTGTTCAAAATTGAAGATGGCATTTAGATTGATAGTGTATTTGGGTTGGTTGGGATTGTCATCATTAGCTTCACTATCATCATGTTGGGGTTGAGAAGGTTCTCTTAGGAAAGGACACCATTCCATGAGGGATTGATTATGAAAAGAATTTTCTTCAGTAATTCCATGTCTAATGGTTTGTCTTGTGCTAGGAGAAATTGGTCTTGATTTAAGATTTGATGTGGTAGAGGATGGGTATGGAGAATTTGGTGAAGTTGAACTTGTGATGATTATACCAAAAAGGAAAATCAATTCCTAAATGAGGGATAACCTTAGGTGTTCTTGTGGATGACTTGGATAGACAACTTGGATGGATAGGATGATTGGAAAAATGGGAATAGATGATTAGGTGGACTATACATATTTGATTTGCTAAACTTGGATTTAAAGTGTATGCTACACTCTCGGATCTTAAGGATGGTTTGATTATACTTAGATTTAGGAATCCACAAATGGTTGTAGAGTTCCAAGGATTAAACTATGGGCCCTATGATAGCTTAAGTGTCCAAAAGGATGGATTAGGTGATGTTTTGATTAAAGAAGATCCAAAGGTGACACTTTCAAATATGTTCAAGGATTTCTTTTGATGATGAAAGGATTTAGATTATAAAGATGATGTGTATAAAGGATGGTGAGAATTTAATGATCAAGGATACCCTAAGGGTTTCAATAAATTGGATTTGACTCAAAGATGACTAGGGTTGTGAACCAATTTGAACAATGGATAATGAGTAACAAAGGGATTAGTCCCTTGAACCCAAATTTGTGGGATTAATGATTGGAAAATGGAAATGAATAAAAAAGTCGATAATCGACAAAGGTTGTGGTTATGATGGATAATGTGAAATGGACAAAAAGGTGTTGGTTTGATATGAGGGATGTGGGACAAAATTCTTATGGTTTAGACTAGTAGGAAGATAAGAGATGATGACAAAAGGCTAATTGGGTAAGTTTTATGGATGATGGATTTTTAGATAGACAAAAGGATATGGAGTATGAATTAGGACTATGATTTGGGAAAATGTATTAAATACTTGGAAGGTAAGGACTATGGTTTTGTGAGCTATAGGTTTTGGGATGGAATTATGACCAAGGTAAAATGAATTTTGGCACTAAGATTATAGACTATGGTTATAGTAAACTTGGTTTCAACTTTTTGTTTCAAGGATACCAATTGAGATTGCGTTTTCAAACAAACAAAAGGTTTTAAAAAAATGAACTTGAATGACTTGGTATAAGGTTTGCAAATGAGCAATTGGTATACAACCACAAAATCAAGAAGACACAACAAGCCTAAATTATTCAATAAAGGTGCATCAATCCTTGTGGGCCTACAAATATGTTGTATATTCAAGAAAGATGTACTAACCACCTATGCACCCCTTACCTTGGAGGCCAAAGCCTTACCCAAGGTTAGCTCTATCTCCCCATCTTGAAAGCACATTGCAAGTAACTTCTTTGACCTAATGTGGAAAAAAAGGAAAATGTCTTAAGTCATGAAAGATGGGTTGCAAAACTTTCATGTGGAAGAGGGTATGGAAAAGTGAGGGGCAACTAGATGAGAGTACCTACTAGTCTTCATAGAAAAATTGTCCTATATTTGGAGCACAATACACTCATGATCCACCATTTCTCGTGTTTGAATAGTGTGAGCCATTGGAATTCAAATCTATTACAAATCTAGGAAAGCCTAGCTCTAACCACATTCATATTTGTGAGAAGAATGGCATATTGTATTTGTATAGCAACATGGTCCTCATTGGAAGATTGTATAGATGCATGGATTCTTTAAAACTAGTGTACATTATAATCATGCTACTCATATTCACTTGTTTTCCTTGGAAGTTATGATGGGCCTAGAGCTCCAATTTCAAACATGTTACATGTTATCCATGCTCGTGGTAATTGTTACTTTGTCATTAGCATGGTGTGTAGACCCATCAATTTTGGAGATGTAATAAGCAAAATAACAATATGCTCAAATAAAGCTAATAGTGGTAAATAATCATTAACATAGCATTGAAACGTTTGACCCAGTTACTCAAGAAATTTAAAAGCTCGGTTCATTGACAAGTTTTCTAAGGAATTATAATTTTATAGCTTAAGGTAGGTGACTAGCAATCTAACACCATGAGCAACACAAATTGTTGAGTGGCAATTAAGCTCTTTTATAAGTAATTTGACAATTTTTTAGTCTTGTTCCTCCATGAGGAGATCACATATCAGGTTAGAAAACTAACCTTTCAAGCATAAGGCCTATGTGGCAATCGCAAATGTTTGGTTAAATATCTAACTTTCGAAGCAAAAGATCTATGAGGCAATTTCATGTAGGGCCTACATCATAACCCCAAGACATGAATTTCACATTCAACAATATGAAAATCCCCCAACATATCTAGCTTTGCTATATTAGAGGGAGAAGAAAGAAATCCCTACTCCACAAACATAGGTGTGTCGAAATGCTTTCAATTAGAGGGTGGCCTATGTATATCATAGTTTGCAAACCTAGTGAGCTCTTGCCAAACTCATGAACAGATCTATAGGTAGAGCAACTCACAAATGACAAGACTTGAAAGTTTTTTGTGAATTCCTAAACAAGTTTCACTTGTAACTAATGAGTTTTTTTTTTTTTTTTGTAAACCTAACCAAAAAAAAAAATTGCAAATCCTTGATGAAACCCTAATTTTTTTTTATCATTTTCATTTCTATGATTAGGATCTCATCTCAACAACATGAATTAATTGCTAAATAGTCGAAAATATTTAATGAGGGTTGGTTAAAAGTGATAAAACTATTAAAAATGACACACACCATGAAATTCCATGACCTTGAAGGCCATAATTTAGCCCTAGTGATAGGGGCTCTACCACTTGACTTGCCTTGTATCACGAAGAATGTGCTTGGTCTGCTACTCCTCAACTCTATTGGGAGCTACCACCCCTAGACCCCCACTTTGGTTTTAGAAAGTAGAACATAAAGTTGGGTTGTGCCAAATGGAAGCAAACTTTTTTGTCTTTTGGCTTGAAATATCCAAAAAAATTGCCTTTTCCCCTATTTTTCTAAAAAAATTCAGCATTTTCTAGTTTCTTGATTAAATCCAAACTAATTGAAATACATTTATACGTTTGGTTTGCCAAGTCAATCTCAATTATTTAATGTTTCTATGATCAACATAGACTTACGTGTTCTTTAAATTTATTATTTAAGTTTGCTTTGTGTATTTATGCAAATTTATAATTTGTCTAATTTTTTCTAAGTCTTGGGTCTAAGTCAAAATTTTGGGTTGCTAAGTTTTTGTAAAGCTAGAGTTTTCGTACTATGGTCTATATCATGAGGTAAAGAACAACACTCTTTCTATTTCAATTGTAAGAGAAATTGTCCACGGTTTTCCTCCATGGAAACAGCCCTATTAGCTGAAGTTGGTGTCTATAGGGTAGATTGGATTGCTACGTCGAGTTCCCAAGCAGTAGAAGGTAAAGTGAAATTGCTAATTTTGTATCATACCATAAGTCTTTGTTTCAAATCCATTATGTTTAAATAAATTCGTTGACTGCTACAGCCAGTAAGAATTTGTGAAGGCATGTTAACCATCCGACCATTATGCTTGATGACCACCTTCCTCCAACTATCTCCAATTGCAACTCTAAGTGTGTGTGTGTATATATATATATAACAAGCAATTTAAAAAGTAAAAAGGTATTCCCAGTTCCATTTTCCATTTTCGCCACTTATGGACACTAATATCTAAACTTATCAAGTAAAATATTCCCTAAATGAGTCAAAGAGGTGATGAGACACAGTATGGTAGTGGCCCCTGCAGAGGGAGGCTCCTAATGTCTCTATGCAGATACTGCTCAAAAAATTTGGTAGCCATTTGTGTCAAGATAGTCTCACAAAAAATAAGATTCACAGCACCTGTTGCAATTTTTGAGGAAAATGTAAATGAAGTTGCCACTTTGTGATTTTAGGAGAAATAATAATAATAATATCACACATAGGAGCATAGCCTGGGAAAAGGCTATGGTTAACCATGGATAATTGTGGCTCAGGGCTATGATCGTGCTGATTTGAACCAGCAAACCATTTGTTTCATCGTCCCGGGTGTTTTCAGGAAAATCTCACAGTTGTTTGAAAAACCCATAGATTATTGACTAACCTGGGAAAACCAATGGGTAATTCAAATTGAATAGCCCATGAATTTTTCTCTGGCTTTTCAAAAAACCTTGCCCCTTCGCTTTTAACCCTGGGGTTTTCAGTTACACCTTACTTATTCATTTAAATCCTGCATTTTTGTACTTGATTGAGAATTTTAGAGAGCAACACTGAACAAATTCTTTATATAGTCTAATGTTTGTCTCTTTCTACACGCTATATTTGGCAGGAAATAACAGTAACAGTTCTTTTTTTGTCCATATTTTTACAAATATTTCAGCATTTTTTTTTATATGCCAAGTTTTTCCAAATTTTCCCCTGTTTAAAACCTGAGTAATTGAATTCCATTTACGCTCTTAGTTTTCCATGATCACTATCACAACAATAAAGAGTTATTTCATTTGTCAGATTTTAAAATATTTCTCCAGCTATAGAGAATCTCCAGCTCCCAAAACAGCAACTTTGCAAACTTTCCTCAAAAAAGTTGGATGCTTTAACTTTTGGGGTCAAGATTCTGAATTTTCATTTTTCCCCTGTTTAAAACCTGAGTAATTAAATTCATGTAAATGGAATGTTACTATAGTATCACTATCACAACAATAAAGAGTTTACTTCTTTATGACAGCATTAATTGCTTAATTCATTATTTTGTGAATGCTGCTTAGATTCTTTTTGCTCAATGGGATTTGCATTATGTTTGTGTCTGGTAGAATTTTTTTCCTGCTTCTTTTGTTTGTTAAAGCTCCTTTCTCTGAGGATGTGGATGATAATGGGAAGAATATTTGCAAGTAGAGGAAAAATGCTTCCAATACGGAAAAATAATTTTCAATAAAACCATTGGAGGGGTGCAATATGAGCACAACAGCCTCAGGTACTATATTAGAACAAACCCAACAGCATCCCCAACATTTAGAAGGCAATCCTTGATTTTGATCAAAACAAAATAAAATGAAATATCCAGATGTTAGAATAAAAGATTTTTCTATATTTATTTGTTCAACTTCAAGCAGTGATTCTTCTAACCTACTTAAAAAGGATATCAAGTTTAATGTGGATTTTTTTATTGCATCCGGTAATGTTTTCATTTGTGTACCCCAGGGATGTGTCCCCTACACTAAGAAGCATTGTTTCGGGAATATGTGGATGGGGATAGAATGTCTACTCCCCATTCCCAGGGATGTACCCCTTGTGAAGCATCAGTTTGGGGGTGGCCTACCATTCCCAGTGTCCCTCTAATGTCCTGGGAATGTCAGGTCCTCCCCTGCCTGTTAAAACAGTCACTGCCAAAAAAGAAGAGTGCCTAAAGCAAAAACCTAAAGCCTTTTTGAGAGCCCACAAGGCCCCTAATTTAAGAGATTTGCAAATTCGGCACACTGTATATACTTTTTAAAATTTCGGCTTCTTTTCACTTTAAGCCATTTTAATTTAAAATTCCAATTATATTTTATATATTTATTTTAACTGTCATCCCTAAAATTCAGGAAATTTTTTATGTCCCTGAAACCCATCCTGCATACTCCTGTCTGGGAAACTTGAGAAAGAGTGGTTTTCATTAAACTAAAGCATCATTGACCTATCCCAGAATACATTTGGATGGCAGCACCAGGTAGAGGAGATTGAAACATCTTCAGATGAGGAATGATAGACCTCTGCTTCAGACTTTTTATATTCTTTTACAGTAAGTTTGGAAATTCTGTTGGTTGGATTCTGATTTTTGCCCCATAGTTTACCAATTTTAATTGCATATGGACACTTAAGTGGAAAGTGGATTTTAGACCTCTTCCAAGACTGCAAACGATATTGAAATACTGCCTCAAAGATGTTCTATTTTCGGATGTTATCCTTCTGCAGATAATTGTTTTGTTTGTCTTCAATATCTATGGTGTATGTAAATTTTGTTTTAGCATTAATTATTATGAAAATTTTAGGTATGGGCCATGCAGGTGTACTCTACATAGTTTCATGTTTATCAAGTAGTTTCCTACCTTTTGATTATCTCTGTGGTTACAATTGGATGCCTTTCTGTCCTGCCCTGCTCTCCATAGTTTCTTGGTCTAGGGCAAGACATGGTTCAATCTTGAGAGTATGTACATTGTATTTTATCAAGGGCTGGGACCCCAATAAAGCCCTATTTTATACCTATTAGAAAAACATACATAACTGCACCTGGGATCTATGTCTATTTTTCCCCCTTTCTACCAGCCATTTTTAAAAATAGGATTTTCATCCATACACATCCAAATTAATCATTCACTTATTTCAGCACTATTTCATATTTCTTTCTAGGAAACAATAGGTTCCAGGCATCTTTTGATGCCTTGGATGTATGGTCAATCATATTTATTAGCTTCTTATAGATGCAGTTATGCATGTATTCAAGGATTAGATTAAAGGTATACTCTGCAAAAGAATTACAATAGATGAAAACATCTAAGAAGAAATACTCAAAATAGATAATATGACAGCACATATCTGAAGGACATTTGAATTAATCAAAAAACAGAAATCTCTATGAACTTGGGCATTAAGAACAAGAAGAATTGTGAAACTCAACTTCGGCAAATCACAAGAATCATGCATTTCATCAGTAAATTTCAGTACAATTTCTAAAAGGAAAGGTACCATAAAGGGCTTTACATCACTTAAATGTAAACCATTTCAGGTTATTCATTCAACTATTCTAGCTCCATTTGTGCAGCTCAAATGGTGACGCTGCAACCAAATTGGTGGTTGACTTTTCATGATAAGAAGAATAATTAGAAAGGTGACTAAGAAGCTAGTTCCCGTTCCTCCCCCGACCAAAATGTACCACAAATATTCAAACATGTGGTCATCACTGTTTGAAACATGAACATTAAATGAGCTCACTTTGGTGGCTGCCAGGTCCCTGGCTGAAATGA
This sequence comes from Sequoia sempervirens, assembly GCA_007258455.2. Classification (NCBI taxonomy): domain Eukaryota; kingdom Viridiplantae; phylum Streptophyta; class Pinopsida; order Cupressales; family Cupressaceae; genus Sequoia; species Sequoia sempervirens. The sequence continues at coordinate 146,544,809 of VDFB02358134.1, forward strand.
TTGTCCAGTGCCCCTTGGTTCTGATGACCTATCAAACATAAACAACATGAAAGCAACTTTAAATCCATAAAACCAGAGTAATTCCATCTCCAAACTTGTTGCAAAGAGATTCGTGCAAGCTATTAGAACTTGTTATTTTAAGTTCTAAGCATGAGGCTTTGTTGTGCCGAACACTTTTAGAAAAATAACTTTAAAGGTACTAAAGTTTGTAGTATGTTAGACATGTAATATAAACTAGCATTTTTAAGGAGTTTCCAAGGCCCTTCAGAAGGGCAAGACTAAATCTAAGGTTGATGACAAGTTGCATAGAAGAAATTGCCTGCACAATATAATGCTAACTTTTTTCTTAAGGCATTTCTGAGCAGCATTTTGCATGTCATTGTTGAGTTAAATTTTAGATAGACAATTTTATGCATCAAATAGCCAACAAAAGAAATACTAATGTAACAAGTCATTGACCGATATTCTTTCTTTAATTAAAAATATCAAAAGCCTTATTACCAGGACCTACTCACTCTGAGGGCTGCCAGGTTCCAGGCTGAAAAGAATTTCCTGTCCCTCTTGGTTCTGAAACCCTGTAGAATAAAGCACACAAGATTACATGTTCATGTTGCTCATAAGACAGGTAACTTGAGGTAAGTCCTTAACTATAAGAGTAACTATTGGTTAAGACTTATTGTGCAAAATCCATCAAGAGGTTGGACACACAAAACATAGGTTCCCTGTTACTTCACACATACACATGTAAGCAATAAAAAGAAAAACATTTCCTTTTCATGAACTCGAGGATTATTTAAAAATGCCCTCTCATAGAACACATAGCTAGCCAGTAATAAAAAGAATTTACTTGGGGAGTGTACCACTGATGGTTTTGAAAATTTAATTTGGGAAGAAATTTTCTAGCAAAACAAAACAAGAATTCTCATGCTACATTATGTGTTCAGCAATTGTATGTCAAGATGCAAGGAATAAGTATTAGCAGCTCGGTGCTTTCCTAAGGGATTTTTAGAATCCAAGTCACAAGTTGTTTGGTACTTACAGTTTCTAATCATACACATTTTTTCCACTTTGGCAAGTCAATATTTTTTTTCCTTATCCAAGGGATACGGTATGAAAGTTTTTGAATTTTGGATAACAATTGGTCATTTAGGCTCAGGCTTATGATGTGGTTGGTCATTGATAGCCATCCAACAAGCTTCAAATAGGATTGATTTTTTAATCTGCTGACTTAAAGCAAACAACTTATAATGGCTAGAAAATGCTCACTATTTCTAGCCAAAAGCAGAGACTGGAAAGAATAAGTACACAGGAATTGACTAAGATTGAACATAAACATAAGATATTATCAGCTGAATATGGAGATTCGCATACATTGCATACAAAGCAAGCTCTAAGTACCACAATATTTAAAAATAAATCATCTAAACAAAGAAATATCCAAATAGATTTCTGCTAAAAATATTAAATCCCCAAATTGACCTTCTGGAACATCATCCAAAAATAGTTATTCTCTAAACAAAGGAGTAGCTAAAAATAGCTACTAAGAAAGATTGACTGATGAGCATGGCACTACAGCATCAGCAGCATTCTGAGGACAGCACTGTCTGAAATCTCTCTGTGAATTTCAGAATCTCTATGGCCTCTGGCAATGGAAAAGTACTCATACGGATGACGTGGATCTTAAGGATATAGTCCCTCTCAGTCACCAAAGTATCAATCTGCACCTGTCCTTTCTCTGTCCTTTGAAGAAGTATGGAAATAACAGCCAACTTTTCCATGTTATCTTGATTCAAACTTCAAAGTTTGCATTCCTCCCACCTTTTTCTTTACTAACCAATGAAATTGAGTTCTGCCTTCCACATGCTCAATTTCTTGTTGTTCCCATCATAAAATGAAAAAGCAATGGCAGAAATGAAGGATGAAATACTCTATTCACTATCCCCAAGCTTACTTTTTTGCTCTCTCAATGCCTTCACTGCATCCTTAAATGTTGAATAACGAACTTATAATTTTATGCCCACTCAAAAGAATGACCCTCTATCGCATTTTCACATAATTCTAATCTCTATCACCTTTATTGAACAAATGATAACATCTTATTAAGTGTTTCCATGATGCGCACATATGTGGAAATATCGTCAAGCCTGGTGTGCTCTATGTTTGAAAAGTCAATGAAACCTTGTGTACCTTGCTTCACAAATCATATAAAGGTATTGATTCTTTAAAGGGGTCTCCAAAGTATTGATATGTGATGCATTATTTTCTTTTCAATATAAAGGTAGTGTTCATTGACAGATTTGATATGGAGCAGTGAGTTATTTCATGTCTATTGATCACATATTTGTGGAAAAAGGGGTGTTAGTGTCAGTGTTCTTTATCAATTTTGTTCAATTTGTGGATCAATATTTGTTCTCTGATTGGCTTTTGTAACATTCCTGATTGGTGTTTAGCCTCTTTGGATAGTTTAAAAATGTTTCCAAACACCTAGGCATTCCATTCTCTCATTTTACATTGAAATAAATACAACTGGCCCATGAATTTAATTGAACGATCTTGGATGTGTCTTTCTTCCATCTATTTGTCAACATTTGAGGCATAGGGTGCATTGACCACATTGACTCAAAACTGAGCTAAGATTTTCATAGGGTCTGGGCTCCTTTTATTGTATCATACTCATGGTGATCCACAAGGTTGCGTTATGTACCCTTTTATCTATATGGATGGAGCCCATAAAGCAAGATAACAATCTCAGCTTTGATATTGCTATCACTTTCACATTTTGCTCCATACCAAATGGTTTTGACCAAATTCCATATCAACCAAAGTGTTAATAGTGATTAGGTGCACGAAGTCTGCAGTTATGTAGGTATTGAACCCATGTCCGCCTTTTTCTTTTCTTCAAAAACCTTCCACAATATGGAAGTCCCCAGTAGGATTGGATTCTAAGATCCATTGGCTAAAAGTTGGGCTGACAGTTGTTGCATTTAGACAATGTGGTTATTGCCATGTGAAAGAATTAAGATGATAAAACAGCTTCTCTTGAAATGTATGCTAATGACATGTAGTCATACTAAGGAGGACCCATTTGACCACAGGTTTCATTTAACTGCAGAAAATTATTTGTTTTGATTTCCAGTAATGCATAGTCTTTGAGTTGCTTGTTGCTCTAGCAAAACTATTTCGTGAAAAAACACCAAATCTATTTTTCTCAGTTTATATTTTCTTTGGGGAATCGGCATATCTTGTGGACACCTAGAACACTTATATTCCTTAAGAAGACTGGCATTATTGTGATTGAATGAGATTGGAAGTTCCAACAGCATCCTCACTCACCCTCACAAGATCTTTTGCATATTGTTGCTAGTGCAATGTTTTAGATCAGCTAATGTTGAATTCTGACTTATTTAAGTACCTTGATGATTTATGTTTCTTGTAAGTCGTTCTAGGCTACAACAACAAAGAATTGTATTTTGTTTGGAACCTAAATTTCCCTTTACCATTCTTTCCCCTAACCACAGTTGGCATGTCAGGAATTGAGGTGAATTTGATAGATACTGATAAGTAGGAGGTATTTTCCACAGCGTGTCAAATTGTGATATTGCTATCAGGATTCAACCGTGTAGTTTTATGAGTCAAACTCATTGACCCATGTTTCATGAGTAGTGGTTCACAAGAACCCATTTCTCATGATAATGAGAGATACTTTCAATTTATCTGTGAGTTTCTCTTGGTTGTTTATGGTTGCAGGCTTTAGAATCAGCTTGACAGCTTGTTTGAGAGGGATGGCAGCTTTATTTGCAGATCTGACTCTTTTGCATAATAAACCATAGAACTGGAATTAGAATCTAGATGTAGAGGTGGTTGACCATATGCAGGGGCCATGGCTTCCACTAGGAGGGGATGGCATTTGATCCAATCAGCCTTTGGCTGGTTGTGGTTAGTGCTTACTAGTTAGTGTGGAGGATGAGAGCTAGCATGAGAATGGAGAGGGTATGGACCGATGGAGCATTCAAGATTCACTTATAGAGTATACCAAACTTTTGTGTGGGTTCATTTGAGGTCTTTAAAGGTATCTAACTATATCATTCCTACATAGAAAAAAAATATATTCAAAAGGATTTCAACCAATGTGCAAAATTCTTACAAAATATTGCATTATATTTTTACAATGTTTCTCCATCCTATCAACTTACCAATTTGTTTTTGAAATTTAGAATAGGAGATAAGTATAAATGTGTTATTGTTACATCCCAAATTGTGATGTTACTATTTACCATTACTAGATAGAGTAAATGTGAATTCTGGAGGTGAAATAATGATGCTTATACCTTATTTTCAATATGAATGTTGTTTCATTTGATGTTATTCTTGGTGAAATACTGCATAAAGGAGAATAGAAGGTTATTAATTGGTGAATATTCTAACTTCTGAGATGTTTCATGTATACTGCTTTGTTGTGAGCATGTGACTCCCATTGTCGTGTCATGGTGTGCAGGTAAGAGGACCAGTCCTCCAAGCAGAGGAGAAATATCACTCGGGGAGGAGCTTGGTCGAGTAAACAGTAACGAGAACCAATTGAGCATACACACACGTCATTATAGGTTTGGAGGAACCAAGTCAGTTAAGTTGGTCTTGATAAGTCATCCATAGGCTTAGGGGTTTGTTTACTTCTTTGTGCTTTGTAAGTGATGTTTACTTATTTATCTGACTTACTATGCTTTGACCATTGTGTGGTAACGTGAATGGATATATGTGAATAGGTTGAGTGGGTATATACTAGGATATACATACACACGCTACCTATTATCTGTGTATATTAATTATATTATTTAATATTGCCTAGGAATTTACATATACACATATACGTAGGAATGTATATTGAAAGTATGCTGACTAGCTCACATTATACATATTTAATAATTGAATACGTATGTGTAAATATTTATATATGTAAATATATTTAAATATTAATATTTAAATATATCTATACATATATATGTTAGAGTAAATAAATCTATAATATGAATATATAAATATATGTAAGATTAAATATATATATATATATATATATATATATATTTATGAATTATAAATTGCTTTGAGTAAACCTGGGAAATCGATTTTTAATGCATAGTTAAGTCTTCAGTAAAGACTTTGTTTTGAACTATGAAAATAATTGGATAAATCAATTATGGAATATTGAACCCTTAGCTTTTGAAAACGATTTATTTCATTGGGTGAAATGATTCATTTTATGATGCAACGCATTTTTGAGGATTATCACAGGAAAACATTGCAAATAAGAAATATTGTGTTCGGAGACCATTGTGAACTTTTGAATGAGTAAAATAATTAAATGAAGCTGAGCACCTAAAGCGCATGGGCAGAGAATTAGTCTTTGATTATGAAGCGAATGCAGTCCTTCTAAAAATGGAAATGGCAACGTGGAAGTCTTGCAGACTTGACCTCTTCATCTGGAATGAATTTTCAAACTGATTGCATCAAAAATGCCCCAAAATTTGAGAACACTTGGAGGTGTCGAGCTAAGGAATTTCGCCATGAGCAGATTGATAAGGTCTTGGCTTGAAAGGATAATGATTTGCCTGAGATTTTCAACACAAAACTCTTAGAAGCTTCTCAAATCTCAGTGCTGGCAGCTTGGACGCCATAGGAAAAGGATATTCGTTGGGGATTGAAGCACTATAAAAGGTCCGCCCTGTTCATTCATCAACACACATCTTGGAAGCCAAAGTTCATCTCTTAGTAAGTGAGAATTTTTGTGGTAATGGGGAATTCGAAATTATTCATATTGCTGAGAGTTTATTTATAAATTCTGAGAGAATCATTTTGCTGAGAGTTTCATTTTGCTAAGAGTTTCATATTTCTAAGAATCATATTTACTGTGAGTTCTTTCTATTTCTTGAGTTTCCATATTTTTTGAGAGCAATCATATGGCTGAGTTTTTCTATTTTCATTTACTAAGAGCAATCACCAATTTTGTGAGTGAGGTTATCAATTTTTGAGTGTTTATAATTGAGTGAGAAGAGGCATCTGTGAGTTAAGCTGAGAAGTGAAGTTTGCAATTTGAAGAGTAATTGTCAGTTGTTTCAAGTGCTAAGACATCTTCTTTGAAGGAAGCTTTGAGAACAGGCATGGGATATTCTTCTACTATCTACTCAATCCTTGGTTATTTAATTAAAACGAAATCTTTGTGTATACTGTTGTGCATAGATTGAAAATCATTCATAGCTGTATTTCTGTGTGAAAGAAAGAATGAGTTATTATGTGAATTGCTTGCCTACTTGCACTTAGAGAGTAAATTGTATGAAGGTTAAAGGTTGCATATTGAGTGAATTGCATTACTTGTATGATCTCCATATAAGGAGAATATGGCTTTACTAGCTAATATATACTAGGATTGAAATGAGGACAGGAGTCAAGTATAATCAGTCAGCTTAAAGTTATTAGGTTAACTAAGGTAAGCTTGAGAGACTCCTAGGATAAAGATTTCCAGTATAGGAGGGATTAAGTGATTTACTTGTTATGCTGGTTCATTTCTAGTAGAATAGAATGTTGTAGGAAGTCTAGGGTGACTGACTACCCATTGAAGGACCTAACCTATGCGTAGTGTAAGATAGCCTTAAGTCAAATCGGCCTTGAGTAGTGTTTAAATAGACGATCTTCATTCGAAGTACTGAATGAGAATAAAAGCAGTGAAATGTACGACATCCACTTAGGTGTGAGATAGTTGAGACTACACTGTCAATTCATTGTGATCCTTGTACTAGTTCGAGATTGTGAAATAGCAAGGTTCTAGTTGTGTAGGACACAACACTATGCTCAGTTGGTAATCGTTAAAGGACACCCTACCAATCTCTTCTTCGAAAGGAGGGCCATCTATCTAACGATAGGTGTGCGGTGGATCGCATTATAAGTCCGTGGTTGGTAGAAAAGCACCCGAGTGATGTTTCTCCTCCACAGTAAGCGGCCAATGTGCCAAGATTTGAAAGGACGATCCACTAGACCTTCTTACTACTATTTGCTCTAAAGCTCATTGGAGCTATGTTAGTTAAGGTATGCATTCTTGTTTCATGTACTTGTGAAATTATATTGAAATGGAATCTTTATTGTAATTTGATATGACATCTTGTTCATGTATTATCAATAAAGAAAAGGAAAATTTTTATTTTAATGTCATGTAAACACATTTACATACTTTTAGGATGTAAAATTGGAAAAAATTTACTTTACCAAAGGATCAGGTCATTACAGTTATTTAGTGGAAGTGGAATGCAAAGAATATACCAAGTTGTTTAAGAAGACTAATAAATAGTAGGGATTATCCATTGGATGAATCATTAGAACAAAAAAAGAAATGGCCACAATTTATAAGTTGATCTGAATCCAATTTCTTAACATTCCATTTATGTGGTTAAGACAAAATTTATACCCCTCACATGAAACAATTTCATGAAACTAACAAAGTTCCAAAGTGATTAGGTTAAAGTTGAAAAGAATGAATGAATGTACCTGAAACCATCTGTATCTTTGTGTATCTCATGTGATGTTGTTTGTGCTTCTTCACCTATTCAAATCATGAAGTACAATAAGTTCTTTAAAGAAAGTGCTACAACCCAAAACATCCTGCACAAAAAGAAATCAATACTAAATGCTCAAGTGAAAAATAAAATACTTGCACTAATTGATTAAGGCTTAGACTATAAGAAAGAGAGGTCACATTAACTTGCATTCTTAATGTGGCCTTTCTCATAATTATAAAAAAATGAGACTAGTGGGCCAGCCCCCTTGGAGCACAATAACTAAGGTAATTCCAACATGCTAACACCATCGTGGAATCAGGCTTGGAGATTAACATCAAGAGAGTTCTATTTCATCATGTACATCTATTTTTGTGAACAAAGCATCAAGTTGAACAGCCTGGAATTTTAATGTCCACTAGATGGCCAGATCGTTCTCAAAAGATTAGGGGACTAGGATCATATGTACGTGCATTTACAATATTTTCCATAATGGAAGTGTATGCAATAAAACTTCAATACAAATATAGGTAAATGTGTAGAGTGGACTATGTCAGCATTATGGCAATTTAGACATTTGATTTTTCCATTGTCTCAAATCCTCTTTGAATAATTTCTCCTTTGTGCACTTGCTTTTTCAGAAGCTTCATGAGATTGACATACAAGTTTTTTAATCAAAGCTAGCAAAGGAGTTTTTTATAAACATTTTTTACTTAAAAAGGTTCAGATCATGCAAGATGAATACTTACTAACTTCTTTGTAACAACTTGATGTTTCACTTTTCTCTCTTTATTTAGTTATCAGACATGAAGCTACAAAAGGTTGCTATCACATTAAAAAGTCACTGAAGAAAAATAGCGAGTGAAGTAGGAAATTTCTATTTCCAGGCATAGGCAAAAGTTGGATTCCAATTATAGTCAGAATCCTATATTTATATAATAATGGAGAAGAAAAATACAACATACATATAAAAATAAAGCGAAGATTGAATCTCTTGCACATATCTGGAAGCATACATCATCCACATGATGCTCTCATTTATTGAATTTTATTTAAAGATATCTGTATGTAAGGAAAACAAAAATTTATTACTATTATTAGAAAATGTAGTTTCATTTGATTATTATAAAGTAAACTTTGATGCCACACACACTACATGCTGAATTAGACACAAATCGGAAAAAGACACAAGCTCCATTAATAAAACGCTTATCCATGAATCTTGACAAACAATTTTATGCTGTGCACTAAAATTTTAGAAAACAAGGTTTATCAATCTTGTTTTAAGGATCAAGGAAAATTTCCAATAGTTATGTGGACTGAGTTTATTGAATTATCAAAACCTTTATCTCAGTTGCACATCTAGATTCCCAGTTATATTTGGCCTAATGTGCTTCAATTTAGCACTCAATATGTTTAGGTTCAAGGTGCTTCTATCTTCATTAGGATTTTAACAGCGACGGTCTTAGTTGTGCCTGTAGAAAAATCTAAAGTTTGTTCTGCCTCTGCACAAGGTGGAGTAGTTGCTAATGTTGTTCCAATTACCCCTAGCTAAGAGTAATTCTTGTCCAAAGATGGTTGTCGTTCTCCTTGGGGGGGAAGGCTGCAGGCTTCAAATGGTAAAAAAAGAAGATTATGATAGGTTTTGTGGATGGTTTGGGGCCCTTGTTTCAGAAGAGAGGCAGGCTCAAGGCACTCCCACTTTGAAGTGGTCGGTGGAGAGAAAGAGTCAGGACAACCTGCTTTGTTGGCAGTTAATAAGGATGGAGTGTTTTCCCCTGCAAATACCCCTTGTAATGTCAAGAAGGGTGGGTTAAGGCGGATTTTTATAGTAGCAAAGAATATCACGATCCTAGAACTAGGTGAGGAGGTTATAAAAGAAGTTGAGCATTACTTAATTATGGCTTTGATTTGAAGATTGAACAATCTTTGGCTCAATCTACCTAAGCTACACCAATGGGTAACTAACACCTACAAACCCTTTCTTGACAAACTTGTGATTTATCTCTATGCTCAAGGATTCTTCATTATTATTTCTGAATCTGTAGCAAATAGAGGTAGTATTTTGGCAAAGAGCCCATGTGCTTGGGGGAATGCATCTCTTTTAGTTAAATCCTGGTTCTTAGGATTTAACCCTTTATCAAAAAAATTCAAGGTTGTTCTAATTTGGGTGATTGCCTAATCTGCCAATCCAAATTTATGAAAGCACTAGCAATGCATTAGGTAAATTTGTTTCCATCTCTCCTAGAAACACTAAGGTGCTCTCACTCTGCCTGTGCCCATATTTTCACAGAACTAAAATTCTCTTTGGTTCTTCTTGCAGAGATCTCATTGAAGGCTGCGAATTTCATTTTGAAACAACCTCTTGATTATGAGAAGCAAGATTTCAGATGTTGAATTGATTTGTTCTTGGTCACTTATCAGGTGCATGTAAGGAGAAAAAACTTAAGACCAGTAAGTCAACTTGATGGCAGCATGCAAATATGCAACATCAAACTGTTGGCAACCCCTTGGAGTCCACCTCTCCCATAAGCAGGCCAAAATCGCCAGATGGCATCTCGAAGTTGCAGGAATAAGACTTGTTGAGGATGGAGGTCAATGTCATTGATTGTAGGGAGGATTCTCAAAAGCTCTCATATGCTTCTTCAATGGTTAAAGAGATGGGTATTGTTTTCTCAATGCCTCCATCCTATAGGTTGGTTATGCCAAATATGCCTTCAAATATCGTGATGGCACAAGATTAAAAAAAATATGAAGCCTAGGAAAGAGCCTTTATAGGAAAAGAAAGCATTTTGTTCCAATCTATCTCAACAGGTTGTTGTTAGATTTGGTTGTGAAACCACCCAAGATCAAAGTGACTGAAGGAAAGCAAGATAAGAACCCAAAGATGAACAAAACTCAACACTCTCCTAGCACTGAACTAGAATCACAATTTGAGCTAGTGTTCTCATTAGCATAGGGAGAGGTGAGGGCTTGTTTATATAGAAAAATAGAGGCAAATAAAATCAAGAAGAATAATAACTCCCCTTTACCCATAATAGGTGGGAGGTTTTACCTACTTGGTAAATGCCAAATACATGGTTATGCCAACTCAGGTAAAGACAGAAAATGGTTATGGGGAGGTGGCAAATAAGTCCAAAAGAGGGTGTGACATTCAACTACCCAAATGTGGGTGTGAATGACACATGTGATTGAAGGATTATGCCACGTGTCCTCATCTTAACCATTCTAATATAACCTAAGCAAGCTTAATAATGTGTGTGGAAAAAATAAATATTCCCTAACAGCAGGAAAATAAAAAACCTACACTAACACCCCCCCTTAAGCGTAGCTTAGGTGGGTGAAGAGACACAAAGATGCAAATATGGGTCCCGGCCATTAGGCCATGTTAGGTACCCATGTACAAAATACTCTCTCACAAATGGAGTAAAGGAGAAAATCCAGTGGGACAAAACTCCTCCCCAAAAGAGAAAAGAAAACAAGTTTCCCAACACAAGAAGAATCCCATGCAAGGAAGAAGTCCCCTCCAAAATAGAAAGGATAGGAAAGACCATGTAGCCTTCCCCAAAGTAGTCAACTATGCCAATGGCTGAAGCTCGAAACTGAATGTAGAACATGGTCCACGATTGTCGAACAATGTTCCTCCCCTTAGGAAGAAAGAAAACCGAAGGTGTATGAAGAATGTCTTCCCATTCTTGAAATGAATATGAGGGAAGAAAGCTCAAAAAGTATGAAGTCTCTGAAAACTTCTCATCTGTCTCCATGTCGATGCTGAAAGCTGCCACCACCAAATTAGGCGTTCTAGGCCACACTGATGAAGATGACAATCCAGAACCTAGTAGAGATGTGTGTAGAACAAAATCCAAAGACTCAACTACCTCCTCTGAAGACAAAGATGCCTCCTCCAAATGCTGCTCAAAAGTATCCACACTCATGTCAAATTGTGATGAATGATCATGTGGAGGATGAACAAGAGGATCTAAAAGTTCCTCCATAACAACTGAAGAAGAATCAACTTCATCGAAGAGAAGATGGATGTCATGAATAGTGTCTCCCAAGTCTGAAATATGAGACTCTATGAACAAACCTACAATGTCTGTCAAGTAGTCATCCCAAGCAACTATATCTGGAAGACGATGTCGATCCTGTTGCACTGAATCACAAGTAGCCATGAATGTAACACAAGTATCCTCAGAAGCAACAGTAGATAGAGGAGAAGGAATGCAAGGCTCAATAACTGAATCTGATGTGAGAATACCAAGATTCAAATAGCCAAAATTCTCCTCAAAATCAAATGTCACACAAGGAGTGTGATCAACAGCCAAAGGATCAGAACCATCATCAGGTCCAAAGTCTGAAAAGGTATACAACCGAGATTCATGATCAACTATCCCAGTAGCAATTATCTCTCTGCTCTCCAAGTCTCTGATGATAACTAAATCAGGTGTGAATTCCACAGTCTTCCCTACTCCACCATGAGTGATCTGATAGATGGAAGGAATATTGTTTGTCAAGTGAGGTACACACAAAACATCATTGAAGGTGCCATCCCCAATATCAACAAAACCCTTCCCAATTACACTCATGTAAGTGTTGTTGCCCATCAGAATAGGTGGCATAACACAAGGCTCAAAAGAAGAGAACACAGATTGTGAAGAAGCCATATGATGAGAAGCTCCATAATCTAGGAGCCATTTCCCTGATTCATGACTTGTAGAAGCACAAAGAGCTTTACCTTTATTTTTCTTAGACTCAGAAAAAAATCCTGCATGACCTTTATCCTTACTAGATCCTGACTGTTTGGAATGTGAAGAAGAAGAAGTAGACTCAGACATTCTAGAAGGTAGATCAATGTTCTTCTTAAGAAGATGTTTCAGTTCATCAATATCCTTCTTATAACAAGAATGTTCTTCATGTCCAATCCTCTTGCAATATGAACAAGTAGACTTCTCCTTCTTAGATGAATCCTCCTTTGAAGAGGATTTGTGTTGTGCTTGATCTGTGTGTGGATTTTTCTTAGATTTCTTTTGTTTCTTGTCAAATTGTCCTGACTCTTTCTGTCCCTTAGGATGACTAACCAACAAATCTTGAGTCTGTGATGGCTTTATGAGACCCATAGAAAGAAGCTTTTGTTGTTCATGCATTAACATTTCAGAAAAAGATGCAAATGAAGGCATAGTATATGCAGATCCCATAGTCAATCTATGAGTATGAAAGCTAGAAACAAAAGCTGCAAATTTAGGACCAAGTTTATTCAGTGTAATATAGATTAACTGAATGTCCTTTTTATCAATACCACAAGCTTTACATTGTGCTCTTAGATCATTGACCTTAGTAATATAATCCTGGATGTTGCCAAAATTCTTAGGATCAAGGCTCATCAGTTCATTATCAATCTGATAGCCTTTGACTTCATCTGTTGTACCATACAAATATTTTAACTTTTCCCAAGCATCATGTGAATTTGTACAAGCTTCAATCTAAAACATAAGATCTAGGGAAACAAAGCTACGAAGACATCCAAGAGCTTTTGTATGTTCAAGCATCCATTTTATCTTTTCCTTAGCATCTGTAGGTTCAGCTACCTTTTTTTCAACATAAGGAGTATACCCAAGTTGCATTAAGGCATTCCATGCATGTTGATGCCATTTTGCATAATTATAAGGTGTTAGCAAAGGAACCTTAGAATGATCCATGTGTGAAGGAAAAAAAGAGCATAAGTGAACAGATCAAAAACACACACAAAGAGAGACCCCCCCCTTTTTCACTCAATCAAGAATCCCCCCCAACAAAAATGATTTGGCACTTTATAAATCAGTGCGTTTACAATGCTGGAGTTGTTTTCCAGAGTTTTACAAATGTCTAAAATAGACCTAAATACTGAAAGTACAATCAAATCTTAGAATGAGAACCTCAAAATAGCACCAATGTGTAGTGCTCAGAAAAATATTCACTTTCAAAAAAAGAATCGCCTCAATACGAGGTCGTACATGAAAGTTACATCCATTTGAAATTCAAAAAAATGATCACTGTGCTTTAGATCTGATGAAAACACTGAATTTCTGGAATACTGGAATCACTTGAGAAAAAATCAATCACACCACTGTAAAGAGCGCGAAATTTTACCCCAAATAAAAAAAAATTGCGTTGAAAAACGCCTCCGTATGACCGAGAATGAGCCCTCCGAAGTTCAGGTACAAAATTGAAAACTTTAATGGTGAAGGGGTCCAAAATTTGAAAAAATCCACCTCCGCCAAATTTAGCAAAACTCTGCTAAATCTGGAGGCACTGCCAAAAATGGTTGTACTGCCACTAAATTTGGAAAACTGCCAAAACTAGAGAATTGCCAGATAAAAACAGACCTCTGCTAAATATGGCAAAGCTGCCAAATATGCTATTAAAGCTGACAGCTGCTAAATGAGGCACCAAATACAGGCACGTAGGCCAAAGTATGCAAGTACAGGCACAGGTTTGAATTGCAGATTTTAAAAATATTAAAAAATAAAAGTAATTTAAAAAACCTTAAAAAAAGGCTTAATATTAGAAGAAAGGGGTACGTAAGCCTTAAAAAGGCTTAATATTGAAGCTAAAAAAGCCACACCCAACTCATAAAGATTCTTCAGCCTAATGAATGCTTCCGTATGGAGCACATGAGGGGCCCAAAACCTACGCACAAGTACTCGATGGTACAGCCTATGCAGGTCCTTTGGACCTTTTCAATTTATTTTTTAATTTTTTGCTTTTGTTTTTGAAATTTTCAAAAATCTTTGCTTTTTACAAATTTTTCAATTTAAAAAAAAACTGCGAATTTGATTTTTTTTAAATAATAATTTTTTTGATAATGCAGAAAATTATAATCGAAAAAAAAATATTTTTCCGTACCGTACTTTCTGCAAGTGGGCCGTATGGCTCGCTTGCTAAAAAAATTTTGCCCCAAAAATGGCTTTCTCCAAAATTGACGAATTGACAGTTGATCCTTAGGTTTTGACACCTTTTGAGCACGATGGCGAGGTCCGTTTGGGCTGAAAATGCTCCAAAAGATCAGCTACCTTTAGGAACCTCTCTAAAAACCTCTGCTTCAATCCTTTGCAGATCTCGCACCCGATGTCCGATTTGAACGAAATAAAAGCCAATTCTGACTTTTCCGGCTGCTCTGAACTCAATCATGAGCTCAAAATGTCTCCAAGAAGCTCCTAAATACCTGCAACAAAATGCAATAAAAAAGAACCCCCCTAGAAATTGAGATCTCTATCAAGCGTTTTTGCTTCTCCAAGTCATCATCGGATGCAAGAGAAGAGCATACTTTGCTTTCAAGAATGGATTGAACAAACTACTAACCTACAACTCACAACCAACTCTAATACCATGTTAGATTTGGTTGTGAAACCACCCAAGATCAAAGTGACTGAAGGAAAGCAAGATAAGAACCCAAAGATGAACAAAACTCAACACTCTCCTAGCATTGAACTAGACTCACAATTTGAGCTAATGTTCTCATTAGCATAGGGAGAGGTGAGGGCTTGTTTATATAGAAAAATAGAGGCAAATAAAATCAAGAAGAATAATAACTCCCCTTTACCCATAATAGGTGGGAGGTTTTACCTACTTGGTAAATGCCAAATACATGGTTATGCCAACTCAGGTAAAGACAGAAAATGGTTATGGGGAGGTGGCAAATAAGTCCAAAAGAGGGTGTGACATTCAACTACCCAAATGTGGGTGTGAATGACACATGTGATTGAAGGATTATGCCACATGTCCTCATCTTAACCATTCTAATATAACCTAAGCAAGTTTAATAATGTGTGTGGGAAAAATAAATATTCCCTAACATCAGGAAAATAAAAAACCTACACTAACAGATGTGAAAAACTCATGGAGGTATCCTTTTCCAATGAGGTTGAATGTTTAGAAATGTTGAATAATGAATTTGATCCTCATTCTTCTAAAGAGGATTTCCCTTTTGATGAGGGTGTTAAGGATGAGGATTTTGTTGATATGGAGATTGTCTCTTCCAAGTGAGGAGGTTGGACTGGTATAGCCAACAGAAAAACAAAGGCAAAGAAAAGAGCCTCATCCCAAATGGTTTTAAGATCTCAAATGAAAAAAAAGGGTTCTTGGTTTGTTTTCAAAGATGGGAGCCCCAATAGAACCCCCAACTTTATCTAAAAAAACATGTTTAAGTTAAAGGTGTGTTAGTTACTATGTTGAGTCCTATTTTTTATGATGTTTCATGGCTTATTTGGGCATTTCACTACCAGATATGGCAATTTACAAATGATTAAATGCTTCTAAAATACACACAAACTTAGAGAATCACCACTTGATAATGTTGATATATTCTCAGCCTCTAGTAATTCTCAAGGAGGCTAGAAAATAATGAAATATACCTTATAATTTACCGACAATTCCCAAAAAATTATTTTCTTTTGTACTTCTGATAGTCTAATTTATTTTGTAATTGTGACTAGCGATGAAAATAATTTCTACTTTATCTGGAAATAATCATACCTAGAAAATTCAACAAAAATCAATCAATCAATCTATCTGTCTGTCTATCTGTCTCTATCTATCTATCTCTCTATTTGTCTATCTGTCAATCTGTCAATCTGTCTATCTATCTATATGTCTGTTTGTTTGTCTATCTGTCTATCTCTATCTGTC
The DNA here is from genome assembly GCA_007258455.2 of Sequoia sempervirens. Lineage (NCBI taxonomy): Eukaryota > Viridiplantae > Streptophyta > Pinopsida > Cupressales > Cupressaceae > Sequoia > Sequoia sempervirens. The sequence continues at coordinate 146,561,011 of VDFB02358134.1, forward strand.
TATCTATCTGTCCATCCGTCTATCTATCTGTCTATCTGTCTGTCTGTATGTCTGTCTATCTATCTGTCTGTCTATCTGTCTATCTGTCTATCTATCTATCTATTTGTTTGTCTATCTGTCTATCTGTCTATCTATCTGTCTGTCTATCTGTCTATCTATCTGTCTATCTGTCTATTTGTCTATCTATTTTTCTATCTATCTATCTGTCTATCTATCTATCTGTCTATCTGTCTATCTATCTGTCTGTCTACCTGTCTATCTGTCTGTCTGTCTGTCTGTCTATCTGTCCATTTTTCTATCTATCTGTCTGTCTATCTATTTGTTTGTCTGTCTGTCTCTTTGTCTGTCTCTCTGTCTCTCTATCTATCTATCTATCTATCTATCTATCTGTCTCTCTGTATGTCTGTCTGTCTGTCTATCTATCTATCTATCTATCTGTCTCTCTGTCTCTCTGTCTCTCTGTCTCTTTGTCTATCTATTTGTCTGTCTGTCTGTTTGTCTATCTATCTATCTATCTATTCTGACCTGCTACCTGCAACATAACCTGTAAAGCCTGAATTTGACTTTTAGGTGAAGCCAATAGTGGAAACAAAAAGGTTCTCATCCTCCAATTCCCAAAGACCGAGAATGCTTTCGTCCTCAAGGAAGATTGTTAAAACAAAAGCTTTGCACAAGGGTTTATGGAAATTTGCAATGATAGAATTATTTTCCTTTTCCAATATTTTCTTTCCTAACCCTAAAAAGTGATTAAAATTTACCTTTTAATTTTATTTTGAATATTCATCCTTTTCTCTTTTTGATTATTAATTACCTTTTTAGGTAATTAATATTTTCTTTATTTGAATATTCACCATTTTTCGCTTTATGATTCTTATTTGTTTTTTGACCCCATTTAATAATAATAAATAAATTGTCATTTTTCCAACATTATAACTTAAGGTGCCTTTTGGACACTTAATAAATTATTATTGTATTATTTCCCTACAAATCCTTCAGCCTATGGCGAATAAAAATAGGCTTTCGGTCCTCCAATTCAGTTTAGTTCAAAAAAGGGGACATTACAAATATAGAAATTGTGCTTGAAGATTTGACCCTCATCAACTGCAGAATGAGAGCTGCATTCCAAGCTTGATCAGTAACAAATTTTTCTATGTTATATGCTTTCGGTTTCACCCATTGGAGTTACATATTCACAATTCTCTTACATATTGATATAAATGTCTCATACTAATGTAAATATCAATAGAATGAATGTACAACTTTAGCTCACAATTAATACAGGAAAACTAAGTCCTCAATTCATTACATATGAATTTCATTATGTGGCTATATTAACTCTGTAATTTTCTGATACCGGATATCTTTGATTTCAAGGCATTCAGACTGAAAGCTTTACCTACATTTTGTATCATATGTACATTTTTATGGCATTTCACTCCTATGAATATAATTTTTCTGAACAATGCAAAACAGAAATGCCTCATCTGTTTCACATAACACCAAATTGAAAATACTAAAAGTCATGACTATTACCACCATTGCATTCATGGACTGCAAGATTTGAGGACTGGTCAACTATTATGGCAAGTTACAGGCATACAAGTATAGTTTCAGTCGGATCTTAACAATAAGCCAAACAAATTACTTAATAATGCATGCAGGTTTTGTTCGGTGACTCCTGAGAAATGAAAATTAATTTGGTAGAAGCTAAACATATGTGTTCCCCATTGTTCAAAATACAAGCTAATGAGCAGAATATGTATTAATTGAATTGCATGCATGTTGCACAAGGTAGCATTTTACAGATAAGTATCATTTACAATATTGTATGCAAGGTGATGCTAGGTACTACAAAGAACTTTCTTCTATATGCTGTATGTCTGTTTTATTGTACAGGTCATCATAAAGCAAAAATAAAAAAATATACCTTCATTGTGTGCAACAGAACCATCACTGAATTGCTGAATGAGCTTTTCCAAGTTTGGGGATAACATCACCTTGCAGGAGGAAAAATATAATTTGGAATATAAATCTCAAGCATCTATACTGAATGGAAGTTTGAGAATGTAACTACTTTGAGCACCATTCAGCTCTAATAATTTGTCTCTTCTGTACAAAAGTGTAATTTATTTTACTATAACATAGACCTATTTGCTCACAAGAGTGGGAACATTCCAATATGACACAAACTTGAATACAAAACAAACAATTGGACAATCAAGGCATTCAAAAGGACCATTTTGTTTGACTACGTCATATTCCACATATGACAAGGGAAACTTAACTTGCAGCAGCTCAATCACTTCAATGCCACATAAACAAGCAGAAATTTATGTTAGCAATTATCTATTCTTGCTCATTGTTGGGAAAGCGACACTAATAGTGAAAACATTATTCTGTTGCTATCTTGTTGGGTGAAAATTATGTAATCAGCTTTTCGATAGATTACACAACTTGGACTTCAGCCACAGCTATTGAGATGTGAATCTCTCCTCTCGGAAAGGGGAGGCGGCCTTCTTACTGCTAACAGAAGCGATAGTAAAACAAACAAGTAATTTCTTTTGTAACGAAACTTACGGAGTGGGGGGGGGGTTATCCATGGAACGAGCGCTGCTAGATTCCGTGAAACAGCTGGCTCCTGCTGGGGATCTTCCTTCGGTTGTTTTTTGAAAAGAACGAAGGGAGAAGAAATCCAGAATTCAAGTGCCTTTATCCATCCATTGGGCTTGGAGTCAGGCGACGACGACAGAAACAAAAATGTAAAGACTCGAAAGGACTTAAAAATAAAAAGTATTTACATACCAACGCCAACCTCTTTACTGCGTAAAGTGCTTGAGATGTTGCCCACTGTGAGGAAGGGCAAATGGCATTCCATCTCCGTATGCTAACAAGAAACTGTTTTCACCATGCAACTGATGTATTTGGAAAGGTCCTGTCCACAGTGAATCGAATTTCCCGTGCATACCTTTTGGCTCTCTTCGTTTGTCCCACAGGAGAACGAGGTCACCAACTTGAAATTCTCGAGACTTAGCTTTTTTGTCAAACAGCTTCTTTACTTGGTCTTGGTGTTCCGCGATGCGGTCAGCCACCTGAACTCGATTCTCTTCCAATTCGGAGAGATACATGATGCGCTTGTCGATAGAATTGTCAAACGTCTCGTCCTCAATGGCCTTAGCCAATTTGAGGGCTGGTAGTTCCAAGGTTATAGGAATCTCGGCATTCAACCCGTACAAGAGTTGAAAAGGAGACATGTCGATTGCTCGCTTCGGAGTTATTCTGTCTGCCCACAAAGCATCAAACAAAGCCTTGTGCCACAAACGTTGATTCTCGTCCACCAGCTTGCGGATTATAGTTACCAGATTCTTGTTACTAGATTCCGCTTGACCATTACCCTGCGGATAATAGTCAGAAGAATGTGACAAAGTTATACCATGTTCGAAACAAAACTCCGTGATCTCACTTGACGAGAAAGCAGAAGCATTGTCCGCAACAATCTTGTTCGGCACACCGAACCTGGAAATAATATTTTCTTTTAAGAAAGCGCACACTACTTCTAAAGTAGCACGCTTGGTAGGTATTGCTTCCACCCATTTGGTGAAATAATCTGTAGCAGTTAAAACGTAGATATGTCCAGCACTTGACGATGGATTAACTGCACCTATGAAATCAATGCCCCATTGCTGGAAAGGTTCATCAATCACAACAGGTTTTAATGGCAAAGATGCCAGCCTGGGACGGCCGACAAATTGTTGGCACAATTCACACTTACGCACCCAAGAGTATGTGTCCTGAAAAAGTGTGGGCCAGTAATACTTCGCTCTCAGGATTTTGTGAGCGGTTATTGGCGCTGAGAAATGCCCACCACATGCCAAATCATGGTAAGATTTCAGCAACTTTTGCTGTTGTTCTTTATCAACACACCTGAGAAATGTCCCGTCCATTGCACGCTTATACAAGCCGCTATCCCACAAGACAAAACTAGCTGACTTCAGCTTGACGGTCCTTTTTTCTTTCGGAGTTAAGTGATTAGGACATTCTCCGTATGTTAGGAAGTGAGCGATGTTGGAATACCATTCATCGGTGGTGCTAACAAATAGTACCATTGGAAGTGTACTGGGATCAACCTCCTCTTCATCTAAAACTTCTTCATCCCTTGAAATTTCTTCATCTGGATTATTTTCTGCAATAAGCTGACAAAGACCACGTCCACGTATCAACTTAGTGGGTTTAATTTCCAGATCATATTCCTGAATCTTGACAATCCAGTTGCCTCTTTTTGTTCCAAATTCCTATTGTGTGAGGATAGACTTGACAGTCGAATCTGGGACGAGAACTTTCACATGACTGCCCAAAATGTAGAACCGGAAATGCTTGACAGCTTTTACAACTGCAAAAGCATGCTTTTCCATCTGAGAATATTTCAACTCATAATTCTTCAAGGGGCAGCTCATGAATGCAATGGGGGATTCAAAACCCTCATCATTTTCCTGCACCAAAATTGCTGATAATGTATGCTCGGAAGCATAACTGTACATAACAAACTCCTTGGTGTAGTTAGGGCAAACCAACACAGGTGCATGAGCAATGGCCTCCTTGATGTCATCGAACGCTGCTTTGCCTTCTGCCGTCCAATGAAAAGTGGCGTTGCCCTTCATCATGTTCACAATGTGACGTGTCTTTTCAGCAAAGTCTGGAAGAAACCTCCTTAAGAAGTTTACCTTGCCGAAAAAAGAATGAACGGCTTTCTTGCTTGACGGCAAAGTGAGGGATTTAATTCCATTGACTCTTTCCAAGTCAATCTTGATTCCTTCAGCAGATACAACGTGACCAAGAAGTTTACCTTCTGTCACCCCAAAAGTTGACTTTTTGGGATTGAGGGAAATGCCGTGCTGACGGCACCTCTCTAGAGTTTGTCTCAAATGATAGAAATGCTCATGACGTTGCTTAGAGAACACCGTAAGATCGTCAAGGTACACCACAATGAACTTGCCCATTACGTCGCGGAAAGCGAGATCCATGGCACGTTGGAATGTAGCGCCAGCGTTGATCAAACCAAACGGCATCCTACGATACGCAAAGGTTCCCCATGGCGTTGTGAAAGCGGTTTTGTGTTGATCACTTGAATTCACTTCAATTTGATTATAACCGGAAAATCCGTCTAGCATGGAGAGCATTTCGGATCCAGTTACATTTTGTAGAACTTGATCCATCACTGGAAGTGGGTAATTGTCTTTGAGGGACAATTGATTTAGATTTCTGAAATCTACACAAATGCGGATTTCACCATTCTTCTTACGAACGGGGACGATATTGGCTATCCACGTCGAATGATGGATAGGGAATATTATCCACGCGTTCAGCATCTTTTGAACTTCCGCCAAAATCGTTCCAGAGATCTTGGGATTATACTGCCTCTGCTTTTGTTTGTAAGGCAAAGCTCCAACCTTGAGAGGAATGTCATGTTGCACTTCCTTGGGCCGAAATGATTTTAGATCGTCATACGAATATGCCAAGACGTCAATGTACTCCTGCAGTAGCTGAGCAAACTGCCTTCTTTCTTCGGCCGTGCAACATTTGCCAATGTTGACCATCTTAGGATTGGCTTCAGTTCCTAAATTTATCTGTTCTACTTCATTAGATGAGTCAGAATCTGAGAGTTGCTTCTTCACGTGGCGATCATGCTTATCAAAAAGCTTTTCCAAGGATACCAATCCTTTAGGGATCTTATTCCCTTTGAGTTGCAGATATTCCTCGCCTGTAACAGGATCTATATCGGACACGGATTCTCGAAGTGGAGAATCGCTTCCTTCAAAATACAACTCATCAAAATTCTCTGCTTTCTCAAGAAAGGCGATAATTTGATGGTCGTCATTGAAAATCTGCCAGTTCTCTGAATTGTCAGGTACACTTGGGCGGAAAACCAACTCTATGGTGTAAGTAGAACCCTGAAAATCTTTGTGTGGTACCAAGAGCGTGGCGGAGATTGCGAGGGAATCAGCTCTAGTATTGTATTCTCTGGGAACAACAGAGATATCAAAAGCTTCGAATTCCTCAATGGAATCCCATACTAGATTACGATAATGCCTGAGTCTCTCATTCTTTGTTTGATAGAGATTTCTTACTTGACATACTATCAGCTCGGCATCACCTTGTGCATGAAGATTTTTTATACCTTTTTTCAGCGCAACTTGCATTCCCAGCAACAGGGCTTCATACTCGGCAATGTTATTGGTGTTATCAAACTGCAGATTGAAGGAGAAAGGGAAAAACTTCCCTGATGGCGAAATGAAAACCATTCCTGCTCCGGAGCCGGTCGAGGAGCAGCTACCATCAAACTCGAGCAACCAGACACCGTTGGGATCACCAACTGGAACAGTGTCGAAGTCCAAAACTTCCTCGTCTGACGAAGATTCATGATCGGAGATGGACAAATCTCCTGATGACGTTTCATTTGAAGTTGAAGAAATATCATCTTCCTCCAACTCGTTTTGAGTCGAGGATTCTCCTACCTCATTTGTCTGTAGGTAGTAAGTTCCCACGCCTGATGATTCGAACAAAATCTGAGCTCTGGGATCATCAGACTCAACAACTGAAAACTTTGATTTTTTTCAGGAACCAGCTTTTGCATCACACCTTTTACTGGTATTCTTGCTTCGGACATATCCATACTTAGCTCTCCTCCAACATCTTTGTAGAAATTGCGTCCGAGAAGGATACCGTAGGAAGCCGGTACATTGGCCACGAGGACCGTCATCTTTATTTTCTTCTCCGGATATGCGGCGAATGCGTATTGTGCATCTTTGATCTGACCGATCAATGGCACTTGCTTATTCTCCATTGAAAAACAACGGCTGAAGGTTTTGGTCATCTCAAGGCCTAACGCAGTAGCTACCTTGGCGGGCATCACATTGTCAGACGCACCAGAGTCTATGACACAATTACTCAGCTTGAAACCATTTACAAGTAGGGAGATGAAAAACGGATCAATGTGTCCAGAAGCGGTTGGAGGATTAGATACAAGGTTACTCTGTGATACTTTGGGTTTAGGAGTAACTGGGATGTCAGGAGGAGTATCCCGACTTGGGGAGATCTTTTTATCATTTACGAACTTGACAAGCCTGTCAAATTGGTCGGGGTTGGCTTTGAGGTATTCAGCCTCGGACATTTGAACCTTGGTTTTCTTAGCATGGTCAATAATGTCGAAAGCCTGGAAAGAACTTTGCAGGTTGGAAGTCGTAACTTCGCTGATTGGTTTCACAAAAGGCACACTGGTCTTTGGAACGGGAGGATTAGCTTTAGGAATAACAGGAGTTGACGAAGAAGAACGGGGTGCACTTACTTGTGGATTTGCTGCTTTCTTAGGTTGCCAAGGGAGGGGAGATCCTCTTTTGGCGATCGTTACTGGCGGCTTCTCTTTTTCTGGAACAGCAGCAGCTTGGGCTTTGTCAAGTTGATTTTGTTGATGCCGCGTAAAAACAGCACAAGTGTCAGTCACCAAGTCGTCTTCTTCTTCTTCTTCTTCTTCCATCATTTGCAAATAGCTAATCTTGGAGTCGCCAGCCGATTCAGTTTCTTCTTGGAAGAGATCGGCATTTTCTTCTTCAGGATATTCGGGCTGAGCATAATCATCTTGTTCAGTCTCATAGTACCCGGCGACATTGTTAGCAGGCGGGGCTTCAAGAGCAAGTCGTCCTGGAGGTGCTGGGAGACGATTCTGATTTTTGTTGCCAGCATAATTAGGAAAAGTCCTCCTAGGGACGTCTTTGTAGTTGTTACCATTGTTGTTGTTTGACACTTGCTTCTTAAGAGACAAAACTTCATTTGCCAACCTTTGGATCATGGGATCTGTAAAATTTGAGCTGGCGGTGGGGGGACTAACATTGGATGCTGAAGATCCTGAGGCTTGCATCCTCTTATTTCCATTAGTCCCCGTCCTGATTTCTCCAGCAAGGATCATGTCATCCTCCAGACTGGTAGCCAATTGCTGGGCTGCTTCAATGTTAACCAGATTTTCTCTACGTAAGTAGAAACTCACCTTAGGTAGTTGAGTGTTGATGAAGAAGCACTTCAGGTTATGATCTGTTGGTTTAGCATCATTGGGGATCCGCGTCACCAATTTATTGAATTTCGCCACAAACTCGCGCATAGGCTCGTGAGCCTCTTTATGCATGGTGGTGAGCTGCGCCAATAGAGCATGTGAATCTTCAGCAGGTTTAAATCTTTCTTCAAATTTAGTGCTAGAGTGGCCCAATTGGTGACGGAGGCATTAGGAAGAGTAAAGAACCATTCGGCTGCAACCCCTTGAAGGGATTCGATGAACAATCTTACAGATACATCTTCGTGCTCAATGCCAAGAACACCGCATACTATGTAGAATGCGGATATGTGCTCATCGGGGTGTTGTTTGCCATCACCTTGAAATTTCGGAAGATGCTTCCTGGATACACGTGGCAGTTCGTGCAAAGGTGGAGTCAAACGGAGGGGACCAAAAGCATTTCCCCATGGTCCTGCAGGTGGTGCGGCCATGACTGGTTGCACAACAGGTACTTGAATAGGACGCCTGCGATAAACTGACTAAACACTTGGGATAGGAGATCTTTGGCTTCGTGGAGGGAAGCTTATAGCCCGTTGCAGTGGTGACCTTGCTCGTGGAAGAGTAAATGGAAAGTCACGTTGCAACAACTCTTCAAAGAGTGGATCTGTTATTCCTTGAGCCCTCAATCCTCTTGTATATATTCGGTCTACCAGAATGTAGATCTGAATACAAAGGGTGTTATAGAGTTAACAATATACAAAAGAACAGCAAGAAAGAGGAAACTTATCTACTTCAATCCGAAGCGTGAGGCTCAGATTGCGTATGTAGGTTCCCCAGTAGAGTCGCCAAAAAACTGTTGGGTGAAAATTATGTAATCAGCTTTTCGATAGATTACACAACTTGGACTTCAGCCACAGCTATGTGAGATGTGAATCTCTCCTCTCGGAAAGGGGAGTCGCCAAAAAAATGTTGGGTGAAAATTATGTAATCAGCTTTTCGATAGATTACACAACTTGGACTTCAGCCACAGCTATGTGAGATGTGAATCTCTCCTCTCGGAAAGGGGAGGCGCCCTTCTTACTGCTAATAGAAGCGATAGTAAAACAAACAAGTAATTACACAATGTACACGAAACTTACGGAGTGGGGGGGGGTTATCCGTGGAACGAGCGCTGCTAGATTCCATGATAACATATCTCAAGATTGTACCCAAGGAAATTAGACACTTTGTTGTGATGATATAAATAAATGAACAAAAACATATGCTCATATGATTGGTGAAAAACATATGCTCATATGATTGGTGACCTTATTTAGTTATTTATGTTATGCTAATAGATTCTTTTTAGTTTGAATTTTGGGCTATGATCGATGGTTGCATATGGGATGCACAGGCAATTATTGTCAACTGAAACACCTATTGTGGCCAGTCCTAAATTTTCATGTTTTGGCATCTATTGATGGAAGCCCGTCTCATTCTCCACAAATTGTATTTACCATATATCCAAACAACATTGTACACTAGAGATGTTCACAATGACAATAATAAAAAGTGTCATATATGATTTTTTGTTATTGATCTGAATGCAGTTAAGATGGGTTCTATACATATTTAACAGTATTGCATTGTTTAGAATAGTTTTCACTAAGTGTGATCTTAAGTGTTAGTATTTTTCTTTACTTTTACATAGTTTCTGTACAAAAGCTCTTTTCCAAAATTTTATGGACTGTAGAAATTCAAACTTCTTTTATCATTTTTGCCCATTCAGTATATTGTATTTTTGTTTTTGAAATTTTGAAGAGTTGCATTCTATATTAATCAAAGATCAAGATAACTTCACAAACCTACAAAAAAGATCTCTTCCTATAAAAGCAAGGAAAGATTGTGCCTAAGCCTATTCCCCGAGGTACAAGGAGTAAATCTTTTAAAAAAATTATAAAACAACAAGATTGTCTTTTACCAGCATAGAAGTCCTAAGTTCTAACCATAGAGTAATAATAGCTTCAAAGTGTCTCACTTTGTCATCTAGATTCTTTGTTACATGATGCACAATTTTCTGTTGATCTACTTCCAATTTATTCAATAAAGGATTGATTCATGTATTTGTGATTTTAAAAGCCATCCATTCAGTTCATTTTGCAGAGTTTTTGATATGATGGTTTGTCTGCCTTATTCGGCTTTTGTGCTCAGTTTAACTTGCACCACTGTAATATCCCCTACCAAGATATTTTAAACATACTGACAATTTTCACAAATTTTTAGCTTACTAGCATTTCATCAAACAGTTTGCATGTTTCTGGTCTGATTATACTTTCAGTTGTCTTGAAAGGATATAATAAATAATTATCATAGCATAAATATTTCCAGTTTTCACATTGTTAACATCTTCATTTATACAAAATATTATTGCATAAAATAGTCATGGAGAATTTCTTTATCACTCTTTGTATTGCTGTTATATAGGAAGTATTCAAAAATCACATGCAGCAGAAAATATTTTTAATAAATCTCAATGTTCATAGACCAAACTGCTGATCTGGAATGTAGAGTGGCCAAATAAACCAACAGCAATTATTATTTATTCCCAAGCAGCTGAACAGCCTCTTTTCTAAGAAATATGGCTCACTTGGAAGTGTATGGCAGCATATAGAGGAGATGCAACTCCAAAACGAAGGTTGTGTTGACCTTAGGAGACCCACCCAAGGCATTGAAGTCTTCTAAGAAATTTTAAGGCTTTCAACAAATATTTTGAACCATTCCTTGAGACTTTGGGTTGGTACGGCCCTTTGTTGGTATGGCTTCTCAAGTACCATAAAAATGGTAGGGTTTGTGTACAGCCAACAATAATCATATATATAATTCTTTATTCTCTTCTTTCACAGCACACACATCACCAAAATTCCTTCCTCTTCATCATTCGCACACACTATACACAAATTTATTATTTGCTTGTAAATTTAATAAATTTGTACCTACACACCTGGAAAATCTGTAAATCTGTCTTTTGGAAAGATAATTCTTTTTAAACAATTTCTTGCACAAACTCCTTCAAATCTGTATACCTACGAACCTTATATGAATTCACCTCTAAATCTAAAACGAGAGTTTCCGTCCCCGTTTACAAAATCTTCAACACACCGTCAATCTCTGGCTGGAATCACACTGTCTTTCGAGTTTTTGTCCATTAGGAAAACCTTTCAGGCTTTCATCCCTCAGGTGAGAAATTTGGTCACAAGAACAAATCTCCAATAGAGAAATAAACAATATCCAAAATAATGCAAATGAACTCACAAAACTCCTTTTATAACATTTCCAGAAGCCTTTCAAAAAATAATGTAAAATCACTTTATAAATTAAATACGCCTTATTACTCCAAAAAATGATTTATATTATTTAAACATTTCCATAACCAAAATTCACTTTATCGGCATCCAACATTTAAAACTTTCAATTCTCATTCCAATGAGCTATTATACTAAGGTGCCCATTAAATTATTTTAATAAAATTAGCAACCTTAGTAAAAATAATTAAATTATAGCTCATTAATACATCTGATTTGTGGAACTATCGAAAAGCATCAGAATTGAAAAATGACTGCACTGGAGTGTTACCAATGATAAATAATGAGAATTAGAGCCGACCAAGTGACTTACTATAAATAGGCACTCTCTCCAAGAATCTTGGAGAACACACCAAAAACTGGAAATAATTGTGAAAGTGTCATTTGAGTTCCTTAGATCATCTAACCTCATTGGTAACATCAAATAACCCCTCTAATAAGGCTGACACACACCGAGAAGGTCAAAGCCAACTACAATGCAAGAGAACCCAAAAATGGGGACATTACAAAATCCTCCCTTCCTAAAGATTTCTTGTCCTCAAGCAAAAGCCAACTCAACCCCAAAATCACCAAATTGATGCCAACCGAAACCAAATATGATCCTAGGGTCCCAAGTCAACCTAGGAGGTATGTAGTTCCATCTACTCAAAACACTATCCTATTGGACACTTGCACAAGTAACCTCCTGAAAACCACCTACAAGAAGAGCAATCAAATATTGCAAAAACTCGGTCAACTCCTCAAAGAATTGCTCTTCAAAAATACCAACTCAAGGCACCATAGGAGTGAGCTCAAGGAAGTTAATATTAGCTCTCTCATTTCTAACACCTTGCACTCCCCTATAATAATTTTCACTAAAATTTAATCTGTTGTCTCAAACATAAGTGCAAGTTGAATGTAAACTATATCAATTATTTGGTACCCAAAAACCAAACCAACACCGAAAATGATTAGCCACACCTATTATTCTCTCCATTTGAGACCCAAAACTAACCCTATCAATGAGTTGGTTGGACTAAAATTGCTTAAATCTGCAACTGTTCAAGTTTGATTTTTCAAAATACATCACCTATAAAGAATAACAATCATGGCAATATTGAATAACCTTGGACAAAATGAAGTTTTTGATCATTCCCTTGGCTAGAAATGTCTCCCCCAAAGTCACCAACTTGGTAGAATACCAAGTTTTGCTCATAATCTCTCCCCAATCCACTTGCAGGAGCTCAAATGGACTCATATGATGACTGAGTAAAGAAGTAACAACAGCATTATTATCCCCTTTTAGGTCCACAACATCCCATGGTATGCTTCTTCCATCATCATTAGTCACCAATAACCCTGAAAAAGATCTTATGCATAAATACTAACCCAAAGAATAATTCCACCATGCTTATGTTGCGCTATTCTAATTTCCATGTGAACCCCATCAAAAGTGCATTTGATAGTGCTTGTAGATTTAACACCAATGGTATCCACCCCATCAAACTATAGACCACAAAAGAACTCACTTCCTTGTGGTAACCCAACAAAGTCAACCGTCAACCTATGATAATCCAATCCACAACAGTCTATTGTAGGAAGTAAACCATCAACTATCCTAGGTGGCCCAATAAGCAATTCAACTGGGTTCATCTTATAATTGCACACCACACCTAGATCCCACATCATGTGATTACCACAAGCATCAAAAGAAAGTTGCTCCTTTGGCCTCATGAAATTACACTCTCGATGTTCTTCCCATAAACTATTGACATTTTGAATCTCTGTAGTACAAGGAATGTTGAAATCATTATGCATTATTCCATCACTTTTGAATTCTCCTTCATGTTTCCAAGGGTAGCCAGGCTCCAAAATGCAATCCCTTTGAAATTCATCAATCCCTTCAATTATTTGCTTGACTTCCATGGTCCTTGTGTTTGATTCTTGTTCCTTGGGTGTAGCTGCAATAAATGACTGATTTTCAGCTTTGTTGAGTGAAAAATGAACCAAACTTAACTCTAGGTTGAGTTCGTTAATCTCTTTCTTCTTGTCTTCAGCAAACTTGATAGCATGATCCCTATCTAAAAGCAATTGCACGAAATCTAATTTCATTGTTTCCAAAGCTTCTTTAATTACATACAAATCTGTAAGAGTGGATCCTCTCTCAACCCCCTTCTGTCTTTTCTCAACTTGGGCCTTCCAATAGAGATCTTCAATGAACCTGTGTGTGTTATCAAAATGTGTTAAGTCTGCAACAATCTTATCCTCATTAACTTTCAACTATTTTTTCAAATTTTAAAACTCACCAGGCCAATGATCAAAATCAGTTTCATTCAACGAATTTTCTTATTTGTCTTCAAGAACATGCCTCTCAAAATCAGCTACCTCTATAATATCCTTGCATAATTCATGCTTTGAGGTTAGGACAACAATTTACTCAAAAGGTATTTCATCCCAAACTAGCTCCTCATCATAGTTGGAATTTCCCAAGTTCATTTTTTAGCTTCCACAACTTCATTATGAATGACATAATCATGAATTATTGAATTGCTGCTAAAAAGAATACCTAAATCATCATACCTTCCAAAGGTGTTATCAATGCCACCATAGGCCTCATAATCCTTACTGCATTGATCTGAGTTTGTAGCCAAAGCTGCTTTTTTGTCATCTTCATCAAACAAATCTTCAACATATGAAGATACATGCACCTCATTGGAGTCATTTTTTGGTTCTGTTATACATACTTCTTGAGGTAAGGTATTTACTTCAAGTTCTATAGTCTTGGTTTTTTCATTGTTCTCATCATCACTTGGCTGTGATGAACATGTGATAGGAGTCATTAACTCACCTTGTTTGTTGTTCCCACATATGTGACTAGGTGTCCAAGCACCTTGGCATGTGAAACAATGCTGCTCTCTTCTCAATTGGTTCTTGCTCATTTTAGGAGGTCCTATAACCTGTAAACCCAAAGAAATCAATTCCTCTTGAATCTACTGGTATTTTATCTTCTCAATTTTCTGCTCAACCAATCTTTTTGATAACTCATGAGCTATAAGTGAGACAACCTGTAGTGTTCCACCACTCTGCGGATTTGTTTTCACTAAGTTTGTACGTCTGATTTTTGTTTTTGTTTTTATGTCTTCTTGTTTTTGAGTTTGGTTTGCCAATAACGCTAAATAGGTACCAATAAACATATACATACAATGGAAACTTTAAATAAACTACACTACTAAAACAACCTTGAATACATTTCTCAATTTAGTGGCCAAATATGATTTCTTCATTATATAATAAGATGCATACAACATATAACTTACAACAGATCTAAAACTAAATATGTCTTATACCAAACTTTAAATTACAGCCGTATAGTTCTTTGAATAGTAACTTGCTACAGTACCAAACCCCAATGGAATGTTCACTACTTTCGAAATCCAAACTTCTCCCACCAAAATCCAAAATAGGAAGCTTCCTAGGACAAAGGCGCCCCCTTTTGGTGAAGTTGCAGCCACTTAAGAAGGGAGTTACTTTTCTTTTTGCTGATAAAACCCTCATAAAATGGACGGTTGGCTGTAGCTGCACTTTTCAACCCCAAAACTCTTCAAAAAGCGAACAGCTCCTATGCAAACAAGAATGGAGTCTACGGCTGCCAACCTTACTCAGAAATCAGCTCAAAAACTCAGCCAACAGCTCCTAATGTCACCAAACTTTGCATCCAGAAACTGACCAGCAACCTTAAGGTGGTGTTTCACACCCTCAAGCAGCTCAAAACGGAAAACCAAGCCCCCTCCAGGCTTACCCACTGCAAGAAATCAGGTAACCCTAGCCTCCCTCTACCTCCAAAGCCAAACTCCCAAGTCAATAAAGAAAAATCATCAAAGCATGAGAGGGTCGAACTTCTTCTCTTGATATTTATAATTTTACATTGAAAAACACTATTCATAAAGTGAGCACTATTCACTTACGTTATAACCTTTTTCACTTTATGAATGAATAGTAACTAAAAAATATAAAGTGGTTATGAATGAATAGTAACTAAAAAATATAAAGTGACCCCTTCATTTTAAAGACACATGGTCCCTAGGCCAAGGATGGTGAAATAAAAGGTGAGTATCATAAATTTAAGCACAAGTATCATGCCAAACGCAACAATTCACCCTGCCACCATACTCCGGAGATTAACACTGCAATTTGACGACCAAGTGCCCGTCCAAGTGACCCTCTATCCAAAACCATTGGCCTACGAGGGTTGACATGATAGGCTAATCCATTGATTTTTCGGAAGACTAGCCATAAGGGGACATTACACAACCTGCCCCTTCCTCCAAATGGCCAACAAATTAGATAGCAACTGCTTGGAAATATCATCATCCTCATCTAAAATCAAAGACAAAATAGTTTGCATTGTTGTTTTAACATTTTTTGCATGATATTTTTTAAATTTTGCAAAGAAGCATTGAAACATTTTGAATATCAAATCATCAAATTTGAGATCAAGCATCAACACAGAATCTAACCTTCGCAATAGTTTCCAAAAATTTTACCCTCTTCTCAAAAGGAGGTTGTTTGGTATCATTCAACCCATGAAAACTCTCCTCAATCAGCTGGAATATCTCTTTCATTATGTCATCTATATACGGTACCTCAGGAGCTGCAATCCTTATGATTTCACTAAGGCAAGAGTTGACTGCAAGTCTCACATCTATATCTGCATGTCTCATAAACTCCAAGGCAAGTACCAATACCAAATGATTTTCTTCAAGAAAACCTGGATCAGCATCCAGATGATATAGTACTAGAAAGCCCAAGTCATGATGACCACACTGATTTGGATTAAGGGGTTTCTACAAAGAGACCTAAGTGGTGGGAAAAACTCATTGGTGATGTTCGAGATGATGAAATGGTCGAGGGTCGATCATTCAGAGGCAAGAGCAAGCAAAACACAGTTAACGTTGCTCTTATAGCCAATATTCAAGGAGTGTATGAGCCACATGTGTTTGTTGAGGCAAAAGATAAACCTAAATGGGAAAAAGCCATGGAAACCGAACATCAAAGTCTTATGAAAAATAAGACATGGGTTCTTTCAGATCTTTCACCAGGGAAGAAGCCCATTGGCTGCAAATAGGTGTAGGAACTCAAGTACAGAGCTGATGGTACAATTGACAAGTACAAAACACAGTTGGTGGCTAAAAGGTTCTCACAGAGAGAAGGTATTGATTATGAGGAAACCTTTGCTCCTATAGCAAAGATGAACACCATCCAGTTAGTTCTAGCCATGGCAACACAATTTGGCTGGAAAGTACATCAAATGGATGTGAAGAGTGCCTTTCTCAATGGTGACTTAGAGGAAGAAGTGTACATGACTCAACCTCAGGGTTTTCAAGTTGCAGGAAAGGGGCAGCAGGTATGTAGACTGACAAAAGCTCTTTATGGCCTGAAGCAAGCACCCAGGGCATGGTACATACAGATTGATAGGTATTTGGATCAACAAAGATTCCAACGAAGTCCTTTACATCCAAATTTATACATCAAAAACATAAGTAATGAAATCATCCTTTTGATCATTTATGTGGATGATATAATCATTACAGGTAGTGAGGCACATTTGATTGAAGAAATCAAATGTAATTTGTGTAAGGCTTTTGACATGACAAACTTAGGCCTCCTACATTATTGCCTAGGTGTAGAGGTTTGGCAAACAAATGGAGGTATTTTTATTTCTTAGCCTAAATATGCTTCGAGTTTGCTAGGCAAGTTCAAAATGAAAAATTGCAAAATCTCGTCTACACCTATGGAGAAAGGGACGAAGCTTTCAGTCAAAACTGACTCAAAAGTAATCAATGAGTTGACATTCAAGCAACTAGTCGGAAGCCTTATCTATCTTACAGCCACTAGACCTGATTTGAGTTGTGAGTTACATTTCCCATTTTATGACAGCCCCAAAGGCAAAACATTGGGTTGCAATGAATGAGTACTGAGATATGTGAAAGGGATACTTGACTTTGGCATTTTGTATAGCAAAAGCAAAGATCCTAGGCTAGTTGGGTTCACCTACTCTGATTGGGCAAGTTTTGTTGATGACAGGAAGTCCACTTCCAAATATTTTTTCAGTCTTGGAACGGGCCTAATCACATGGACCAATAAGAAGCACCAGGTGGTAGTTCTTTCCTCGACAGAAGCAGAGTATCAAGGAATAGTCAAAGCAGCATGTGAGGGAGTATGGCTTAGGAGGATGCTTTCAAACATGCAAATGTCTGAAGCTAGGCCTTCGCCCTTGTTTTGTGACAATCAAGGGGTGCTAAAACTTGCCAAGGATCTAGTCTTCCACGTGTGTACCAAACATGTGGAGCTTCATTGTCATTTCATCAGGCAACTTGTAGAAGATGGATCAATGATGTTGCAATATTGTCCAACTAAGGACCAGGCTGTAGACATTCTTACCAAGTCCTTGAGTGTTACACCCAAAATTGTGAGGTTACTATTTACTATTACTAGATAGGGTAAATGTGAATGTAAAATGAATTTTGGAGATGAATTAATGATGCTTGTACCTTGTTTTCAATATGAATGTTATCTCACTTGATGTTGTTTTCATTTGATGTTATCTCAGTTGATGTTATTCATGGTGAAATACTACATAAAGGAGAATCGATGGTTATTGAATTGTGAATATTCTAACTTTTGAAATGTTTATGTATACTACTTATGAACATATGACTTCTGAAAGCATGTGTCAGTGGATGCAAGTATGTAAACCATTGCTCCATGGGGAGGGAAAGTATCACTCAGGAGAGGAGCTTGGTCGGGTAAATGGTAAAGTAAACTATCTGAGCATACACACATGTCACCTTAGATTGAGTGAACTGAGTCAGTATGTGTAAGTCATCTGTAGCTTGTATGTTGGCATTAGGAGTTCTATCTACTTTTGTATGCTTTAATGAGTGATGTTTATCTATGTACCTGTCTTGTGATATTACGATCATTATGATGGTAATGTAAATGGATGTAAGTGAAACAGATGTGGACATATATACATATATGTAGTATATACACGTATCCATAGAGATATGCATATCGATACAAACGTACATTGGCAAATGGATATGCTCATACAAATGTATCGATACGGTATACCTACACATACGTGTACATAGAGGTATATACAGATATATATGTATATATGCACACATCCTGTATTATGTGGATATTAATAATATTATCATTATTATTGCCTCTATATATATATACATATGTATATATATATATATATATATATTTAAATACATATGTATATATATATATATATATATCGTGAGCTAGTTAGCATACATCCGATATATATATATATATACATATGTATTTATTTATATATATATATATATATTTTAAACTATAAATATATATATATATATAATAAAATATATAATTGATATTTTCTATTCTTCTATGGAAATCAAATTATTTCCTTACCATTGAACATTTAAATCAGAATTAATAAAAGCAATGCTTGAAGAAGTCGCGCCTAGTAATATGTGCGCAAGAGTTAAAATGTCTTTGACAAAGCCCTTGGCATTGATCAAATCCAATGCAGCTTGAAAAAGGGGCAAGGTGTATACATTTTAACATGGACCATTTCTCTAATATCTCCTAAATCCGCCATTTCTAAAGAACTGGCGCCACATATGATAAATGTTCCTATAGGTGTCAATTGGCACAATTTCACCATGTGCTTTTGAAATTGTCTTTCCAGTGTTGGCACAAAATGAAGGCCAACTCACCATGTTGAAACTGAGTAAGAAAGAGAAATTGCGCCACATACTGGGTTTGAATATTTCATATTTCTATGGTGGCAAACCACATGCCATCAGAGAAGGAAATCGTCGGGCCGGGGTTCTATAAATGGTCGCTCCATTCTTCATTGGTTACATTCATTCACTTACCTTTTCTTGAGAATTCACTCATACGCATTCACTCATTGTTTAGCGTTCACCCTCACTTAGAGATATCATTCCATTATTATTCATTGTATGCAAGCAGAATTCACTCATACATATTCTGCATTCACTCCCAGTTTGGGATTACCAGTCTATGTTGTTGCCATATGCGTATATTTCTGAGTAGTATTATCTACAGACAATCTTCATATTTTCTTAGTGACATTATCTACAGTCATTCAATAGATTTCTGAGTGACAATTGATATAGTCTATTTTCATATTTCTGAGTGTCATTAGTATTCAGCAGTATTCATATTTCTAAGAGAGTTGTTTGTATTTGGAGTAAAACGTATTCTACCCAAGGAATACATTAGTTCATCTACTATATTTTGAGAGTGGAAAAAGGAGAATTCTTGTGAGGAAATCATCATTTGGAGAAACGAGAAATTGGACTAAGCTAGAAGTAAAGGCAACTCTTTCTTCGATTTGGGAAAAGCGTTCACAGGCATGGGATATTCTTCTACTATTCTTTTATTAAGACTTTTATGCTGTTTGAAAAGTATTATGTTTGTGCATAGCAAGAATAAATACTATCTTTTAGAAAAAGGAAAATGAAGCAATGCTAGCTATGTTTTACATGTTTGTAATAATCTCCCTAATAAGAGAATGTTGTTTGTTTTAGCTATTAATCTAATAGGCTTGATTAAGTGAAAAGAGTCATTGAAGTACACCAGCTAAGTTATTAAGTTAACTAGGAAAGCTTGTGTTTACTCCTGGGAGAGGTTATCCAGTAAGGGAGATGGTTTAGTATACTTATTTGTAAGTAGATTGTTTGAAGGTAGTTATCTAGGATGACGGACTATCCATTGAAGGATATACCTAGCTTGTGTAATTTACTAGTAGACTAGATTGTTGTAGGTTAGTCTGGGATGACAAATTATCCAGTGAAGGACCACACCTATGCATAGTGTAAGATAGTCTTAAGTCAAATCGGCTCTAAGTAGTGTTTATGATAGATGACTTCATTCGAAGTACTGAATGACAACACTTTGGCCAAAGTAGTCCAATGTACAACATCCACTTAGATTGTGTGATGCTTGAGACTACACTGTCAATTCACCATGATCCTTTATGCATGCTAGTTCGGGATTGTGAAATAACAAGCTATAGTTATGTAGGACACAACACTATGCTCAATTGGGTTATCGTTATCAAATACTCTATCAATCTCTTCGTTCGAAGGGAAAGGCCATCTACTGAATGGTAGATGTGCGAGGGACTGCATTAAGAGTCTGTGGTTGGCGGAAAAGCGCTCAAGTGATGCTTTTCCTCAACAACAGGCAACAAAAGACACCAAGATTTAAAAGGAAAGGAACCTGGACTGTCTTACTACTATTTGTTCTAAAGCTCATTGGAGCTATGTTTGTAAAGGTATATATTCTTGTTTCATGTACTTGTGAAGTTATTATAATGAAATGGAATCCTTATTGTAAATTGATATGGTATCTTGTTCATGTGTTATCAATAAAGAAAGGAAAATTTTTGTTGCAATGATTTGTTAGCACATTTATTTACTCGTATGATGTAAATTTAGAAATTTTACTTTAC
Organism: Sequoia sempervirens; assembly: GCA_007258455.2. Lineage (NCBI taxonomy): Eukaryota > Viridiplantae > Streptophyta > Pinopsida > Cupressales > Cupressaceae > Sequoia > Sequoia sempervirens. Next base: position 146,581,910 of record VDFB02358134.1, read on the forward strand.
CGAAGGGTTGGCATGTTACATTGAGTCTTGATAAATTTGTAAAATTTCAAGATAAGCTTGGTGTAGTTAGTAGAATGACCATTAAGGGAGGGTATTAAAGTAATGCTTTATATTGTAATGGTCAATTAGCTTTTAGAATAGACTTTAGGAATCTTCTTTAATAAAGTCATGTTGACTTTAGATATTTTTCCAATGAGTTGTCATCCTTATCCTCTATGGTTAAGATTTACTTTTTTCTTTATGAGTTGTCATCCTTATCCTCTATGGATAAGATATTTGTGATCCTTATCCTTGTGGATAAGATATTTGTAATCCTATATAAGGATGCTTTTGCTCCTTATTTCACAATAGATTTTTATGCAATCTTGGTTAACTTTTTGTATCCTTTTTTTCTAATAAAAATCAACAACTATTGAAATATTCCGAGCCAAATTTTTTCAAATTTTCAATTGCAACAAGTAGAGCAATCCACAGTCGTTAGGGTTAGCTCTAAACCAGAACGATACTGAAACAACTCTAACCAGAATGTACACCAGGATCCCGATGAGGGCAAGGTGTGAGCATTGGTCAGAGGATCTGAATGCAAAAACAGAACTGGAAGGAACTCTAACCAAGAATGGCGCCGATGATGGCGAGCATATGGTCAGAGGATCTTCTACCACTACAAGTACTGAAAGGGAACTCGACACCAAGTATGTGCTACCCAATCCAGTATGGAGTTGAGGCGACCATATGGCGGAGTGCTAAGAATTACAATGCTTTGAAGGGAAATAAGCTAGAATGCTGAAGTAACTCGACACCCAGAATGTGCTTTCTAACCCGGAGGGGGAAAGGAGCTACCATAGGGCGGAGATGTAAGATATTACAAAGCAATTACAAATGTAAAGCATGAGTGTTACAAATCATGAAAAAGCAGGATTAAAGAACTGCTGTCAGTACTACTGCCAGCTTACAATAATTATGAATCCTTGCAAGATCAATATTAGAGCTCTTCAAAATTGTTGCAACAACAAGGAACCTTTTACAAAGCCTCTAATGATTTCTTAACTCCGATCCAAGGAAGAAAATGCAGATTTCTTAAATCTGGTTATGACAGACCTACACTTAAAATAAATAACCAGCAACACAGAAATTCAATGAATAGCTCAAAACTCCCTCAACTCTCACTCAAATTGTCTCAAATCTGATGCAATAGACCCTCAAAATGATGGCGCCTAACTTAGTAATAAGAAATGGCATCTAAAAATGGTTATTAATTACTGACACGAATCCCAAGGCACTCCAGAAAGTACGGCCTTCAAGGAATGACGAATTTGCATTATAAAATCATAAACTTCGTATTAAAATCTGCAAATATTCATGAAGGGGCGCCTCCAACAGGGAAACACAATGAGACAATACCCAGAATGAGAATGTTTAAGATTTGAGACTTGTGAGCAGAAATATACATTCAGCAGTCATGACCAGCAACTCTGGAATTGACAGGAAATGATAAAACTCAACTACGAAGGATAGGAAACCAACTATAACTGAAAAAACAAATCAATAACACTCAAACCTCTCAACTAGTTGCTGTTTTTCAAGCAAGAAGAAGAGCCAAGCTAGGAGGCCTTCATTCCTCGAAGCAATCCCAAAGCCAATCTGGCAGCATAACATTCCTGTAGACAAAAAGATAATCTCAATGATAACCAATGGCCTCCTTTTATAATTTTCAAGATGATCTTTCTCGAAACCCTAAACTTCCTTTTCGAACCAAACCCTAATCCTCCAATAGAAGGCGTCCCACTTTTCCAAGCAAACTTTGACTTTTAATAATACTTTATTTCCTTCTTGAAATTGGCGTCCAATTTGAGCTTGGGTTAATCTTTACTTTATAAGAAATATAATTAATTTCTTTCAATGAGGCGCCCACCCATAAAGACATCTTTTAAAACAACTTAAAGTGACGAGCTAGGCCAAGGGGGTCAATGTTAAAATATAACATTAAAACATGACTTTAATTAAATAATTTGACTTATCTCTCCAATTGTGCCCCGAAGCCATAAATGAGCAAGCCAACTGATCAGTCTGAAGTAGAAAGTCAACCATGCCGAAACCAACAGGAACACTGCCAGAAATAGAATTTACTAAAAATAGTAAATTCCTGAAGATGCTCAGAATGCCAAGAAGAAAATATCACTGCGAAGCTCTCTGAAACCCAGAAAGAATCCGCCATTGAATCAACCAACCTCGAGCAAGAGCATCCTTCAAAACAAGAAACCCTAATTTTACCTTCCGAGTAGCCTACGGGTCTCCGGAATAGGCCAACGATCACTGGAAAGATCATGCTCGAGAAGGGGACATTACAACTATCCCCTTCTAAAAACAGCGACTAAAATATAACTAAAAAAACTATATTTATTTTCCTATAATAAGGTCTTCAACTGCTCTAAATGGCGCTCAGAATTTGGAATAATATTTCCTAAAAATAGCTGCGCCTAAAAAAAAAATTTCCACAAATTGTAGAAGCACAATCCAGCAGCATTTATCCACAAGAAAAGAAAGAACAGTTTGTATCCTTGCAAATGATAATGTTCAATCAAAAACACAATCTATCTTCAAACAAAATCTCCAGTCCTAGAGTTTTTGTAGTTTGAACATTCAAAAAATGGTAATAAAATGTGAGAACAGAGGTGCTTTGCCCAAGGGATAGCAAAATTTATTGAATTTTGACATGAAAAAACGATGGTCTGAAACACTAAGTAATTGGCAGGGTTTTTGACTTAAGACAGCAGGTTTTTCATCTTCAAAGAACATCATTTAGGGTTTTGATAACATGTTAGTCTAACAAGAGATATTTTTGTAATGTCCCCAATTCAAAAAGTTTTTAACTTTCTGATTTTTTCATATTTTCTTATTTTATGCCGTCTTTTTGGGCATTTTCTGATTACACAAATTAAAATATTTCATGTATATAGTACAGTGCAGATAAACAACAATATGGACCAAATATGTGTTGATGGGTGTTTTTGCACCTTCTCAACATAGGCAGCACACAAGTATGCTACCTCTCTTGAAAGGTAGAAATCTGCAAACAAGTTCCAGATTACTACCCCAAGGTCTCTTGGGTGTCAGGTCATGACGATGCTTGGAATAGTTCTATTGGTTGATGTGATTTGTTGGTAATCATAGGGTGGCCTTTATGGTTTAAAAAGCATAGGAAGTTGGATCTACAAATGGAGTTTCAAAGCACTAGAAGTAAATGAGCAGTGGCTGTCCACTTAGAACAGCCAGCTAAAACTCACCATGTTCATCAAATTTAGCATTGTTTTGATGCTTGGAATCCTACTCTAACAAGGAGTTAAAAGAAATAGCAAAAGAGAAAGGGTTAAGAGAGTTGTTCTAATTCTAAGCTACGAATGAACAGTAACAATGGAGGCTGCTACAGTAGACAAACTTCCTAAACTGAGTTTTGCTTGACCAAGAGAAGTCTACAGCTACACAAAACCAGTGCAATCTTTTAAGGTTTGCAAATTTTCAAATTGTACATGCACTTCATGAACATACAATTGAACTAAGTTGCAACAATGAAATGAGGAAGCCCAGGCTAAATTTGCACAGTAGCTTGTCATCAACAAGTGCCAAAAGTATGGACTGAAAGTTCATCAAATACCATGACAACAAACACCATTATCACAGTTATTCAAGAAACTACAAACTAAAACTAACATGGGAGTTCAATCATGCAAGCAAGACGAAAAAATTCAAAGAAAACATCCATAAAATCATGCAATGCTTCCTTCTATTGTTGCAAAATGCCATTTGCACCAATTCTCCAACCATTTACAAATGAGGGGCAAACCCCTATTTATAGTTTTCCAAAGCCCAAATGAATGGCCAGGATTTAATCACAATGTGCGGCTCAGATTCATACAAGTTAGGGTTTCACCTACCCCCAATATTTCTCAATTTAAAATAGGCTATTTTGACTTCTTCCCTATTTTGTCTTGTAGCCAATTTTGTCATCTAGTAACCTTGGCACTGTAGCAGTTTTGTCTTGTAGTGACTGCCTTTTGTGTTGTCACTGAAAACTGCCTAAGCCGCCCTCTATTTGATGTGTTTACAACATCCTTTAGGTAATCAAGCGAGCCTTCTTGCGGATTTGTATTGCCAAAGAGCAGACATTTTGCTCCTGACATATCATAATCATTTGATGAAAGGTAAAATAGCTCTTGCTTGCTCCTTGTTTGAAAGCATTTCTCAACTTGATATTGCCAGACACAGATTCTTCAGCAGGCTTATTCAATTAGGTAGAACTCCCCTTGATGTCAATATTCAAATAAGTGGCTCCTTTGGTGGTCGCAATCAACCTCCGAGCACAGCAAAATCTACACCTTTAGCATGGTTCCATGAATCCTGCACACAAGAGGTGCAGTAAATGCTTTCATATGTAAATCAAGGCAAATGTTAGTCAAATCCTGTAAACTCATTGTTAGATCCATCCATGCATCATTAAAAGATCATAATATTCATAATTGTTCCACACATAGTTGGACTACTCGCCAAAAACTCACGAGTTTTTTTTGAAAACGAGTAAAAACGAAAAGAACTCGCCGACTTTTTGGCGAGTTTTTGTCGAAAAGTTTTGCGAGTTTTTAAAAACTACTCGCGCGATCAGGGTATGAAGTCCGCCGGCGGCCAAAAGCTCATTTCATTTGCTTTTTTTGAGTTTCTTTCACTCTTGGTAGAGCAAAAACCCAGTCTAAAGCATTTTGCACCATTTTTCAGTGATTTTACATCGAGGAGACGAAATTTGAAGGAGAATTTCATCGGATTTTGAAGGCAAATTGGATTTCCAAGTAGATTTTCTGATTTTGCTTGTTCTTTCTTTTTCTTTTCTTTTTTTCTTCATTTTTGTTGATTGTATGTTTAAAAAACATCATGAATGAACTGTAAAATAGATTTAAATACATTTATATTGTTGAAAATAAGATTTAGATTCATCAAAACAAGAATTTGTGACACTTTTTTCTGATTTTTTCTCATATTTTGCTGATTTTTCATTTTTTTGAAATTTTCTTCAAACCCTAGTTTATTTTTTTATCTTGATTCTTCTTGTTTGTTGAAAACATGTTTAAAATCATATATTAGCTTAATTTGTTACTAATTTAAAGTAATTTTTTGATTTTTACATTTTTTTGTAACCCTAATTTATTATTTTCTTTTTTTAATCCATTTTTTTTATGAAAATGTTTAGAATCTTAGATTAGTTTGGATTTTACTAATTTAAAGTAATCTATATTGATTTAATCTAATTTAGCTTGTTTTAAAATTTTCAATCAAAAAACTAATAAGTTGTGCTTTCACTTTTGTGTGTAGGTTAATTGATAATGGCTTATGAATCCGCTTCTACCCCTACCTCAGCCCCATCCGTGCCTGGGAGTGGGGAATATGTAGGCACTCGTCCAACAGGAGCTAGAGATCATGCTTGGAAATATGCATATGAAGGACCAGAACCTGGATCAGTGTATTGCATTAGGTGTAAAAATGTATACCGTGGAGGCATTAATCGCCTCAAATACCACCTTGCAGGCATCCCTACACATGATGCTAAGGCTTGCATAAACACCAATGAGGAAATAAAAAGACAAATGAATGCAATACTTTCCGCTGCAGAAGAAAAAAAGGTGCAACTAGTGAAGGCAAAAGCGGCAATGCAAGCTGCCATAGCTTTTTCTCAAGGTGTTGCAGTCAACCTTGAGTCACTGTCAAGATGATGATGATGTAGCAGCCGGCATAGTGGGCTCTCTTCGTGGTCCACGTGTGCGAAGGAAATCACTGCAACCCACCACCACCTCCATCCTTTCGACTACCTCTAGTAGAGTACCGAGGTCAGGATCAACACCTACAGCCACGGGTTCACGTTCACGCATTGGTGATTTTTTGTGCCTAGAAACACACCTAGTGCACAACCTTCTTTAGAGGCAACTAGGTGGAATAAGGAGGTGCATGAGCATGCAGATGTTGCTTGTGCCGATTTTTGGTACTTCAACATCCCTTTCAATGTGCAAAGCTCACCTTACTGGCAAAATTTGGTGATCGCATTGACAGTTGCAAGGAAAGGCTACAAAGAACCTTCACGCAAAGATTTGAGTGGGAGGTTAGTTTATGTTCTTTAATTTATGTTTTTTAAGTTTAATTTATGATTAATTTAAGCTACTTTTTGTTTACAAATTAAAATTGTGTACTTAATTTCACTTTGTACTTGTAGGTTGTTTTTTCATGCAACTGAAAGGGCAAGGGCAGCGATAGAAGAACAAAGAGAAGAATGGCAAAAATATGGCTGCACTATTCTTTCTTATGGCTGGATGGATGGAAAAAACCATACCATCATTAATTTTTGGTTTCTTGCAAAAATGAGGTGGTGTTCTCGAAATCCGTGGATGCCTCCAGCATAGTAAAAAATGCAAAAAATTTGGCTAGAATGTTGGAGCAAGTGTGCATGGAGGTTGGGCTTGAAAATGTGGTGCAAATCGTAACTGACAATGCAGCGGCATATGTGGCAGCAAGGAAGAATCCTCCGAGATAAACACCACACAATTTTTTGGACACCATGTGCTGCCCATGTCCTTGACCTTCTTTTGGAGGACATAGGCAAATTAGATTGGGTCACACCGATTGTAGAGGACGGAAGGAGGATCACTAAATATATCTACAATCACCCTTGGGTTCTCAACTTGATGAGGGAGCACACCAAAGGGAGAGAATTGGTGAGACCTGGTGTGACAAGGTTTGCAACGGTTTTCTTAACGTTGCAAAGCATTCTTGGTGCATTGACGGCTTTGAAACAAATGTTTGTGAGTCAAACATGGGTAGACTCACCTTATTCAAAGAAGCCGAAAGGAGAAAGATTTCAAAACATTGTCTTTGAGCCCCTCTTTGCACAAAGAGCAACAGAGATTGTGAAGGTAACTTCAAAACTTTGAGTTTGAATCTAAATTCAAATTGAACATTTTTCTTAAAGTTAATGTCTTTCATTGTAAATTTGTAAATTACTAAATTGTAACTCTAATCTTTTTTTGCATTTTTAAATTTATATTGTAGGTGTCAGAGCCCTTGGTTAGAGTGCTCCGCTTGGTGGATGGGGATCAAACCCCAATGGGGTATCTTTATGAGGCCATGGATAGGGCCAAGGAGGCTATTAGAAACTATTATAAGGGGGACAACCTCAAATTTGATCCCATTTGGGAGATTATTGACAGGAGGTGGAACAATCAACTTCACCAATCTATCCATACATCAGGGTGCTTCTTGAACCCCCGTTTCATCCATCCAGGCACCTATGCAGATCCTACTGGAGAGGTTATGGAGGGCCTCACTATTTGCATTCAGCGGATGACATCCACGCCTGATGAGGCAGACTGCATTGTTAATGAATTGCAGAGTTATAGAGAAAAAAGGGGTGCACTCTTCTCTTCAGACCTGGCAAAGAGAGCAATATCTAGGCTGCCACCAGGTATAAAATTTGAAATTTACAAACAAAAATGAAAAATTGATAATTACAAGTTACAAGTTACAAGTTACAATTTTCTAACTCTTTTTTGTTTTTTTTGTAGATGTTTGGTGGAAAAACCCCAAATTTTCAAAAATTTGCCCTCTGTGTCTTGAGCCAGCCTTGTAGTTCGTCCAATTGTGAGCGCAATTGGAGCTTGTTTGAGGCCATCCACACAAAGAAAAGGAACAAACTCACTCAAAAACGCCTCAATGACCTTGTCTATGTGCAATATAATCTTCGATTGCGCAGAAGAAAGGTAGAGGAAATATCATATGATGATCCAATTGATTTGGATGAGATAGATCCATACAGTGATTGGACAGGGCGAGGAGAGCAGCCACCATTGTTTAGTGAGGATGAGATTTATGATTTAGAGTAACAGGCAATGGAGGAGGGTGGATTTACATTCTCATTGGACAACCTTAAGGATGACCCTAAGGAGGAGTCGTCATTGCTAGTGCCACCACCAACAACTGCAAGAGGATCTACATCCAGGATGGAGTTTGAGGAGCCATAGGCACAGCAGGAGCAGAGTCCTAGGATTAGACCCTCTTCTGGTCCTTTACTGAGATCTAGACATGGGAAGAGGAAGATGTGATTCATGTGAATTTGTAAAAATTGAAATATATTAATGTTTAAGTAGTATTTACTTTCAGTTTTACAAAAACAATTTGCTATTTTCATTTTGTTTCAAACTATTATCATATCAGTGCATTGAGCATTCCACATGAGGATGCCATTTTGTATCCAATTTTCTTTCAAATCAATCAAATATAGCTTGTTTCTTATATGTACTCATTTATTGACTCATTGGATGCATCTTATCTTTGAATTTTGCAAAAAAAATGCATTTTTAGTGAAGTTTAAGCAATTTTTTAATTTTCCGAGTTTTTGCCGAGTTTTTTCCAAGTTTTTATCGAGTTTTTGCCGAGCCAAGTTTTCCGAGCTTGCTGAGTACTTGCAAACGCCGAGTAGTCCAACTATGGTTCCACATTTGGAGCTTATTTGGATCATTTGTGCAAATGCAGGCTCAGGGGTGCGGGTTTCCCCTAGGCAGCAGCCGTTTGGAGTAGCCAGGAGCAGGACAATGCTGAGGCAGCGGAGTTCCGCAAACAACTATCTGCAAGGAAATTTCCGCATTGTTTGTTTGAAGGGAAAATCTCTCATGAAATTATTAAGCATGTGCGGAAATAGGCCATGAGGTAATTGAAGTCGTTAGATGAAGCTTTGATGCTCTTGCGGGTTTGAAGGATGCGAGCGCCGTGAGGTGCAAAGGCGTTAAAGCTCGGTCGTTAAGTGATAGCATTCAAGAGACGGTGACCTGCATGCGGAGTTCCGCAAAGCCACAACTCTTAGCAATTTTGAGTTTTTTTCAAATTAAGCACATGGAAGATGCATTAGAAAGGTGCCTAGACCTATTCCTCAGTGATTTGGCCCTTTTCAAAAAATGCGAATATTTGGAAGGGGGGAAGCAGGAGGGTCCATTGCCTTAAAAAGGGCATTGAGCACACAGAAACCCGCGGACGGTGATGGAGGGATGGTCGCCTGCAAGGAAGTTCCCACATACAGTGACTAAGGGACGGCAGCCTGCAAGGAAGTTCCCGCAAACAGCGACGGATGGACAGCGGACGGTGGACGGACAATAGACGGCGTACAGCGGACAACCTTCCGCAAGGTTAGACCTACAAGTGACAGACGGCGGACGGCGAACAAACGGGTGGCAGGCGGACGACGGAATCATGGTGCACGGCAAACGGCCGATGGACAGCGAGCGGAGGACGAACGACATACAGCCTTCTGTAGGGGTAGACCCGCAAGTAGCGGATGGCGGACGGACAACAAATGGCGGACGGACAGCAAACAACGGACGATGGACGGAAAACGGCAGACGGACGACAAACGGCAGACGGACGACGGACAGCGGACAACCTTTTGCAAGGGCAGACCTGCAAGCAACTTAACTTGGCGGTTTTACCATCTTGGACCTCAAGTCCCGGATCATTGATAACTTCTGCAGAATGCACAACTTGGGACGGTTGTGAAGGCTTCATCATTGAATGACAATGAAAGGGGCACAATAGGTACGGAGTCTGCAATGCGGGGGGAAGTTGGGCGTCGGTCACTACTTAGCGGCGAAACACGAGCGGCAACTCGCATGAGGTGGCCCACAATTGCGGGTTCTTGGGACTCGACGGACGCTGGGCAAAAGACCAAGGGAAAAACTACAGGCCAAGTTCCGCAAAGAAAAATGACTTAGCGAAATTCAAGTGGGTGAATTTGTTCAGGGGGAATTTGATCATTTGAAGGAACATGACCCACTTGGACTCTAGGACAGGGGCACGCAAAGCGAGGCGGGAGTAAAAATGACCTGTCAAGAGCAGGAACAAGTCGTCGAGAGTGAAAAAGAGGGGGTCCCTGCCTACGGCGGGGCATGTGCGCAAACCATGCACAACAAATGGCGACTCGCTGGGGAAAATGCTCTAGAGCATTTCGATGACAAACTGGAATCACGAACCTAGAATTTATGATTCCGACCTTCACGCTAGCACAAAGTAGATGCTCAACCAAAGGACCGAAACCACTAGTCAACCCAACCTTTTGTATGCTCAAAATCCAAGTGTATGTAGTTGCGTTAATTCCCATCCTTAAGTTGTTGCCAGAACCTAAGCTCCATCAAGTTAAGCTAGGTAGTTTATTCTAACTTCAAAAGCATCTGGGACATTACCTCGCTGCCAGTCAGGCGTCCATTGCCCCGACGAGGTTGTCGTTGTTATTCTCCCGAACATTGCTATACTGCAGACCGGGCGTCCATAGCCACAGTAGAGTTGCTCGGATCCCCCTGAAAAGTTGAATTCTTTTCTTTTGATTTTCAATGTTTTCTCTTCTTTTCCTTTGTTTCTTTTCTTTGGATTTTCTTTTCAATTCTTTTCATTTCAACCCGCAAGCAGCGAAGCTTGCACTCAGGGCTAAGAACCACAACGGCGCTAAAGCAGAATTTTAGATTTTTCACTTAACTAGACTTCACAAAAGGACCTACAGCGACCTCCAGATTCTTAAAGTATGTGAGAGATATAAGATTTCAAAATACATCAGAGTCAGACCAACCAATGACTTATCCTCTTCGAATCAAACATCCAAGTCATTTGGCACTAACAGAAGACCTTCACCATCCACTCTGGAGACTTGATTAAAGTTTATCGAAGAAATACATAGAACAACCTCAGGCAATATAAAATAAGTTGTTGTGCAAGCAAACATACCTAATAGAAAACAAGGGAACCCCGAGCAAAGCAGCAAAGCAGAAGCAAACGGAAAGCAAACACCTAAACTAACCAAAGCGGGAAAGCAAAAGCAAACGGCAAGGAAACTTCTAAAGCAAGCTAACCAATGGCAAACCAACCAACCTAACAAAAGCAGGAAAGCGAGATATGTACAAGGAAACCTATACTACCCAAAACCGACCTATGTACAAAGATATTTACAAAGAACGACATTCAGGCAAGGGAAACCAACATTTACGCCCATTGGACTTTGTAACGCATGCACAAGCAAAAGGGCGATCGTCACGGTTCTAATCAATGCAAACTTATCCTGATATTCAGAACAGTGAAGTTCAACGTTGTAGCATTCAAATTCAATAACACACTCAGGAAGAATTAAAAGTTGAGGTGATTCATTAAACCCATGATTGATCCATAAACAAGTTTGTCTCCCCTCGTTCCCATAATCAAAATGATAAACGCGATTGTAAGCATTCATAGGAAAAAGGAAAGATAGAACCTGGATGTCGTCATGCAAAGGGGCCAACGTTTGACAGTCGAGAGCGAGCACTGCATCGTCAATCATTGTAGTGGCAGCCTCGGGTGGATGCAACGGGTGGTGCAGCATCCCACTTGCATTACAAACCTCGTCCAAACTACTAGTGGGACTCACAACCTCCATTGGTTGTTCTTTGATGAGATACACTTCATCTTGTTGATCTTCCATAATCCAAGGTTCTACTTGATTGCTGTCCTCACAGGGCAGCATGTTGTCGCATCTCATTTCCCTGGTGTTAATATCAATTTTATGATGTTCCATGTCACAAAGACATGACATGGATGAATCTATCCCGCTGCATATCTTGGTAGGTGTAGGAGCAACAATTTTCATGGAGGAAAGACTCTCAGTTACAGTTTGTCCTTGTGGTTGATATGGTATGTCACCCACGTGAGCAACCTCCAAGACCTCGCTGCCTTGGTCCTCTTCTCTTTGCAATTCATGTGGCTCACCATCACACTCACTCGTTTCCTTTCATTCATCGTCATTGTAGATGGAGGAGTTCCTCTCCCAATCTGAGAGATCTAATATTTCACCGTCTGGAGGTTAAAGTAGTATGTCCCCATCACTGCCATCTTCTCAAATGTACTCTTCTTTAGTGTTGGCATATCTCCAGAGTATAGCTCCCAACGGAAAAAAGTCATCAATGGAGGGCACCTCGTCAAGGGGGCCTAGATTTACTATGTGATTTCCCTCCAAGGATTCCCCATAAAGCTTGTCATCCATGGCATATAGATGCTCCACAAGAGGGGCGAACTCTTGACGATTAATGAGCAGTTCTCCTAGTTGATTTGCTTCGTCGTTTAGAGGCTCGACACTGTGTTGTTCTTCTACTGTTGTTGTCCCAGTAGTTTCATGAGGGTTGCCTTCAGTTAAGTCATCACATGGTTCCAACCCATGGACTCCTAGCTCAATCCTGGAAGCAGCTGTAGGAGGCAGTGCACTCGGCTACCCCACTTGTTCTTTGACTTGTTTAATGGCCTCTTGACATAGTGTGCATGTGAATTCGGAAAGTGGCAAATCATGGAGCCTACACCAACCTGGCAGCAGTAGCACCTCCAAATCCACTTGATATCTCAATTCGGACCAATCCCTTGCTAGTCTTGACACAAGCTCGTTATACCTTTCCAGCATCAGGCCCTCATCATCACTTGAGAAGGAAGTTTGATGTTGGATAGCTACGGCATGTGGTTGTTCCCATTCCCCCAAATCCTCATATTCAAATGCTTGATCACTGTCATTCATGAAGGAAAGATCTTCTAATCTTATTTCACTTATGCTTTCATCATCATTTTCTGCTGCCCCAAGGCTTTCAACCTCTTCTTCCTTCTGATTTTCAGCATCTTCATGGGCTTTCCTAGCTTACACTGCTAGAAGCTCTATTAATTCATCTTCAATTGCCAACGGTTCCTCTCCTTGAGTGGAAGGTTGCTCTTTACTGATGGAGAAAAGAACTTTCCGATTCCTTTCTAGTTGAACTTTCATCAAGACTTTTTGCTGCCCCAAGGAAATCAGCTCCTTCCTCTTGATTTTCAGCTGTTGTGTCTGTTGTCCCAGCACCTATTGTGATGGAGCTTCTTGGTTCAACTTCAATATGCTTTCCTCCAAATGTTGACAGCTCTCTTGCCCCATGGGATGACTCATCTTTATTGGGAGTTAGTTGTTCTAACTTTCCTAAACAACTGCTGACTTGGGTAATGACATTTGCACATGATGGACAAGTAAATTCTTAATGTGGTATGTTATGGAATCTGCACCAACTAGACATCAGTACCTCCTCCAATCTTAGCCCATCTTTGTTGCCCAAGTGTTATTGGATCAGCTCCTTGAAGGCCTTGGCTTCCATGTTAATCATTTCCTCTTCTGGGTCCGACGGAGCTAAGGGTTGATATATTTCTCAAAAGGGGATTTCTCCTTGCAAAACTCTATTAATTCTTCCCAAGAATGTGAAACATTCCAATTCATTTTTCCTGTGAGTGCCATGGATTCTACACTTATCTATCAATGCAAAGTGCTCAATGGCTTATTTAATCTCCTATTTAAATCTGCATACAATTGAGTGATGTTGATTTGCAAATGCTGCTCCATTTCAGCTGAGTTCTTGTTTGTCTTCAAATTTCTGATTTTAAATTTCCAGCATATGATGAGATCTCCATATCTCGGCTTTTTACTTGAAAGTGCTTTTCAACTTCCAACTTTCAGCTTTGCAGCCTCAAGCTCAACCACGCCCTCCTTCTAGTGCCAGTTCAGTTGATGGGTGTTTTTGCACCTTCTCAACACAGGCAACACACAAGTATTCTACCTCTCTTAAAAGGTAGAAATCTACAAACAAGTTCAAGATTACTACCCCAAGGTCTCTTGGGTGTTAGGTCATGACAATATTTGGAATAGTTCAATTAGTTGATGTGATTTGCTAGTAATCACAGGGTGGCCTTTATGGTTTACAAAGCATAGGAAGTTGGGTCTGCAAATGGAGTTTCAAAGTGTTGGAAGCGAATGAACAGTGGCTGTCCACTCAGAACAAGAAGCTAAAACTCACTATGTTCATCAAATTTAGCATTGTTTTGATGCTTGGAATCCTACTCTAACAAGGAGTTAAAAGAAAGAGCAAAAGAAAAAGGGTTAAGAAAGTTGTTCTAATCCTAAGCTACGAATGAACAGTAACAATGGACGCTGCTACAGTAGACAAACTTCCTAAACTGAGTTTTGCTTGACCAAGAGAAGCCTACAACTACACAAAACCAGTGCAATCTTCTAAGGTTTGTAGATTGTCAAATTGAACATGCACTTCATGAACATACAATTGAACTAAGTTGCAGCAATGAAATGAGGAAGCCCGGGCAAACTTTACACAGTAGCTTGTCATCAACAAGTGCCAAAAGTATGGGCTGGAAGTTCATCAAATACTATGACAACAAACACCATTATCACAATTATTCAAGAAACTACAAACTAAAACTAACATGGGAGTTGAATCATGCAAGCAAGATGAACAAATTCAAAGAAAACACCCATAAAATCATGCAATGCTTCTTTCTATTACTGCAAAATGCCCTTTGCACCAATTCTCCAACTATTTACAAATGAGGGGCAAACCCCTATTTATAATTTTCAAAAGCCCAAATGAATGGCCAAGATTTAATCACAATGTGTGGCTCAGATTCAATACAAGTTAGGGTTTCACCTACCCCCAACATTTCTCAATTTAAAATAGGCTATTTTGTCTTCTTCCCTATTTTGTCCTGTAGCCAATTTTGTCATCTAGTGACCCTGGCACTGTAGCAATTTTGTCTTGTAGTGACTGCCTTTTGTATTGTGGCTAAATGTTGCCTAAACCACCCTGTGTTTGATGTGTTTGCAGCATCCTTCAGCTAATCAAGTGAGCCTTCTTGCGGATTTGTATTGCCGAAAAGCAGACATTCTGGTTTTGATAGATCATAATCATTTGATGAAAGGTAAAACAGCTCTCGCTTGCTCCTTGTTTGAAAGCATTTCTCAACTCGATATTGCCTGACACAGATTCCTAAGCGGGCTTATTCAATTAGGTAGAACTCCCCTTGACGTCAATATTTAGGTAAGCGGCTCCTTTGGTGGTCGCAATCACCCTCTGAGCACAGCAAAATCTACGCCTTTAACATGGTTCCATGAATCCTACACACAAGAGCTGTAGTAAGTGCTTGCATATGTAAATCAAGACAAATGTTAATCAAATCCTGCAAACTCATTGTTAGATCCATCCATACATCATTTAAAGATCATAATATTCATCGTTGTTCCACATTTGGAGCTTATTTGGATCATTTGTGCAAATGCGGGCTCAGGGGTGCGGGTTTCCCCTAGGCAGCAGGCATTCGGAGCAACTAGGAGCAAGACGGCACTGGGGCAACGAAGTTCCGCAAACAGCCGTCCGCAAGGAAATTTCCGCATTGTTTGTTTGCAGGGAAAATCTCTCATGAAAAGATTAAGCATGTGCGGAAATAGGCCATGAGGTAATTGAAGTTGTTAGATGAAGCTTTGATGCTCTTTCAGGTAAGAAGGATGTGGGCGCTGTGAGGTGGAAAGGCGTTAAAGCTCGGCCATTAAGTGACGGCATTCAGGAGATGGCGACCCGCATGCGGAGTTCCGCAAAGCCACAACTCTTAGCAATTTTGAGTTTTTTTCAAATTATGCACATGGAAGATGCATTAGAACGGTGCCTAGACCTATTCCTCAATGATTTCGCCCTTTTCAAAAAATATAGAAATCTACAAGGGGGGAAGTTGGAGGGTCTGTTGCCTTAAAAACAACATTCAGCACACGGAAACCCGTGGACGACGACAAAGGGACAGCGGCCCGCAAGGAAGTTCCCGCAAACAGCAACAGAGGGACGACAGCCCACAAGGAAGTTCCCGCGAATGGCGAAGGAGGGACGGCGGACAACCTTCTATAGGTGTAGACCCACAAGCGGCGGACGACAGACAAAAGGGCGAACAACGGACGGTAGCCGACGGGCAGACGGCGGACGTCGGATGGCAGACAGCAGACAGCCGACGAAAGGCAGATGGCGGACGACGAGCGGACAGCGGATGGCGAACACCTTTCCGCAAGGGCAGACCCACAAGCGGTGGACGGCGGACAACCTTCTGTAGGGGCAAACCCGCAAGCAGCTTAATTTGGTGGTTTTACCATCTTGGACCTCAAGTCCCGAATCATTGATAACTTTTGCAGAATGCACAACTTGGGATGGTCGTGAAGGCTTCATTGTTGAACGACAACGAAAGGGGCACAACAAGTGCAGAGTCCGCAATGTGGGGGAAAGTTGGGCATCGGTCATTACTTAGTGGCGAAACACAAGTGGCAACCCACATGAGGCGGCCCACAATTGCAGGTCTATGGGACATGACCAACGCCAGGCAAAAGACCAAGGGGAAACCGCAGGCCAAGTTCCGCAAAGGCAAATGTGAAGAGCACAAAAGATTTACTAAGAGATTAGAAATGATTCAATGAAAAACATGTTAACTCCACTGTATTGAAAATGATTTAAATGTCGTTACAACTGAAAGTAGGCACCAACCTACTTGATTTACAAAAGAGATGATTTTGTAGGCTACAACCTACAAGGAACACCCAAACCTCTACAATTTGAGTAGGCACCAACCTACAAGGAGAACTATCCCCTAATGCAAGGCACCAAACCTTGACTTGATGGACGAAGCAAATGTCTTCAATCAGATCTGCACTCTCCCAATCCTCCAATCTACCTTTGTGATGAAAAATCTCTCACTTAGCCCACACAAGAAGATGGGTTTTTGATGTAGACCAATTTCAACTTCACAACCACAAAACTCAAAGCAAAGATGGATTGCAAATATATACTTTATCCTAAGATTGTGCCTCTTGAAAAGACACGACTTTGCGTTTTCAATATTCACTCATGCCTCTTCAATAATCTGATTTTCTGCCTTAATGAAAAAGAAGAAATACGTTTATCTTTTTGTAAGAAGCGCATTTATCTTCTGAATGTTGCGTCCCTTTTAAGAGACTTACTCTATTAATTTTTGTTTTATCAAAATAACGTTCAAAGAGACATGACCTTTTTAACCATCGCAGCCTTTTTTCAAAAGATAGAACCCGTCTTTTCATCAATCGCATCTTCTCAGCAATCGCGTCTTTTGCAACCAGCCATCGTTTGTTTAGCTTTTTGTTATATTTAATCTTCAGATTTAATTTTGAACTGATATGACATTCCACAAGTCATGGTCTTCACAAATCGTGGCTTTTACTTCACCGTTTTCACAAACCGTTGTCTTCACAAGTCGTGGTTTTTGCTTTTGCCATCTAATGCCTATCATTAGTTAAGAGGCGTGTTCTTCTAGAAGTCGTGGCTTTTGCTGCCTTAACAGATACACACTTAGTTATCTCTTAACAAACAAATTTGGAAGATATTCTTTAACAAACTGTATGTTAAAGACATTCGAGCTCAGTACAACATATCCGCCATATCAATCTTGAAGATATTCGCACTTGTGCATAAGTTTGGGAGACACTTCAAATCATGTTCTTCATGTCTTGCATTGACATATCTGCATAATTAATATTTGACATCAATGACAAAACTTCTAACAAAATGACTTAGCAAAATTCAGGTGGGTGAATTTGTTCAGAGAGAATTTGATCATTTGAAGGCACATGACCCACTTGGACTCTAGGACAGGGGCACAGAAAGCGAGGTGGGAGCAAAAATGACCCGTCAAGAGCAGGAACAAGCTGTCAGGAGCGAAAAAGAGGGGGTCCCTACCTTCAGTGGGGCGTGTGTGCAAAACATGCACAACAATATGTAAATTAGCTAAAGTCTGAAAATGAGGAATACTGATGCAATAAATCGAATACGTTGATTTATAGGCAAACTAGTCTATGGAACAATAACACAAGGTTGTTATAAAGCATACAATATGGACTTATGTTCATCCTGGCAGTCCTAAAACTTCAATAATAATAGATCTTGCGATCCTTGATACCTGAACCAATAATGAAATTGGCACAATGATCAATGATGTGGCTGTGATGGTGATTTTAAAGGGCTATGCACCATAATCCAGACTCAGATTGTTGTTATGACAATGGTACAAGAGTTGCATATACCATATTGATCCACCATATATCTGAGTTATGCCCCAACTTGCAGGACTACCCTAGAAATAATGATGTAATTTATATATGTGACACCTAATGACTAGCTATATGAAACCTTTTTCACCATTGCACCTATGATGTAATGTATCAATAGCAACCACTGATCATAAAGAAACCATCATCATGCTCTAATGGCAATGATTTATAAGGTGGATGGTACCCAGCTGTTACCACACTTCTTATTTGTGCAGATTGCAGCCACAAACTTGATATATTTTTTTCTCAAGCAATCACAACGCCCCTTCAGCACAAGTGTAATATTAATATCAATCTGAGATTTCAATGGGTCTGCCCAATATCCCCCTCTGATCTGGGGTTTTTACCAGGGAATGTAAAAAACATAGATATTGCAAAATAACCAATTTCCAACAATTGCATGAAATTAATACTCAGATTTGATTATGGCTTAAGAATATTGCATTAGAATCATACCCAGATTACACAAGTTGCAATAATGCAGATCTAGAAGTGTTGGATCAGCAACTATGAACATCAACAATCTCCAAGATCCTGTATGATTCCACTCTGAATGTTTGGTTTTAATCTGTTATTTATTCATCAATCTGCAATTCTGATCTACAATAAGAAACTCTAAAAGCTGATTTATTATTCTTCTAATAAACTTGTGAAAGCTCCGATAATGATCTTTGTATGTGACCATTCAATCGAGAGGCCTTGGGTGATCTCTCACACCTGTAAACTCTATCCTATTCAAGGGTTATCATCCTCATAATAGCTTGAAACTCCATGTCTGCAAACCCTGTTGCTCAACTCTCTTCAATTTGCAAATAGTAACCTGGATAATGAAAATGATTTTCCTTTTTCACTTTTATCCTTCTCAACCCTCATGCCCAACTTCTAGCAATTACTTTTGAAAATAATAGAATATTTCTCCTCCTCAAAAAGCAATGCCACTTTTGATCTTTAAATCATTTAATATAATTTCACCTTTTTGAAATATGTGCCTCACAATAAAATATTAATAAAGTAACTAAAAAATATAATATTTTAATAAAAGTTACTTTATCCCTCTTATAACGCCAAATTATAAAGTACTTTATTAAAAGTTACTTTATAATGTTAAATTATAAAGTCACTTTAACAATATAATATTATTAAAGTAATTTGACTTTAATAATTTAATTAAAAAGCCAACTCTCTACTATAACCTGACAATAACCCCTAGAGAGTGTCTCCAACTCAATTTTCAACTATAGTGTGAAACCACTGAACCTAGTATAACTTACTATAAATAGCAAGTATGAATGATGAGCCCTAAACTGCCTTTGTAAGGCCTACCAACCAACTAGATCACTGAGCTGAATATGCAAGGATGAATACACAAGCCTACTGAAGACTTTGAATGCCCTCCAAAGGGTCTCCTAAACGTCTCATTAGCCTACGGGAACCAAATAGTAGGCTAACCACTACTCTGATATAGATCTCGGAAAAAAGGGGTCATTACAGTGACTCCTATATGAAATCTCTCCAAGGAATTGTGGGTTTTTGTCCTCCAATTCTAGACCTAAAGGATTTTCCTCCTCAAGTTAATTGAACCAAAGTCCAATGCTCCAACAAGGAATAAAAATCTGAAATAGAATGGTTGATCAATATGCTTTCTTCTCCTTGCTCAGCATCTCTTAAATAAAGTTTTCCTCAAAAAGACAACTTTTCAAATTTCCTTTATGACTGTAATGTCCCTTGTAGAATTACCTTAAATTCTTCAATCTTATAGATTAATATATTAAAATATGCACAAGAATCAATATTGTTAAGGGAGGGTGTAAATAGTTGTAAACCTCTATTATTTACTTAAATAACAACTCTAATTTCTGATTTCACTAATTCTGATTACCGGACACTTGTATACATTAACGGGAGTGGATAATGATGCCAGGTTCTCATATGAATCTTGAAATTCTAATTGAAAAGAAGCCTGAAATGATTATAAATTCTAGAATGGAAATTCGATGAGAAGATACAACTGCTGTTTCTGATTTATTGCTTTAAATACACGCGTTTGAAGGTATTGAACGCTGTCTCTGATTTGGTCTCAATACTCATGCGATTCCTTGGCGCTATGTCTAAATGTTGCTTGATAACTCATGCATCCATTTTCCTGACTGATCGTAGGCTCTTCAAGAGCACTTTAGATCTGAGCCTTATGATATGAATTGCAATGTTCGATGCTTTCTCCTCATGTTTCTCATTCTATTTGTAAATGTAATCAAATCTTTATCAAATAGGATCCTAGAAATCTAAGAATAAACTAAGGTCTGAAATTCTGTGTGAGAAATTCTAAGTCAAAGACGATTTTCAGATTTCTTCTCTTAATGCTGAATGTACTGATTGCAGAACATTAATAAATTTCGATATTTGCATATCAAGAGTGGAACTCCTTTTTGTATGTAAGGAGACCCGCCCCCAAGGGATGCGTCTCTTGAGAGGACGTGTCTCCACACATGGAGACACGTCCGCTCAAGGGACGTGTCCCTTTGGGCATGCGGGTTTCCTTTACAACCGATTATCATTCGGTTAAACATACTTAACACATATACCCCCTCACACATGGCGGATATATATTATATGAATTCCGAATTTTATTCAATGTGTATTTTGAACATCATTTATTTAAATTCGATTTTATACATGCATTATAAAATTCGATTTTACTTATTTTAGAAATATTAAATATGAAGAGCAATTGATCTTATATAAACGATGATGATGCTTATAGCAATCATCGTTTATATCTGACCTAAGCTATCATTCATCAACACTCCCTCTTAGCTAGGGAAGATATTTCAAATCAAAATAAGTGGAGATATCACCTTCACACGTGATATCGAAGATATGATATGTTTTCTCAATGTTGTCAAGTCACATGACATTCTTCATAACACATCTTCATTATGGTATGTGAACTGACATCAAGTCACATGATGTCTACCATAATTCATGGCATATCCGCGGATATAAATATCCACCATGATTATCTCTTAAGGATCACAATGATCTTCAGATGATATCAAGTCCCATGACATCCATCAAAGTGTCCAAGATATACTATCATGACATGTCCACAGATATCAAGTCACATGATATCTATCATGATAGTTTATCATTGTAGAGTCGTCACTTTACAATGTCAAATACAAGTGCTCATTATTAGAAAGATCGTCACCTTTCAATAATGTACACAGGGGGAGTAGGCCCATAAGGTCATGGAGTCACACACATGACAAAAGAGTTTACACATTAAACATCTTTATATATTAGTACAATTTATGAACAATTTGTATTTCAAACATAAATAACAAATTACATTTCAACCATACCAAGTTTCTTCCTAAAGTGCTCTACCTTGATTCGGGAGAGAGGCTTGGTGAGAATGTCTGTAGTTTCTACAATGGTTCTATTTTTTCTTTCAGCAACCCCATTTTGTTGAGGGTTGTAGGCCACTGTGAACTCCCTCTTAATTCCAGCACTCATGCAGAATTCCTTAAAAATTTCAGAGGTGTATTCTTTCCCATTGTCTGTCCTTAAGGTTTTTATTTTCTTCCCGGAGAAGTTTTCGTAAGTGCTTTGAACTCTTTGAACCTTTTGAGGATTTCTATTGACTCTTTACACTTAAGGAAATAGATCCAGGTTTTCCTAGAGAAGTCATCTATAAATATGACATAGTATAGAAATCCTGCTTTAGAAGGTACAGACATGGGTCCACATAAGTCAGAGTGAACCAAATCTAACACATTTAGGGTTTTGCTCAAACTAATGGGAAAGGATCCCTTTGTATTCTTTCCTAAGGCACAACCTTTACAAGTTCCTTCATGAGATGGTTTTAACTTAGGTAAGCCTGTTCCAAGTTTTTCCATAGAAGGTAGGGCACGGAAATGAAGGTGTCCTAATCTTCTATGCCAAATCTCATTTGACTCAAAGGTGTCAAGGGTAAGGGCTTGTTTAACTTCAGTGCAAAGTTTGTAAAGGTACCCTTGTCTTACACCTATGGTTTGGGCTTTCTTGATAGTTGAGTTTTTAGGCCATGCTAGAACTTTTCCATCCATAAATGTAACCCTATATCCATTGTCTTCAAGGGCAAAGATGGATATTAGATTCCTCTTTATTCCAGGTACAAATAAGACTCCAGTGAGTTGAAGGGAGAGACCAGATTTCAATGTGATGGAACAAGTTCCAACCCCTTTTACTTGATGTGTAGAGTCATCCCCAATTGTTACATCTTCATCAAACTCTTCAGTCATAGTGTCTAAGTGTTCTCTAAACCCTGTGATGTGCCTCGAAGAACCACTATCAATCACCCAGTTGTTGATATTGTTAGATACTTGACTAGATAAGGCTGAATAGAACACAAAGTTCTCAGATTCATGATCTAAATTTGTCTTTCCTACTTTGGCAAAAGATGCTTGTTGCTTTGATCTGTCAGGGCACTTCATTGCATAGTGGCCATATTGATCACATCTAAAGCATTGCACTTGAGAGATGTCTTTCTTTTTAGAAGATCCCTTTCCATTGGAATTTCTCTTTCTTTTAAAAGATCCTTTCTTGTAGGAGTTTTTCTTATTCCTTTTATTAGACGATGTGTTGAGTACATGAATGTCTTCATCTATGTTTTTCTGTTTGTTTTCTTTTGTGGAGAGTCTTGTTTCTTCTTGAAGGCAGTCAGTTCTTAGCCTGTCAAACTTAGGGAGTTTAGATCTTGCACTTATTCCTTGAACAAATGACTCCCATGAGTTTGGTAGGCCTCCTAGTGCAATTAGAGTTAACTCTTTGCTATCAATCTGATATCCAATTGTGGATAATTGATCCCTTAGTTCAATAATCCTCATGAAGTATGCATTAATGGACTCTCCTTTGTTTATTTGAGCATTGTTGATTTGCCTTTTTAATGCAAGAGTCCTACAGGTGTTGTTGATCTCATAAGTACTCTCAAGAGATTTGTACATATGGTATGCAGTTTCATGTTTTGCTAGGATGGGCACTATATGATCCCTAACTGCATCTACTAGGATTTTCATGGCCTTTTCATTGTTTTCCATCCATTGAGTTTTCTCAGGTTCAGACTCTGGTTCCTTCATATTTTCTCTCACAAGTGAGTCTAGCTTATTCTCTTTAAGGATCATCATGATTCTAAATTTCCATGATGTGAAATTGTCTGCTCCTGCAAGACGATCTTCAAATCTG
Source organism: Sequoia sempervirens (assembly GCA_007258455.2). Taxonomy (NCBI): domain Eukaryota; kingdom Viridiplantae; phylum Streptophyta; class Pinopsida; order Cupressales; family Cupressaceae; genus Sequoia; species Sequoia sempervirens. The sequence goes on from VDFB02358134.1 coordinate 146,605,134, forward strand.
ATCACACTTGACATTATGAAGAATGTGATGTGAATTCGATTCTAGAAAATACGAATTTTCTTGAGCAATTTGATATTTAGATTTGATTTGGATTCACACAACGTGGCTCTGATACCATGTAAATGTAATCAAATCTTTATCAAATAGGATCCTAGAAATCTAAGAATAAACTAAGGTCTGAAATTTTGTGTGAGAAATTCTAAGTCAAAGACGATTTTCAGATTTCTTCTCTTAATGCTGAATGTACTGATTGCAGAACATTAATAAATTTCGATATTTGCATATCAAGAGTGGAACTCCTTTTTGTATGTAAGGAGACCCGCCCCCAAGGGATGTGTCTCTTGAGAGGACGTGTTTCCACACATGGAGACACGTCCGCTCAAGGGACGTGTCCCTTTGGGCGTGCGGGTTTCCTTTACAACCGATTATCATTCGGTTAAACATACTTAACACATATACCCCCTCACACATGGCGGATATATATTATATGAATTCCGAATTTTATTCAATGTGTATTTTGAACATCATTTATTTAAATTCAATTTTATACATGCATTATAAAATTCGATTTTACTTATTTTAGAAATATTAAATATGAAGAGCAATTGATCTTATATAAATGATGATGATGCTTATAGCAATCATCGTTTATATCTAACCTAAGCTATCATTCATCAACACTATTTATATCCTATGTCTCCATGAAAAGAGACACCACTTCACAATATTGCTTGACAAGGGACGCATCTTTTCTTTACCAATCGCCACCTTTAAAACATAAATCACCACTTAAATACGATAGCTGCATTTTTAATTTCTTTATATCTCTAACTTCGGCGACTTAAATGTATACTCCTTTATTAAGATTGATTTATTTAAATTCCCTTAGACTGGTCGGCCATGTATTAAATTAATTATTTAACTTCATTAATGGAAGTTGGGCTTAGCTTTGGTATGAAATCGACCAAGGATTCAATTCAGGACTGTCATGCTTGAAGTTGGGTATCTTTTTCCTCTCCTCTTGATGATCTAAATGAAGCAATCGAATGGGTTATTACAATGACCCTTGATTGATATTTGGGGGGAATTATTTAAAATAAACTTTAATTATAAAAGACCACCTTCTTTTATATTTTAACTTTACTCGAGGCACTTTTTATTATAATTTCATTTATAATATCTTTGTGACATTATGACCCTCTCAATTTATTATTATAATCTCATTTCCTTAGTGTAAAATTCCCAAACCATGGAATATGTATGATGGTCGTTTTGGGTGTCAACTTGGCTTAATTTTGAAACATGGGACACTACATTTTTGAGTAAATATGACAGTAGTTTGAATGCCTTCATCATGTCTCTGATTTCAAAGATATATAAGCAGATCAAAACAGACACAATTATAAAGGTATAGTTTTGTGACAGAACAGCGAGGATTCCTTGCATATTTTTGACAAGAATTATCATTAATGTGATCTTTTGCTCAGTAGGGTTTTCAAGGTTTCTTCGGAGAGGATCCATCATGGTCAACACGAGCTTTGTCAAAGTCATTGCTAGGAGCAAGGGCCTGATTGGCCATTTATAGCCCACGATATTTTTAGCAGTCACTATTTTCAAGAAAATAGTCACTTTCTAAGAAATCTATTTTTAGCCCATGCTACCTTTAGCAATCACTTTTTTCGAGAAGATAATCACTTTTTGGGAAATCTATTACTAGAACTGGTATTTATAGCCCATTTTGGTTTTTGGAAGAGAGCTGTTTTAGAATGATCTTCAAGACAATCTATTTATAGATAGATTATTTTAGATGACTTTCTAGAAGGTCTGTTTTTAGTTAGTACTTGTCCTTATCAAAAATCTATTTGAAGATTTCTTGATTTAGGGTTTGGAATTTTTGACAAAATTGTAATTTGAGCTTGCTTTGTGTGCAAGCAAATTATTCATAGCTTAGAAGTTCTAGTTAACTTTTTTATTATTTTTCATAAAAAGTTTGGTAAACTCTTAGTAAGTGCCATTTCCACTTAGAGTTTCAAAAGTAATGTTATGCCTACTTGCTACAAATATTGTTGTTCAAGCGTCTTTTGTGATTTCTATGTTTATATATTTTAGGAGTTGAACACAATTTAATAATTATTGCAAACTTTGTATTTCAATCTTTATTAAATGAAGTCTTATAGCTTTTTATGCGATCCTTCATATTTGAGCCATAGTAGTTTATGTATGTGTTTTACCCAACGTTACCAATCTCACACGGACTCAGCGAGTCACAAGGTGGGCAACCCTGGACGAGTCTAGGAGACTTGGCAGCTAGGTACTCACCACACTTACCAAACTTAGCAGACTCGCCAAACTCGATGAGTCCCGTGGGAAAAACCCAGTCGTGGCTAGGTAAGTAGAAATTAGGGGAAAAAAAAAAACCAATTCACTCAAAATAAAGTGTTTTATATTTGTCTCCTACACCCTAAAACCATCTTCATTTCCTTTTCAAGCCAAAGGAGAGAGAAAAAAAAAAAAAAAAAGAGTTTTGAGTCAAAATTGAATTGCATTGAAGGGAGACCAGCAAGGAGATTGAACAAAATTCGGTGGTTGAATCACATTTGGGCAAGTTTGTAGCTACTTTTGGTGCATCTAGAGGAGTCAACAAAGGACTGGGAAGAGCTCACCATTGATTTCAAGCAAGATTTAAGAACTAAATTTGCATTTTAAAGGTTTTTTTTTTTTTTAATATAAAATTCATTTCTCTTTTACATTTCTTTTTTCTTTTTTCTATTTTATTTTAATGGACCAAAGAACAAACCCTAGGTGTGTTTAATTTTTTTTGTTGAACAAACCCAAAGTGTTTTTGTAAAAAAAATAGTTTTATAGTTGCAAACCCTAGATTTTTTTACATTAGTTTAATTATAAACCATAAATGTTAATTTTTTTTCTATTTATATGTTATTGCCAAATTCTTTAGATTGTTGGGATTAAGGTGTCTAAACCTTAGAGTCCTAATATTGATTTAATTTGATTTATTGATGTATTTAATTTGTATTATTTAATTGTCTATGGTGTCATGTCACAATTTGGGACCCACCGGTTGGGTGGCATCCCCATTGGAAGTGACTAGATGACACATAATCATCCCAAGTGGACATAGGCGTCCCACTTTGGAATCTATAATATATGACAGATTCTATGACACGTCATAAGGCATATTTGAATGCATGGGAAAAAGATGGCGTCCAAATTGGGTTATGACAGGATGTAAGAGAATCGGCTATTTTTAGTCAGTTATGATAAATTCTCTTATAGCTGTAACTGTTGTCAGCTATGACAAATTCTATGACAGTTGTAAGATATGTAAGGAATCTGTCATAAGCTATTTTTAGCATATTCTAGGCACCCAAACTTGAGGAAGGAATATTTGCATATTTGACCATTGTAAGGGGTGTAAGGGAATGTTGTAAATGTGTCCAAATGCATGTCTATGACATGGGATATTGTGCCATGTGGATTTGGACGCCCCTCTCCTCCTAAATGCTTCTTGAAGCTTGTATCTCTCTATAAAATGAATGCCTTGCATTGTAGAATGCATAGTTTTTTTGCAGGTAACGAAGTGTTGTCAGGTTACCTCCAGAACAGGTGTTGGTGTTGAAGCACTTATGTAGAAGCTTTGTACTTGGGTTGTATTGTAACTCTTTTTGAAGTAATATAGAAGTATTGTGCTTTTGGAGGGTGGGGTTTTTTACTCGAAAGGGTTTTCCCCACGTATATCTGGTGTATGATAGTTTATGTGTACTTGTTCTATTCATTTATTCTTTATGTGCATCTCTTCTTGTTGTTGATTTTAGGATCAGAAATGAAATAAGCAGAAAGACAGAATAATAAACAATAGAACACAGCAAATACCCTGGGAAAACCCTCCTTCCTGAGGGAGAAAAACCCAACCACAAATATATCACTTATATATTGAATGAAAGAGCAGAAGTCTGCTTTACAACATGGCCAAACACTAGGCCAATCTGATGCAATGATAATAGCACCTCTCTAAATGCAAACATACAAGCTACAATGAATATTGATCTCCTTGAAGCAAATATCGATCTGCTGAATAAATGTGAACACCTACTTGAAGTATGCAAACTTGTCTTGATAATTATTGGATACTAAATGAAAGTGAATCCTCTTGTATATATACACATCAAGGTGTCCTTTCATGTAGGGTCGGCCTCCTTCACAAAACAATGTGTCTCTTTAGTTTAGTCGGCCTCTTAGATTATTTAATATATTTTGAATTGAGAGGAGAAAGAGATCTCCTGCTGCTACTATAACATCAACACTCCCTCTTAGCTAGGGAGATATCTTTCCAGATATCCAAGTCATGGAGTCTCTCAACATGACACCCACAATGGCTACATCCATTTGTGGAAAAAAGATCATCACGGAGTCTCTCAACGTGATATCGTCATGGAGTCACTCAACATGACATCCACCATGGCTACTCCCATGTGTGGAAAGGAACATGAGCACAAGTGCCCATCACGGAGTCACTCAACGTGATGTCGTCATGGAGTCTCAACATGACGTCCACAATGGCTACTCCCATGTGTGGAAAAACACAAGTACAGAAGATTCATCACGGAATCTCTCAACGTGATGTACGTCCATCATGGCTACTCCCATGTGTGGAAAGAAACACACGTACAAGTGCCCATCATGGAGTCTCTCAACGTGATGTCGTCATGGAGTCTCTCAACATGACATCCACCATGGCTACTCCCATGTGTGGAAAAACACAAGTACAAAGGGTCCATCACGGAGTCTCTCAACGTGATGTCATCATGGAGTCTCTCAACATGACGTCTCATCTCAGAGATGAACAAGGGCTCGCACCTCATATTTCTCCGTCTCAGAGAAATATACACTAGAAGGGCTTTCACATCATATTTCTCCGTCTCAGAGAAATATACGCTAACAAGGGCTTTCACCTCATACTTCTCCGTCACAGAGAAATATACACTAACAAGGGCTTTCATCTCATACTTATCCGTCACAGAGAAATATACATTACAACAGATCTTCATGAAGATGTGACTCCCTTTGAAGCTCCAAGTTCTTGCATCAACCTCCTGACCTCCTTGTCCAAGGTTGCCTCTGTTGGTCTGTCAGACTCCCTCTGAATGTTAATTCCTCCTTTTCGAAGAAACTGATCGCAATGACAATCAGTCTCCAACCACCAACTCAGTCCCATGGCTGCAAGCTATGACTCCATGCTTGATCATTTCTCTAGTCAGCATGACTTCCTCACAGGATGCCTCAAGCTCTTCCTCTCTATACAATCTCTCATCACCCTCTTGCTTCTTGATCCGTCCTGAAAGCATTTTAGAGAAAGATTACTAATAGTTCATAGAATCAAACTATCCCAAAGAAAAATACCAATGCTAGAAACATACATGATTCACTATTCCAATGTTATTTCATGAATTAATAACTACATAAGAAATTCATGAACATTATTCAAGGGTATGGAATACTTATCTCTTTATTGATTAATTTTCCTCACAATCCACCAATTGCTCTTTTTTGATCTTTGCACTTAAAGATTCAGATCTGCTTCAGATACACCCAGATTTGTTCTTCACTCATTGCAGCCGTATCACTTCACGAGGGAGGCGTGTTTCTTCTAGGATAGAACGCCTATGCTTTTGAGGGGGTTCTTTCACCATTTTGGGTGTCCACTTCTACACAACTTTGATATATTTCTAGTTCTTGTTTTCGGGTATGCACTTGAAATTTAACACTTCTTTCTTGATTGTTTTTCGTCCAGTATTACTTGCTCAATGTTTAAATCATGTTTTCCCAGATTCATTCTTCGACCCTTTATATTATATGGCAGTTTGAATGGTATATAACTTGACGGAAAGTTCAGATGATATTTCTACAGGCACTCCCAATCACCACTTGATAGGCGTAGCGACTGGAGAAGATATCACGACTTCAATTTGAATTCTGAGAAAACCCGACCCAAGGAAAGAGTAATATGCAACTAGTATCACTAATCTACCGCTCAGACACGTACATAAGCTTTAGAAAGACTCACGAACAATACCCAACCTTCCAACATAATTGAATCAACTCAATATCAATGTTTGGAGATGCCCGATGCCACAGGTATAAAGGTTAGTGCCGCCCAGATGAGTCCAAAAAAAAAGGGTCCAACGCTTCGATAATTTCACTCCACTCAGCCCACTTCAATCACTCTAACAAAATACCACTACAATTACCCAAATTCTTCATCTACCATTCACCAATTAATAATCGAACTTTTCCATGAATTTGACAGAAGACGGGTTTAAGCTTACCACGTCACTCAAATGGTAAACGACTTCTTTTTAATTATCGGAAATGAGTTTGAATTTGATAGAAGACGGGTTTAAGCTTTCCATGTCACTCAGAGGGTAAACAACTTCTTTTTTATTATCGGCAATGAGTTTTCTCCCTTCAATTATTCAGAAATAAATACTCCAAACACTGCCATATTTCAAATGAATTTACTTCCTGAATTTAACTCGTCCATGCTTCGCCTATTCAACAAATAAATGAAAAATCACCATTGCTCAGGGAACATCTTCCAGAGCCGAAGGCAATTACTCCATTAAAAGGATTCATGTCTCCAACCCCTGCAATTTTGAGAGAGATTAACCACATTTCATCTGCTTAGCCAAATCTGATCGGATTTCCCCCTTGAACTTGCTCTAATACCATGTTGATTTTAGAATCAGAAATGAAATAAGCAGAAACGCAGAATAATAAACAATAGAACACAACAAATACCCTGGGAAAACCCTCCTTCCTATGGGAGAAAAACCCAGCCACAAATATATCATTTATATATTGAATGAAAGAGCAGAAGTTTGCTTTACTGGCCAAACACTAGGCCAATCTAATGCAATGATAATAGCACCTCTCTAGATGCAAACATACAAGCTACAATGAATATTGATCTCCTTGAAGCAAATATCGATCTGCTGAATAAATGTGAACACCTGCTTGAAGTATGCAAACTTGTCTTGATAATTATTGGATACCAAATGAAAGTGAATCCTCTTGTATATATACACATCAAGGTGTCCTTTCATGTAGGGTCGGCCTCCTTCACAAAACAATGCGTCTCTTTAATTTAGTCGGCCTCTTAGATTATTTAATATATTTCGAATTTAGAAGAGAAAGAGATCTCCCGCCGCTACTATAACATTAACAGTTGTAACTGTTTAAAGGTGTTAAAACGAAATTTTATAACTCTCCCCTATTTAGATTAGTGTGGGAAGTTGTTTCCACTCACCCGGCTTCCTTTCATAGATTTCTAAATTGTCTTTATCACAATGTCAACCAAATCCCTAGCAAGAAAGGACCCTCGTTGGAAACATGCCATCACTAGGGCAAAGAAAAGAGAGATAACTTGTTTTCATTGCAAACAAACTTTGTTTGAGGGAGGCATTAACATATTAAAATATCATCTTTCACATATACCATGCCGAGATGCTAAACCATGCCCAAATATGTTTGCTAAAGTTATGCATGAAATGCAAGTTCAATTAGAAACCTTTAGCAACAAAAAGAACAAAAAAGAGGCAAAGAGAGGAGATGGCAGCCATCGGTGGAACTAGAGAGTACTCTTCCATTCCTCCATTTCATCCATCTTGGGGTAGTGGTAGTGGTAGTGGCAATGTTAGCATTGGGCCTAAAGTTTGTGCATCTAGTTTAGGTTGATACATTTTGCCATGCACTACTCCAGGTCCCAACCATCACTTGAGAGACTTCTGGTTCTATTGCACCATTCCATTTCATGGGTTAGAATAGAGCATGGGTTGGAACAAAGATAAACATGATGTAGCTAAAAATGCAATTGGAGGCTTTTGGTTCTGTTACACCATTCCATTCCATGGGTTACATTAGAGCATAGCTCGGAACAAAGATAAACATGATGTAGCTAAAAGTGCAATTGGAGACTTTTGGTTCTATTGCACCATTCTATTCCATGGGATAGATTAGAGCATGGGTTGGAACAAAGATAAACATGATGTAGCTAAAAGTGCAATTGGAGACTTTTAGTTGTATTGCACCATTCCATTCCACACAGCTAGGTAATTTTATTTTTTTCTCTTGAATTTTTAATTTTAGAGGTATATCGAATTCAAATTTAAACTCTCAATTTTAATTTATTTTTATTTCTTACTGGCTAAACATGGTGGATGCCATTACTATTTGTGGGGTGGACTTCAAAGCCCTTAATAATGAAGAGATAAAAGTGTAATAACCACCCTCAATTTTTTTTGAAAATAAGTTAGCCTCAATGTAAGTGAAAGCATAACTTCCTTTCCACTTAAATATGCTAACCAATTTTTTCGATAGATTTTTCACACACAATCAACACTTCGCCAATTGAATTAGCGTTAGCATCAAAAACTGAAATCCAAACTTGAAAGAACTCAATGCCAAGAATGCACACTCAATCCCAAGGAAGGATAGGTGTTGTCATATGGCGGAGAAACTAAAAACAATACTTGAAATGAGACAAACTCAACGTCAAGAATGTGCACTCAAGATCCCATTGAGGGCGAGGTGCTAACATATGACGGAGTTATTAATTGAACTGAAATAATTAGGTGGATAACCAGCCATGAAGATACATCTATCTAATTCATCCGTTGCGGCGGGCATCCACTTAAGAGTGGGGATTCACCACTTGAGAGTGGGTACAAAGAGATATCAAATGTTCATTTTTCCACACTGGCGATAAACCATCCAAGGGTAATTAATATGGAATAAAACAAGTAATTGCAGAGACTTACAACGGTTGGATGAGTACTACTAAAATCTCAACCTTACAATCACAAATCTGCAAATTACTAATTACAATGATAGAGAACATAGTTAAGAAGAGAAGAATGAATACTAGCAATGTTCTTTTGCTCTTCCAATGATAAAATAAAGACCAAAACTGAAATCATATGAATCTGATATAAAACAGTGTTTTCTGGAATTTCTGATCAGCAAACTGAAACACCATAAAATGCTCATAACTTCATCAAATTACCTCCGTTTCGAATGAAATCGAATGCAATGAACAACTGGAAGGTAGGCGACTAAGTTAGGATGAAGAAACAGCAACAAAGACCCTCTGTGAATTTAGCACGCATTCCAATCCACTTATGAAAAGGTACGGCCCTCCTTGAAGGGGCGATTTTCATTTAAAAATCAGATTCTCAACTAAAAAATCTCAAACTTGGCATGATGAGTCGCCCAAGATCAACAAATCTAATGATGAAATACCCATAATCATATTCAGACTGATAAATAAGCTATGAATCAAAATCACCTTCAGCTGTAGATGAATCAGCAATACCAAAATTGATAAATCTCCAAAATTCTTCAACATTCGAACTCAATCTACTAGTCTGGATGAGAAGCAGTCCCAAAACCAACTAGGTGTTATCTTTCAAACACGAAATTGGATCAATGCTAAGAGGTAAGCATTCCTCGAAGCTAAATTCATGAAGTCATTCCAACAACATAACAATATGATAAGCATAATGGATGCCAAGGCTGGAGCAAAATCTTCACTAAATAGAAGCTCACAAAACTCTTCAATTTCCTGAGAAGGCACACCAAAAGACACAAGAGTCTTTTCAATTTCCAAAAACAAATAATTCTCAAGATGGCGTCCCTTTTGCACAATTATGAACTTCACTTTATTTTTTAAAAACATCTCCTTCAAGTGGCGTCCACTTTTTCCCAAGGCATTAAGACAATATTTAAAAAATATAAACACCTCATGAAGGCGTCCCCCTTCCAAGACCACCTTTTAAAACAACTTCAAGTTATACTCCTAGGCCAAGGGGTCAACTGCAAATTATAACATTAATGCCTTTATTCACCAAAATAAAACCTTTAGAAGCCAAACTTGAATTGCATTAAATGCTCCAACTGAAAATGATGACCTTGAAGACTGATAACTGCATACTGCCAAAAATAGAATTTACTATAAATAGTAAACTCCTTGAAATGCCATAGAACCTCTGAACATGGAAACCCTAATTTTAACTCAAACGAGCCTATAGGCTTCTGGAATAGGCTGATGAGTGTCAGAACAGATCACTGATGAGAAGGGGACATTACATCCACTTTCTGATTACCCAAATCCTTAATTGGGCAAGATAAGAGAATACGGTGTCAGGATTACAATTTATTGATTTACAACTTGTTGGAAAGAAGTATTAGGTGGCAAGCCAACCAAACCACTTATTTAGTGGGATGCATAAACAATACAAGAAAGAAATCATCCCCTTATTCAGTAGGAATTACAAGGCACTTCCACTTTTCAATGGGAAATCTTATACAATGTTTGAGGACATTTAAGCATGCTTCTTACACTTTTCAGTGGTGAGCTATTATAATATTACCACTTGTTCAATGGGGTAAGTACATCAGCAATAACAAATTTAAACCCACTAGTGGTACTACCATCCAATGCATAGATATTGAAGCTTTAAATTATATAACCATCCAAAGCATTATAAAGTTAGCACATATGCATTGTGAACACCAAAATAAGAGGATTAACTACAAATATAAAGTGTTGATTAAAGAACTGCTGAAACACCAGACAATAGCACCAAATAACACATACCTAATAAACCAGGTATGAAATAGCAACATGATACCTTGAGTGGATAAACTAGAAGGCTGGTATAAAACCCTTTTTTCTTCTATACTTTGGACAAATAAGAAATGAAACATTGTTGTTGATGCTTTGGAAACTTAGAAAAGAGCATGCAAACACACCCATAAGCAAAATACTAGAAAACTCTCTTCAAACTCCACCCAACACACCTTCAAACATTGAATAGATCTTCATCTCGGCAACATTCAAAACTGAAACTCGATTAGAAACACAATGATGATCTCTAGAATGAAATCACTCCAATCTAGCTTGGGATTATTTCTCAAATCCGAAACTAGAAATTGAATGATCATCCTCAAAAGATTATGGAACAACTCGTAGGATCAATCAATAGCAAACACACCCATAAGCAAAATACTAGAAAACTCCCTTCAAACTCCACACAACACACCTCAAAACATTGAATAGATCTTCATCTCAACAACATTCAAAACTGAAACTCGATTTGAAACACAATGGTGATCTCTGGAATGAAATCACTCCAATCTAGCTTGGGGGTCATTTCTCAAATTCAAAACTAGAAATTGGATGATCGTCCTCAAAAGATTATGGAACAACTCATAGGATCAATCAATAGCATAACAGTATGAGAAAACTTTAGCATATCTAAATGAGCCCCCAACACCTCCTTTTATAGCTTTTTTCATTGCATTTTCGAAAAAGTGCTTTTTGCTTTTTCGTTGCTTATTCAAAAAAAACATTTTTTGTTTTTTGTTGTTTTTACAAACAAAAAAAAAACATTTTGTTTGCTTTTCATTTTTTTTTTCCCGAAAAGCTCTTTTTGTTTTGAATTAAATAATTCATTATATGCAACATTTAACCATTTTTCCAACGAGCTACTACACTAAGTTGTCCTTTAATTATTTCTCAACATTAAACAACATTAGCAAAATATTAATTAAATAACTTAATAACTCACCCAAGTTGTGGAAAGTATTGCAATGTCATCGAAATCCAATTCTAACCACACCATGATAAAACTGAAGCAATAGGAAGATGATTGAAATCAACTTGGTGACTTTCTAAAAATAGCTTGCTCCTCCAAGAAGTTTGGAGAGCACCCAAAAGGTCGAAAATGGCAATTCCGAGAGCATCAAAGGGCTTCAACTAACCAACTGAACTCAAACCCAAGAACAATTGCTCTACAAGACTGATCAAATGCTTCTCCAAGAATGTTAAGAGTTCTCCCTAACTAACCAATTAGCCTTCGAAAGACTTGGAAACTGGCTAAATGTGCATGAATTGGCTAAGTGCCAAAAGGGGACATTACAAAAAGGCCCCATTTTGTCTCAAAAGGTGGCTGATGTGAAAGTCACAATTGAAGAGCAGCAAAAGATATGGAGGAAGAAGGGTTGCCCCATCATGAATAATGGTTGAAAAAATAGAAGAAATATATCATTGCTAAATTTTCTTGCTGCTAAATCTATACTTTATTGAATCATTGATTTTGTTTTTTTTTCAAATGGCATAGTGTTCATAAAATCTATTGACGGTTCAAGAAACAAAAAAAATGTTGAATTCCTTTGTGAAGCTTTGGAGGGAATCATGGCTAAGGTGGATGAGCAGATTGTGGCGCAAATTGGTACAAATAATGTGACAAATAATGTAGTTGCAGGTAGACTACTCATGGATAGGCACCCATCATTATTTGGAGTCCTTGTGCTACTCATTGCCTTGACCTCATATTGAAGGATCTTGACAAGATTCCATGGATCAAAGCTTGTGCGGAGTTAGACAAAAATATTTGTAAATACATGTACAATCATACTTGGGTCCTCAACCTAATGAGCCATTTCACAAGGAAGGAGTTGGCTAGTCCTAGAATAACCCGATTTGCAACCAATTTTATCATATTACAATCTTTGCTTCAAGCAAAAGGAGCTTTGAGGCACATGTTTGTTAGTGAGGAGTGGACTTCCTCATAATATGCTAGACCAATGCAGGAGTTGATGTGCTTTGTTGTACCCAAACCAAATTTTTTTTGCTTCATTAAGGCACTTTGCTTAAAAGAGTCTAAACCTTGCTAGAATGATGTCAAAATACAATTTTTGGGCAAGTCAAGCATAGACTTTGGTCAGTGTCATGTCAGTCGTCAGCAGCAATTGGTCAATACCTGGAGCTTAGAACCAGAACCTAGGACTCAGAGCGAGACATGTGATGATGGAGAAGCGCTTCACGACAAGATTATACTCCTATAAGGTCATTTCAATGGCCAAAACGGTGATTACAGAGACCAAATAGATGAAGATTTTTAGCAAAAAGCAGATTTGCGCCCCTGTAGCCCAGGGGCGCCCTTCTTTTTGAAGGCCTAGATCCTATTGCTTTTGCTTGCAAATGCACCTAATCTCTTCAGAATTAGCCCAACTTTCTGACGAGCTGTCCGGCGAAGTCATCCGAGTTGCAGAACTCTGGCAACTGACGTCAGAAGCTGAAGGTATGAGAGGTTGCATGTCATAGAGGATTGTCAGTTCACAGCTTTCTGCACCCCTGTAGCCCAGGAGCACCCTTGAATTTGGCTCCTCAGATCATTGAATTTGCAAATACTATCGTCCTGAGACCTTTTCTAATCTAGTCTAGCTTCGCAACGCACCAATTCGCGAGTCAATCCGACATTCTGAGTGATCATAGCAGAGATTCTACTAGACATGTAAATCAGAGGGTGGAGAAATGTAGTATTACACACCTGTACCTCTGTAGGCCAGGGGCGCCTAGCCTTTAGGCCTACCAGATGGGGTTTTTAGCATTCACAGTCTTCACGAGACTTGTGCGGAATTACTCCAGCTATCCAACGAGCTCAGCCGTCAGCCTCTGGGATTTGGCAAACGCTCGTACGTGCGAGGTCTATGTAGAACGCTGAAAAGTGAAGACAGCCAGAAAATGGCTAAGTATAGAGAATACATTTCCCCTTGGAAAAGGCGCCCTTCTCTTTGAGGTCTTAGAAGCAGTTTTCTCACTTCGTCACCTCAAGAGACGTCTCTTGTAAGTTGTTCTAGCTACGCAAAGAGATGGACGGTGTGCGAATCGGAGCACTCCAGCTCTCGGTGTCAGGGGTCAAAGTAGGGTATCTGGTTGAAAGTTACACTTTTGATAAAATGGTGTTTGAGCCTTCACAGGCTAGGGGCACCCTTGCTTTTGGGGTCCTTAATGCAGCTTTCAGGTGCCTTATAGTCATTGGATGCGGAATACTTCCAGTCACGCAATGAGCCTATTAGCCAGTCCACAAGGTTCATCGTTCGCCGTCAGCGGCAATTTGAAGCGTCAGATGGCAGAATGGAGAAATGGCCAAGTCTGGTGACCTTGCATCAATTTAATCAAAGGCACCTAATTTTTTGAGGTGTCAAACGTTGATTTTAGCAATTGCAGTTCCCAGCAAACATTTCATCCTTGCTCTGCAGGCTTTGTAGTGGATATCTCAGCTTGGTCTTAGCATCACTCAATCACTCGGAAATCAAAGCTGAACATGGCCAACTATAACTTTGCAGTCAGCTATAACTTGTACAAATGGACGCCTGGAGGGTCAAATGAAGACTTTTCGGAATCAGCGAAGTTTACCGAGTGCATCCAGATGCTGTGCTTTTTTGCTAATTGATTAAAATAATATTTTAATATTTATTTTGCATGCTAAGACATTAAATGGCGATTTTTCTCAATAATTTATTATTGGCACCTTTTTAATGATAAAACTCAAATTCGCATGTAAAAGCAAACTGAATATTTTAATATTATTCTGTAATCCGGACTTCGAGTCAGTATCAGTTCAACTGGAGGGGGTCCAATCAGATAATTCTTTTCACAGTCAGGGTTTTAAAATCTTGCAATCATCCTTTATGGTGCAATTTTGCTTTATTTATTCATGGCGTCCATCATTAATTCATTCATCCAACTTTAGTAAAGCGAATTCTCGTCAAAACAAAGGCGAATTTTCTTTCCAGAGTTGGGTGATTTCTTCAGCAATCAAGTTTGAAGACATCAAAACATTCCTTGAAACAATGAACACACTAATGAAAGAAGCACCCGTTAGGTTTAGTCCAAAACAAACCAGCAGTTTGCAAGTAACTCTTTGCCAAGAATGCGCGCTCAATCTCAAGATGAGAAAGATGCTGTCATATGGCAAGAGGGTCGTCAGTACAACTAGAAAGGAATTACAATGCTGAAAGTAAACTCGACACCAAGAATGTGCTTTCCAACCCAGAGTGGGAGGTAGCTACCATATGGCGGAGCAATTACATGAAATACAATACTGGAAATGGAGCTCAATGCCAAGTATGTGCACTCCTATCCAAGATGGATAGGCGCTATCATATGACGGAGCAACTAAAAAGTAAATACAATAGACTGAGCAAGGATCAGTCTCTTCCACGAAATGTGGGAAATGTAGATTTCTTAAACAAGTAAATAGGTGGCATAGCCAGCCTCTTCCACTAATAGTGGGAAATATAATAAAGAGCTTACAAATGTGAATATTGGCTGGTTAGTACTACTAACAGCCTTACAATGTAATAGATCTCCTGCAAGCACGATGGATTAGAGTGATAATCAAACTGCTGAAATGTAGAGCTACTCCAGAATGATTAATATGACTAAGACAGACAATCCCAGCCCTATTAATAATTTTCCTAAGTCTGATATGACAAACCTGCAGTTAAAATGGTGAAACCAGCAACTCCAGAACTCACTTAAATGCTCATATCTCTCTCAATACTCACTCATTTAACTTGAAATCAGTTGCAAAACATTCTAATGATGATGACAATGAAGATGGATCACAAAAACTTCTCACAAAGACCCCTATTTATTTTGCACGACTTCCAAAGCACTTACAAAGTGAAATTGCCTGCAAGCAAGGGCGATTTACTTTAGATAATTCATAGACTTCAAATAAAATTCTGGAAACTTGCACATATGGTCGCCCTACATAGGAAAATAGATTGGAACAGTACCCAGAACAATATTATTTCTGTTTCTTGAGTTGTGAGTAAAAACAACCTACAGCCATACAAACCAGCAACTCTAAAATTGACAGAAAATACAATAACTCAACTACAGAATGTGAGAAGAACCAACTACAATGAAAGGAAACCAACTACAACTAAACCTCTCAACTAGTTGTTGTCTTTCAAGCAAGAAGAAGAGCCAAGCTAGGAGGTATGCATTCCTCGAAGCAATTCCAACACCATTCCGGCAGCATAACTTTGCAAATTCATCAGATGAACAAAATGAGGACCCAGAGCTCCAATTTATAACTTCAGAAGAGCTTTCTAGAAACCTCCAAGAAGGGCGCCACCTCAAAGATTCTTTTAGGTCATTGACTTGTCTTTTGTCTTCACCCTCAGGATGGCGTACTTGCTTAAGAAGATAAATTTCACTTTTTAAATAAAATATTTGGCTCACCCAAAGTTGGCGTCCAAACTCCTTGAGCAATATTTGGCTTTAGAAATATTAAAATATTTCCTCCATGTGAAAATACCCTTCAATGTCCCCCTTTTAAAGACAATATTAATTCATGATGCTAGAACAAGGAATTATAATGTTAAATTATAACATTATCCACCTCAAAGATTCTTTTAGGTCATTGACTTGTCTTTTGTCTTCACCCTCAGGATGGCGTACTTGCTTAAGAAGATAAATTTCACTTTTTAAATAAAATATTTGGCTCACCCAAAGTTGGCGTCCAAACTCCTTGAGCAATATTTGGCTTTAGAAATATTAAAATATTTCCTCCATGTGAAAATACCCTTCAATGTCCCCCTTTTAAAGACAATATTAATTCATGATGCTAGAACAAGGAATTATAATGTTAAATTATAACATTATAATATAAAATATCTTATATCACCATGGAAATGCATCAGAAGCCAAATTCAACCATACCGTCTGAACAGACTGCCATAGTGAAGCCTACTGATTAGGAGTCAACAAGTCAATTGCTAAAAATAGAATTTACTAAAAATAGTAAATCCATGTAATTGCTCAGAATGCCGAACCGAAACCACCAACGCGAAGCTCTCAGAAAACCCAGAAGGAATCCGCAATCCAAGTTCAACATTTCCAAGTGCAAGCTCCGCAAAAAGAAAAAAACGTCCTCCAAGAAGTTTGGAAACCCTGATTCGAGCTTCTGCTTAGCCTACGAGTTCCCAGAAATAGGCTAAATCCAAATGAAGAGCGTAGGGCTAAATTGGGGACATTACATTCCTTTTGTAGGTGCAAGTCCGAATTTATCAACAAATTCAAGAGAAATTGGCAATTTTAGCAAAAGAAAACATCAAAAAACCTCAATCTTCTTTCTCAAATTCCATTTGCATGTTTGAAGAAAAGGCAAATTTTGACAAAACAAATCTTCTGGGTCTATTCAGAATAGCTTCCTCGAGAAAACCCATGTGCTAGAATTTTTCAAGAAAATTTACACCAGGGCATCAGCTCTCGAGGCTCTAATTTTCTCAACTAAAAATTCCTTGCATGGTCAAGTAGAAGTCAAATTTTCGCATTTTTGACGTTTTGGGTTGTCTTAGAATCTTTTTCTAGACAAAACCCATATCTCAGATTTTTTCGTGAAAATTACCCTTCAATAGGCTATTTTTAGCCTCAGCAGGCTATTTTTAGCTTTCCAGAAACTTGTCAGAATATAGCTGTGTTCATAGTCAACAGGCGAGTTTTTCAAAATGCAATACACTCAGCTCGAATTCAAGACCAAGTCGGTCTTGACTCACGACTTCATCGGGACAGTTGATACGAATCTACATAAGGTGCTTCTAGAAGCAGTCTTGGATCCTGTCAAGATAAGAGATTTGATACTTCAGAACATTCAACAGTCTGGGTTACTTGAGGCCGCTTCCATACCTATCTCAATTCATTGCGTAGAGTTTGTAATGTCTTGTGTTAAGCATTACAACTCTGCTACTCGTGAGATAGTGTCAGTAGATGGACGAGTTATATGCAGTCTCAAGCCCCTAGATGTCGAGAGATGTTTTGGTATCCCTCAACACCCAAGCAGTCTAGTCATTTCTATGGAGCAATGTGAGCGAGCATTCAATGTTGATATGGACAAGTGTCAAAGTAAGATGGCAAAGCAATGGTTGAAGCAAAAGAAGAACAAATTGCCAAACAACGTGGGTCACGGTGAGTACAAGGATGAGTATGCGATTCTGATCACACTTTTGAATCGTGTCTCAAGTCATGCAGATGCAAACATATTTCAACCCTGGATGTATTATATCATTGGTCGAATCATCTCTGGGCAAGAGCATTATGACTGGGCATCTTTCATTAGCGATGTTCTCCATGAGAAAATCATCGGTTTTCTAGTTGCCCGCGAGTTTCACGTGTTCCTACCTCATGTACTTGATCGCTTATCAGGGTCAGTTTAGAGGGTTGAACACGGGGGGGCATACTCAGTGTTCAGAAAGTCTACCACTACTATGACCAGCTTGAGTTCACTAAGGCTGAACGTCACTTCAAGCGTGTTCACGAGGGTTCCTTGACATACACAGTGAGAAACTTGGACCAGGAGTTGCACATTCGTATCTCAATGGTTGCTAGAGCAGCGATGGTTGATTGGGCAGATTGGTTCATTCAATTCCCTACATACACCTACATCCGCGTATATGGATTTATAGGGAATCCAGCCATGCTTCCACGCTATCCTTCGGATAGGACAGTTTTCATGGAGTTCTTGAGGCAATTACATGATGTTCATCATCATTTGCGCCGCAAACATAAACAGGCTGCCAACTTTCCCATGCAGTTTAGAATTTATTGGTGTAAAACAGCAGTTGATGCTAAAGTTGCAGGACAAGAGTTAGAGAAGTTTCGTCTCATGTACCTTGTCGATGCACACGCCTATGATCCTTGGGGTCATTACACAGCATGCCTTGGTGGTCACCCATACATAAACCTACAATGGAGGATTATAGGGTGAACTGCGAGGATGATTTTGAGGTGCGCAGACGCAGCTATGGCTGGTTTTCTCTCGCAGATTTCTGTCTTCTTGGCAGAAGATGTGGGAGGTTTATCAGATGATGAGGGAGATACACTTCCTCAGTTTTTCAGAGAGCAAGTTGATACACAACCACTGCCGATTGTTGATTGGTACGCCAAAGAATATGCATCGGTAAAGGAGAGGTCGAGTAGAGTTATCCAAAACAGTATACTTTACCTCAACAACAAGAAGACCAGGAGGGAAATCATGCCTAGAACAAAGCCGCCACCGGTGGATGCTTCACTACCTTCCTCGTCTAAACCCAAACAGAAGAAAAGGAGTAACCCTCCTAGGAAGAGTCAAGCGCCTAACAACTCAAAAGGAAAGGCACTTGCTACTGAGACACACATGGAGCCTATTAGAGTGCCAGTTCAGAGTTTGCCAGAGCCTGAGGTTCAGACATGCCTACCATCACTAACACCAGAGCAGTCTCCAGTTCCAATTCACATTGAATTGGACTTAGACTCACCACCTCGCAGTAACACCTCCACACGTTCACTTTCGTCAGAGCCTCTCATTGCTAGTACAGATCCTTCCAATGGGATTAGTCGAGACCAGTCTTGGATTGAGGCTCAACTGGGAAGGAAGAGGAGGCAGCCATCTTATGTCCTTGATCATTCTCATTTTGATCATGCATACCATGATGCGCCCGACAAGAGGATCAAGAAACAGGTCCATGTGGAGAGGAATGCTGATATGGAGATCGTCGTTGAGACTGCCGTACCTCCAGAGGGGAAGAGTTTGGATGAGATTGAGGTACAGGACTTCGAGGTGATCACAGTCAACCTTAGTCGAAGCACCCACCAGACACAGGTTGATCTCCTACAAGTTGCTACAGACAGCGCAAGGGATAGGATGTTGAAAGACAGAGAAGACAAGGCAACCCTCAAGGCTGAAATCAAACAGCTTCGTCAGTACATTTCTAGCCTTGTACACAGGTCAAATGTCACCGCTACACTCCCTCCGATGCTAGAGCCACCAGCAGAACAGGGTCAGCTTGATCACCTGGTTGCATACGGCAAGCGTTTGGAGGATTGGGAGGAGGAGTTCGTTACTAGAGGTTGCTTTGTGCTTGCAAAGTTATACCAGTTGCGGTACAATGCACGCGAACTCCGTCTACATCTCCAAGATGAGGAGCATTTCATGGCGATGGACAGACCTCGAGATGAGATTATGATTGCTCACCTGAGTGTGGCATATGAATCAATCACAGATGCAGAAGATAAAGAGGCTATCTATGCTTGGAAGACACAGTTGGTATTCAAGGCAAAGATAAAGGAGACTATGGCATCAAAGTTGGTTGAGTAGAGAGCACATCACTAGTGCACTCCACTATGTGAGAATTCTCGTATCTCGCATACCATGCCAGTATCAGATTGAGGGTGGTGCGTATGTTGAGCTTGTTGACGTACAATCAGAGCTCCAGGCACTCATTCATAGTATTTTCAATAGGGAGACTGTTGGTTGTAAGATGAATCAACTTACAGTCATATCAACACTGTTTGATGAGGCAGTCAGGAGCAGAGGTGAACTTCAGTGCCAAATCACAGCTTGTGAGGACATGCTACACAGGCATAGTATACTTCAGTAGAGTATCAGTGCTCTAGACAGTGATGCAGTCAACAACCTCGTGAAGGGGTTGGTTGCTCGAGATCACGGCTAGTAGACTTCAGTTCCCACCTTTCAGGATAGATATCAAACACAGCAGTTAACTCGACGCTTCTTTCCGAGTTAACTCATTGTTACACATCTCACGCATGTCTATCTTGTAATTATCTATCTACACTTGGAGTTACATTTAGAGTTTTCGTTAACTGATGGTAGTGTTCCAGTTAACTTGCTTTCAATAAGGACGTGCATGCTTGCACATTGTCCATTTTTAGATTAAATGTACCGGTTAACTAATCGTAGCTTTCCAGTTAACTGTATAGTTTGTTTTATTAGGGTTTAGCAATAAATCTTGCATGCATTGCAAGACTGTAGTTGACTCAAGGTGATTTTAGGGTTCCCTACACCTTTTGATGTCTATAAATAAGAGCTTTTGCTCATTTGTAAATAACTTTTGCACTTGTGCCCACCTTGCCTGTAATATTGCTTGTTTTGTATTTGTTCGCAAGTATTTATTATAATGATGAATTGTTATGCCACTCGGGTTTCATGCAATTATTATGGTGAATGGTTATCTTAGTTAGATATAGTGGCTAGTTCGATCATAAATTGTATGTGTGTTTCATCTCTGCAATTTATTGTCCTAGTTGGCTATCCTTTGTGTTGCGTTACTAATAAGCCTATTCAAATTGAGCAAATAGTTGTGCCCACCTTGCCTTCAAGTTGAGAATCTGTACTTAAAGCTTATCATATGATGTGTGTGATAATAAACCTATTCAAACAAGCAAATAGTTGTGCCCACCTTGCCTTCACGTTGTGAATCTGTACCCGATTTATCGTGTAAGTTCATTCCCACTCCATTTCCTCATGCTCTGATTTCTTGAGGGGATTGGATAGTTTAAGTTAGTTTTGAGTTGTAGTTAAGTCCTGCGAAACCAGAAAATCCTTGGTTGCAACGTTCGAAGTTTATTGCAAACCTTGTGCCTCTTTCAGCTGAGACAAAAAGACAGGAATTAGTTTAAGTTACTTTTTCAAGCATTTTGTCCGCACAACGAGGGAGTTTCCCCTCCTAATTCGAAGAGCACTCATCACGTAGTGTGCATAGCTGTCTGTACCAACTTGCACTCCAGAGGTGTTGTTATGCCAACATGGTTAATTGGATTTTTGATGAGCAAAGCTTCTTGGTAATGACTAGGAAGATCATAGAGGTAAATCTACATTATATTTTTATTCATATTTTTATTTTATTTGCTTATTTTTGTTCACTTGCTTATGTTAATGTTTCACAATAATTGCTGTTCACAAAGCCTTTAGTGATTCTCCTACGAGTTGTTGATGGGGAGAAGCCCACAATGGGCTACATATATAAGGGCACAAATAGGGCAAGGAGGCCATTAGATCCATTTATGTGGGAGTTGAGGATAAGTATCGCCTCATATGGGAAATCATTGATAGACAATGGCACCTCCAACTTCACAAGGTCCTACACGCAACTACTTATTTCCTCAATCTGGCATTCCAATTCCGCCCTAATTTCAAGGTAGATGAGGAAGTTCGAAGTGGGCTCTACACAATCATACGAGCGAATGGTGCTTGATTCTCTTCTTGGAGAACAGTCACCGAAATTGAGATCTTTAGACTTGCATAAGGAGATCTCTTTGCACAAGATATATGCAAGGTAACTCAATTGACATTGCAATTGTTGGAAACTTGTGTTGCCATTGATGTCAATAGAGCATTGTTGCATTGATGTCAACCCCTGAAGAAGCAAGTGTGTTCAAGTGTGTTGGTTGCATTATGTTGGCATTAGTATTGTCACTGGTGTCAACCTCTAATGTAGCAATGATGAGTAAGTGCTTGTGGATATCAACCTCTTGTGTGGTTGAGATACTGAGAAGGTGTTGTAGATGTTGAGTTGGTATTTGCGGTGCTTGGTTTCCAAATTTTTTGAGAAAATTTGAATAAAAGAAAGTTTAGTGTGACAAAGTGGTGTTCAATGTTTGTCTCCACATTTCTTCATGCTTGAAGATATGCCCATGCGGTTTGGATGTGGGGATCAGAGGCATTCAGAGGTGTTATATCCAAAGTTTCGGGTTCTAGATCACATGGCAGAAGTTATGTTCGCCAGTGTGTGAATAGTGAAGCAGTGTTGTTTGGGAGAAATGAGATTGCTCTGCATTTCTCCGTAGTCAAATTTATGGTGTTGCAGATCTAGGAATGTGCTTATAATGTTTGTATCTACCTTCCCTTGATGTTTTAGGTGTTGAGGTGTTCCGCAAGGTTGTCTGATGTGTTGGATGTTTGTACCAGTATGTCTAGTTCTACAGAATGAAGGTGTTCTTGAGTTTCAGGCAGTTGCAGTGGTTGTGCAGAATATTCTAATGGTGCTGGAGTATTCTGAAATGTATGAACAGTGCGGAATGTTGTTGTGTGGTCCACGAGATGTTTTCGAACCTTAATAGGTGTGTTTGGTGTCGCTTGTTAGTGTTAGTGCAAGTTTGGCCGACCTAGTGTGCTAGCACTAATTGCAGAGGATAATTGTTGTTTGAGGAAGTGTTGAGAATCGTGTTTATGTAGATTTGGGTCCCAGTTAATTAGTGGCATGGTTTGGCTTCACTTCTTTATATTGTGGAATTGTTTAGTGCCAACCTATTTGGTGTTACATGGTTGAGGTGTATATGTTTCATTAAGGCCGACCTAATTGAGATTGTTTTAGGTTGCGAAGGGTATAAATGCAAGGTGACTTGTTGTATAGATTGTGTGTGAAGCGTGTGCGATGCAAAAGATGCAAAAGTGATCAAAGTTATTGATCTGAGTGCGAGCCTTAATGTCTATGACTTCTTAATGCAATGAGCAAAAGGTGTCTACATTTCAGTTTGTTTGATGTGTTGCTTGTGCTTCAATGGAACTGCACCTTAGGCATATGAGAGATGCATTGTTAGCAATTCAAATTGGCAGTGAGCCACCCCTCTTTCTTCTTTCTTCCGGACAATGAGTCCTTTGGCAGTGAGTCTTTCTTTATCTTTCTGGGTAGTGAGCCTTATTGTATTTGGTTTTGCAATTCATATATTAGTGAGCTAATCCTCACCATGGTTTTTCCCTTGGATTTTCCACGTAAATTTGGTGTTCTTATGCATTTAATGTGCTTGCATTACTGCTTTACATGTTTACATTCTGTTAATGCATGTTAAGGGTTTAATGGTGGATAAGGGTTTAAGAATTAATACAAATCTGAATGTTAATGAGGGTTTCTAATATTTTAAAAGTATACAACTGATTCACCCCTCCCCCCCCTTTTAGTTGTCCTATGCATCTAACAGCAATTAGGTAAAAATCTATTAAGGGCATAATTTAAGTTTAAAAATTAAAACTTTTCCTTTTTTTACATTATTATTAAATATTGAAACTTAAAGTTGGACAATTAGATTGATTTTTTCTTTTTCTCATCTTAGATCCAAGGTGGGAAAGATTTGGTGCTGAGGTACCAAATCTTCAGGGGATAGCAATTCAAGTCTTGACCCAACCATGCGATGCTTCAGGTTGTGAGCGCAATTGGAGTATGTTTAAGCACATACACTCCAACAAGCAAGATTGATTGTCAATGCAAAGGTTGAATAGTCTAGTTATGTTCATTACAACCTTCACCTTCACCACAAACAGATTTTGGACAATGGCTCATCACCCATCACACTAGAGGAGGTTGATCCACAATTAGATCAAATCACAAAGGTTGAGGATCATATCTTTAGTGATGAGGACCTTGATTGGATTGACCAAGTGGATAGAGAGGCAGAGGCAGTAGCCATAGCAGAGGAAGAGGATAGAGCATGAGCAAACACCTTGGATATTGGTGTGTCACTGAGACACAAGCAGATATAACGGCTACATCATCATTTAGGACCTATCTTAGACGCCTACGCTAGACTTGTAATATTGGACCAAGTGATGCAAACTCCTCTAAGCCATAGACTTCTAGTTTTTTTTTTGAACTTTTGATTCCATGTATTTTATATTTCATGAGTTTTGTATACATTTGACAATATTTATATATCTAAATGTGTTATTTCTTTCAACAAAAATTTGTGTTTATACTTATGTGATTGATCTATACTTGTGTATGTGATCAAAGTAGCTTCTATTTGATGAGCTTATTGTGTCTTTAAGGTTTATTTATTAAAGGGTGCATGAAACAAGTTTTAGATTCTTAAAATATCTGAATTTCATTGGTTTTTCAATTTGTCCAGTCTTTGTTGAGTCTGAGCAACAAGTCCGGGTCCAAGTCCGGGTCCAAGTCAAAAATCAGCTTGCTAAGTCTTGGGCAAGTCCAAGTCTTGTAACACTAGTTTTACCCAATTCTACCATGTTATTCTCATGATTTCTAGTTTTTGTGTTTAGCTGAAAAGAGTAAGCATCTATTAGTTGTTATCTATGTTCCACGGCATTTCAGTGACGGGGACGGGGGGATGGCAGAGGACGCATTTCCAGGATGTTTCCTAGGGGGCCATTTTTAGGGGACGGTAGGGGATGCGATAGATATATAGATAGATAGATAGATATGAATTTTTCCAATATATTATAGAGTGAGAGAGAGAAAGAGAGAGATATGTCAAGAAAAGATAACAACAATATCAATATGTAAATATGCACTAAAGATAAGTAGATAGTCTACGCTATAGAAATCAAAAAGAATTCACAACTAAATTTGTAAGCATGTATAGTTGCACTATGAATTTGAAATTTGAATAGCATCCTCATGATCGTCTATGTCATCTCTATCATAGTGCATATTTTAGTAACTACACCCAGCTCAATGGAAAAAACCAACGCAATGAATATATGAGAACCCCACGACTTATAAAACAACTGTGAACAGCAATGTGAATGGCTACAGAACTTTCCACAAAATCACCCAGATCAGTAAGGTGCAATATTATCTTTCATTTTTCAATTTGTTTTAACTTCTTTTGGCATTTTAGGGTTTATATTAGGGTTGGGAGTCATTGTGGGCCCCCCACGACCCTAACCAGCAAAAAGAAGATTTTAAAAAAATGAGTTTTTAATGCTTTTTAATGCTGAAAGTTCCTTGTCTGCAGGGGACGGATAGCCGTCCCCAGTACAACGAGGGACGTTTCCTACCTCCCCCAGGTGTACCAGGGACGGGGAGCCATCCCCAAACAGGCAGGGACGTTTCCTGTCATTTCCTGCTCTCTGGCCTATTTCGGGGATGGCAAGGGGGCATCCCCTTTGCGTCCCCCCATCCCGAGGACAGCTGGGGACAGGGACAATGCATTTTGGGACAGAGGACGCATCCCCGTGCAACATTGGCTGTTATAGATTTTTTTCATATTAGTTATAAGATATAAACTCCTCTTGTATAGTGCAAAAGTGATGAATTGCCTTGTGCCCTAGCTTAATAAGAAAATAGGTTTATTCTTAGTTTGTTTGCTTTGCATGCTAAAGAAATTTTGCTTGTTCTAGGTATTTTTATAAATTGTTCTGAAAGGAAACTTATCATTTCCATCACTATTCAATAAGGAAGCTGCCCCTACAAACTCAAAGAAAGGTTTTACCTTACATGCTGTTCATTTTATGTCGCACCAAACGGTCCAAATTAAAACACTAACATAATTCAAGAAGAGATTGTCATGATATTGCAAATTAATGTTTCTTAGTTCTAGGGTTCTTTAGAAATTTTTTTTTGTTAGTTGGTCGTATTTATTAAGCTAAATGTACATTTTACTGGTTAGAAAAACAAAATTTTAACTTTGAGTTATTTATCTTATAGGCATAATGTGAAAAAAATCACAAAGTAGAAGGAACTTTGAGCTATACCCCATGCACATAGCGAAAATTCGAAGAGGGCAGTCATTACAAAAAAGACCCCTATGCTATAGTACATGATGATTTTTTGGAAAGAAATTACCTGTGCACAAGTTTAAAGTTGTATTTTGGTGAGAGGTCCAGCCATGTAGTCCTGGATTTGGCTTGAGTAGGCATCCAAACCTTCTTGGGAAAGTAAATTACTCTTCTACATACGTTTCTGTCTATTTTCCAACAAAATTAAAGTTCTGTTTCTTTGCATTTTGAGAAATCTGGGTCTTAATTAGCCTTCTAGAATTTCAGACTTCAAATCTAGGAATATCCCTACATTTGTTTGCAGTAAATCAGATTTTATTTTCCAGTATTCTCAAACAAACTTCAGAAAATAAACAGTTTCTATTTTTCACTAATTTCACTGTCAAATTTTCAATTTTATTTATTTCAGATCTAGGTTTCTTACCGTGGGTTTGCAGCAGAGTAGCCAGCTACATATGGGTTCACAACAGCATCTAGGACATTATTATATTATGTACTTGATGTTGTTTTACCCTTTTTATTCCATGTTTACTACAAAAACGCAAATTCACTGGAAGAAACTGCATTTCAATTCAATAGAGTCTCCACCCAGAAACATTTTAATACAGAAAATCAATTTCACAAACACAGGACTCCCTTCAAAAATATTTATCAAATAGTCAATGACTAATATTTTGCATTAGAAGTATGATATACTTAACCCTGGTACAGTTCACTAAAAAATGTGTGACAGAGTTTCAGCAACTAGTAATATTAAACCATCAGAATATAGCTTCAAAATTCAATGCATATGAATTGCCAACGATGCTCACTGGTTGAAGCTTCGCATAGCATTCAATCAAAATTAATTAGGTTACAGAAAAAAAAACTAACCACTGTCCATGCTCTGCTGAAGACTCTTTGCTCTAAAAAGCCTTTTTTCCTCTTCTTTCTGCAGAACTGTGAATTCCAAGCAGACCAATATTAATATAATGAGCATGCAGAAGTGAACAATGAAATAGTCAGTTTTTGTATCATTAACCTTCAACATTCACATAAAATGCTAAAAGACTTCAAAATATTTTACTGAGGCTTCCTTGGGACTTTTGAGGTCTAATCAAATTTCATCATAATCCTTGAACACAAATTTATGGTAGAACTGGAAACTTGAGGAAAGCAGACAAAAATGTTGAAGTTTCTTGGTTTCTTGCAAATTGAGATCACATAGGGTGATGGGAATTCATTCAAACTTTCATAATGCAAACCTAAATTTCAGATTAATAATGTACATAAAAGTTTGCAGCAAGAATCCCATTCAAAGGTTGATCGGAGGAACCATGAATGGTAAGAAAATAAATGGAAAAAACTGAGTAAAGCCACAAAACTAAACTCTGATGGAAGCTCTAAAGCCAATCCAGGCTTGACTGGAACAGGTTTTGTGGTTAGAGATGTGCAAGGAAGCTTCATTCTTGGAGGATCTCAGTTTCTGGGTAATCATGCTAACAATTATGTGGAATGGACTGCCCTTCTAGTAGGATCACAGACCACTATTAAAGCTGATTACAAAGAAATTGAAATCGAAAGTAACTCACAAATAGTTGTCAATGCTGTTGATCAGGGAAACTATCCTACTTAGCAATTAATATTGGTTCTGGAAGAAATTTTGGTATCAAAAGAGAAACTATACTCCTTTTCAATCTCTCGTTGCTCAAGAGTGCAAAACAAGGCAGCCGATCTGTTAGCCAATTAAGGTACCTCTCAAAGCTATTTCTCCTTGTTAGAAAGCATGGAAGCTAATGATCGGGAATGTCTAGTTGGAATCATCAAGGGGGAGTGTTCTTAATAGATATAGAAGTGGTCTGATTTGCGAATATAAAGTGAGGTGGGCAAGCACTAGCATCATAGTGGTTGTACACTCCTCACATACGTAGCTCTTAATATTGATGGTGGATTGTGCAAGTTATATGATAAGCTTTTTAGGCTTTCTTCCAGTGGCAGTCTTGGTACAATATTTTGTATGGGTGAAGTTGGAGAAGCTAGGATTTGAATATTTTCTGTGGGTTCCAGTTGGTTTATGTATAACAATGCTGAGCACAGAACCTGTTGAGGAGGGGTCCGGTGTTGGACAGCAAGCTGAGGAACATATTCAATTGCTCCTCATCTGTCAATTTACAGACTGTGAAGACCATTTTGCGGCCAGAGGGTCTGGCAGATATTGCTTTGCTTTGCTCCCAGGCTATAATGGCAGATTTGAAAGAGATTCTAAAGGAAATGATTAGAAATATGGAGCTAAGAGACAGTGTTTTGGCACTATTTCTGCCAGCATAGTCACAACTGTAGGAGGTTATGCAGGATTCGAATTGGTATTGCGCAGAGCAGAATGTTAAGCAAGCCAAAGCAAAGATGGAAGGAGATGAGGTGGAGTATTGGGTGCAAATGCTGCAGTCAAATATGAAAGAGCAGAGGATATGAATATAGTAATACGCAATATGTTTGTTTCAGTGCACAAAGGCTCTTTGGAAATAATGAGTGGGTATACAATGCCTTATCTGGAGCAGAGTCTATTTGAGGAGGCCAAATGCAGAGACTCCATTGTGCATGGCTTGAAATTTCATGGTTTGTCTAAGGTGAGTGAGCGATTTGTTGTTGCTAAATTGGAACTAGTCCTGGTGTCTAGTTTAGGTGTATACAACAGAGCTTATGGGCATTGGCATTTCAGGTATCTGGGAGGTGATGCAAGACACAGTGAAAGAAAAAATGTTCATTGACTTGTTCTTGGTTCACACTCTATGTATGTAGATTTTTTGGCATATTTAATATAGTTACAACATTTATGCTTTAGGCTCTGTGACACCCTTTATAAAAGGGTAGCAAATGCAATTTGATGTTTCTATAGTTGTATGCTTTCATATAGTTGGCCTGGGGCACCATATATAGTGTTAGGTATTGCAAGTTTTCACTTCTCATCATGTATAACTGACCTAAGAAAGTTTTCATGGGTTTGTGATGTTTAGGTGGTGTCTTAGGCATTATACTCATACCCCCATTTTGGCCCAAGCACCCAAATTGAAAAGCTAAAAATTCATCTAAGTGTGAATGTTGCCAAGAGTTTCGTAGTATAGAACACCCAATTGGGTATCTCTATTTCAAATTTGAGGAAAATCTGACCAAAATTGTGAAAATTATGCAATTGTGGAATTTTCCTAGTGTCAAGGATGTCGTGTTTCAAATTTGAGGGAAATCCAACCAAAATTGTGAAAGTTATGCAATTATGGAATTTTCCTATTGTAAGGGATGTCGTGTTTTCAAATTTGAAGAAGTTTTGTGGCATAGTTGTAATGTCCCCTTTTTCATGAGCATTGGTGTTTGGAGGAATTGGCCTATTCCTGATCCTCATAGGCTAATGGGACTTGATAAGAGAGTCGTTTGGCAGATACCCAGTTGACTGGTTGTCTCCTTTGATGATTTCATGAAGGTTTTCCTATTCTCATCATGGATATTACTATTTTTGGAAACCTTTTTTATATTATATTACAAAGTTATATTACACTTTAGGAGTTGGTAATATTTTATATTATTATAAAGTGCAATATTAAAATAATAAAATAATATTATAATATTCCTTCTAGAAGCCGACTTGGAAAAGTTCTAGAAGGAGGCCGACCTCTTGAGAAAAAGAATAAATAGACATGAGGAACTCATTGCCAATCATCCAGATTTGAAGAATAACTTGTCAATTTCAGTTGTGGAGCCAAGGGTTTCTGCAGATTGCTTCTTTATCATAAGAAACGAAAACTTCCTATTGATAACATAACTGAGGAAGTGAAATATCTCTTGAAGGGTTGCAAAGTTGAGAAAGTTGCTTCAGACTTTCTACTTGTACTTCAAAGCAAAATTTCATGGCCTTTGGCCAAATTTTGGTTGTATCGCTTTGAGGAATTCTATTGCAAGATTTTGGAGTCATTTTGGATGCTTGGAACTTCATCATTGGGACAATTTCATGTTGCACATTGCTGTTAGAATTACCAGTCTTTTTCAGACTTTACCTACAGCCCTCTAGGAGCCACGATTTTGCTTATTGTGACCACAATAACCATCAATTTTGGTCTTGGGTTGGAGAGCTTGAATTCCAAGGAGCTGGAGACTATTGTTGGAGCTTGATGAGATCTTTAGAAGCTGTTCAATATTTAATTTTCTGAGGTCTGCCATACAGGGGCGACTTGGTCTTGAGGGCACAAATAAATTCATAGAAGTTCATACACACATCTTTGTCTTATGGGTATTTGGGCGATCATCTTCTTGAAGCTTGGAAATGATGTTGATGATAGAAATTGAAGGTTGCAGCTGTTGTATGTTTTATTCTGAAGGTCTGAAAGTTACAGCAGGGGCGGCTAAGTTTGGGTCATCTCTCTTCACATACAAGGTGTTCATTCATTGAATAAATCTGGCCACTTCATCTCCAACACAAGGCGACTTCAACCAGGTTCTTTAATATTGTCTTGCATTTCATTTTAGGCATATATGATTATATGTAAAAGGCTGCCATTTGTACTCAGAAATTGTAAAGTTGCATAAGTGTGGTGCCAAGAGTCTTGGCCAATTTGTAATCAGCTTTGCATTGAATAAACATTGGTAATCAAGGAGAATTTAGAAGTTGTTCAATTGGTGTTGTTATTGAGCATTTAAATATCATATGTACTCAGCTTACTAGTCACTTGGCTGTAGGTGACTAGTTGTTTATAGAAAATCCTTTATGTGCATTGTAATTGTTTAGTGAGAGTCATTTATGCATCTAGATGATAATATAGTCATTATAGAGTTGAATTGTAACCATTAGAAGTTCTCCATTATCGTTGATCAAGCATACTATCAAACTGAAAAAGTTCAGACCAGCAAGCTTAAGGTTGTATGAAAAGTGTTTGACAATATTCCTTGAGTGCAAATTCACATCAAATTAGCAAGGAATATTACAGTAGTGATCAATGAAAATAAATCGCAAGAAAACATAAGTAACCACATAACATAATGTAAAAAGCATAGTTGTATAGACATGTATCAATCAACCATGAGATAACAAGCTGGAATTCGATGACTAGGCTTCATACAAAGGAATAGATATGGAAATGTGCAAGTCTGTTACTGTTTATGTTCCTTTGTTCTGCAATAACAATATATGTGTTTCTACTTTATATTTAGTCTTATGAAATGTCATAGTTATAGTTTTTATGGAGAATAGGTTAAGTTGTGTAAGACAGTTTGAATGCCTTTTTGCAAGAATTTCTAATCCCCTGCCCAACAAACATAGACAAAAATGCAAAGATAAAGTTGTAAGAAGAAACAAAAGCTTATAGTCTATTAATAAAATGCACATTTATAGTAACAAGTGGTGATACAACTGATGCTAATTTATAAAATCCCAAGCATCATTTCTGAGAATCCCCATGTAAATTAAATGTGCATTAATGTTGACAACACCTGAGCTGATGCACGTCATTGAAAACTTGCTATTTTACTTGTCCCTACTCATAATTTATTATTGAGTAAAATTTTCTCATAGCAAACAACAAAAAATTTAAAAATATAGAACACATGCAAAGTTGAAATAGAGATCTCAGACAGATACCAAAGAATACAGAGAGCCCTAAATAGGGAGGTGTCATTGGGTATATCGAGCATATCTGACCAAATGTTTAATATTTTTTTGTGTTATTTTGAAATGTCAACCTATAAGTGTCATTCATTAATATAATGACAATGACATAATATGACATGGGAATGTGTAGTAGGAGCTTCATTTGCTCCAAAATTCGTCAATTCTTAGTACATAATTAAATTGAAGATCCAGAACCAAAATGCAGAAAATGTGTAATGTATTGAGATTCTAATATTCCAACCATTTTTTAAATCTTGCTGTGTCAAGACATGTAAATAAAACCAAAATTTTTTGAACTAGTATACATTGCTCAATAGAAAATATTCTGAGGAAATTTTCATCAATTCTTGGTATTGAAATAACTGTATATACAAATAAAAATACAGCAATACATACTTGCAAGATTCATTTTAACTCGCTCACGCTGTGCTTGTAGATCCAGCATTTGCTACAAATTGACATGTGGGCAATGAGAAATAGCATAAGAGGATAAGAAAATTTGATACTAAGGTTGCAAACTCTTCTTACAACATTGTTTGAGCTCATTGTATAACAGATAAGATATTGCACCAAAATAGATTACAAAAGATGAATAAAGGGAAACAAAGAAGTGGGTAAATCACATCAAGATGCATAATATATCAACTCCTGATCCTTCTAACTGGTTCATGAGTAAAACTGTAGTAAATATCATAGCCAATAGAATTACTAAAAATAACATGAGGATTAAACATTATAGAGACAGCCTCTTTTACTCCATTTTCTTTTATGAGCAGGAAAAGAAGATCAGAAGTGTTCCCTTTTGAGAAAGAAGATAAAAGTACAACAAAGAGCACAATATGTACTGAACTTGAACAAAAAACTGAAGATTTCTTGACCCATTATATGTCACTCCTCGAACAGTTTTTGAATTAAAAAATAAGTAACATTTCAAACATTGTGGGATTTTTTCTTAGTATTGATTTAATATATAGCTAAGTATACAGTGGAATCCAGATCTGCATAGATGAATTAGGAAAAAATCCAACCTTGTTAAAAAACTTTTAAAACAAGTTAAAATGTAAATCTAAAAACAGATTAAAAAAATGTTATAATCAAGCTCAACGATTTAAATGCTGCTTTGATACCATGATAATTTTTATAAATAAAAGGATCTAACCATTTAAGAAAGTAAAGAAAAATTAAGAGATACCAAAATTATCAACTGGGAAACTGTTTGACAGAAGACAATCTCATGTGTATTGAAAGGTATCAAAATTACAATAATCTCACAATTGAAAATCTTAAAGAGTAGAAAGCCAACGAAACATAAAGGAGAGAGTAGAAAGAAGAATCAGCATCAAGTAATGAGACCTATTGAACTCCCTTATAGTGTGTGTCAACTTCCTATGTGTTTGTCGAATACGTAAAAGGAGTTGAAGATTCAAATATTCTCTTAAAGGGAATGTGTTGAGTCCAAAAAGTTACACTCCTATATTCCCTATGGAATAAGTTCTCATGTGTGCAAAAAATACTAAATAGGCATAGGCTAAGGAAACACCAATGACATGTGAAATTAAATAAAAAATATCTACACTTAGACAAATAAAAGGATATTTGAGGCCTAAACCTTGCCCCACAAAAGGTAATACGGAACACATTGTGACTCCATTTTCACTATCACATACAAACTAGAATAGAAATCAAGATAATCATGATTATATTTGGAAATATGGCAAAGCTACACTGGATATACAATACTTATTTTGCTTGCAGAGCACTTGACATTCAATTTAAATACTTCCTAAGTTAAGGAGAGAAGAATACTCAAACAAAGAAATAGGAGGAAAACAAATTGCAGGTGGGAAGAAAATTGTATGATGCTCAGGCTGGCTGACAGCAACAAAGGTGAACCTGAGATGGTCCTGATGGACGGGGTACCTAAGTCTCCTTGAAAGAAGATAATACTGAGGAAGGCTGCATTAGGCTTCATCCCCTCATCAAGTAGGTGAGGAATCTTACCAAATTTCTATAAAAAACAATTTAGTGTTGCAAGTGTCCAAGTTGTGGGAAATTAAACATCTTCAAAACCATCTATTGTACTTTATGAAGGATCATCTGTCAAAGGACATAAATCTAAACCCCAACCAAGAGGGCATCAAAAGATATGCACTGATGAAATGAAGATGTTCCATTAACCAATGTTTTTATTATTAGGAATAAAAGGTTTTGGATGGCTGCTTCCATGCTTCAGGTGTTTACTAAGTTTGTCTAGACTCTAGATGGTTATGGATGGATGATTCAGCATGTGCAAGGATGTGAGGAGGCTCGTTATCTGCCACCTCTGGAACAGGAAGTAGGAGATGACTTCAACATTATGCAATGGGTAACAGATAAGGGATCTAGTTCTTTGGTGGATTTGTTTGGTATGATAATACAAGCAAGGAATTGAAGATTGCTGAATTTAATTGAAAGCAAACACAAAGAAAGTACTAGCAGTTGACTTGAGCAAACAACAAGTTGTGTAACTCCAGGATTCTTTCCAGGATGGATAGGTTTTACAGTTTCTCAGACCTTTTACTGTATTCTGGTCCTCAGAACAAATATGTAAATGTGCTTACAGGGGCTACTGGACCTGATCATCTCCAAATTGGCACATGAACTGAATCTTTCTGCTTGAATAGATACAAAGAATTCAAGAAGAGTAGTAGAAAATATACTGTTGATAAGGGCGGCAGCAGCATCAACTTTAATTCATTGTGTATCTTATATTGCCTCTGGTCATGAATGTCACATATTTACTAATATCAACTTACCCTGACTTGGTCATAAAACCTTATTTTTAATGCTGGACCTACATGATTAATTAATATCTGTTAGTAATGTTGAACTGTTGAACATAATTTGGATGATATATTATGACACCCCTCAAAACAAAAAATACAACTTATATAAATTGCACTTCCCTCAATGTAAAAATTATACAAGCATAATTAAGAGGAGACGGGAACTGATACTGGTACTGGAGATGAGGACAGGTACTGTCATGCCATTTTTCAAAAAACTGGGAGACAGGTACATGGAGACAAAAATTTAAAAAACTAGTTAAATATTTAAATTTAGAAAAAAATACACAATGGCTATGAAACTTCAAAAAATGGAAAATGCTTGAAAAAAATTTAAGATAATATTTTGAAGTACTGAAATAAATTTCAATGAAAACAAATATTAACTATATTGATATTTGATAATCACCATCGTGACATAAACAGCTGAATTCTAAGCCATAATCACCTAGAGACAACAGATAGAACCAAGGCGGCAATGCCATTGTTTAAAAACATGGTAAAGGGATCCTCAGAGATGGCTATATTTTCAATCAATTTATTAAACATTTTGCATGTAGACATCTAAATCCTTTTCATTTATTTTCTTCTTACTAGTTCCTCATTGGGCTTTCATAAGAAAATTTTCTGCTCAAAAAAAGTCATACATTTTAATGGAAAAAATAGAAAATTACAAGTCCTAGTGTATTTCTTTAATCTTTTCAGCTCCTGTCAACCAAATATCAGCATGAGGAAAATAACTTATGTAATTTATGTAATATATCTGAGAAACTTCTATAGAAAGTTTACCAATTTCCAAGGAAAACTTCCAAGAGATGTATAGAGACGCAAAAGAAACTTCGTCTGAAGTCTCCTGACATCTGAAAATGTCCCCATATACATCTCGGAGATGGAAATATGTCCCTGATATGGGAGACTAGTACCAAGGCTCAGTGTTTGAGTCTCCAGGGAACTGTGCAAGTATTGTCTCAGAAAAAGAGTAATTACAAGAAATTAAGGCTTTCATCAATTACAAAGAAAATGCCAAAAAGAACCTGTTTGCTACTTCATTGATCCAATAAATCTAGAATTTATGTGCTCTGCTTCAGCAGATTTGGAACTACTTTTCTCAATTCTTGAGAAATTCATGCTGAATCCTAAATGGAAGTGCATGGAAGAAAACTTTATAATGATGTAATTGGGGGTTCCTTTAGAAGTTATTGACTTATCTAAGATATATAGAAGTGGCTTCTTGCAAGGGCCAAGAAGAGAATCCATAAATGGTAATGCATGAAAATTTCATTTGCAGATAAACTCGCTGTTGCAGCCTGCCATGTTTATAGTCTTCCTGTTAATTTCCTACTGAATCAGATAAAGACAATCTAGAAAGATGTTTGAAACTGCAAGTAATTTAAATTCAGGGGAAGTAGAGGTTTTTCCTTTATCTCATGGGGTATTTGCACTCTATCCAGATAGAAAGGAGGATTGGGGCTTGTGAAGGTGGCACTGCAGAACCATGTGCTGCTAGTTGAACTGACAGTTAAGACTCTAGAATTATTTCTGGAAAACTCATGTTAAGGACCCTTTCCCTCCTCTTGTTGTGATTTACAATGGTTCTCATTTCAACATTCAGGGATTCATTCTCGTGAAAAAAATATGGAACTCTTGATAAACATTATTAGCTTGAATTGAAAAGAATGCTCAATATTCCGAGCACTTTTACAAATTGTTGTTATGAGTATCTTGTGCCTGTGGGAGAATAGTAGCTTTCTTGGTTCAATTCCTATAATTGATTAATTCCATTCAATTCATGCAAAAATAATATGCTTGGTTAAGTTCTTCAACTGATTTAGTTCTGGCTGCTTTCACTTTGCCTTATCTATGTCCACAACCTCTGAGATGATGTCTAGAGTGAAGCTTAACTAATTGCTCAGGAACATCTGTTATTTGTTCCAAAGCTTTTGCCTAGTTTCTTCCAATCACCATGATGCTGAGACTTATTCAAATACCTGAACTTTCTAATCTAATTTCTGGCCAACTCTGGGAATGGAGAATATACAGAAATGAAACAAACATTATATGCAGCATGTAGGAATATCTGATAACACGGTAGTAGATGTCACAATAGGATAGTCTGATTACCCCAATAACTGCTTAAGCTGCCATGCATGCTGCTTATCACAATGCAAATTTGAGATCAATAAGGAGGAGGATGTGAGCTAGCTATGTCATTTACATAATCTAGTAAAAACTCCATGGCTATTGACTATATCCATTCCAATATGTAATCAACCTTGAACATTGAGAGTGAACATCTGACTCTTATGTTGGTTGTAGCAGCCATTCTCACAGATTCTGTGAAAACAGGTACAAAGGACTGAAAAAGGCCCATACTAGAAGGGCACAGGTAGAGAGTAGAGCATCATAAGCAAGTGCTTTTTCATGGATCCCCCCAACCTTACAAGCATCACAACTTAATGTATCATTCATAGCTTAAACAAGAGTATCAACAAAATGAGAAGATGAGTTCTCTAAACAATGCCTAGAAGATACCTATTGCCACCATTAAATTTTATTTGAAAATACTCTCATTGTTACACCCCGATTGTATAGCTACTACTGCATAGGGAAATGCATTGTAGTGATTGAATCTTGTAGATGAATAAAACATGTTGTTCTTGTTATCAAATGAATGTGTCCTATTTAAATGATTGTCTCATTTGCCTGATATTTCTATTGATGTAATTCTTGAATAAATGTCGCATGTAAGTTATGGAATAATGTTTATTCTAACTTTTAAGATGTTTTATGTATACTATCTTGTTGTGAGCATATACTCACGTTGTCATGTCATGGTGTGTAGGTAAGAGGACCATTCCTCCAGGCAGAGGAGAAATATCACTCGCGGAGGAGTTTGGTCGGGTAAACAGTAACGAGTACCAATTGAGCATACACACACACACCCCTTAGACTGAGTAAGCTAAGTCAGTTTGTCAAGTTAAGGGTAAGTCATCCGTAGGCTTGTATGTTGACATTAGGAGTCTTGTTTACTTTTGAATGCATGTATAAGTGATGCTTAACTGTGTAACTGTTCATGATATTACATTACTGGTTAG
Organism: Sequoia sempervirens; assembly: GCA_007258455.2. Classification (NCBI taxonomy): domain Eukaryota; kingdom Viridiplantae; phylum Streptophyta; class Pinopsida; order Cupressales; family Cupressaceae; genus Sequoia; species Sequoia sempervirens. The sequence goes on from VDFB02358134.1 coordinate 146,642,851, forward strand.
GAGGTGGGCATGTATACATGTATATAGTATATACACGTATTTGTAGGTATATTCATATCGATACAAACGTAAGAGGGCAAATGGATATGCTCATACGAGTACATCGATATAATATACTTATGTATACGTGTACATAGAGGAAAAATTTTCATTTTGACGTACGAGTTTAGTCGTCACACGTGGTATCAGAGCCAGGTTTAAACACTAGGAACCTTTGAGTTCACCCTATTTCCTTTATTCCAACATTATCTAATGTTGTGAAAATTCTTGTGACAGGATGGTACGTGTCAGATTAACAGTTAGGAAGTCTATAATCGGCAACAAACGTTACCTGAAAGCCAAGAAGGAAAATGAGGCCATTACTAGAACCATCCAAGGAACCAATCATGAGAATGCCATATGGTTAAGTGACACAGAGACTGTTAGTCATGCTCTTTCTCGAATCAACGAAGTAAAAAGTAGAATGAAAATGGAAGCTACATTTAACCTTTTACCCAACATCTCTCCGGAAAAGTCAAATTCTTTACCACTATCCAGGGACATGCCTTCTGAGGAAAGCACAAGTCCGGCATTCATATTCAAAGATCCTAAAGTTCTCCCGTTGGCCAAGGTTATAACCATTTCGTCGAGTGATGAGTCGGTGGGATACACACCAAGGACTCCACTAGTTGAGAATTGTCCTCAACATCAAATGACAGAGCCTATTGTTGATGAACACCATATCAACAATTCTCTCAACTATGTATCCGATATTAAATCCGATGGGCACTATCCCTTTTGGGATAGAGATGAACAAATGAGAGATAAGAAATTACGATGAGGTAACAAAGGCAGCATGGGGAGCATACCAATTAGCAGGTGAAGCCTCTAATTGGTGGATGAACAAGAAGTTGGAACTTGACATAAGTTCTTGGAAGTTGACTTGGGGAGAGTTCGTAGAAATCTTCCGCAAACGTTGGTTGCCCCAACTCTTCTACGATCAAAAGCCCTCTGATTTTGAGGAGCTAAAGCAAGGGACTATGTCAGTCCACAATTACTAGGAGAAGTTCACTCGACTTCTTCGATATGTTCCAATTTATCATAAAGATGAACAATTCCGAATCAGGAAGTTCATACTGGGAATCAACAATAAAATCGGAAGCAAGGTAAACATGCATGGTCCAACTACCATGGACCTTGTTTATGAAAAAGCTATTAAATAGGAGTAGAAGCTCAAAGCAGATTCCCATCGTCGGGAGAGGAAGGAACAGAAGGACAATGATATGAACACCAAGGTGACTTCAAAGAAAGATGAACCTGTTCGAGATGCTGCCAGATCAAAAGGAAAGAGATCTCGTTTCAACGGGAAGGATTTCTGAAAGGATCAAAAGAGAAGCAACTACAACAGTGGGAACACTAGCATGGCTAGTGAGGGAAACAACAAATCCAAAGAGGTATCCGAGAGAAAAGGACCACCTACGGGATGTTTCCTGTGCAAAGGAGACCACTACGCAAGGGATTGTCCAAATAAAGCTACTGGGAATTTTTTTCCTTCTTAAAAAGCCATGTTCCAACAGAGAATCCATGCAGCAGTTGATGATAGACAAGCAGACTATTAGATAATGCCAATCGAAATAGCAGGTAAATTGTTTGGCTTACCTATCTCTGTCCTTATTGATACTAGTGCAACAAAAAATTTCGTTTCTCCTAGAGTAGCAAATAAATTATCTAGAAAGGCTGGGCACATGGCTACGTCATGGAATGTAGAGTATGCAAACAGTACAAGAGCAAAGGTGGACCAGTGTCTTTTTGAGGCCAACTTAGAATTACCTAGTTTCACCACTGAAGTTAACCTATATGTCACACCACTAGGGTCATATGATGTCATCCTAGGAATGAATTGGTTGTGGAGACATAGGGCCATAGTTGATTGTCAAGCCAAGACAGTTAAATGTCTAGATGACTATGGTAATCAAGTGAATTTGCAAGGGATACCTAGAGAGGTTAAAGTTAGACAAATCTCAACAATGCAACTGTTGAGAGCCAAAAAGAAAGGATGCAAACTCTTTGCAGTAAAGATTGAAGAGTTAGATGATCCTAATAACAAAAGTCCACAGGAGATAGAAGACGGAGAGATTGATGAGTCAGGAATTTCAGATATGGAGAAGTACCCAGTTTTAAGGGAATTTGCTGATGTATTTCTTGAAGAACTACCAGGTCTACCCCCAAAGAGAGTCTTTAACTTTTCTATCGACATAATTCCTCGATCGAAGCCTGTATCCAAGGTACCTTATAGAATGACCACTCTTGGACTTGCAGAACTCAAGGCACAGTTGGATGAGTTGTTGTCAAAAGGACTAGTAAGACCAAGTGTTTCAACCTGGGGAGCGCCTGTAATCTTCGTCAAAAAGAAGGATGGAACAATGCGGCTATGCATTGACTATCGTATGCTTAACAAAGCTATGATAAAGAACAAATACCAGCTGCCCCGAATTGACGATCTGTGATCAAGTAAGAGGAGCAGTTGTATTTTCAAAGATTGATCTAAGGTCTGGATATCACCAGCTTAGGGTTAAAGATGAAGATATCTATAAAACCGCCTTCAGAACTCGGTATGGACACTATGAGTTCACAGTTTTACCATTTGGTTTGACAAATGCGCCAGCAGCATTTATGAACCTTATGAATAGTGTGTTCAGAGATTACCTGGACAAGTTTGTGCTAGTGTTTCTATATGACATTCTAATCTATTCTAGAAACAAAGAACACAATAGACACTTAGAAATGGTTTTACAACGATTGGGAGAGCATAAGTTGTACGGAAAACTTTCCAAGTGTACCTTCTTCCAACAGAAAGTGCATTACTTGGGCCATGTAATTTCAGCCGAAGGAATTTCAGTAGATCCAGCTAAGATCACAGCAATAACTCAGTGGCCTATACTCAAAAATGTATCTGAAGTGAGAAGTTTTATGGGCTTGGCAGGATATTACAAAAAGTTTGTAGAAAACTTTTCTAAAATTGCTTTTCCTATAACCTCTTTACAGAAAAAGGGAAAAAGGTTTGACTGGAATGAGAAGTGTCAAAAAGCATTTGAACTACTCAAAGAGAAACTGACCACCGCACCAATCCTAAAGGTACCAAATCCTAAAAGAAGTTTCACAGTTGTCACCAGTGCCTGCGGAGAAGGACTTGGAGGAGTACTGATGCAAGATAATCAAGTAATTGCATATGAGTCTAGGAAGCTAAAACCATATGAAATGAATTATACTTCGCATGATTTAGAGCTGGCAGCCATCGTCTATGCATTGCGAATGTGGAGACACTATTTGCTAGGAAAACCCTTTGAGTTAAAGACTAATCATAATGGATTAAAATATCTTTTCACTCAACCAAATCTAAATGCTAGACAGAGGAGATGGTTGGAGTTGATCGCTGATTATGATTTCAATATCAGCTACATCAAGGGAAAAGAGAATCGGGTTGCTGATGCATTAAGTCAGAGATGCCACATAGCTTCCATTGTTGCAATTCATATTGATTTCAAAGATCAAGTGCTCTAGAAATGTGCGGAGGATGAATACTACATGCAAATTAAACAAGCACTCAAGGAAAATCCTCAAGACCCAAGGTATGATGGTTTCAAATTTGAACCAAGTGGACTGCTTAGGTACAAAGGAAGGATATATGTACCTAAGTTAAGCAACTTAAGAAATCTGGTGTGGAAGGAAGTGCATGAGGCTCCGTATTCTGGTCATCTGGGAGTAACAAAAATGATGGCTGATGTAAAGCCATTATACTTCTGGAAAGGAATGAAGGGGGGTGCTGCTAACTATGTAGCAAAATGCCTCGAGTGTCAAAGAGTAAAAGCTGAGCATCATCACCCAACAGGTTTACTATATCCACATGACATTCCGGAATGGAAATGGAAAGTGATTAGTATGGATTTCGTGCAAGGATTACCTATGTCAAGGAATAAGCACAATGTCATACTAGTGGTAGTTGATAAGCTAACAAAAGTGGCTCACTTTGTACCTAGAAATCTGACTAATGGAGCACCAGTCATTGCGAGAAAATTTGTGCAAGAAGTGTTTAGATTACATGGTATACCCAAAAAGAACATATCTAATAGGGATGCAAGAATCACTTCTAGGTTTTGGCAAACCTTATTTTCTACACTTGGGACCCAACTAAACATTAGCTCAGCATATCATCCGGAAACAGATGGGCAAACTGAAAGAGTAAACCAAGTAATGGAAGACCTACTTCAAGTGTATTGCATGGATCAGCAATACAAGTGGGAGGACTACCTACCTTTAGTTGAATTTTCCTACAACAATTCATACCATTCTGCAATTAAGATGGCTCCATTGGAAGCCTTGTATGGTCGAAAGTGTCGAACTCTGATAAGTTGGGATTTGAGGATCGAGTAAGTCTTGGACCCGAAATGTTAGCAGAAATGGAGGAACAAGTAAAGGTTATAAAGCAAAGGTTAGCCAAAGCTAACAGTCGATAAAAGAGTTATGCTGATGCTAAGAGAATACCCCGAAATTTTGCCATAGGTGATAAGGTTTTGTTGAGAGTTAAGCCTCATAAAAGCTCCATCAAATTTGGAAAGTCTTCCAAGTTGGCTCCACGATATGTTGGACCCTTTGAGGTTTTAGAAGAAATAAACCCGGTAGCCTATCGAATTGCATTACCACCAGCTCTTGCCCGAATGCATAATGTCTTCCATGTGTCCTACCTTAAGAAGTATATACCAAGTGATAACCATGTTATTGATTGGGCTGCTTTACAGGTAAAGGATCTCGGAGTAGTAACGCTCGAGCCCATTAAGGTGCTTGAGGTCCGAAAGCTTTGCTTGCAGAACAAAGAAGTCTCTCAGTGCAAAGTCCAATGGGACCAATACGCTGAAGACTCAGCTACCTGGGAAGACTATGATGAGATCCAGTAGAAGTTTCCCGACATTCTTGAAGCATTCAAGAATGATGAATAAATTAGTGTTATGTTTTTTTTTATGCTTTGAATAATACCTTCGTTCATCGGGGACGATGAATCATAAGAGGGGTAGTATGTTACACCCCAATTGTATAGCTACTACTGCATAGGGAAATGCATTGTAATGATTGAATCTTTTAGATGAATAAAACATGTTCTTGTTATCAAATGAATGTGTCCTATTTAAATGATTGTCTCATTTGTCTGATACTTCTATTGATGTAATTCTTGAATAAATGTCGCATGTAAGTTATGGAATAATGTTTATTCTAACTTTTAAGATGTTTTATGTATACTATCTTGTTGTGAGCATATGACTCCCGTTGTCATGTCATGGTGTGCAGGTAAGAGGACCATTCCTCCAGGCAGAGGAGAAATATCACTCGCGGAGGAGCTTGGTCGGGTAAACAGTAACGAGTACCAATTGAGCATACACACACACACCCCTTAGACTGAGTAAGCTAAGTCAATTTGTCAAGTTAAGGGTAAGTCATCCGTAGGCTTGTATGTTGATATTAGGAGTCTTGTTTACTTTTGAATGCATGTATAAGTGATGCTTAACTGTGTAACTGTTCATGACATTACATTACTGGTTAGGAGGTGGGCATGTATACATGTATATAGTATATACACGTACCCGTAGGTATATATATGTCGATACAAACGTAAGAGGGCATAATGGATATGCTCGTACGAGTACATTGATATAATATACTTACGTATATGTGTACATAGAGGAAAATTTTTAATTTTGACGTACGGGTTTAGTCGTCACACTCATCCAAATCATTCTTGTCCTTGTCAGCCTCATCATTGTCATCTCACCTAACTTATATCCTTCCTTCCCAATGAGCTTTGAAGTTGATGTCCTCTCAGGAGGTTCCTTTCATCCTCTTCTAGTTGCTACTTTGCTTTTGGTTTCTTATTCTATAGAATACATATAGGAAATAGATTTGCCTCTTCGCCTCCTTAATCAATCGGAAGATCCACTACTATATAGTTAGATGTTCAAGGAATTGGCTTCATAGTGACTGATTTACCTTGAGGTGTAGCAATATTGATTGCCAATGTCCCTATTTAAAAACTATTGGCTTGCCCACAAGTCACTATGTCCTCAAACAACCTACTACGCATATGTCTATTGCATCAAGAAGATTACCAAGCCATGCATACAAAGCTTAAATTCTAAAACATTTGAAACCACCACTAATTGATTTCTTCATTGTCTATATCATATGGGCTCCACAAAAGTGAACAAAGTCCTGTACTAGCCCCCTTCATGTTAGGATCAATCACATGGTCCAATTGGTGGATCTCAATCATCCAACCAGCCTGCTCAACAAGAATCTCAGGTATCTTCATATTCTAAGTATTGTGACCAGTTAGAGGGAAAAAATTTAAGGAGCCCTATACACTTTAAAGTTTAGAAATCTTGGTTATTCTTTTTCAATTTAAATTCTTAATTATACAAGTTTGACAATAATTTAGAAATATTTTCAATTTCATTAAATTTTATTCATTTTATTTGAAGTTATGGTTAATTCTAAAGTTTAAATCAATAATGGTTTTATGAAATCTTGGGGGAATCTTTATTTGCAAATAGCAAACGTATTTCAAACTGGTTGAAAAAAATAAGGTCAATAGGTAAACATTACCCACTAAAACTTTAAATTTCTAGTATGGAAGTGACCCAAGTTTTACCCCCACCAATAGGACTAGAAGTGTAGATGCCTAACTCTACCTTGTGACAATATTATTATACCATTTGTAAAGAAAAGATCATAACTATGGTGAACATTTTGGTAAGTACGACAGTTGGAAAAAACCATCTGTACATACTGATGCCATGGGTGCTTTTGATGTCAAAAGCAAAAGGGATATACGTTACATGCAATATTATATTCCTTTATTAAACATGTTTTCATTCAATAAACCATGAAAAAAGCATATTATGCACAGCAAAACGCAATAACCAAAACCCTCAAAAGGAGTAAACTTTTTCAAATGATGGAATTTGTAAATTATGCAGCACTCTGGAATTTAAGATCTAGATGGAGGGATCATGTCTAGCTCAACGATATATTGGTGCTTTGTTATAACTTATAAGTTATTACTCATGTTTATATGCAATATGTCAAAGCCTAAATACTACATTTTTCAGAAGTTGATAGCTAGGGTGAGACCTAAAAATGATTAGGCATCCTGGATGACTACAATTGAATCCAGTCTTAAAGTTCTCAGATGGCTAGTTCTTTGTTGAAAAAGGCTTCCTACCAAGCACAGGTCAGTCAGGATAGGTCTTTCGATAAGGTCTGTGTTCAGTGTGGCTAACAAAAGAACCTTAAGCAGAAATTTAGGGAGTTTAAGCCAATGACTTCCAAGACGGCCTAATCTTTAGTAGGCCTATTTGGTGAACTCTGGTTTTGTTGATGGTCTGTGTGGATGCTTGGGTCTGTAATCCAGCTTTGTGCTCTCTTTTTTTCTTTGGGAAATAATAGAAAAAGAAACATCTTTTTCAAGATAAAATCCTACCATGTCAAGGTTCATTACCTGTGCAGTTGGAGCTTCTTTCCTTTGTCCTGTTAACCAGCTTATCCACTCAACTGAATGTTTTTGCCAGAATACAACACATTAGAACTTGTATGCTATCAAGTCATTCACTGTAATCATAATACAATACATCTTTTATGCCAAACATCATCAAGATGACACCAGGATCAACTTAAAAACAAAATCCACTGCTAGAAGAGTTCATAAATGTAAAATAAGACAGTTTTAAACTTTAAAGAATAATCAATATTTTATCCATCAGCAATCTAGTTTTTCCAAGCTTTTAGAATCAGATGTGATGCCAACTTAAAAAAATTCCAAATGTCAAGATGTCAGTTTATCTACCTATGGAAGTTGATATTATTAATTATGAGTTATACATGTCTGGAATTTATGGATACTGGACAAAACAATTTCATTTCCTGACAAATTTTGGAGGCACAATGCATATAAATTCAATGCAGAAAACAGGAAACTGGACTAAGCGTTGAGACATTATCTATCAGAGAGAACTCTTGTGGCTATCAATAGAAGGAAGGCAGCTTCCACAAATGAGGCATTCTTGCACGTCATTTGAATTGTAACTGTGTGATCTGCCCAGGTGTGCCCAAGAGACAACGCACTCAAACTTGTTTAAATATGTTATTCACGGAAACAAATACAAGAGTAATAGTGTGCAAGCACAAAATTGTTTAAATCTGTTATGTACAGAATACAAAAGTAATAGGATGCAAGCCTTACTCAGAGTGCTTAAAAAACAGGAGATTCAAGAAAGAGAACTCACCATGTTAGAACTGTAAATTGCGAGATTGTATTATGTAAATATTTTGTATAGGATTCTAGAGCTCCGATGTGTTACAAGATGTCTATCTATGCTATCTTATTATCAACATTCATACAATCTATGAAAGAATAGCCATGGTACACTAACATTTAAAAGTGACAGATGAAGGAATATCTTAACAGTTTCAGAAAACACAACCATTTGCCTCATTTTGCCTATTTTGTCATTCTTTGGAAACATTGTGGATGGCAGTTATGGAGTTGTGAGGTATAAATGAAAAAGAGTTAGGGCACCACCATATGCCCACATGTTCCATGAGAGGTCTTCAAACTTGGTTAAGATGGCATATGGCATGGAATAGTGCCATTGTCCAACAAGTCAATCAAAGTATCAGATTATCCTAGAGCAGTTGGTCTTTCATGAGAAGGAATTGTCCCTATTGCAACAAGTTATTGAACAAGAAGTGGAAACTGATTTGCACCTTGAACTTCTATTAATAATGTTCATTGACAGGTCACATGACCCACTTTCACAATCTGATAAAGGGTATCTCTTTATTTTGTGCATTTTCCTCTGGCATCAATTACTTAATCCACTCCTACTAAAGTGTTACAATTAGGATTGGTTTCTGCTAGCTAAAGTGAATATGCAACATCTGGTGTGTTGGAAAGTAAAGAGTACAATAGTATTGCATTAACTACTAGATGCAAACAAAGATAAGCTAGAAGATTCCACTTAATAGTCTATAAGCCATATAGAAGGGAGGAGATTTTGCAGTGAAGTCATGCGAGTCTTTCTTTCTACAAAAGAAACCACTGTCCATCACCAACCTGAAAAGTGTGGCATTCGATACTGATCACAGCCATACTTGTATTTGACATTAAAACTCATGTTGAATTGGATGCACCTACAATTGAATATTTTGAATGTGCTCTGTTAGTCCCTAAAATGCTTCATGACCATTTCTTGTGGTCTCCCTGAGTATTCTCATAATTCCTAGATTATTTGGCTACTTTGAAATATGCTGCAAATGACTAATAATAAGCTACTTCAAGGGGGCTAGTTCCATTAGTCTTCAACAAGAACAGAATTCACAATATGATGCTAATAAACTAACCACTACCTCCTATATACCATACTTATGCCATGAAAGCCACTCAAGCCAACCTAACTACCTATATAAGACTATATAAATGATCATATTACTCAAGGGTTATGCTAGCTAACTGTTGGCTACGAATAACCCCATGCACAATATAGGTTAAAGACATAGCAGATAGGGCCCATGTCTCGACATACAATGATGTAATAATCACCCTTTTTATTTATTTTGAAAAAACTTGTTAGCTCAACAGAATGAAAATGTTAAACAACTTTCCTTTCCACTTTCTAATCACTAAGTTCCCAGTGTGGTCGAGGTGAAAGCATACATTGTACAGGATTACAATTATACTTGAAAAGAGCAGCTGAAAGTAACATCCACTTATCTAGTGGGGTTAGTTGGGCACATCCACTTTGCAGTGGGAAAGCATATACAATAAAGAAATGCTAAGCTCTTCCACTTCTCAATGGTGAGTGAGTACAACCAATAAACAACTCTTCCACTTTTCAATGGTGAGTGAGTACCAGAAAGCCACTTATTCAGTGGGATGGCAAGAGCCACTTATGCAATGGGGTAAGTAACAAGTAACAAGAGCAAGATCACTGGTGGTACTGCCACCAAGTGTTACAATGTTAGCTCTTACAATTCATTTCAAACCAAATGCATATCTACTATTACAAATATTAGTGTGGTGTGAAGCTGATTAAAGCACCCCAAATGAACCCCCAACTCAGGAAACTAACCACCCAGCATTGTAAGAATAAATATACCTTAGAAGATGGCAAATGAAAGTCTGATATAAGTCTAAAACTTCGCTGCAGCAGTCTGGACAGCAAGATAGATGACTCAGGAAACTTCACCAACCATATTAGCACTCAAACAGCAGTGCCATCTCACACCCAAACTCATGAAAAGAGTGTATCATTATTCTGGAAAGGGTATCTCAGACATTTGCAAGTCTGAAACCACAGTTGCAGTAGGTAGCAACAATTGTACGGCACCCTAAAAGCACTCCAAACTCCACACTCAACACTCTTGCAATCTGAACGGGAATCACACCAAAATGTAATGCTAAAACACATCAAAATAGTCCATACTGGAAAACCCAAACTGAAACTTCAAATCAGCTTCAATGGTGATTCTTGACTGGAATCACACCACAATCTAGGGAATATCTTGCAATTCCGAAACTAGAAATCTATGAGGGATTTCATCATCAAAGATTGAAGAGAACCAAAGACATTTTGGCAGGATAACATTATCATTCTTCATCATATCCAAATGAGCCCCCAACACCTCCCCCAACACCTCCTTTTATAGCTTTTTTCATTGTTTTTTCCTGAAAAAGCACTTTATTGCTTTTTCGTTGCTTTTTTGAAATAACATTTTTTTTGCTTTTTTCCTGCTTTTTCGAAAAAGCATTTTTTTTTTTTTTTTTTTTGAAAAGTGTTTATTGCTTTTTGTTGTTTTTCCCAAAAAGCACTTTTTCTTTAAATTAAATTATTCATTATGTGCAAACATTTAATCACCTTTTCCATCAAATTCCCTTTTAAAATAAAATAAAGCCTTTTTCATGTGCAAGACCCCCTTAATTTTCCTTGGTATCCGAATGGGGAATTAAAATACCTTTTTGAAAACATATTACACTTAAGTTATCAAAAATAATAATAAAACATTATAACTTAAGTGAATTATTTAATTATTTCACCCCAAGTTGCTGAAAATCCCGAAACACATTGGAATCCAAATTTGACCATGCTAATATGATACTGAAGTAGTAGGTGAATAATAGAAGCCAATTTGATGACTTACAATAAATAGACATGCTCTCCAAGAAGTTTGGAGAACACCCCAAAAGTCAAAAAACATTTCAAAGAGTTTCATTCAAGTCAATATTGCCCATAGAGCTCATTGCCAACAAAAGAAACCTTGTAACTCCAAAAATACGTCATCCAAGAACTTTGGAGTTCTCCCAACTCTCCTAGAAACTTACAAAAAACCCCAGAAGTTGGCCAATGCTCACGAAACAACAAAAGGTAAAAATGGGGATATTACAATCCTCCCTCCCCAAAGATTGCTTGTTCCCAAGCAATGCCAATTCATGCACTAATTGATCTCAAATAAAACTCAATGTGATTCCAAGATCCCACATAGGTCTAGGAGGTTTGTTGCTCCTACTTGGAGCATTGTCCTATTGGGAACCTGCAAATGAAACCTCTTGAAGTCCTCCTGTAAAAAGAGCAACCAACCTCAATAAGATCTCAGTCAACTCCTTGGGGAATTTTTCTCCACATTCATGAATTTGTGGCACCATACAAACAAATTCGAGAGAGTTAATGCTAACTTCCTCATTTTTAACTTCCTGCACTCCAACATAATGGTTATAACTGTAAAGTAATATGTTGTCCAAACCATAAGTGCAAGCCGACAAATAAAAATAGCAACTATTTGGTGCCTGAACACTCATCCAATATTGAACCTGGTCAGCCAAACTTGTCATTCTCTTCATCTGAAGCCATAAACTAATCCTTTCAAGAGGGTGAATGGACTGAAAATGCATAAATCTGCAGCTGTTCAAGTCTAAATTCATCAATGGGCAATCTGATTTTTTCAAAATTCGTCATCCAAAAAGAAGAGTATTTGCTGCAACCCTGAAAATCCTTAGCCAAAATGAAATTTTTTATCATTCCCCTAGCTGAAAACAACCCACCAAGAGTCACCAACTCAAAAGAACTCCCACTTTTTCTTAAAATCCTCTTCCAATCCCATGCAAGAACACAAATGGATTCATGAGATGGATGTATGCATGGGCAACAACAACATTATTATTGCATTCTTGAGTTAAAACTTCCCATGGTATACACCTCCCATCATCATTTGTTCCCAACAACCTACATTGATGATCTTGGGTAAAGGAAATTTTCCCCAATGTGACTCCACCATGCTAGGGATGCACCACATTCAACATGTGAACCTCATCAAGAGAAAATTTGGTAACGTTTCAAGTCTTCACACAAGGGTTCACCACTCCATCATCATCAAAATCAACATAGTACCTCTATCCTCGCATTGAATCCACAAGGCTGACCCTCACACCATAATGGCCTAATCCAACATGAACCACCATAGGAAGCAATTCAACATAAGATAAATGTTCTTCCATCACGTTGTCAACATACCTCTCAAATAAAGGATTAGGAATTGATAGCTCAACTCCCATATCAAATAGGGGGTTATCATATGTTGACTCAACACCCACTTCAAAGATAGGATTATCAAGAATTTGGAAGTCATTCCTTTCCTCTTGCTCAAACCCATCTTGTTGATCCAAATCTACACATGCAACTTTTGATTTCTTTGGGAAACCCTCTAAATCAAACTCCTCTTGAAGACTATCAAGCTCATCAGTTACTTGCTTGATTTCTTTAGCTCTCTGTTCATTCTCTTGCTCCCTAAAAGGTTTTGTATCAACTAGCTGACCTTCTACCTCCATTAGTGCCATTTCCGTATTTTCTAACATGTCTTTTGTTGAATCAAGCTCAAGAGTAAGCTCATCAACCTTTATCTTCTCTTCTTTGAATGCACTAATTGCCTCCTTTGCAAATTCGACGGCACAATCTCGATCTCTAATGAAGTGTAAGTACTCTGATTTGACTGTCTCCAAAAAGTCTTTGATAAGTTGCAAGTTTAAAAAAGTAACTCTACCCTCAACACCTTTGTGCGGGAGGATTTCAAGGATCTTGTGAGTGCTGTCCAAACTTGTGAGGACTTGAATCTCTTTGTCATTGGTCACCAAGAGTTGATTGGTAGTGACTGAGAGTTATGTGAATTGAAGATAATGCCAGGAAAGAATGGATTGCAAATTACATGTACAAGTTGCAAATGAAAAGAGACTGAAGGTAAATGCAAAGATAATTAAATTCTGATTTATAACAGTTTGCAATTACATTACTTATTTAAATCAGATCAGCATTCCTTTTGCAACACAATATGTTCATACCCAGAGTCCATGGCAATTGAATACAAGTCTGAAAATGTTCAACAGCAGACCTGGAAGGTTGTATCAGCAATTCTGGAAATTACTACAGCAGCTTAAAACCCTAAAGTAAGTCGATTTGCAGCTGATGACACATTCTCCACCAATCAAATGATATAAATCTGTGTCAGACCCTTAGCCACCCTTGATGAAGGTGAAAATGTGCCCAAAGCTAAGGCGTTTCAGCCTGGCATTCACTCGCCTCCCTTGCAGCACTGTACGGCCTGGCTGTAGGTGCACAGTACGGCCTGGTACTCAGCAATTGTATGGCCCAGCAGGTATATGAAAGCAGATTAATAATCACCAATGATTGTTCCTTGAAAGATACGCAAACAGCTCTTCAACCCCTTGTCTAAACTTCAGAATCTTTCGTCAATGAAGCACAATTATGACTATTGGATGTAGCCATCACAATATGCAGCCTTCAAATGATATCTCACACCCTCAGGTAGCTGAACAATGAAGAAGCTACGCTCTCCAATGCCTTAGAATGCAGAAACCCTGGTTTCTCTTCTTCTCCTCAAGAATTCTTCAAAAGCTAAGTGTCTAAAATGATTGAATGAATGCTTTTTTCATTTGCTTTTGATGGCTTATATACTCTTCAAGAACTAGGTCGACCCCCAAGATGCTTTTTCATCATTAAAATATATTTTAATATTTACTTTTGTTGTTGACTTTATATCTCATTAATTGGGCGCCAATATGAAGATACTTTATAACTTGTCTTTAATCGTTAAATGGCCCCACTTTTAATGAAGTCAAAATATAACTTTATGATATGTACCTTTTAATAATTAATTATTATTAAAGCTAAACTTTAATAATAATTAAAAATAACATAACTTCATTAAAAATCATTATTTTTTGACTATGTTTGAACCAGGAGGTCAACCATTGCATCCACTATGCATCCAAGTGCCTTTCCAAAAATAGAAACACTGGACTCCATTAACTAGGTGACTTACTATAAATAGTAAGTGTGCACAACTGAATCCCAAATCACTCCCAAAGGCCAATCCTGAACAACACCAAGCTCCGGAGAAGAAAGACACCACCAAGTGCCACCATAGAACCAGATATCTGCCACACAGGACCCTCTAACCAACTCCATTAGCCTACGAGGGTCAGATAATAGGCTAAACCATCAAGAAATTGAAACAAGCTAAAAAGGGGACAATACAAAACCCCATCATGAAAATATGCCTTGGCTAGTATCAAAACATTGCATACCTTGATTTCATACCATAAGTCAACCAAGGAAGACGTCTTCTAGACGGTGAAGTCTTCTTGTATCATAATATTCCATGGGGAAACTTCTTCTACCTCATCAATTCTTTCTTCTTTATCAACTGGTCTTCCAGGAGGATTACCAATAAGAATCTTATCATGCTTAATCACATGATTTTGCATATCATTAGGGTTAGATCTTTGATCTTCATTCGAAGCTTCATGTAAATCAAGAAACTGATCATGGGGGGAATCCCTCTTTATTTGCATGACATCAACAATCTTTGGTGGTCCCTCAACTGAACCACTCGACACCACCTCATGTTTGAGAACCACACTTGGATCCCATATCCTTCTTTTTTTTACCTATGTTACTAGAATCAGGAAGTGTCTCAGCATCCATTACAAAAAGTGGATTATCAAAAGTTGACTATGCATCCATTTCAAAAAGTGTGTTATCAACACGCTGAAAATTATTTCTATCCTCTAGCTCAAACCAGTCTTCCTATTGATCCAGACTTGTACATACAACTTCTGATTTCTTTAGCCCTTTCCTCATTCTCTTGCTTTTATGAATTGTTTTGTAACATCTAGCTGATTTTTTGCTTCTAGAAGTGTCATTTGGGCACTTTCTAATGAATATTTTATTGATTTGAGCTCAAAGGTGAGCTCATCTACTTCCTTCTCTTTTATTTTCAATGCATTAAGGGTCTCTTCTGCAAATTTGATGGTATGATCCTTGTCTAAATGCAAATGTAGGTAATCTGATTTCATTATTTCTAAAACATTTTTGACTGTTTGTCAATCTGCAAGAGTGGATCCTCCTTCAATGCCTTTCTATCTCTTCTCAGCTTGGGCTTTCCAAATCAGATCTTCCATGAATTTCCGTGTGTTATCAATTCTTGTCAAGGCTTGTACTATCTTCTCTTTTGTTACCAAAAATTGATTCTTCAACTCTTGCAATTCTCTAAGCCTTTAATCTAAATCAGCAAAGTAACTTTGCTCATCACACTAAGAGCTCATGCGTCTCTTCAATTTTTGAATAGGCTTCACTTTCTTTTGGATAATCTTGGAGCTCCCTTTCAAGTTTGGTCATAACTTCAAAGATTTATGATGTTCTCTTCTCTTCTTCCTCAAGCTCTATTGTCTCAATTTCTTCTTGGTTATCCTCATCACTCTATTCAAATAGACATGGGATGGAAGTCACTAATTCATCTTCTTCCTCATGCTCCATTGTCATATATGGTTTCAAATTTTCTTCACATCGGTTAACAACAATTTCAGCTAACAAATTTGCAACTGATAAAGAATCTTGGTCATCTTTTCTCATATTAGCCAATAAAACTGATAAGAGTGGATGGGGTACCCGTACACCATCACTCCCATTGACCATCAAAGACATAATTTTCTGCATTGTTGTTACAATATTTTCAGCATGATAACTTCTGACAGCAACAAAGAAATGGTGAAACATTTGGAGTATTAGATCATCACAATCAAGGTTAATCATCACCACACAAGATCTAATATTTGCAACAGTTTCTAGAATTCTTACTCTCTTGGCAAAAGAAGGATGTCTAGTATCATCCAAACCATGGAAACTCTCTACAATCAGCTGAAATACTTCATTATGTCATCATTGCACAAGACTTGAGGAGCGGTAATTCTTGTAAGTTCACTAGTGAAGATGGTGACTACAAGTTTCACATCTTCATCTGGGTGTTTCATAAGTTCTAGCTTAACCAAAGAATTCACAGTAGAGACCACGACAATTTGCATCTTCATAGAATAAAGCTGATCTATTTTAGATATACAACTCTCCACTTCTTCCAGAATGCAAAGTAGATCAGCTTTTGATTGAGGTGGGTAATCAAGTCTCTTGTTTCATAAAGTTTCTTTCCCAATTTGAATGCCATGATTCACAAGAAGGTGAATACCAAATTTCTTAACTTTTCTATCACAACTGAATGGAGTGATGAACACAAGCAACTATTGAAACAATGTTATGCAATTGAAGAATCTACAACCAAGGTTAGCTTCCCAACAAGCTGGCAAGATCACCAGCTCTGATACCAATGTAATAATCACCCTATATTTTTTGAAAATTTTAACTAAAATAAACTGCAATGCAAAGTCCATTCCACTTTTCGATCACCTAGTTCTCGAGATGGGCAAGGTGAGAGAATACAGTTTTTTCAACCACACTATTAGAATATTGTCATTGATGTCAAAGGTGTTTGAACGAAATCATATGATAGCCAAAGGCCACTAATCGCTATCCAAAGTAACTCAAGTAAAGGATCAAATCAAAAGACCAAAAGACAAGTTTATCTATCAAGAGGTTGGTGCCTCATACTTGAGAGGTTGGTGAGTCTTATTGAGGGAGATTGGTGTCTCATATTGAGTTGGTGCTCAAATGTTGGGGATTGGTGTCTCCAATAGGTTGGTGCCTACAAAATTTGTAAGATATTTCTATATAAAGCAATATTTTTCTGTGGTTTTTTTTAAAGCAATATTTTTCCGTGGTTTTCTCCCAAAAGCGTTTCCATGTAAATCTTGTTTTTCTCTTGTGTTATTATTTGTTGTTATTGTGAAATTGAGGTTATTGTGGTTGTTAATTTAAAAAAGGTAAACGATAGTCTTATACCAATTCATCCCTCCCCGACCCTTTCCCCCTCCTCTTAGTATAAGCTTCTACTCATCACACACAACCAACTAGAATGCAACAACTTGAAAGTAAATGCACTAGGCGGCAAGCCGCCCAATCTCACTTCTTTAGTGGAGTGGTACACGACTGAAAGGAAAGAACACTACACGCTTATTCAGCGGAGTGTACAATACAATGAAAACAAACACTTCACACTTATTTAGCAAAGTGCAATTACAAAGCTTCCACATATTTAGTGGGTAACACATTCAACACTCTCCACTTATTCAGTGTGGTAAATACAATATTTCCACTTATTTTGTGGTATGAGTACATACATCCATGAGAAATGACCAAGCCCACTAGTGGTACTACCATCCAGTGTTTTACAATGATATATTTAAAGCAATACAACTCATATAACTATTTCATCACTCCATAATAAGCTAAATAACATGGATAATCAACATAATCAAGAACCCAACAAATATAATACCTCAGATAAATGATAATAAGGCTAATGTAAGTCTTGTAAAACTTGAACCTTGCTGGTAACGAGGGCTGATCAAGTCTAATAAGACTATAATCACTTAGCACACACTCCAAAATACAGATATACTCCTTCCAAACAGCAAACCCACACCATATGTCTTTGGCATGAAAGAGCATTGCTAGGCACCCCTAAACAGTGAATAAACTCTTCTAGAACTGAGGTGTTTGGATTTCTAGCTCACACGCCTTCGATTTGGCATGTTACAGCCTTCAATGAAGTGGTACATCTCCCTGAGTCATCACTTATCTCCATAATAAATTCGGCCAGCCAGCAATCTCCCTCTTGAACGGCTAGAAAACAAAGGTAAATCTGATGTGAATCAGACCTCTACAACAACAGCAATAAATAGATGCATTCATAATAAGGTACAGCCAGCATATAGATATGGTGTGGCTAGCATAGCACCCTCACAATCTTCCACAAATCACTCCAAACCCATCTAAAATGTCATGAAGATCACACCAAAATGATTAGCATCATTAACACTTCAAAATACATCAAAAGAATTCATCCTTCAATCACAAACTGTAAAAACTTCATTGGAGGCGCATCTATGACTTCTGTATGAAACCACCAAGACCAACTACGGGGTTTTTGTCTCGGAAACCAGTAATTTCAAGAGGGTTTTCATCCTCAAGAAATTTGAAGAACACAAGTTCTCTCCATATGCAAAAGAAAATAGCATATCATGGCTAACACTCCAAATGAGCTCTCAACCTCCTTTTATAACTTTTTTGGAGGGAAATAACAATAATTTAAAATAATTCATTTTTCCCCCACAAAAACATTTTTGAAAAATAATTAATAATCCACTGTGCAAAAGATCCCCCATGAATAGGCATCCAAGTTGATGCACAACTTAATACCTTTTTAACGAGTTATTACACTAAGTTGTCTTTTTAGTATTTTTGATATTAGACAACTTAAGTGAATAATTATTTAATAACTCAATAATTTACCCAAGTTGCAAAAAGTATCAAAATGATACAGATGCAATTCTAACCATACCAAAGTGTTCCTAAAGTCATATGACTATGAGCTAAAGCAACTAGGTAACTTTCTAAAAATAGCAAACTTTTCCAAGAAGTTTGGAGAGCTCCTAAAAGGTCAAAAATTGATTCCGAAAGAACCAAAAGGCTCACAAACGCCAACTAAGCTCATTGCCAAGAACAAAACTTCCACTAGACTAATCCTGTGCTCTCCAAGAATTTTGGAGTTCTCCCTTGCTCATCAATTAGCCTACAAGAAAACTTGGAAAATAAACTAATTGGTCACAAACCAATTATTCTTGAAAAGGGGACATTACAAAAAACTTTGTAATGGAACTAATTAGCTTTTTACATTTGCTTAGCATTGATGAGTGACAGCTTAGGGATTGCTTCCAATGTTTGGTATTTAACCTAGCTAACATCTATGATAGCATTCCTATGATTTGCTTCACAATTTGTATGACATTAGAACGAATATGGTTGCCCAAGTAAAACATGATATTCCTCTAATGGTGCTACATCACAAAGGGTTGTATCTTTAAAAGCTTTGATTTCATAAGCTAGGTGGCACTAATGAGTGACACACTTCTCAAAACCTAAGCTAAACTTTCAATACTATATGTTTGTGGGTGATGCATCATCTGCAGACCCAAGCTTCAATCTCTTTCCGAAGGAATCAAGTTCTAGCTACCATCATCAAAAATGAAGTGAAAGAATTATCCATTAACCCACATTTCATAATGCAACAAACATTTTGTTTTTCTAGATATAAATTGAAAACAAAGGCAACATTGCCAGTTGCTACCATAGCACTTGGGTCATTGTCCATAATCTATTTACCTTTGGTTTGTGCCCCTATAGTAAAGATGAATCATTCCATCTATGCAAGCTAAGCTTGAAATTCCACATTGGAGTACCCATCGGAATTGTGTACTACACACTACTTTATATTCTTTGATTTCATCTTTTGTTCTTCAAATGGTGAGTTCTTCCGGTTCAGATGCAAAGATAATTTTTCCTGCTTTGAAAAATGTTTGACTCCAAACTGAGAATTCTTATTTTGAGATTTATCCTCAAACTCAAAATCTTCATTCATAGACTTATGCTTGGGTTTCATGTCAAATTTGCAAGCAAACCTATAGGCTTCTCCTAAAGAGGAAACATGGAAGGAGTCCATGTCAGTCTGCACATAAAATCTCAATCCTAACATGTACTTCAAAATGAATTTTTTATGAACTCTTGAATGCTCAAATTGGAAGTCAAACTATGGACTATATGAGTATTCTTGAATAGACTAGTCACAACCTTGGCAAAGTTGGGAATTCCAATATATCGATTCTCATCATTTCCAACTAGGTAATAGGTTTCTTTCAAAGCTTCTAGAAAACCGGTTTAGGTATCTATAGGCATAATGTCATCCATGTTGACAAAGCAATAGGTAGTCCATTTTTTAATTAATGAAACACAACAAAGTGCAAAGATAATATTTACTTGATCAAACTAGTGATTAACCACATAATAATAACAAATAAGTTTATGTTGGTTATCTACAACATCTACATCTAGTTTACCATCAAGTTAAGGGATATCTAGATTGACTTGTTGTAATGCCCTTCCCATTTGCAGCCTAGAGATGACTAGATCTCAGCATTGTTTTCCGACTATGTATCAAGAGATGCATAGGTTGTGCTTGTGCTTTTTTCTTTGGGTGTTGATCGGTGTTTTAGCTTCACCATTTTCATTTTGAGTTTTGTTTGTGGCTTTGGTTCTTGCTTTGCATGGTGTGTTCGGACCACCCACATGTTTTGAGATGAGGTTCCTCAACATGTCAATTATTTGTGTTTTGTATGATTTTATGTAATGTTCCCATTTTAGCCCTACGCTCTTCTTGAGGATTTAGCCTATTTTCGGAAACTCGTAGGCTAAACAGAATTGGAAATTAGGGTTTCCACTTTTAAATGCAATTTTGAAGGCTTGCATGTGTGTTTTTCTGACGCATGTATAGTGGAGCTTCCTGGGTTTTTGGAGAGCTTCAGGATGAGGTAAAATGCATGTTAAAATAATGACATGCAATTTTGACTGATACCTTGCATGCAGAAAAGGTTTATGCATTTTTCTAGGTTTTTAGAGACCTCCAAGGTGATGTGACATGCATCTGAATTTGACATCCTTTCCGAGCACTTACTATTTATAGTAAGTCATGATCGCTACCCGATTTGTGCTCAAATGATATTTGGAAACACTTACTATTTTTAGTAAGTCTTGATTACTGCTCAGTTGGCATACAAATGAGGTTTTGCAAACTTACTATTTATAGCAGCGTGCTATTTTGGTAAGTCTATTTATAGCAGTATCATTCTAGCAATAGCTCAATCTTCTACAGTTCACTTTCTATTTTGGGCAGTGTGGCTGATCAGTTTGGCTTTCTGTTGAGTTTGTAGTGAACTTACTATTTTTAGTAAGTTCATTTGTGGCAGTGGCATCACCATCAGATTGGTTCAGCTCGGCTAAAGTCAGTTTGCTATTTAGCAGTTTATCCATTGTAGTTTGGGCGTTGCTCATGGCTACCTCCTTGGACTGAGTTCCAAACTTCCAATTTTCATGTCTTAGAGTTGTACCCCATGCCTAGGCATGATAACTTCAAGTTGTTTTAAAGAAGGGGACATAAAGGGGGTCGACTATATGTGCATTTAATGTTTATTGTTGCAACTTAAAAGTGGACATTAATATTTTATTAATGTTTAAATATCTATTCAAAAGTGGGACGACTTGGAGAAGAATATTAAGAGTTTAAATATTTTAAAAATGCATTTTGAGGTGGACGTCCTTTGGAGAAACTGAAGAGATTCTTGGTTGGAGCTACATGTTGATTCATTTGTCCATCTAAGCTTATATATTGATGCGTTGAGAAGAGTTGTTTATCTTTGGAAAATTATTGTAAAGTTATGTTGTTGGACTGAATCTAGAACCTGGCTAAGGGGTAGTTTAGCAAACACATCTTTCTTCGGGCCTGAAACTATGGCTTCCTAGAAATTTTACTAAAGACCATGCTTCATTCAGGAGTGTGGATAGAGCTCGAATGTTGATTTCAATTACAAGTAGGTTGCTGATTTATAATCTGTTTGTACTGCTGATGTCAATGGCTAAAGCGAACTTCTGCTGATAGCTTTGCCTCTAAATTTTATATCATTATGGGTACTAGCCCATGTTGTTTCTCTATGGAAGGCGCCCATTTGTGCAAGGAATCAGATTTTATTACTGAGTTTCTGATTTTTTAGAGAAGGTCGACCCTTCTTGGAGGTCATACCATCTCTAGCAAGTTGCATTGGAATTTGTGTTGTCTATTTCAGCTGTGTTTGGCACAATTTCTCAGTTGGTGGTTGGACACCATGTTTGGAGGCTTCATTTGACTACTGTTTGAAACTTTCCAGAACTGTATTGAAGGAGTTACATCCATTTTGGTGATTTTCTTACTTGCTCGTCTGATTTTCTGTATTCTCTGTTTTTTATCAGACTTGTTAGTTTTTTATATAACATTGTTTTGAGCTTCATTTCCATATCTTTTTGGCATTGTAAATGTTAGAGGTTGATTACTCTAACTGTTGATAGAATTTGGAAGCATATCTTTCTTATTTGCAGTTGTTTAATTCATTGTAAAGCTGATTAGTAGTACTAACAGCTATTTATTTTATTTGCTGCAATTAGTTTAAAATTTCATACTCCCACGATTGAGTGGTTGAGTTTAAATAATCATCTTTCTTTAATTGTAAATCCCCCCCACACAAATAAGTGGTTGTGAGGACTATTTTCCCCCCACGAGAATAAGTGGAAGAGTGGATTTCATGGTTGGCTTGCCGCCTTCTAATTTGTATAATATCACCCACTAAATAAGTGGAGTATTCCCACTGCTTGTGGATGCCTGCCACAGTAGATGAATGTATCTTTAGTTCTGATTATTACTAATGATCCCCATGCCATATGCTATCACCTCGCCCTCATTGGGATCTTGGTGAACATTCTTGGCAAGGGTTACCTTTCAAGCTGATTTGTATTTGGAGCTAACGCTAATCAATGATTTGATGCTGGTTTGTGTATTCAAAAAGAGAAAAAATTAAGGGGGAATATTTTAGTGGTATCAAGATCATGTTTTCCTGCCATCCTGTGTATTCAAAGCTTCAGCTATCAGATGAGAATTAGAGAAAACCGATGCTACATCAAAAGGTAGAACAGAGTTTAGTTTCAGCTTCAGAAGTTTTTTTGAAGTTGACACTTTTTCAGAGGTTTTAAGAAACCTTGTCTTGCCAGTTTAAGCTATGGCTTCAGATGAAGAGAAAGATGTGGCAAGATCTTTATGCATTGAGGGCACAAGGCTCATTAAAGAATATCAGACAAGGGATGAAGAAGTGAGAATACTTCGTCTATTGGAACAATGTTTGAGCCAGGTGAAGAAGTCACCTTCAGGGATAATTAAAACCGCATTGGCACCTGCACTGACCTTTCTGAAACATCCTTATTGGTTGAGGCATTTGAATAAAGAGATCAATATGTTGGTTACTTCATGCCTCAGTAAAGTGATGAGAATTTGGGCACCTGATAAAACTATGAAGAGAGTTCTTCATATGTTCGTAGAAAGCTTTCAAGACCTTGATGAAATTGAAAGCAATCAGTACTCCAGAAGAGCTGCTATACTGAAGATTTTTTCAGAACTCAAAATAAGTATGTTGTTCGTTGATGTGGGTATGCAAGACCGAATATATTATTTGATTCATTACCTCTTCATTTCAACTTGGAGTGAACAAGAGGAGGATGTAATTGCAGCAATGAGAAAAAAATTAGTTTTGATTATCAAAGAGTTGGATGACATTCCAGATTCTGTCCTATCTTTCCTGCTAAACATTCATGAACAAGAAGGAAAGAATTTCTCTACTGCTAGTATGCTGATCAGAGATTTGTTCAATCAATGTGAGGGAAAATTGAAGCCTCTCTTGAAGAAGATTAAGCTAATAAATGAAGTAGTCATTAATACACAAGACGGAAATAAAAAGATGTTTCTCAATGATTCTATGGCGGTTTCTCAAGAAGACCTCCTTGGTATGCTTGTGACTACTAATGAAGAGATCAGTAATATACCTTCACATGAAGGGGTTATTGAAGACAAGAAGGATATAATCTTCAAACCAGCCAACAATGATGATTCTTTACTTCATTATAATAATGGTGATTTAAGTGGTTTTGAGTTTGATCATCAAACTAAGCTCATGGGGAAAGATATTCATGAAGATATCAGTTTTGGCGTGATGGGAGGTGTCTCATTCAAAGAGGCATCAATCCAAGAAGAGTACAAAGAACATTTCCCTTTGGATCAAAATAATCAGCCCTTCATCATTTGGGATCCAGGTGTAAAGCCAACTAAGGTTGTCAAGGAACCTTTATGGGATAAATTTCCCTTTAATCCCAGTAAAGTACATAATTCTGATTTCAATGCAAGCTATGGGATGGTCATGGGAAGAGAAGATGTCTTTGACAAAGAAGCTTGTATGGAAAAGCCCCATAATGATTCATTGATCAAGTTGGGGGCTGCTAAAACATATGATCAAAGTATCAGTGAGGTGGAAGCAGATTTAGAAGATCAAAGGGCTCTTGCTAATGGAAGATTTAAAGATGATCTCAAATTTGATTTTCCAATTCATAAGGTTGTTTGTCAACCAAGGTTCGAAGAATTGGTAAAATCTGATCCTCTCCATTTTCAGTTAGCGGGTGGCGAAAGACAAGAGCTTTGGAGCAGCTTTGAGTGCAGCAAAGTCAAAAAACAAGGTTCTAATTTTGATATGCAGCTTACCAGCAGTTCGCCATCCTTGCATGCTTATGAGTGAG
This sequence comes from Sequoia sempervirens, assembly GCA_007258455.2. Taxonomy (NCBI): domain Eukaryota; kingdom Viridiplantae; phylum Streptophyta; class Pinopsida; order Cupressales; family Cupressaceae; genus Sequoia; species Sequoia sempervirens. The sequence continues at coordinate 146,667,588 of VDFB02358134.1, forward strand.
AAGGTCAATTCTTGATATCAATTGAAGATGAGGTACAAGTCCTATTCGTAGTTGACCGCTCACATAGTTTGATTAAAGAGAGACAGGAAGGAGTTAGAGATGGAGCCACTCTCTTTAATCTGCAATTCATCAAAGACTCCTTGGAGATTATAAAATCAAAATATCTATGCTGGATTATAGATCGGGATTATGCCTATGAATTCAAAGAAGACCAGCCGTGTATTCCAAAGAAAAGAGGGAAAGGTTGATAAGCTTACTTGTAACAGCCCGACCCTTCGGTAAAATTAAAATTTTCATAATTTATATCCTACAAGTATGTAAACGTGTTAATCATGTCATTGCAATAGAATTTTTCTTTTTCTTTATTGACAAAACATGAACAAATTGCCATATTAATATACAACAAAGACTCCCTTTCAATATAATAACTTCACATGTACATGAAACAAGAATACGTAACTTAACTAACATAGCTCCAATGAGCTTTAGAACAAATAGTTGTAAGAAGGTCCAGGAATCCGTCCTTTCAAATCTTGGTACATCGGCCGCTTGCTGAGGAGGAGAAACATCACTCGGGCGCTTTTCCGCCAACCACGGACTTATAATGCGGTCCCCCGCACGATCATTTTGCAATGAACGGCCCTCCCTTCGAAGAAGAGATTGGTTGGGTAACCTTTAACGACTACCAACTGGACATAGTGCTGTGATCCTACAAAACTAGCTTTCGTGCAATCGGCAATACTCAAACTAGGATGTAATTCGGGATCACGGTGAACTGACAGTGTAGTACAACAACTAAATGGTTCCTTACACTACTTTGGCCAAAGTGTTTACGTTCAATGAAGAACATAGGTCATTTGTCACATACACTAGCCAGGTTCAACTTGACTTGAGGCTATCTTACCCTACGCGTAGGTTGGTCTATCGGGGTAGTCCGTACCCTAGACTTCCTACAACAAACTAACTACTAGAATGGAGAACAATTTAACAAGTACTCACAACTAACTCCGTTATACGGGACTTTCTCATCCTAGGAGCTTTTAATAACTTGACTAAGTTAATCTTCAACTAGTTGTGATCGGTAACTTATTAAATACCCTCATTTCATTCCCTAGCATTTAAAGAGCTATATACAAACATACACTCCTTATATGGAGTCAATACAAATATTGCAATCTACTCTTTAGTGGATCAGTACGTCCGTCTACTAATTAATATAATTTACTCTTCAATGGAACAATATATTCGTTTACTAATTAATGCAAGAGTTAATAGTATAGAACATGCATTAGCCTTTCTTTTAAGTAATTTACTTACATGATACAACATAGAATCATTTCTTTGTTTATCTTAACTGAAGTATTGAACTCAATGCAATTCCCTAATGTGTACATTCAGCATTTTATTCTTTTAGTTATTTAACAAGAAATATGCTCAACAACATGAAGAATGAAACATGCCTGGTATTTGCCTTTTCCTTTAAGGGATGACCTTGAATGGGTTTACAGCTCCTCAAATCTTGAACAAAAGACTTTCAGCACTCTCAGACCATTCTCAAATTCTTCCTCAGAAATTAATCACTTTCAATAGCTGAAAGTAATCTCAACTTCTTACTGTGAACTTACAAGTGATGAAGAAAGTAACAGGGGATGTCTCTCAGCAATTGGTAATATACTGTTCTCAGAAAATGTGTAAGGTTTCTCTCAGCATTAATAAAGTTTACTCACAGCTCAAACAGAGATAGATCATGGAAGCTAAATAAAAAGATAAACTCGGATTCTTCAAGTCCTGCAACATTGAATGGCTGGGCGTCCATTTATAGGCCCGAAGTGCAACGGATTTCCTCTTATTGAGGCATGCGGATTGACAACAAGTGCCCAGAGTTTCTCAAAAAGACACTTGGCGAGTTCATAAACCCTAAGTCATCTCTTCAAATAGTGATTCGACTTCTTATTTTGCCAGCAAATTAAGAATTCTTCAACTCTCACATGGCGGATTGACAGCTCAAGGTGTCTTCAGATTTTTAGGTTAATTCCAAGCAAATAGTTTGAAAAATTCGTTCCAGATGAGAGTTCAAGATTTATGATGTTTCCTCGTCACTATTTTCGTGGCCAAAGATCAATATACGCGTTATTTTGCAGACCAAGTTGCGGCCCAGGCGCAAACCAGACCCGCGCGACTTTCTCACGCGTTTTATTCGCCATTTCATTTTTACGGGTGAGTTAAAAAAAACGTATTTCCTCTTTTCATAGTTTTTAAAAGAATTATTTGATCTTGGCGAATTAACAAGGATATTTGATTTTGATTTTCAAAAGAAATACCCATTTTAAAGAAAAAATGTCATATTCCTAAATTCGCGATTTAGTCTCATTTCTATATTGAATAAAATGTTGATAAAAATTCCATTTGTTTTAAATTTGAAGTCATAACATTTGATCTTCGACTTTTGAATGAAACATCCATTTTTGAGAAAAAAAACATCTCATGTCACAAAATCGTGATATGGTTTCATTTCTCTAAATGCATATTTATTAAAATGCTTAATTAAACTTTATTTGATTTTCCATTAAATTTTAATAATATATATATATATATATATTTCTTATTATATTAAAATATTTATATAATATAGTTTTAATTTACATTATATTTTTATGTATAATTATTTAAATTAATAATTTAAATAATCCCGTATACATATTTATATTTTGTAAATACTATATTATATATGTACTTTATTATAATATTAAATATATAAATATGTTTACCTTTACACCTATACATGTATATACATTTAAGTACGTATTCTGCGAGCCAGTCTGCATACTTTCACTATACGTATTCATGTATATGTAAATATATGTGTATATGTAATTTCCGAGGTAATATTATTATAATATACTCATACAACTGGTTAGTTGTGAGGACGTATACTTATATATCTTCTTTACGTATAAGTATTCATAAATACACTTTTACCGACACACACGTATGGCATATCCATCTGCTCTAATACGTTGTATCGATATGAATGCACTTATGGATACCAGTACATATCATATTCATATGTATATATACATATACACGTACCCATTTCTAACAAGAAACATTACTCCATATAAGGTTATACTGACAAGCATCACTTATTTAGACATTTAGAAGAAGTTACGACTCCTAATGATACTTAAACAAGCCTACAGATGACTTACCCTTAATCACAACAATGATTAGCTTACTCAGTCTATAGTTTGTGTGTGTATGTCCATTTGGTACTCATTACTGTTTACCCGACCAAGATCCTCCCCGAGTGATATCTCTCCTCTGCCTGGAGGTACAAACCTGCTTCCTGCATACCATGTCACAACATCGGCAGTCATATGCTCATAACAAAGCAGAATACATGAACATTTCAAAAGTCAGATTATTCACAAAACAATAACCTTCTATTCTCTTTTATGCAGTATTTCACCAAGAATAACATCAAATGAAACAACATTCATATTGAAAACAAGGTACATGCATCATTAATTCACCTCCAATATTTATATTTACTCTATCTAGTAATGGTAAATTGTAACGTCACAATTTGGGATGTAACATTACTCTTGAGCTTGAATCAACCAAGGGTGTGTTGAAAAATGATCATTTGGCGTTGTTGGGGGTAGGAGACCAGCTAGCTGATTTCAAACATCTCAGAGAGTGTGAGACTGAGTTACACTTTGTGATTGATAATCCTCCAAGCTTGCTTGTAAGTGAATGTGTAAGAGGTTTAGAGGATTCAATCTCCATATGGGAAGTATTGATTCATGTTGGCTTCCCCATCTTTGACACCGGATTTTGGAGATTGTTTTTGGTTCTATCTAACATTTGGAATCAAGAAGATAATTTGTTCCAGTGTATTGGAAAATTGCTATGGTTGATTATCCAAGTATGGGATTTTCAACATGTTTCGATGAAGATCATTATATGTGAAAAGAAGGTATGTTGGAATGATAAGTGTGAAAATTTATGTTTTGTGGATGCTGCTACCTTCTTTATCAGCAATTGGATGGTGACTTTTGATCATAAAATGGTAATATGGAAAGGTAATGCGATCAGAAGTTGCTCTATGGTAGCATTGGGACCTTTCATAAGGGTGCCACCAACCTTGTTTGTGATAAGTTATGCTTATCTTATTAAATATTTTTTATGTTGCAGCTGCTGCTTATTGTTTGGAATGTTGATTTCCCATAAATCAGATTTCAAAAAGTCTAAATCAGACCTGTTAGTTGGTTGGTGTTTCCATTGTCTGACATTTCAGTCTACTATTAGGACTGATTTTGAGCCTCAAATGAGAAAAGGATTGTTTCAATGCAGCCAAAATTCATGTATGGGATGTTCTCTAATGTTTAACAGTGGCCTTCTCTATGTTTTCTCCTATACCAATGTTTGGGGCAGCAAGTTGGAAACTGATTTGGTTCACCAGTTGGAGACTCATGAGGTGAATTTGTAAGTCTTTCATGGAGTTATCTCAGTTATATCAGTTTGCTTCAAAGAAGGCATTATATGTCTTCATGGAATTTTGAGGATGTGATGGAGGATCTCTTGCAAAGAGTTGTTCTTTCCTTTGCAAGAAGTGTTGGTAGAGTCACATATGTTGTCGTGACTCTGTATAGTGCTATGAGGAGTTATGCTATGAAACATGCTTTTGAATTGACAAAATTATTTTCCTTACTACTCAAGAATGTGTCAGATTGTGGGATTGTTGTTTTTGACTCCTTAGAGTTTACAAGATATAAGATGCTGCAGGATGATGATTTCAGTTCCTTCAGGACAATCAGTTTAAGCCACGTGTTTGGAAGGAGTACAGTGCAGTCTTGGGATATTGGTCATGTTTATGTGATCAGAGTGGTGTAGAGTCCGCATGATGGGTCTATACAAAGATGGATTTGGGATCCTGGGATCCCACTCTGCATGGTAGGGATCAAAATTGTTTTCTTGGGTGTGGTGGCATTGCTTGAGGACAAGCAATTTTGGGAAGGGCGGACTGTAATGTGCCCATTGTAGCCCTACGCTCTTCTTGAGGATTTAGCCTATTTTCGGAAACTTGTAGGCTAAACAGAATTCAAAATTAGGGTTTCCACTTTTAGATGCAATTTTGAAGGCTTGCATGTGTGTTTTTTTTATGCATGTATAGTGGAGCTTTCAGGGTTTTTGGAGAGCTTCAGGATGAGGTAAAATGCATGTTAAAATAATGACATGCAATTTTGACTAATACTTTGCATGCAAGAAAGGGTTTTTGGGTTTTTTTGGGTTTTCAGAGACCTTTGGGGTGATGTGACATGCATCTGAATCTGACATCCTTTCCGGGCACTTACTATTTATAGTAAGTCATGATCGCTACCCGATTTGTGCTCAAATAATATTTGGAAACACTTATTATTTTTAGTAAGTCTTGATTACTGCTCAGTTGGCGTACAGATGAGGTTTTCTCAAACTTACTATTTATAGCAATGTGTTATTTTGGTAAGTCTATTTCTAGCAGTATCATTCTAGGAACACCTCAATCTTCTACAGTTCACTTTCTATTTTGGGCAGTGTGGCTGATCAGTTTGGCTTTATGTTGAGTTTGTAGTGAACATACTAGTTTTAGTAAGTTCATTTGTGGCAGTGGCATCATCATCAGCTTGGTTCAACTCAACTAATGTCAGTTTACTATTTTTAGCAGTTTATCCATTGTAGTTTGGGCGTTGCTCATAGCTACCTCCTTGGACTGAGTTCCAAACTTCCAATTTTCATGTCTTGGAGTTGTACCCCACGCCTAGGCTTGATAACTTCAAGTTGTTTTAAACAAGGGGACATAAAGGGGGTCGACTATATGTGCATTTAATGTTTATCTTAAATGTTTATTGTTGCAACTTAAAAGTGGACATTAATATTTTATTAATGTTTAAATATCTCTTCAAAAGTGGGACGACTTGGAGAAGAATATTAAGAGTTTAAATATTTTTAAAATGCATTTTGAGGTGGACGTCCTTTGGAGAAACTGAAGAGATTCTTGGTTGGAGTTACATGTTGATTCATTTGCCCATCTGAGCTTATATATTGATGCTTTGAGAAGAGTTGTTTATCTTTGGAAAATTATTGTAAAGTTATGCTGTTGGACTGAATCCAGAACCTGGCTAAGGGGTAGCTTAGCAAACACATCTTCTTCGGGCCTGAAACTATGGCTTCTTAGAAAGTTTACTGAAGACCATGCTTCATTCAGGAGTGTGGATAGAGCTCGAATGTTGATTTCAATTACAAGTAGGTTGTTGATTTATAATCTGTTTGTATTGCCGATGTCAATGGCTGAAGCGAACTTCTGCTGATAGCTTCGCCTCTGAATTTTATATCATTCTGGGCCAGGCCCAAGCTGTTTCTCTGTGGAGGGCACCCATTTTGTCAAGGAATCAGATTTTATTACTGAGTTTCTAATTTTTTAGAGAAGGTTGACCCTTCTTGGAGGCTGTACCATCTCTAGCAAGTTGCATTGGAATGTGTGCCGTCTGTTTCAGCTGTGTTTGGCACAATTTCTCCGTTGGTGGTTGGACGCCATGTTTGGAGGCTTCATTTGACTATTGTTTGAAGCTTTCCGGAGCTGTATTGAAGGAGTTACGTCCATTTTGGTGATTTTCTTACTTGCTGGTTTGATTTTCTGTATTCTCTATTTTTTATCAGAATTGTTAGTTTTTGTTATAACGTTGTTTTGAGCTTCATTTCCATATCTTTTTGGCATTGTAAATGTTAGAGGTTGATTACTCTAACTGTTGATAGAATTTGGAAGCATATCTTTCTTATTTGCAGCTGTTTAATCCATTGTAAAGTTGATTAGTAGTACTAACAGCTATTTATTTTATTTGCTGCAATTAGTTTAAAATTTCATACTCCCACGATTGAGTGGTTGAGTTTAAATAATCATCTTTCTTTAACTGTAAATTCCCCCACGAAAATAAGTGGTTGTGAGGACTGTTTTCCCCCCAGGAGAATAAGTGGAAGAGTGGATTTCATGGTTGGCTTGCCGCCTTCTAATTTGTATAATCTCACCCACTGAATAAGTGGAGTATTCCCACTACTTGTGGATGTCTGCCGCAACAAATGAATGTATTTTCAGTTTTGATTATTACTAATGATCCCCATGCCATATGCTATCACCTCGCCCTCATTGGGATCTTGGTGAACATTCATGGCAAGGGTTACCTTTCAAGCTGATTTGTATTTGGAGCTAACGCTAATCAGTCATTTGATGCTGGTTTGTGTGTTCAAAAAGAGAAAAAATTAAGGGGGAATATTTCATTTTATGCTTGGTTTATCATAATGTTCCAGTTCATGGATATGTGCATTAATATTTATGCTATGATTAAATGTTATCATGATTTTATGACATGTAGATGCAGTGATTTATATTTTATATGATGTTGTACCCTGTTGTGTGGTTATGCTATGCTTCGACTATGATATACATTGAGCAGATACACTTGACATGTGTGTTGAGTGATTACAAGTACAGGGTTATTTCTCCACCTGGCTACACAAGTCTAAGTTATTCCCCAATGGTGGTTATTTCAGAGATATCACACTAGGCCTCCCTTTTCGCATTTCTCGATCATACTCGAATCAAGTACAGTATGTGTCATGCTTGACCCTATGTTAACTAAGATCCAAATCGGAGGCGATTTCAAAGTCCGTCTATGTTGTGAGTTACTAGTAAATGTCTAATTTGATTTAATAGTTTAATTTCTCGTTTTCCATAATTCAAAATTTAGGAGTGAAATAATGTTGTCTATCAAAATATTTTTGTGTTTTGGGAAAACAAGGAAAAATAAAAATATAGTTTAAGTTATTTAAATTTCGAAAATTCCTTTGGTTGCGAATGTGTATAATATTCAATTTAATCGTTTCATTAAAAATATTGAAAAGGAATTAGTGTTGTGTGTTTATTTTATTCAAATGGAAAATTTGAGAAATTAGAAATAAAGAAAAAAAAGAATCAGAAAATAGAAAATGGAAAAAGGGTTCAAAAAAGAGATAGAAGTCTTTTTGTTTCATTATTCTTCTTGTGAAGAAAATTTTGCTCCAAAAATCCTCTTTTGGAAAATGGATTTTTGGGAAAATTGGGGGGATTTGATTGGGAATGGCTTGGGAGATGGATGGATGGGGATAGGAAATGGATTGTGCTTGCATGTATGTGATCTTCACTCCTCCAAATTGGTAAATTTGCAAGTTTTCATGTGTTTTATGTGCATTCAAATTCGAGGTAATCTTTTTCCCCTCTCCATTTCTTGAGCTTTTTCTTGTTTTGGATGCCATGCTCACCTTTAAGGGAGTATAGGAATTCCCTTGTAGGATTCAATTCAAAGAATTAAAGTAGATATAAATTTATTTTGAAAATCTTGAAAAATGTCATTTTGTGCCCTCATAATGCCAAAACAATTTAAAGAGCTCAGAATTCAATTTTTATCGCATGAATGAGTTGTATTTGATGCCAAAGGGCACTTTTTGTTTTCGAAAATTATAAGTTTTAAAAATTGAGAAAATTTGAAGCTCCATTAATGCAGTTTGCATGTAAATTGCTAGTTTTTGCATTCATAAATAAATTGAAAATTTGAATTTTAAAGGTGAAATTGAATGCTCTATTTTGGGGGAATTTGAGTCTCCTTAATGGATTTTCATAAGGGTTGTTTTAAGACCATGTTTAAATTTTGTGAGCCAAATTTTGTTGTGCCTTGTTTTTCATGCCATGCCTAAATAGTGAATTGGCATAATGAGCTTAGGACTTGAGGTGTAGAGTGTAGGAAAGGGGTGGCACCCAACATTTGTTGAGGCACAAAGGGGTCCAAGGATATCTCGTTGGGGAGTTTTCTTAATAAGTGATAACTAATGACATTGAGGAAATGAAATTAACCAAGATAAGGATTCCTATGGCATATGCCATAGCCGGAGCGCTAGTACAGGTTTGGTATGAGCATAGAAGGCATGCCCACTCAGCGAGCGTTGGGACTTGTAGGTTGGGTTCCTCGTGAGGTGAGTTGATCATACTCGACTCCGCTTAGCCATCTCTTTGAGCTATTGCGATGACACTCCTTCCATAGATCCTATGTGTTCCTTGTCCTTGATGTCATTGGACTTTGTGTTCAATGAGAGACTCATCTTCAACTATGTTGGATTGGAAGAGACTTGATTGCACATGCGAATGTCCATGTGATATGAGATCATGGTTGCATGTGTTTATGTCTGTGCTATATGCTTTGTGATATGGTTTATCCTTGTGCTTCTTGTTAGTGATGTATCCCCTTGAACATGTGTGTATAATGCTTTGATGATCATTTTGTTGGCCTATATGCATTTGATGTGATCATGCTTGTGCCATGTGTATGCTATGATGATGTTGTATTTCATTTGATGCCATGTGTTTATGATATTATAGGTGATCCCACAATAGTGGTTTACACTTTTGGCCAAAACTTGACATTGAACTGAATTTTTTTAACTAAATCTTCACTTTCGAGCACCTATGGCTGCTAAACCATGAGGAATTTGAAGATGATGCAAACTAGTGATTTGTGACATTTTGTCTATAGATTCTAAATATTTTTTTTAAAAAAAAATTGGAATCAAATTGTACTTCTTTTTCCATCTCCTTCAAAAACTAGTTTTTAACAGTAAACACCATTTTTAAGGAGTGATGTGTACTTGTTAACACAACTTTTTTTTTATGAAGGATAAAATTCTAATTTTTTCGAATTTAGATTTGTAACTACGATATCTAGTGCATGCAATTGGTTTATGGTGTTTTATTGAATTTTTTTTCTTAATTAAGTTTTGAAGTCAAACCAGTTACAAATTAGACATAGCTTTACTTGCTAAGACATAACCTTTTTCGTACGTATCGAAATTCAATTTATTTATTTTTATTGGATCAAGGACATCAATATCAAGTGCATAGATATTTTTTCAGAATTTTTTTTTGATAATCTGCTATTTTTCCACGTGCAGAACAGATAGCTTGATTTTCAATGAAAAACCTATGTTTAATTAAACTAAAAACAAATACATAATAAAACCAATATATATTAAAATTATATTTGATGGATAGCTTGTTCCGAGGACTACCATCATCCAGTTGGGTCTGTGTAGTTGATTCCATTTTCATCTTCAACCCAAGCTCGGAAAGGCAAAATTTTGCAGAAAATTACTAGAGTGGGAGAATGGCAAAAAAGGGGGGTTTGAGCAAAACCCCCCTTCTAGCGAACCCCCCTAGACCCCTTTGAGCGAAGGGGGGTTCGCTCGAACCCCCCTTTTTCTACCATTTCCTATTGATTTCATTTTTAAAAAAACCGCCAAATGGGGTTGCATCACAAAGGGGTTCGCTCGAAGGGGGGTTCGAGCAAACCCCTTTTTGGGTTCGCTTGAACCCCCACCCCCCTTGAGCAAACCCCTAAAAACCCGATTTTTTTTTCTTGGGAGCATTTTTTCAATTTTTCTTTGTGAAGGGAATTGTAAACCACTATTGTGAGATCACCCATATATTGATTGGCATGTTTGTGAGCCATGCTCCTTGTTTTGTGTGAGAGATGTGCTTGTGGCTAGAGAGGTGTGCTTTTGGCAAGGTTGGGAGGTATTAGACACCTTTCCCCTTCACCCTTGATGTTGTTGGCCTCATGTTGAAGCCCCTTGTAGTCTCCCTAGCCCTTGGAAGTATTCTCCTTCATGGGTTAGTGTGAGGTGAGATTGGGTATCTAGAGCCTTCTTAGTTCCCCAATCATTTTAATCGTTTTGGAGTCTATTTTTCTTCAGATTCCTCTCCTTGTAGTTCCAAAGTGTTTGGCATGCCTTGGAGGGAAAACCCTAGCTTGGATTTTCTCATTGGCCAGAATTTCAATGCTAGTATAGAACTACAACACCTAGCAAGGACTCCAGTGCCAAAACTAGACTCCAATGCTAGTTTAGGACTCTAGTGCCAGAACTAGACTCCAATGCTAGTAGAGGACTCCAACACCAAACTAGGTGACCTAAGCATTCACACTAGTGTCCTCTCTAGGCGGTAGTGTCCTCTAGTGCCATGTTTCATCATTTCGTCATCTGGTTGGATCTTCCAACCGTTTCTTGGGGAAACTTTGTATATGAAAGTTGTTCCCCTTGGCCTTGAGAGTCTTCCCATGCTTTCATTTTGTCGACAAGTGTCATGCCTTATGTTTTATGGCACCTCTTTGTTTTGGGAAGCATGTCATTGCCTAGATGTGACCCATCGTCATTCCAATTGGTGGAGAGTTTGTACCTCCTAGTAAGGAAACCTCTTGTGAAGGTTTTCCTTTGTGTTTAGGAGTTGTTTAAGTGATTTTTGAGTGGATTGAAAGTGAATGTGCCCTCATTTTACTCCTTGTTTTGGAAATTGAGGGTTGCATCATCTAGTGGAGGTGCGTTAGCTCCTAATCATTCCACCGTCTATGAGGGTTTCTGTGGGTGTTGTAAGAGTTCCTGAGTGTGCCTTGGTGTGGATTTGAGGTTGACAATTCCCTCATCCTACCCTTGTGTGGTGTTGCGAGAGAATGCAATCGTGGGTTAGTACCCGATCGTCGTTTGGGTGTTGTTGTCCCTCTCGTAAGTTCATTGTGGTGGATACGTCCCAAGATTGGTAAGTGTTCTGCTGGTGCCACCTTGCTTGTACCAAGGGTGAGGTCATTTGTGTGGTTAATGCCCATGTCCCAATGTGTTAACATGACACTTGTGTGCACGTTGTTGTGCGAGTGCGACATGTTGTCATATCTTGTTTCAAGAAAAAAGTTGTTATGTCGGTTTCGTCCTAGGTGTGTCAACTTGGGGTGTTCCACTTGTACTTTTTATGGTGTTTGGCCTACAAATGATCTATTTGGTGTTGGACTTGATAAATCAGAAGGATCCCTGCTCTTTCATGTGCATAATGTTTTTCTAATTTAAATCTCTATCCCTAAAAGTGTCCACTATCATCCTCTAAACCTTTCTGAAGTAAATGTCTCTAGTATAGATTTATCTACTATTTTCTGAGAATGTGAAGGGAGATACAATGAAGGTTCATAGGATTCAAGACCAGGCTTCTTGTACTCAGACCTCATATGAATTGGCATGCAAAGAAGGATTCAAATTAAAACTCCACCACGAGAATGCAGAAAGTGATTGAATGTTTTGAAACTACTAATCAAGGGCCCAAATGTGCCTAAGGGACAACACGCCCATAGCTGATTCAAATGTGTTTGGATAGAAACAAAAAGATGAGTGATAGAATGCAAGCATTACTCAGATTGTTTAAATAACAAAAAACGACGTTAGAACTGTAAATTGAAAGATTGTCTTAGGAAAAATCAAAAAAAATTGAACAAATTCTGTGAGGTCAGATGTGTTACAAGATGTGTGTCAGTGTTATCATCCAATCTCTGAAGGAATAGTCATCATACATTAATATACAAGAATGGAAGAGGAAGGGGCATCTTGGAAATTATGAGAAACACAACCGTTCAGCTTCAGTCAACTCATTTCCTTTATTTTGTTGTCTTCTAGGAAGGCTGCAAAACAGCTGCTTAAAACAGATCTTGCATTGTCAGAGGCTCAGAGCTGTGTGGCACAAACAAAGAGTAACATAGCAGAATATACACATATACTAGGAGAGATCCTGAAGCTGATGGTCAAGACAACAAATGTTGTAGAGTAATCCCATTGCACTGCAAGTCTATCAAAGTCTCAAAACCTCCTAGATCACCTTGCACGTTGAGTTTAAATCAACAACAGAGAGAACATGCTATCATGCAATCAAGCTAAACAGAAACCCTAAAAACTGTAAAATGGACTTGATCAAAAATATTAAATTCATTCTAATTCAGAAACAAAATTGAGGAAAGAAAAGTGAAAACTAAAAGCATGGATTTCAGAGCTAACCTGGTAAAGTAGTAGGATCTGAATCATTCTTAAATTCCACCCATCTCTTTTCTTTTACTGCAGTAAAAAACAACAATTAATACAGAAGCAAAAGAGAATCTAAACAATTGGAACTAGTCTGAGAAGAGTACTGAATGATATCTCCTATAACATTGGATGCAATTATTTAAGAATAATAAGGTAATAAAATGCTTTGAACAGTTTCCTACAGATTTGCTTAAAAAGCCTTTGACTAGCTCTTTGGTTTGGCAATCAAAAAGTAATTAGATGCAATGCTTTTTGTAAGCACTTTACCTGGAAATATTCAGTTTCTATAATTTCCACATTTGTAATGCTACTATCAGGAAGACTTAATATATGTGGGGAAGCATGACCCTAAAAATTTTGAAAGGAACTACTTCAGGATAAACTGCAAACAGAAAGTGATATCAAAATCTTAGATATTTAAGAGATCAATTTTGATTCAAAACTATCAAATTCAAGATTAAGAGAATTTTTTAGACTTACAAATAATTTTATCGCTTTTTTCTCTCCCTAACAATCTATCTTTATGCTTTTCATTGTATCTAATGAGATATCACTACCACATATTTTTCTATTTTTCTTATTCATTGTTATTTTCCAGATATTTTGACCTTTTTTAAAGCTAAAGGGAAAGTTTGTATCAAAATGTAAACATAGACAATCAAAAATGTCAACTCTAAGGTTAATAATACAAATTCTATAAACAACCCAATCGGTGGAATATACAAAACAGACTAAAATTATACAAAGAAGAAGAAGCAAAAAAGGAAAGAGCATGCTCCCAATCAACAAACAAAATAACAGTAAAGTTCACAATAAAGGACATTAAAAAAGTTATTAAGAAATTAACAAGTAAGGCCCAGATCATAGATGGCTACAAAGCATAATATCAAAAATTGGAAGCAGAAATCATAGATTGTGCATTGCAGAAATATTCTATGGAGATGTTAGCATTTTAATTTGTCTCTTTCAAGACAACACAAAATGGAACAATGTGTTTAATAGAACCATTCTTCAAATTATAAGGAGATGCCCCCATGACCTAAAATCTAAGACTATAAACAAAATTTACAAATATGCACACTGTACAAGATTTCAATGGGGTATTTCATTAAAACAAAATTGTTAAATGACTATTTTTTGCCCCAAATGCAAGCACTAGATTGTTAACAATCAAGGCCTACAATGAGATTTTCAGATTTAAGGAGGATAAACAATTCAAGCACAAATGAGCACACCTTTGTACTGGCTAAAACAGTGGCCAGTATTAGACTGTAAAAAAAGATTTAACAAAATAACACCAACAGCAACTGTTGGCTAAATCAAAGACCTAATGTTCTACGTCAGCAAGAAATGATTAAATGGACAAACATAACACAATTCCACAAAATAAATTGCTAAAGGAGCATGCTAAGTTATTACTATAACAAGCATCAATCCAAAGCTTGACATGGTTAACGAAATTACAAACTTAGGCTTAACAATTACTGAACAACAACAATAGAACGGTTCCTACAACATAAGCTTTACATCCACTATCCTTTACTACACACAAACATAATCATTTGACTTCACAACTCAAATGACAATTTCTGCAACATAAATTTACCATCAATTCCCATTGTGTAATGTGCCGACACCCCACTGATTTGTTTTCACTGTGTTTGTAGGTCTGATTTTTGTTTTCCCGTGATGTGTTCTTGTTTTCAGTTTGTAGTTTGCTTGCAAATAATGTTAAAGTGGTAACAACAAGCATATACATACAATGGAAACTTCAAATTAACTAAGCTATTGAACAACCTTGAGTATATTGCTCAATTTAGCGGCCAAATATGATTTCTTCATTACATAATAAGAAGCATTCAACATACAACTTGTATCAGATTTATAGCTACATATATCTTAAACCAAACTTTAACTTACAGCCATATAACATTGTGAATAGCGTTTTGCTACAGTACCAAAACCCAAATAAGTGCTTACAACTTTCGAATGACAAGCCGCTCCCACCAAAAGACGAACTGAGAAGCTTTGTAGGGTAAGGGCGCCCCTTTTGGAAGTGATTGCAGCCACAAAAAAGAGGCGTCTTTTTCTTTATGCTGATTGAAACCCTCATGAAATGGCGGCTGGCTGTAGGTGCAAAAATCAGCTCCAAAACCTTCTAAAATGCGAACAGCTCCCTTGTAGATAAAAATGGAGTCAATGGCAGCAAATTCCCTCTCAAAAGATAGCCCTAATAACTTGCAAACAGCAATGTATGGCTCCAAATGAAGTAACCAAACTCTTATCAGCAACTTTAAGATGGTCTTTCACACCCTCAAGCAGCTCGTAAACGAACAATAAGCCCCCTCCAGGCTCACCCACTGCAGAAATCAGGAAACCCTAGTTTTCCCTCTCTCCCAAACTCCAACTCACAAGCTCAAGCAAACAAAATAACTCCTAAACATGAGGGGGGTCGAACTTCTCCTCATTCTTTTATAATTTTACATTGAAATCACTATTCATTAAAGTGAGTACTATTCACTTAAGTTATAACTTTTTTCACTTTAGCAATGAATAGTAACTGAAAAATATAAAGTGACCCCTTTAAATAATAGACACATGGTCCCTAAGCCAGAGAAGGTGAAATAAAAGGTGGAGATCATAGTTTTGAGCACAATTACCCTGCCAAATGCACAAATTCACCCCGTCACCATACTCCAGATATCACTACTGCAAATTCACGACAAAGTGCCCATTCAAGTGACCCTCTATCCAAAACCATTAGCCTACGAGGGTTGATGTTATAGGCTAATCCACCATATCTGATGCTCGTGAAAGAATGGGGACATTACACATTGTTATATATGTGCTCAAGGCCCTTATTTATAAGCTAAAGAATAAGCTTTAAAAGAGAAATAATAATAAAATATGCTCATTCTTGCATTAAATTTGCTTTCTCCTTAACATAAGTCGACTGGATAATATGACACCACTGTAATGTCCCTTTTTGGTGTTAACCTAAATCTATCCCAAACTATCAATTTCCCAAGCAAAAGGGCCCTAGAGGATACTTTGAATTGGTTTAGTCCCTACAAGTAAGTTAGAAATCCATCTCTAAAATAGCCTAACAATTAAAACTCCACATTGGACATTAGAATTAAGTATGAGTAAATCTATATTAGCATCATAACCAACATTTCCTATAATTGATCCTCCCCTCATGTTACACCATGGTAGGAAGGTAAGATTACAATGGTGGATCCCATGATTGAACTAGACCCAGAGGCAGCACCCTTTGATCCAAAGGAAGAACCCCTCTGGCCCTTGTGGGCTCATCATGTCCCACCCCTGGGTGGCGTAACTAGTGGAGGTCAACCTAGACGCAAAGGCAGCACCCTTTAATCCCAAGGCAGCACCCCTTTGGCCCTCATGGGCTCATCATGTCCCACCCCCAAGTGGCATATCTAGGAGACTCCATTACATGAATTCCCCCCTTTGCAATTCTTCTTCCCTACCATGGTGGAACATGGATATCATAATATAAATAGATTAATAGTGTACATATGCATATAGATTCCTGAACATATTATAATTAAGAATAAACAATAAACAATAATAACGGTAATGAACAATAATAAACACCCCTACTGATTCTACTCCATAGATTTTTTAATATATATTATAATGGAAACAAACAGAAATAACACATCTATTTATCCTACTCTATAAATTCTGACTATATTAAATTAGAAACAACAGCAATAATCATTCCTATCAGTTATCATTTAATCCTATTTTATGTCTTAGCAGATCACAGCACGTAGTATGTGACATTTACCCAAAGGTAAGCAGCCTACGTTTTTTCCCTTATACTCCTTATCCTTTTTTCCATGCCTTTAGACCTTGCATCGACCTTCCTGATATGGCCGATCAAGAGTCTTTATCTTGGACGTGTCTTTTCATACGTAGCTTTCTTTGTTTTGGGATCGCTTCATAGTATGGGTTAGCTCCTTTGACCGGTTTCTTAGTAGTGTTGACTGCTGTTATGTATGAGCCGCTTAGTAATCGGCTGGGTGTTGTTTGTCTTTCTTTTATTTAGCATAATTTATATGTTATATTTTGTATTTTATTTATCTCTTCTTTCGTATTTTATATGTTATATATTCTCTTTTATGGTTTATGAAATTACATCTGCTAGTTTAAAATATTGATTATTATTTTATGATGCTTATAAATTGCACATATTATAATCAGATTCACCATTACTATATCAGTTATTAAATAATATAATCATAATACTTATTTATGGTAATGGCTAAATTGTTAATATTATAATTATAATATTATCTTATGATAATTATAATTATATTTAAATTGAAATTACTCATATTTAGATTTTGATCATATTTCGATACATTTGGTGTTACCATTTCAGGGGACATGACAACCACCCTTTTGGGTAATTTTTGCTTTAAAACTACAAGAGAAGCATTTGGAATGCATCTCAACAAGATCGCCTTTCTTAGTCACACTTTTTAACTTTTATAAGACAATTGCCACTCTTGGCAAAAAATTTGGGTGGCATTACCATTGAAAAAGTGCACTCAACACTTAATCTTCTAATTTTACCTTGTCACACTTTCATGGCTGTCTTGCCACCTTTGGGCACTAATTTGAACTCGCTTTACCATAGAAAAAATGCACTTGGGTATTTTAAGTGGCTTATGACTTGAAAAAGTGAGCCCAAAAGGTGTCTTTCATAATTTCATTCATTTAAGTGAGCGGCACAATTATATAACATGATTGCCACTTTAGTTGCCCTTTTTAACTGACTCAACCACTCAAAAATGGTGAAATTTTACTTATCTCTTTTTGTTAGCATGCTGGTCACATTTCCTTCACCCATTTGCCACTCTTGTCAGTTGCCACTCAAAAGTACAAATTTCACTTCATGTTTTCAAGCATTGATTTTCGTGTGGTTTACTCACTGATCAGCCACCTTTGACACCTTTTCTCCCTGGCTTGGCCACTAAAAAGGTTGTGCCACATAACTTGTCATTCATCCTCTTTACTAGCCAGCACCTTTCACTTAACTCCTCATCACTTCTTGATGACTTGGTCACTATTTTGACTGGGTTTTGCCAGCTGTAAAGGGAGCTCAACTCAACTTGAAGCATTTTATATTTATCAAGGCCTTTGGTGGAACTTTTAAGTAGTTATGCCCTTGAAATAGTGCACTACTTTCAGGCCTTTGAACCTGGGCTGAATTGCTTATTAAATGACTTTTGGAATTCTACTGTTCCTGCTCTTGTATTCTGCTATCCACTGATCAGAAGTCTGCTATGGATGATTTGTGAAAAGAATGACAAATCTAGGTCATATAACTACAAAATCAGCATTATTAAGGACCAAGGTGGGCCCTAATTGGAAAAATCAGGTCGGCCATTGTTGTTTGTAGGTAGGCTCTGTAATGTCCTCATTTTCGTGAGCATCAGTTTTTGATGGTTTAGCCAATCACTGGCCCTCGTAGGCTAACTCAAATGGTTAGAGGGTCCCTTTTGGCAGAGATTAGTGTGTTATTTCTCTCAAAGCTCAGTATATGTTCAGGTTTGGCCTTTGTTGGTCTCAGTTCTACATACTTACTATTTATAGTAAGTTACTATTTCAGGAAGTCAGTGTTTCTATTTATAGCAAGGCACCTAGACAGGCCTCAGTTGCAGTGTTGATCTCATATGCAGATAGATGGGCGAAATATTAAAGGATTAATGATTAATTATCATTAAAGGGCACTTTAATGATAATTTAATATTATAAAGTGTACTTTATAATCAATGGGGCCATGACCCTATATTAAAAACAACTTAAAGTACATTTATATTTATTGAGTTGAGCGCGCCCAAGTATAAGGAGATAATATAAAGTTTTTATTAAAAACCTACAAGTGGATTTGAAAATAAATTTAAATGCTATTAAGGAGATTGAGGTTATAAAAGGACTCAAAAAGCAAATGCTTTTTCACTCTTGATGTTATTTGACTTGTGCTTTTTGATATGAGAGCTGAGTGTAGAAATACACAAGGGTTTCAATCCATTTTCTGCAGTGAAGAATGAAAACTCTTCATTGTTTATGTAATTTTGAGGTTATGAGAGACCAGCCGAATTATTGCCATAGTGTGGGCTTCATTCAAGAGTCCATTTGGAGCTTATAGGTGAAGAATCAACATAGGGTTTGAAGCAGATTGAAGGTATATTCAGTTGCAGACCTAAGGAAAATCAGTTGCAGCCATTCTATACCAGATTTTAAATATTTAATTGCTGCTACAGTAACACGTGAATAGTAAAACGCTATAGTAATTTGCAAGGGTTTGAGAGTTTAAGTTACCATATTTTAAAGAGAGACTATGAACATGAATTTGCATTGATTATCACGTAGTTTGTTGTTGTTGGAAGACACTTGTTTGCTGGCTGGGGTTTGCTGTTGGGCTGTACTGTACCAGCAAGAAGGCGTCCTCTTCCTAGGCTAAAAACGCCTTCCCCTTTGGCTGTCTATTATTCAAAAAAGGGACGGCTAGGTCTGCATTTCACATTGGAAGAAAATTGTGTTGGGGAAATAACAGTTCGAGGCTGAAATTTTATGCACTAAGGTTTGCCAGTTCCAAATATGCATTTCCAGAATTTGACCAGCATTCATAAATGCCAATGGGTATGCTTATTATTCCATGTTCTTGTAAATGCAAACTGACTTCCTAATTGTATTCATTGCTAAAGGAAGTGAACAGCAATAAATCCTTGAAATAAGAAATTGTTCCCAGTCATATAAGTATTGAATTAGGAAGCAGCTGCAATGTTGTTTTGAAATTATTAATTCCTTTCAATAGTTCCTTACATTTCAAGCATTATCTTTCATATGTATGTAAACCTCTATAAATGCAACACAAGCAAAACATTCAAAACAAACAAACTTACAACCTTCAGCACTAGTTAAAGGGGTTAGAGACAACAGGTCTCTTACAGTGGTATCAAAGTGGTTTCCTGCCACCCTATTGGGTTTGAAATTAAATTTTATTACAAACACATTTGATACATTTGAGCGACCAGCACTCATTTGCAATTTAAGCTACGTTGATTTTCCATTCAAGTTTTAAAATGAGTTCCAACAGTGGAGAAATAATGAAATCTGGTGATGATAAATGGTTAGCCAAGTTATTATATGAAGAGGGTAAAAAACTTAGCAAGTCATCACAATCCAGATTTGACACATTGTGCATTTTGAGTAGACTGGAGGAAAGCTTAAGTATGGTAGAACAATCACCTTCTGCAACACTTCAGATATCTATGGGTCCTGTAGTGACAGTGTTGGGTGAGCATAGATATTTGAGGCACAGTGATAGTGAGATCAGGCTTGCTATTGCCCTATGCTACAGTCAGATTTTGAGGCTCACAGTTCCTCTGGCTCCTTATACTAGTAACACCATGAGAGAGGTTTTTCAGCTGCCCGTTGATTGTATGGTCGGGATTGGAGACATTGGGAGTCCTACCTATACACGAAGGGTTAAGGTCTTGAAACTCATGGCACAGGTTAGATCATGTGTTGCCATGCTTGACTTTGATCAGCATGCTCTTGTGTTGCAGTTATTCAGGCTCTTTGTAAAGTCCATTAGTTCAAGGCATGACAGGTGTATACAGGACTACATGAAAGATATCATGATCTCCATTGTGGATAACATTGATAGCATATCTCAGCCCATTATGACACTTCTTCTAGCAGTATGCAGGCATGGGAAATTAACATCTCCAGCTGCCTATGTGTTAGTATGCAGTGTCTTTGATCAATGCAAAGACAGGTTGGAACCTTGTTTGGTTGAGAAGGAGCCTATGGAGGAAAAGAAGGACAAAATTGAGGAGGAAGTGGACATTATCAACATTCAAGAAATTGTTATCAGTCAAGATAACAAGACTGATTATTATGACAGCAGTCTTTTGCTTGAACGACATGAAGGTTTAGAAGTCATGGCATGTTCAGAAAGTGTTGTGGGAAAGACTTGGGGTATTGGCACACGAAATACAAGTGTCAAACATGAAGATTACACAGAAAAATTGACCCATAACAGCTCTGATTCATGACAGCAGTGATGAAATTTTGCATCAGCATGAGACAGCAGTGACTACACATGTGCAAGATGTTTCTGTTGAATTGTCACATGAAGGTACTCAGGAATTGGGTACTAATGATGCATTGTATGTTGTGGATTCATGTCATGGTGAGTCTGATTTTCCATATCAGACCTTAGAGAAAAAGTTAGAGGATTCATGTGTTGGCATAGAATCCTAGGATCGTGAGTTGGATGGTGATACAATTACATTGGAAGTAGAAGTGTGTGAAGATACTGTCATATCAGTAGCTTCTACCTTGCCAGTTGAGCCTTCCAATGAGGTGCTTAGCAGCAGTACCTTGGATGTTGATGTGTGCATTGATGATAGCACACATGTTGCTGCTGATCATGAGGTGAGTGATGTGGATACAGCCTCATATCACAGTGCAGATTCTAGGTAAGAACATTTGCATGGGAGGCATTGGTTTCAGAGTCCTCATCATTTGGTTGCGCAACTTAAGGTCAATGATAGCATGAATGCCTCAACCATAGAGCACTTTCATGTTGCTCGTCAGATGTTGGCTACGTTTGGTTGGGGTACTCCTATGTCAAATGAGCATGGTGATAGTGGCCTTTCCTTTGCAGAGTTTCATTCACTACGAGAAGCCATTGGGATAATGAAACAGAATTACTTTCAATTACTAGCTGATAGGGATTATCTTCTCAAGTGGGATTGCACTTGCTACGATGCACTGAAGGGAAAGGAGGAGGAGGTTAACGAGCTCACCCATGAGCTTCAGGTGACTATGGACTCATTGGAGAGCTCCCAGTTGGCCCATCAGGAGTCTCAGTCACGGTTGGAGGAGCTTACCGTGGAGTTGAGTTTGGCATAGTCTCCACCAGCTGCAAATACAATACAGTTCCATACAATGGCAGTTGGTGAGGATCATATATCCACAGGTTGTAGTGAGGATGTGGTTACATCTATCACAGATTCGGGTGCAGTAGTCTCAGTTGGGATGAGTACTTCGATTGAGAGCAGTAGAAAACCACATGTTGCATCAGGTTCTCTTGTGGTCAGTACTATGACAGATGATGCAGGTCTAATAGCGAATAGCTCTTGTGTGGCTATGGTGGATTCTCCAAAGAGTTGTGTGTTAGTACACGACGCTACTCCATCAACTTCACAAGGGACTCGCAGAATGTCATCTGGTTGGGAGTATGGCTCTCATGTTGATTTGTTTCCCTCTCCTGGAAGCAAATCTATTACTTCATCCCATGCAGCTGATTTTGGATGCCAACTTGTGTCTCAGAGTTAGAGTGATTAGCTGCAGGTTTCAAAGGATAAGGTTGACTCAGCCTTATTTCATTTTTACTGCACAGATACGTTTGTTGAGTACCTGCTTGAGAGTCTAGAATTTCAAGAGGGTCCGTATGGAGTCACTGAGGATACTCAGGTTACCAAAGGCCCTACCCAATCAGCTATTCAGGGTCAGAGATTGGAGCCATCTCCTGATTCCAGTATTGCTAGTGATGAGCCATTGACCAAGGTTGGAGCGTTTTATCGCAACTACACAGTGAGGAGTTCTCATCACTTTTCTTTTGATCCACACATGGAGGACTTGAAGATGCATCAGTGTGGATTGGCTCGGGGATTATACCATCCATTGTGGGATGGAAAGTGTCCATCTTCAGCGGATAGAACTAGAGGCTGCAAGTACCCGACTCAGTTGTTTGTGGGGGATTACTTGCAGGGACAGCAGTCAATTATCCATCATGTTGATTTGTATCTGACAGGGTTTGCTACTTCTATGTCACAGAGATTTCATACGGATACAAGGTTATAGGGTGATTATAGTGTCAATGGGCACAATGGCTTGGCTAGATATCACATCCATGAGAGTTTGGTAGAGAGTAGAGAAAGATATTGTGTTGCAGATACTTCCAGATATTTTCGTCTTTTCATGACGAATGGATGTGTGTAGAAACCCCTGTTCTCACCGTTTCTGAAGATTGCTTGTTTTTTGTGTATTTTGATTTTTTTGTGTTTTTGGCAATAAAGGTATAATGCGATTTTTGAAAGAAATGATATAAAATCTCTAACAAATACAATAAGGACCAATCTAACATAAAGAGACTCTGAAAACGATAGCTATTGATTTTATTATTTTTCTACAGCCATTACAATAACAGATCTCTGACATGCAGACAAAGATAAGACAAAATATTAGTCAAAAACCTGATTTGCAGCCGCTTGGTTAAAGCTTGAATGGTACGGACAGATCTCTGCAATGCTTTTCCCCTGCTTGAATCTGTCTAGAATACCTCCACTTGCTTGGGCGTCACTTTTGGTGAATGAAAGAAGCTGAAAGCAAAGGCGTTTTTGATCCAGAAGCAAGGACGCCTTCCTCTGTAGATGGTACGGCTCCCAACAGCAATAAATAGAAGTACGGATCTATAACAGCAGTAAAGAAAATCTGTACGGCCCTTGAAAGACGTGTCCCAAGCTTGGAAAATGGACGCCTAGAATGAAGAACCCTTCCCGGAGGAATTTCCAACCAAAACCCTGAAGATACTTTCAAATGTGAAACTCTGTGATAACTTCTGGATGAAGATATCTCTCTGACAAGCAATAAATCAGCTGATATTTCACAACCTCTAAACTGCAGACACTGAAGATGGCACGTTCTCCAATGCACAATGAAAACTGGAACCCTTGGCTCTGTTCTCAGAAGAAGCACTTGGCAAAAATTCGATTTCATAACATAATCAGCTCATTTTCCAATGAAACCCTTATATCCTTCAAAAAGTCGACTTTTCTCAAAAAGGCATCATTTAAATAAAGTTCGAACTTTTCTTTTAATTTTTCAATAGTCTCGAACGCACTTTTAATTATAAATTATAATTGAAAAGTGGCCCCTCTTCAATGTTGGTCGACCCCTTTAAGAAATCACTTAAGTTATAATATAAAATAATATTATAACTTTATAATATAAGCTTCAAATAATTAATATTTAATTTGACAATTAAAATATTAATATCTTCCTCAAAATACGTCCGATTAACGAACCGTCTGAAGCTGGAGAATAAGTGATTGAATTTGCACATGACCAGACCATACTGCTAAAAATAGCAGGGGTGCTCCGCTGAGTGACTTAACTTACTAAAAATAGCAAGTCAAGCAAATGATGTCCGAACGACTCCGAACAGAGCCAAACTGGTAGATTCTGACAACCGAAGCCAAGCCAAGCTCCAACAAGACCCTCTATCCATCCTATCAGCCTACGAGGGTCGCATAATAGGCTAATCATAAGCTCTGAGAGATGTCAACTGGAAGGGGACATCACATTGTGAGTTCAGAGTATATTGGGATCCAGGTGGTGACAGAGTTAGTGTTGCAATTTGGATGGGTCCCATGGGTTGGCTTCACCACATCTAGCATGGTGAAGTTGAGATCAGTGTTGAGGAGTGGAAGTTTCAATGCATTTTACATAGCGGACTTCTATTCTAGATTTGGGATCTAGGTATTTTTGGTTGGATACTCTTCAATGCACTGTGGGCTCCTTCGTGTGCATCGAGGATTCAGTTTGGGTTCACTGGGGAGTATTGCAGTATGTACCTGGTGAGGATTACTTGTAGTTTTACTTTTGGCTCCCATGTACATGATTCGTTGGAGATGCACAGTTTTAGTGCGCAGGGATTGGACAGTTAGGTTGTTGTCCATCTTTGCGTAGTTGTGGTTATGCTAATGTTGCGGCAGTTGTGCTTCAATGTGGGACATTTCATAGTCTTCCTTTGGACTTCCAGTGTAGTTGTGTTTCTTTGCAGTCCTGATTGCTTGGGGACAAGCAATCTTAGGGAGGGCGAATTGTAATGTCCCCATTTTCGTGAGCATCAGTCTTTGACAATTTAGCCTATCACTGGCCCTCGTATGCTAACTCAGATGGTTAGAGGGTCCCTTTTGGCAGAGATTAGTGTGTTATTTCTCTCAGAGCTCAGTATATGTTCAGGTTTGGCCTTCGTTGCTCTCAGTTCTACATACTTACTATTTATAGTAAGTTACTATTTCAAGAAGTCAGGGTTTCTATTTATAGCAGGGCACCTAGCCAGGCCTCAATTGCAATGTTGATCTCATATGTAGATAGATGGGCGAAATATTAAAGGATTAATGATTAATTATCATTAAAGGGCACTTTAATGATAATTTAATATTATAAAGTTAAATTATAAAGTAAAGTGTACTTTATAATCAATGGGGCCATGACCCTCAATTAAAAACAACTTAAAGTACATTTATATTTATTGAGTTGAGCACCAAAGTATATGGAGATAATATAAAGTTTTTATTAAAAACCTAAAAGTGGATTTGAAAGTGGATTTAAATGCTATTAAGGAGATTGAGGTTATAAAAGGACTCAAAAAGCAAATGCTTTTTCATTCTTGATGGTATTTTGACTTGTGCTTTTTGATATGAGAGCTGAGTGTAGAAATACACAAGGGTTTCAGTCCATTTTTTTGTAGTGAAGAACGAAAACTCCTCATTGTTTATGCAATTTTGAGGTTCTGAAAGACCAGCCGAATTATTGCCATAGTGTGGGCTTCATTTAGGAGTCCATTTGGAGCTTACAAGTGAAGAATCAACATAGGGTTTGAAGCAGATTGAAGGTATATTCAGTTGCAGACCTAAGGAAAATCAGTTGCAGCCATTCTATACCAAATTTTAAATATTTATTTGCTGCTACAGTAACACGTGAATAGTAAAACGCTACAGTAATTTGCAAGGGTATGAGAGTTTAAGTTACCAGATATTAAAGAGAGACTATGAACATGTATTTGCATTGATTATCACGTAGTTTTCTGTTGTTGGAAGACACTTGTTTGCTGGCTGGGTTTTGCTGCTGGGCCGTACTGTACCAGCAAGAAGGCATCCTCTTCCTAGGCTAAAAACGCCTTCCCCTTTGGCTGTCTATCATTGAAGAAAGGGGCGGCTAGGTCTGCATTTCACATTGGAAGAAAATTGTGTTAGGGAAATAACAGCTCGAGGCTGCAATTTTATGCACTAAGGTTTGCCAGTTCCAAATATGCATTTCCAGAATTTGACCAGCATTCATAAATGCCAATGGGTATGCTTATTATTCCATGTTCTTGTAAATGCAAACTTATTTCCTAATTGTATTCATTGCTAAAGGAAGTGAAAAGCAATAAATCCTTGAAATAAGAAATTGTTCCGAGTCATATAAGTATTGAACTAGGAAGCAGCTGCAATGTTGTTTTGAAATTATTAATTCCTTTCAATAGTTCCTTACATTTCAAGCATTATCTTTCATATGTATGTAAACCTCTATAAATGCAACACAAGCAAAACATTCAAAACAAACAAACTTACAACCTTCAGCACTAGTTTCCGGGGTTAGAGACAACAGGTCTCTTACAGGCTCAAATCATGAAAATCCTTTTTTTTTTTTTTATACCAAGATATTCTGCAAATTTCATAGGGGTACCAACAGGAAACATTCAAAATAACTTCCCAAAACAATGGACAACCATTATACCCTTACCTTTGTTTAAGAATCAGGATTTGGACAATCCTTCAAACAAGCAGACCATCATGGCCAACCCCCTGCTTGCAAAACTTTAGGAAATCATGGTAGAGCACATGATTAGCAATTAGGCTGAGGAACAAAGAAAAAGAGTGAGGATCAAGCAAGTTAAAATCAAAATATCCAACAAGAGACAATTGCAACACACTTAATACATTTAATTGAAAAGGTTAGGCATAAAATAGAAGTCTACTTTAATCTTGTTGATTTAAGGGAATCCTTTGACATGGTGCCAAGGATGAAGTTGCACAAGATGGAGGAACTAGGATTGCCGATAATTATACAATAGCAATCTACAGACTTTATAAACAAGTCAAGGCCAAAATCAAGAAATAGGAAGGATTGTCAAAGCACTTTGGAAACAACACAGGAGTCAAGCAAGGCCGGTCATTGTCTCCCACATTATTTGATTGATAAATAGACAAGCTAGAAGAATCGATAGATACATTTGGGGTTGGAGATGCCCATTTGGCCAGCCATATGATGAAGCTCATTTTATGTACCAATGATCCATTTTGAATGCAAAAACCATAGAACTCTCAGCAAGTAACTCACCAGCTCATGAGCACTTGCAGAGCAAATAGGGCTGGCAAGATCCTGCCAAAAAACCTGCTGAAAGTTGTAAAAAACTCACAAGTCCAACAGGAAAACTTGCCAAGCAGAAAAAAAGATCAATTTGCTCATTAAAACAATCAAATTTGGTCATTTTTTGCACCATTTCATTTGACTGGCCTAAAGCAATAGTTAGCAGGCAGGAAAAATGCAAAAGCTCTCCTTTTTTCATTTTATCATTTATGCACATTGTTCCCTTGACAACATTGTATTGATCAATTGATGGCTGGTTAATACTTAAAAGTGATAAAATTATGAAAAATACCATGCAACTGTCAACATGAAGGTCTGTGTAGTCTTGAAGATCTTAATTTGGGTTTGGTGGTCTCTGCCCCTTGACACTGCCCTGTATCATAACAGCGAATTATGCAAGGGCACCCCTCAACTCCATGGGAGCTGCAACCCCCAGATCCCTGGTCTGGTATTAAAAAGCAGAAAACAAAAAAAATGGGCCCATATTTTCCACAGATGAAACTTCTAAAACCCTAATACAAATTTGTAATTTATAATCATATGACACTGCGATGTGCAATGAATTCATTTTTTAATCCATAAATGAAGGAAAAACTACTTATAACTTCTGTAAATTCAGTTTTTGGTGTGTTTATTTAGGATTCTAATAGTCTACTAATATAGCTCAAACAAGCATCAAAGCCAGCTAATACCAATCCTTCCCTTCTTATAACCAATACAATACTTAACTCCTTAAGAGCATTAACATTTAGGTAACAACTTAAAATTCCTAGTAAAAGCCCAAGAATCACCACTTAGAATTCTACCCTACATGTCACTTTGGGGATTTGAACTTGCGTCTCCACAATGAGAACTCAATGCTTTAACCACTTGATCTCAACCCATTGGCCTTTTTAAAGATTATTTTACAAATTTATGTGTTTTTTCATGTTTGAAAATTTTGCAAAGTTTTTCCTAAGTTTTTCTTGAGTCCAAAGTCCAAGTCAAATTTTAGGACTGCCAAATTTTTGCCAAGTCTGCATATGTGAACTATGGCAAAAACAACCCAAATATACCACTTGAATGCCCTAGAACTTTTCTATGAATAACAAACCAACATTTAGTTTTATCCCTTTAACAAAAAAGAAACAGTAAAATTTCTGATTGAGGGGATATTCTAGTAGTATAAAAAATAAATATCTTAGTATAAACTTGCACAGCAAACGAAACTAGGAAAAATGCAAAATGGAGAGTATAAAAGGATAGAAAGCATTGATGAAGTACAAAATCTATGCAAAAACATGAGACTACAAGACTGGTACACCATCAAGTTCTTATTCGGGATACTTTCTATTCTAGTGGAGCTTTTATTAGTAAGACATTTGATCCAATGGCACCTCAATTCTAACATGGAGAAAGATAGAAAGTAAACAAGAGTGCTTAATCACAAGTAAATCCAAAATCAAGATTCAAGCTGAAATACGCACTTTCTCTTTAGAGGCAACAACTATGACCCAATTACTATTCTGCTTGAACCCTACCTATAAACACCATGAGAAGACATACACAAGGGCAGAAGTCAATTGGAAGGAAATGATATTCATAAACCAAAAAAGGAGTAATCTACACAGACTCAGATGTGAGTTAGGTGGATGTATAACACATATCAGGAAGAGAGATATTTGTATTCTTTACCACAGAGCAATAGAAACATAGAAACATTTCATCATGGAATACACAACTTTTAACGGCATTCAAGTAAAATATATGGAGACTTTACAAGTAGACTCCATTTTGGAATTCTTTGAAGAGGCAAGAATAAGAACCAAAAACTTTATATCTTAAGATTTGAGGGTTGCTACTTGTAATAATCACCCTTAATTTTATTTTTTGAAAAACTTGAAGCTCAAAACATAATGAAATGCCAAGCACTTCCTTTCCACTTTCTGATCACCAAGTTCCCAGTGCAAGCAAGGTGAGAGCATACAGTGTACGGGATTACAAATTCTTTTGGAAATACAAAGTTGAAAGTAGTATCCACTTATTTAGTGGAGTTAACCAGCAATTCCACTTTTCAGTGGGAAAGCTTATACGATAGTGAAAATGCAAGCAAGCTCTTCCACTTTTCAATGGTGAGTGAATACAACAAGAAAGAGCAACTCTCCCACTTTTCAACGGTGAGTGAATACAATAAACTAAAGCAACTCTTCTGCTTTTCAGCAGTGAGTGAGAACCAATAAGCCACTAATTCAATGGGGTGAGTAACAAAAAAATACCAAGAGCAGCTCACTAGTGGTACTATCACTCAGTGTTACAATGTTAGCTCATTTAAGTACTAAATTTAAGATATGCATCTGCTGTTACAAGTATGTTCATGAAAGAAATTGATAGAACATCCCCACATGTATCACAACATCAAAGAACTAACCACCCTGTTAGTTTTATGATTAGATGTAAAACTCAGAAATTTAATTCAAAAATCAGACACAAAGACAGCATATACCCTAGGAAAACCCGCCACTTGAGGGAGAAAAACCCAGCAACAAACATCTCTCTTATATATATAAATAATGGCAACAATTCTCTTTACAATGAGGCCAATCACAAGGCCAATATTCAGCACCAACACTAGATGCAATGACAGATAATAATCTGCACTTCCTTGATATTCAAATCTGTCCTTGAAGAAATTCGCAATCTGCTCTTGATAAAATTTGCACTTGAGAGAAGGAATGAATCGAACTTGCTTGATGATGGAATGAGTGGAAATGACCTTGTATATATACACAATGTAAGAGAGGTCGCACCTCTTCATATACAAGGTCGGCCGTAATAAAAAATATAATTACAATTAAAAAGATGCGAATACAAGGAAGGTCAGCCAAAATAGAAATTACATTGTTGCCTTAGTGAAGCGCCTCTTCACTTTAATTATCTCAATAAATGAATAGTCGTTAGACTATATGAATTTATGTCTTGACTCATGGCTGGAAGGATGATCCCAAAGCTGCTATAACATCAAAACTCCCTCTCAGCTAGGGAGGAATACTTCTAGCTATACAAGACACATCACCTCATCATGATGTCAACCACCATGGCTACTCCCATATGTGAAAAGGAACATATCCCCTCATCGAGATATCAACCATCATCGCTACTCCCATGTATGGTAAACGAACATATCACCTCATCGTGATATCAACCATCATGGCTACTCCCATGTATGGTAAATGTGCACAAGTGCCCATCATGGAATCACTCAACGTGATGTCGTCACCTCATCGTGACGTTCACCATGGCTACTCCCAGAGGGTGAAAATCACAAGTACAAGAAAAATCATCATGGACTCTCTCACGTGATGTCATGGAATCACACACATGACATCCACCATGGCAACTCCCAGAGGGTGGAAACAAGGGCTTTCACCTCAAATCTCTCTCATAAAGAAAAATGCATTAACAAGGGCTTGCACCTCAAATCCCTCTCACAGAGAGAAATGCATTAAAAAAGATCACTAATACTGAGACTCCCTCTCAGCTAGGGCTTCATTCTCCACCATACCAAGCTTGTCTCGAAAGTACACAAACTTTATTCTGGAGAGAGGCTTGGTGAGAATATATGTCATTTGCTCATCAGTGTTGATATACTTCAACTAGATTGCTTTCCTCAATACCATATCTCGGATATAGTGGTATTTGATCTTAACATGTTTAGTTATGTCATGAAACACTGGATTGATAGAAAGCTTCACACAGCTTTAATTATCACAATGAATGACAGTCGGCTCCATTGATTGTCCAAACAATCCTGCAAGGAGCTTCCGAAGCCACACTACTTCTTGAGCTGCCACACAAGCTGCAATATACTCAGCCTCTGCTGTGCTTAGTGCCACTGAAGACTACTTCCTGCTACACCAAGATATCATCGCAGACCCCAAACTGAAGCAACATCCAGAGGTGCTCTTCCGATCACTGACAAACACTGCCCAATCGGAATCAGTATATCCATGCAGCTTCAAGTCTATACCAAAAGAATATCTCAAGCCATACCCAACTGTGCCACGCAAGTATCTCAGGATATGCTTCACTACAACTAGATGTATTTGCCTCGGTTCACATATGAACTGACTAAGTGCACTCATTGCATAGCAAATATCTGGTCTAGTATTGACTAGATACATCAACGATCCAATCAACTTCCTGTACAAAGTAGAATCCACCAAATTTGAACTAGCTGCAGCCTCTTTCAACTTATGCAAGTTGGTCTCCATAGGTGTAGACATGGATTTGCAATCCATCATACCAAATCTCTTCAAAATTTCAATATTATGCTTCCCTTGACTCAGAATAATCTCATCAGGCTTCTGCCATACTTCTAAACCAAGGAAGTAGTGCATGAGACCAAGATCCTTCATTTCAAATTTAGAAGCTAACTCCTTGCATTTGATAATGAGGTGATCTTCTTCAGTAAGAATTAAATCATCAACATAGAGAACCAAGATTAATGTTTTGCCATCAATTACCTTGAAGTAAAGGTTTGAATCAGCATCATTCTTGGAGAAACCCAAGCTCATCAGGTATTGATCAATTCTTTCGTACCAAGCAAGAGGAGCCTGCTTAAGGCCGTACAAGGCCTTCTTCAACCTGCTAACATGAGACTCCTTCCCATGAACCTCAAAGCCATTAGGTTGCTCAATCTATACCTCTTCCTCGATTACACCATTTAGAAATGTTGTCTTCATGTCCATCTAGCGTATCTTCCATCCTTTAGATGCTACAATAGCAATGATGGTCCTGACGGATGTATAACGAGCAACTGGAGCAAAGGTTTCCTCATAGTTAACTCCCTCTTTCTGAGAGATTCCTCTAGCCACGAACCTAGCCTTGTACTTCTCAATGCTCCCATCAGCCGCATGCTTGATCTTGAAGAGCCACTTAGAAGAAACAACAGATTTTCCTTTAGGTCTAGGTACGATGTCCCAAACATCATTCTTGAGAATGGATTGATACTCTTTAGCCATAGCATCTCTCCAAACTTGCTGACTAGTAGCTTCCTCAACACTGCAAGGCTCAGACTCAATGATTTGGCTCATCAAAGCAACATAACTAGAGAACTTATGAGGTCTCTTGCTTTCTCTAAATGTTCCTCATGGAGCTGCAAACTTCTCTGCCTCTTGCACAGTTTTCCTAGCCCAAAGAGGTCTCTTACGACCAATCACAATGTTTGTAGGCCCATCAGTAGGTTCCAAAGGCTCAACTAGATCATCTTCTTTAGGATCAGTAGCCTCCCTCTGAATCTCAGGAGTATGGTCAACTTCCATATCCTGAGGAGACTCTTGATCTTCATTATCTATCTCCATATGAATGCCCTTAGATCTTTTGAATGCAACATCCTCTTCAAATGTAACATCCCTACTGATCTCAATTAACTTCTGACCTAGAATATACACTTTGTAAGCTTTTGAAGACTCACTATAGCCCACAAAGATTCCCTTCTTGCCAGATGGTTCCGATTTTGTCCTTTTATCTTTAGGCACATGAACATATACAGGACAACCAAAGATTCTTAAATGACTTACTTCCAACTTCACCCCTGTGAATGCTTCTTCAGGAGTCATGTTTCCAAAATGCGGTGAGGGCTTCTATTCTGAACATAAACAGCTATCCTAGATGCTTCAACCCAAAGGAAGGTTTGCAGATCTTGGTCATAAATCATGGCTTTCGCTGCTTCTACAATAGATCTGTTCTTCCTTTCTGCAACACCGTTCTGTAGAGGATTGTAAGGGACACAAAACTCCCTCTTAATCCCAGCTTCAATGCAAAAGTTACGGAAGCTTCCAGAGCCATTGTCGGATCTCAGAACTTTTATCCTCTTCCCGGATGAGTTTTCTACCTAAGCTTTAAACTCTTTGAACCTCTCAAGTACTTCCTCAGATTCTTTAGATTTCAAGAAATAAATCCAAGTCTTTCTAGAGTAGTCATCAATAAAAATAATGTAATACAAGAAACCACTCAAAGAAGCAACAAACATTGGACCACATAAATCATAATGAATAAGATCTATAATACATTTAGATCTACTTTCACTACTATGAAATGGACTTTTAGTATTCTTACCCAATGCGCAACCTCTACAAGTGCCTTCATGCTCCTGATTGAATTTCAGAAGGCCCGTGACCATCTTCTCCATGGTTAGTAGTGCTCGAAAGTGAAGGTGAGCCAATCTTCTATGCCAAAGTTCACATGAACTTGATGAATCATGCAACAAGGCCTGAAGTGGACAAGTGCAAAATCTGTAGAGACTCTCATGTCGAACTCCAATCACCCGTGCAGTCTTGAAACTTGAGTTCTTTGGCCATGCAAGAACTTTACCTTCAGAGAATACAACTTGGTACCCCTTGTCCTCCAAGGCTGAGATAGAGACAAGGTTCCGCTTGATTCCCAGAACAAATAGAACATCACTCAACTGCAAGCAAATGCCGGAACCTAAGTGAAGAGAGGAGGTCCCAACTCCTTTCACAGAATAACTAGCATCATCTCCAATAATCACTTGACACTAGAATCTCTCTCCACCAAATCAATTAGATGCTCTCTAAATCCGGTGATGTGGTGAGAGGCACCACTATCAATCAACCAAGTATTGTTGTCAGTAGGCACATTGCTTGATAAGGCAAACTAGAATAGAAAACCACTTGAATCCTTCTGCGGAGAGATCTCATCCACATCTGCAAAAGTAGCCTGTTGCTTAGGTCGGGTTGGACAATCCTTCGCATAGTGACCAAACTTGTCACACCTAAAACATTGAATGCAGGAGAGGTCCTTCTTCTTCTTCGATGCAGGAGCACCATCTGATCCTTTATCCCTATTCCTCTTGAAGTATCCTTTCCTCCCTTGTTTTCTTTCCTTCTTCGAGGATTGAGCGGCAAGAACATGAATATCTTCATTTGTAGAGCTTTGACCAATGCCTCTGCTGCAAACCTTGATTCTTCTTGAATACAATCAGCTCTCAATCGATCAAACTTAGAAAGTTTTGATCTCGCACTGATCCCTTGAATGAATGACTCCCAAGATGAAGGAAGACCATTAAGAGCCAACATAGTTAAATCCTTGTCTGTTAAATTTAGTGATCAGATTTAATGTACAGAATTTAATTCAAAAATCAGACACAATAACACAGCAGATACCCTGGGAAAACCCTCCTCTTGAGGGAGAAAAACCCAGCAACAAAATCTCTCTTATATATTATTCAAGGAACAACACTCTCTTGTACAATAAGGCTGAACTCAAGGCCAAATAGTATCAACTCTAGATACAACAATATAGATTACAATCTGCACTCTTATACATCGAAATCTGCTCTTGGATAACTTCAACCTGCTCTTGAAGGAAATCGCACTTGGAGAAAATCGCAATCTGCTCTTAAGATATAATTTGCACTTGATAGAAGGAATGAATCAAACTTTGCTTGATGTCCGAATGAGAAGAATTGATCTTGTATTTATACATTGCTTTGTGAGAGGTCGCACCTCTTCAAGAACAAGGTCGGCCTCAAGAATAAATTACAAATTGAATAATTCAATTATCAAGTTGGCCAAGACAAATAATATAACATTTACTAATTTAGGAGTCGGCCATCAATGAAGTCTCTTCATAGATAATCGCACCAAGATATAAGAGATCGGCCACTTCACAAAATCGTATATAATAATTAAATAGACAATGTCTACCATTTAATTATTATCTCCATGCGATCTGGGCTGGAAGGATTCGCCTGAAGCTGCAATTATCATCAACACTCCCTCTCAGCTAGGGAGAGTACTTCCAGCAGCATAAGACATATCACCTCAACGTGATGTCTACCACATTGGCTACAACCAAATGTGAAAAGAAGCATATCACCTCATTGTGATATTAGATATCACCTCAACATGATATCAACCATAATGGCTACAACCATACTATGTTGTGTACAAGTGTTCATCACTTACGTGATGTTGTCACCTCAACATGACATTCACAAGTACAAGATGTGTCATGGAGTCACACACATGACATCCACCATGACTCTGCTTAGAGGGTGAAAACAAGGGCTTTGACCTCAAATCTCAAAGAGAAATGCATTAACAAGGGCTTGCACCTCAAATTCCTCCATCTCAGAGGAAAATGCATTAACAAGGGATTTCACCTCGAACTTCTCTCACAGAGAAGAACTCATTAAACAAGGCTCACTGATACTGAGACTCTTTCTCAGTCAACACTGGATTCTCCACCATACCAAGCTTATCTCGAAAGTACACAAGCTTTATCCTGGAGAGAGGCTTGGTGAGAATGTTTGTCGTCTGCTCATCGGTGCTAATATACCTCAACTGTATAGCCTTCTGTAGTACCATATCTCTAATATAGTGGTACTTGATCTCAACATGCTTGGTTTTGTCATGGAACACAGGATTGACAGAAAGCTTCACGCAACTCTGATTATCACAATGAATGATAGTAGGCTCCATTGATTGTCCAAACAATCCTGCAAGGAGCTTACGAAGCCACACTGCTTCCCAAGCTACCATACAAGCTGCAATGTATTATGCCTCTATTGTACTCAATGTCACAGATGATTGCTTCATGCTGCACCAGGATATCATAGCAGAACCCAAACTGAAGCAACAACCAGAGGAACTCTTTCGATCTGAAACACACCTTGCCCAATCAGAATCAGTATAACCATGTAACTCCAAGTCAGCATCTGAAGTATATCTCAACCCATATCCAACTGTGCCACGCAAGTATCTCAGGATATGTTTAGCTGCAACAAGATGTATCTGTCTCGGTTTACACATGAACTGGCTAAGTGCACTCACTGCATAACAAATATCAAGTCTAGTGTTAACTAGATACATCAAGGACCCAATCAGTTGTCTGTACAATGTAGGATCCACCAAGTCTGAACTAGCTGCAGCCTCCTTCAATTTATGTAGGTTGGTCTCCATGGGTGTAGACATGGATTTGCAATCCATCATACCAAACCTCTTAAGTACATCAATGGTGTACTTCCCTTGACTTAGGATCATCTCATCTAGTTTCTGTCAGACTTCTAAGCCAAGGAAGTAATGCATGAGCCCAAGGTCCTTCATCTCAAATTCAGAAGCCAACTCCTTCTTACACTTGAGAATCAGGTGATCTTCTCCAGTAAGGATCAAATCATCAACATATAAAACCAAAATCAATGCATCACCATCAATTACCTTAAAGTATAGATTAGAGTCAGCATCATTCTTCAAGAAGCCCAAACTTGATAGGTAATGATCAATCCTTTCGTACCATGCACGAGGAGCCTGCTTAAGACCATACAAGGCCTTCTTCAGCTTGCAAACACAAGACTCCTTTCCATGTACTTCGAACCCATCAGGTTGCTCAATGTAAACTTCTTCCTCTATCACACCATTTAGAAAAGTTGTCTTCACATCCATTTGATGAATCTTCCATCCTCTAGATGCAGCAATGGCAATGATGGTTCTAACAGAAGTGTAGCGAGCAACAAGAGCAAATGTTTCTTCATAATCAACTCCCTCTTTCTATGAAAAACCACGAGCCACAAATCTTGCCTTGTACTTCTCTATGCTCCCATCAGTTGCATGCTTAATCTTGAAGAGCCATTTCGAAGATACCACAGATTTTCCTTCGGGTCTAGGAAGAATGTCCCAAACATCATTCTTGAGAATTGATTGGTACTCCTCTATCATAGCATCTTTCCAAACTTGTTGACTGGAAGCTTCCTCCACACTAGAAGGCTCAGACTCAATAATCTGACTCATCCAGGCAACATAACTGGAGAACTTATGTGGCCTTTTACTTTCTCTGAATGTTCCTCTAGGAGTTGCAAATCTCTCAGCCTCTTGCATAGTTTGTCTAGCCCAAAGAGGTCTCTTTCTTCTAAGCACAATATCGGTAGGCCCATCAGTAGGTTCCAAGGGCTCAACTGGATCAACGTCTTCCTTTGGTTCGGAAGTCTCCCTCTGAATCTCAGGAGTATGGTCAACTTCCATATCCTGAGAAGACTCTTCATTATCGATCTCCATATGAATGCCCCTGGATCTCCTGAATGCAACATCTTCCTTGAATGTGACATCCCTACTGATCTCGATCAACTTCTGTCCAAGAATGTAAATCCTGTAGGCTTTTGATGTCTCGCTATAGCCCACAAAAATTCCCTTCTTGCCAGAAGGCTCCAACTTCGTTCTCTTTTCCTTTGGAACATGAACATAGACAGGACATCCAAAGATCCTCAAATGACTGACTTCAGGCTTCTTCCCTGTGAAGGCTTCTTCCGGAGTCATATTCTTCAAGACCTTGTGAGGACTTATGTTCTGAACATACACATCCATCCTAGAAGCTTCTGCCCATAAGAAAGTTTGCAAGTCTTGGTCATGGATCATGGCCTTTGCTGCTTCCACGATCGTCCTGTTCTTCCTTTCTGTCTGTTGAGGATTATAGGGGACACAGAACTCCCTCTTAATCCCTGCATCAATACAAAAATATCAAAAGCAACTAGAGGTGTATTCTCCTCCATTGTTAGATTTGAAGACCCTAATTCTTTTACCAGAAAGATTCTCTACCAAAGCTTTAAACTCTTTAAACCTTCCTAACACTTCCTCAGATTCTTTAGATTTCAAAAAATAAATCCAAGTCTTCCTAGAGTGGTTGTCAATAAACAAAACATAATACAGGAATCCACTCGAAGACGGAACAGACATAGGTCCACACAAATCAGAATGAATAAGGTCTAAAATGCACTTAGATCTATTTTCTCTACTATGGAAAGGGGCTTTTGAATTCTTACCCATAGCGCATCCCTTGCAAGTTCATGCTCTTGATTGAACTTGGGAAGTCCCGTGACCATCTTCTCCATGATAGGTAAGGCTCGGAAGTGGAGGTGCACCAATCTTCGATGCCATAGGTCACATAGACTTGAAGAATCATGAACTAATGCTTGAAGAGGACGCGTACATAGCCTATAGAGGCTTTCATGTCTAACGCCAATTACTTGAGCTTCCTTGAAGCTGGAATTTTCCATCCACACAAGAACTTTGCCTTTGGAGAAGGCAACTTGATATCCTTCATCTTCTAGGGCTGAAATAGAAATAAGATTGCGCTTCATTCCTGGAACATACAGAACATCTCTCAACTGAAGTGTGATGCCAGAATCCAAATGTAGAGTAGAGGTTCCAATCCCTTTCACAAAATAGCCAGCATCATCTCCGATTATGACTTGTTCAGAAAATTCTTTCTCCATCAAACTTGATAAGTGCTTCTTAAATCCAGTGATGTGTCGAGAAGCACCACTGTCGATCAGCCAAGTGCTGGTGTCTGTAGGTACATTGCTTGATAGAGCTGAATAGAACAAGTATTCACATGAATCCTTCTGCGGAGAGGCATCATCAACATCTGCAACTGTGGCTTGTTGCTTAGGTCTAGTTGGACAATGCTTAGCAAAGTTCCCAAACTTATCACACCTAAAGCATTGAATCTTGGACATGTCTCTCTTCTTCTTGGAGGGAGGTGCATCATCATTTCCCTTATCTCGGTTCCTCTTGAAGAACCCTTTCCTTCCATCTTTTCCTTTCTTCTTTGAAACATGGGAGGCGAGAACATGAATGTCTTCATTCTTTGAACTTTGACCAACCCCTCTTGCCACCAATCTTGATTCTTCTTGAATGCAATCAAACCTTAGACGATCAAACTTAGGCAATTTTGATCTTGCACTGATTCCCTGAATGTAGGATTCCCAAGACAAAGGTAGACCATTGAGAGCAAGCATAGTCAAGTCTTTGTCATCAACCATATGCCCAATTGTTGAGAGTTGATCTCTCAAATCTGAAATCCTCATGAAGTATACAATCATAGATTCTCCCTTAGACATCTTCACATAGTGTAGTTGTTGCTTCAATGCAAGTGCCCGGCTGGTATTGTTGATTTCGTACATTTCTTCCAATGTCTTGAACATGTCTCTAGCCATCTTCAATTTAGAGACAATAGGAACGATATGATCCTTGACGGAATCAACCAATATTTTCATTGCCTTGATATCTTTCTTCACCCACTGCAACTTCTCTTCTTCCTCCTCAGGTTGAGGAACACTAGACTCCACAAACTCACCCAAGTCATTTTCACGCAAGGTAAGCATAATCCTAAATCTCCATGATGTGAAGTTTGATGCTCCCTCGAGTCTATCCTAAATCTTCAAACCATTCACCATCTTGACTAATGTAGAGAATGGACAAAGAAATATGATGAAGAGAATAGAGAATTGTTGTTTAGGAACAAATCTGATCACGATCCTCTCAAACCCACTCTGATACCATGTTAAATTTAGTGATCAGATTTAATGTACAGAATTTAATTCAAAAATCAGACACAATAACACAGCAGATACCCTAGGAAAACCCTCCTCTCGAGGGAGAAAAACCCAACAACAAAATCTCTCTTATATATTATTCAAGAAACAACACTCTCTTGTACAATAAGGCCGAACTCAAGGCCAAGTAATAGCATCAACTCTAGATACAACAATACAGATTACAATCTGCACTCTTATATATCGAAATCTGCTCTTGGATAACTTCAACCTGCTCTTGAAGGAAATCGCACTTGGAGAAAATCGCAATCTGCTCTTAAGATATAATTCGCACTTGATAGAAGGAATGAATCGAACTTCGCTTGATGTCCGAATGAGAAGAATTGATCTTGTATTTATACATTGCTTTGTGAGAGGTCGCACCTCTTCAAGAACAAGGTCGGCCTCAAGAATAAATTACAAATTGAATAATTCAATTATCAAGTCGACCAAGACAAATAATATAACATTTACTAATTTAGGAGTCGGCCATCAATGAAGTCTCTTCATAGATAATCGCGCCAAGATATAAGAGATCGGCCATTCACAAAATCGTATATAATAATTAAATAGACAATGTCTACCATTTAATTATTATCTCCATGCAATCTGGGCTGGAAGGATTCGCCTGAAGCTACAATTATCATGAACATTGTCATCGACAATATGACCAATAGTAGAGAGCTAATCTCTCAATTCGGAAATCTTCATGAAGTATGAAATGACGGATTCTCCTTTCGCCATCTTGACATGATGAAGTTGTTGCTTTAATGCAAGAGCTTGACTTGTGTTGTTGATCTCATACATCTCCTCCAAAGTCTTGAACATATCTCTTGCAGATTTTAACTTGGAGATAATTGGCACAATGTGATCTTTCACGGAATCCACCAACATCTTTTTCGCCTTAGTTCCATTTCTCTTCCATTGTAATTTCTCATTCTCATCGGAAGGTTCGGGTACTTCGTCCTCCACGAACGCTACTAACTCATTTTCCTCCAAGGCGAGCATGACTCTGAATCTCCAAGATGTGAAGTTTGATGCATCCTCAAGTCTATCTTCGATCTTGAGCCCGTTCACCATCTTGACGAAGGATAGATGAAATCAAGGATGAGAATAAGAATGGAGGATAACGCTGCTTGAAAAAAAATCTTATCACGATCTTTCTTATACCCGCTCTAATACCATGTCAGTTTTATGATCAGATGTAAAACTCAGAAATTTAATTCAAAAATCAGACACAAAGACACAGCATATACCCTAGGAAAACCCGCCACTTGAGGGAGAAAAACCCAGCAACAAATATCTCTCTTATATATATAAATAATGGCAACAATTCTCTTTACAATGA
Organism: Sequoia sempervirens; assembly: GCA_007258455.2. Classification (NCBI taxonomy): domain Eukaryota; kingdom Viridiplantae; phylum Streptophyta; class Pinopsida; order Cupressales; family Cupressaceae; genus Sequoia; species Sequoia sempervirens. The sequence goes on from VDFB02358134.1 coordinate 146,708,513, forward strand.
AGCCAATCACAAGGCCAATATTCAGCACCAACACTAGATGCAATGACAGATAATAATCTGCACTTCCTTGATATTCAAATCTGCCCTTGAAGAAATTCGCAATTTGCTCTTGATAAAATTTGCACTTGAGAGAAGGAATGAATCGAACTTGCTTGATGATGGAATGAGTGGAAATGACCTTGTATATATACACAATGTAAGAGTCACACCTCTTCATGTACAAGGTCGGCCATAATAAAAAATATAATTACAATTAAAAAGATGTGAATACAAGGAAGGTCAGCCAAAATAGAAATTACATTGTTGCCTTAGTGAAGCGCCTCTTCACTTTAATTATCTCAATAAATGAATAGCCATTAGGCTATATGAATTTATGTTTGGACTCGTGGCTGGAAGGATGATCCTGAAGCTGCTATAACATCAACACACCCATCATGGAATTAACAAATATACCTCAAAGATTGGCAAATAGATGGCTGGTGTAGGTCTGAAAGAGGTTTGAAACCCTGTTGTCACAGTCTGGACAGCAAGATATAAACTCAAAAACTTCACCAAATCACTCCCACACGCACCCACAATGAATGTAAGCTCAAAGATTGGCAAATAGATGGCTGGTGCAGGTCTGAAAGAGGTCTGAAACCCTGTTCTTACAGTCTGGACAGCAAGATATAAGTTCAGAAAACTTCACCAAATCGCTCCCACACACACCCACAATGAGTGCAAGCTATAACCGTATTTCCAAACAACTATGAGTGATTTATCCCATCATCAAAATAGTGACTGAAAAACTAAAACTGAAACTTCAAAACATTTTCAATGGTGACTCCTGGCTGAAATCACACCACAATCTAGCTAGGGAATATCTTGCAACTCCGAAACTAGAAATCTATGAGGAATTTAGTCCTCAAAGATTGAAGAGAACCAAAGCTATTTCGGCAACATAACATTATCATTCTTCAACATATTCAAATGAGCCCCCAATACCTTCTTTTATAGCTTTTTTGGTTGCTTTTTTTGTAAAAAAAAGATTTGTTTTTTCGTCGCTTTTTCAAAAAATGATATTTGCTTTTTCATTGTTTTTTGTTGCTTTTTCAATGCTTTTTCGAAAATACGCTTTTTATTTTTCCGAAAAACGTTTTTAGCTTTTTCGCTGCTTTTTCCGAAAAAAACATGTTTGCTTTAAATTAAATAATTCATTATATGCAAACATTTAATCACTTTTTCCATCAAATTCCCTTTTTAAAATAAAATAAAACCTGTTCATGTGCAAGACCCCCTTATTTCTTCTAGGCATCCAAAAAGGCGATTAAAATACCTTTTTGAAAAGATATTATGCTTAAGTTATCAAAAATAATGATAAAACATTATAACTTAAATGAATAATTTAATTATTTCACCCTAAGTTACGGAAAACCCCGAAACACATCCGAATCCAAATTTGACCCCGCCAATATGATACTAAGGCAATAGGAAGATGATTGAAATCAACTTGGTGACTTTCTAAAAATAGCCTACTCCTCCAAGAAATTTGGAGGGCACCCAAAAGGTCGGAAATTGATTTCGAAAACATCAAAGGGCTCCAACTAACCAACTAAAGTCAAACCCAAGAACAATTGCTCTACAAGATTGATCAAATGCTTCTCCAAGAATGTTGGAGTTCTGCCTAACTAACCAATTAGCCTCTGGAAGACTTGGAAACCAGCTAAATGTGCACGAATTGGCTAAGCACCAAAAGGGGACATTACACTACTAATCTAAACAAAAAACTCCTCAAGATATAAGAAATTGGTCAAGATAAACTTGATGTCTTTTATCAAAAGAATTGAAGGTCAATGGTTTTAAGTCTTAAGATAACACAATATGCTATATGCTAGATCACAAATTAGCTGACCACTAGAAGTTTTAATTAGGACCAAACAAACATCGTTTTTGGTACATTGTAGTAGTTGCAACCTTGCAGATCTTTTATTACATTTTCACTCGATCTATGCTCCCAAATGTTCTTGGGAACAAGTCCAACATTGAGATTTGTCATCCAACAATTTTCCTAACTTTTTGGTGATTTTGACATAGTTGAGTGAGAAGGGTGCAGAGATGGTCGTCATTCATTCTCTTTATCTTTTTTCAAGACACAAACTAGTACAACTGTTGCTATTTGATTGTCTAATTAGAAACAAAAGCATAAAGAAAGAGTACAAAGGCATAGTCTGTCTAATAGTTAAAGAGATGGCTTTGAGATCTTTGTTTGATAGAGATAATGAATTATTCTATTTCCTTGATCATTACTTTAACTATCTCATAATTAAAACAAGCATTAGCATGAACTAGTAGAAGAAAAAATGGAATCAACTTCCAAACTTAATACCTCACATCACACTTGTACGGATTGCAGAATATCCCATCTTAGAGGTGATTCCAAAGCCTAACGAAAGGCAACATTGCTTTATTTTGGAGCTGCAGCCATTTTGGAGCTCCCAGTGGGACTTTAGAGCATGATTAAGTGTCAAATGAAGTTTCTTTACCCCAATACTAGTAATGTTGCTAGGCAAGACAAGGTTTCTAAGATTGAGGATGCATTACAGAAAACAGAAGATTACATAGCAAGAGTTAGAGAATCAGATTTGCACAGAATTTGGCAATGTTGCATTAACTTCCTAAAACAGAAGTTAGAATTTCCTCTTTACAGCTTATTGATCGTAACCATTCAGATATCCCAAGGATATTAGAGAAGCTCTTAATAGTCATTTTGTGAATAATTTTCTGTTCTCTTTTTAAGCTTAGAGAACTTTTGACAAAAAGCAATACAAGTTGGCACTTCTTGCTATCTAGTCTAAGTGGAAAGCTAGACTAGTTCTTACCTAATCTAAGTAAACACGGAAAGAAAACACTTGCCACTAAGGTGGCTTTATTACAATTGTAAGCCTTATCTTTTAATAATTTAATATTATTCTAATATGACAAGACATGAGCCTATCATCTACTCTATAGTAATAAAGATCATGGATACTCTAGTTTCTCTTCGAAAGATTACAATTTTTTGATATCATGTAATCACACTAAAGGAAGACCCATTTCCATTCATAATCTCCTTTAAGTGTCTCCCATTGTTTTACTCTTTCTCTTTAGACAGTTTGATATAAATCATCTCTTTCCACATGATTTAGAATCTAGACAATGGAAACTCATTTAGCTTCCTTTAAATCAAATAACTTTGGTCCAACTTTTGTGCCCTTCTAATGAGCTTCATCAAGTGGGGTGCAATCCCATCTAACCATACAATCCAAATCAGTAAAGATCTTATCTTGGTTGGTTTAAGTTATTATCACTTAGTGGTAAAGTAAAAGTGTATAAGTTCACATCCATAGCTTGACAGAAAAAATTGTGCCTTGATTATCTCTACAAACTTCCTATTGAAACTTCTACTATAACTCAACCTTCCAATTTCTTGTCTCTGTAAACAAACTGGACATGGGAATGATTGATGAGCATAGTGGTTACAATGAAGAACCAGTGCAAATCTTCAATCCCTTATAAACATGTCACTTTGGGTTTGTTAGTCAATCAAAGATTTGAATTTTAAACCCCCTGACTAATTCTCAAGTTTTGATTTTCCAAACTTTAAATACTTCTTTCTTGCATCTTGTCTACATTTACATATGATCATTCAAAAGGATTTTCCTATTACTCTCTTTTATAATAAGAAAGAAGGTTTTCTCCATTTGAACTTTTTCTTTCCTACTATACCGTAGTTCCTTGAGGTGGAGACCTTCTGTTACTAATGTTGGGAGCTCCTCGCTTCTAACTTTGTATTAAGGTTCAACTTTCTGCATGAGAGAAGCTCCCTTATTTTATTTTATTTTGTGGTAGGATATGTTGGACTCTGTCAAATTTTGGAGGAGTTAATTTTGTTTCTTATTTTGCAGTTCCTTTCGGACCTCCAGCCCCAACGTGGACCTAGAACTTAAGGTTCCAAGTTTCATGTTCGTCCCCAAGGTCTGCCCCCCACCTATGTTCCTTGGTGCCCATCGGACCTCAGGTCCTATTCGGAACATTCCATCAGGCCTTCAATACCCCTTTCTCAATTCCCTCCTGTCTTCCACTTCCCACAATTTTCTTATCCCTTCTTTATGAAACCCAGGGTCTCAGAAGGGACTTGGAACTTTATGTTCCAATTTCCGATTCCTCCAAGAATTCACCTCCCACTTAGCATTGTTTCCATTCCTTATTGGACACCAAGTCCCAACAGGAACTTGGAACTTCGTGTTCCAATTCCTAGTTTCTTCCAAGTGTCTTCCCCCCAGGCTTATCTTAGTTCCGAGAACCTAAGGTTTTCAAGCTCCAACTGCATCTCCACCCCGAATCCCCACAATACTTGTCAGACCTCAAACTTCATTTGGGACTCAGAACTTAAGGTTCCAAGTTCCTATTCTGACTCGAGACCTAACTCCCGACACCTTTTGGTCCAGGTTCCATTTCCTTCCCTACTCCCACCATCTGCCAATCTTCTGCAAGTTTCAATTTCCGAGTTCTTTAAGCCTGACAGCTCCCAATTGGTGTTATGTTCCAGTTTCCTCCCAAAATCTAATCCCCACCATGAACCCGATAATAAAGTAAATGTTTTCAAGAAGGGTTGTTGGGTGCCAAAGTGTAATGACTTGGGACCTGCTTCCACCTAGTTGTCATTACTACAAATCAATTCAACCAGCTACTAGCAATGAATGTTTATGCTTTCTTTCATTTTGGGTACCCATTTTGAGTGGATTCTTTCTCAATCACGGATCTTGAGATTGCTATAGTGTCACGGGCTAAGGTTTCGCCCTGTTGTGTATTTTGGAGGGTTTTGACTTCATTTTGATCATGGGACATTACATGGATAGAGGATAACAGAAGAATAACTCAGAAAGGCGGGACTTCAGGGATAAATTAGTTTTCAAAGCAGCTGCAAGGAGGCAAGGACAGTGTTAGAGCATTTACATTTCAGGGATAAATTAGTTTTCAAAGCAGCTGCAAGGAGGCAAGGACAGTGTTAGAGCATTTACATAAGTTATTGTATACTTGTTCAGTTTTATGTCTCCATTAATGTATGGGCAGATTCAAAAAATGTCTATTGTGCGATGTTTTCTTCAACACATTTGTTGTTGTGATTGTAAACATTATTGAAGAATTTGACAAAACCTATTACAACTTCTTGTAATAGATTATTTTGTGATTGCATATGAACTTGTTCAACTTATTAATGGATGACTAAGTATATGGAAATGGAAACAATGTATTTTGATTGCATTTAGATGCTAGATCAAATTTGTGTCTGTTAAGATCTCTTGGCATTTCTCCTTGTCAGTTGTGTCTCCGTACTCCCGTGGATTTGCACCGGTCTAGTCTGTATTCGTTCCAATCACACAAAATCAAACAAATTAAATAACAAACCAGCATTAGAAAAATATTTTTGGTTTCAACTTTCAATGCAGCTCATTTCCACGGAAAAACAAGGTAGGAACGCTTATGAACATTCATCAGTATTTTACACTATGAATAATGTGTCTTGCCTTCCACCATGCACTCATTGCATTGGTGTTCAAATCAGCTATACAGAGGTCTTTAAGGCATCTAATTCTTCTTAGTCCAATGACAACATTCGGGGTCAATACAATAGATTGGGTTTTGTTGTCACCACCTTAGTTATCCGCTTGTTTATTTAAATCTCTGGGAACACCCTCCCAAGTCTAAATTGAGCTCAAAGATCATGAGATAAAACCCATTCTCGTCGAGTTAGCCTTGAAGTTTTGAACCCTCCATATTCAATGGATGAACAATTTCCACTATCATGATGACAACCCTAGCCTTGAAAGTTAAGGATTTGTTCTAGGAAATGGAGCTGCAGTTTTGGGACCCAACAAGATCATCACTACCTCTAATCAAGAATGTACAATTTAATTTGTATCAAAAACAATGCAGCAAATGTTGCAGAACACACTTGTAACACTGAACCACAGAAAGAGAGAAGAAGAAACAAATTTCAAATATCAGTTGCCAAAAAAAATATTATAAAATTATGAGATTCCCTTCCTGCTCCATTGCCATGAAATAAGTTAGCAAAATTGTTATTTTACATCCAGCCAAAGGACCCGTCCAGATTAAACTGAAGATCCTTGCTAGTACAGATTGGCCTCGTTATACCATCAATGTCATTAGATTTCCACAATCCATAAGAATATCAATAGTTGTTTCTGGATTCAATTGTGTGTAAGCTTTTTGAATCAATGTTTCGAATCACACTCCGTGATCCATCATCAGGATAGAGAGCTCAAGGATCACGGAGTGTGATTCGAAACGTTGATTCAAAAAGCTTACACACAATCGAATCCAGAAACAACTATTGATACTCGTTATACCAATTATTCCTCTTGCTCCAAAATTGTGATTTCCCCTAATCTAACTTGATTCAGAAGCCATGTTTCTGCTTCGTCCTTACTGTGTGTTTAAATTGTTTCTTATCGTTCAGGTGGCCACAGTTTAGTGGCTAGAATCATACAGTGTGACTGCAGAGACCTGGGCAACCACATCTAACATCGTGAAGAGTACAAAATTTGGACAATATATAAACTAAATAGAAAACATCGGCAAGCGTACAAAATAAAACGTCTGCTAGTGAGCTTCTAAAGAAGGTCTGGTACACTAAATTGATGCCTCGCACGACTGAATGAAGAACATGGCTTAAAAGATGTGTTATTTTGCTAGGACAACGGTCGGAGCCCTATCTACATTAGGGGATTGGCTATGTTATTTCCCGCAAGAGTTAGATTTGTGTTCCGAACACGCAATGGTACGGAGTTTGCTTTATTTTCTGTTACAGCGATTTCGTGGTTTGATGGATATGAGATGCAGGATCGCCGAGGCAAAAACAAGTTGGCGTGGTTTGCTTTGTGTTCCGGAACTGATAAATAAATAAAGGTAGCGAGTTATGGAATAGAACAAGGAAAAAGGAGAGAAGGGGAGAGGCCTACAGGCTCCATCGATGTCCTCGGTTCGTATAAAATAGCGATTGCCGCTCTTGTCAATGCCAACCATCATGTTGGAGGGAAACAACCCCTTCAGTTTAGCCATCACCTTTGCTATTGCCATGCCTCCGTCGCCCACTCTTGATTCTCGCAACAAGCTCCAAATTTTGTAGTGTTGCAATAGCCCACCTTCATTTAGGAAATGTGAGACGACGCTTTCTTTCCCAAGAATTTTACGCTGGTTAAACATATATCTCAAAAATGTTTAAAATGGTTAAACAAATATCTCAAAAATGTTTTAAAAAAAAACTATATGGATTGAATAGAAGATTTTTAATGTTGTTATATCTATCCGTTAGTACTCTTCTATTTTTTAGTATTGAGTTTTTACTATTCAATTTGATAATGTGCTCTCTCATTTTTTTAACCTTCTTTTTGTTGAATAAATTTTGATAAGAAATTTCTACTAAATTAATTATGTGACTAACCCAGATATCTTTGTGACCCAGATATCTTTGTACACTTTGCAAACCAAAATAAAGTGTTATTTTATTTATATTGTCTCTAATGTGCAAAAGACACATAGTCTATCTTCCCAAACCTCTTTTGAATTTTTCCATCTACATGTTTCACATTGAAGACAATGCAAGTTATTCCTTAATTAAGCAACGAGAATCTTTGACACGTTTCAAGGGATATTGGCCTCTAAATAAGGCTTTTGTTGATGGCCTTGAAGTGGTATAATATTTCTTATTTTCTCTTAACGTGTTTCCCCACATAATCTTGTGAAAGTTATCTACAACAAAAAAAGTCTTTATTTGTGTACCATTATTTCTTTATCATTGTATGGAATGATGGAGTAATGAAATTGTATATAGTTTTGTGTAGTAGAAGAGTGTAAATTTTGTACTTTTTTCTTTTATCTTTTATTTGTTTTAGTAATGTTGATAATATAAATATTTTTGTGATTAAATTTAGTCTTACTTAATTTTTTAGTTAATTCATTGAGTTCATTAAAACTCTATTTAGATTTATCTGTTTTATCATATTAGTCAAAATTATGATTGTAATCCTTTCTTTGGACGTAACTTTTGGTGTGGTTTACCTTAATTAAAATTTAATTTCATTTTCTCTAAGCCAATCTCATTTGAAAATTTAATCATTCCACATTGCCTTGAATGCAAATCTTTCAAATTTATCTAGGATTATGTATTTAAACACATCTCTTAAGCAAATAACCATCTAAGCATTAGCATAAGAGCAATTCAAGAGTATTCCATATCAAAACATTGTAGTTAGTGTATGACTATTATTATATTTCGATAAAATGGATTATCCAAGTATGTATTAATTGTTTTTCGGGTTCGAGTAGTTATAAACGTCAGTTGGTCGATGATTGTGTTCCTCTTGGCAACTATTGAGTCCTTTAAATGGATTGTGTATCAAAAAGAGAGAATGATCTAGTTGAATCGACTTTGATGGTTGGTTAACCATCTTTGGTCTTCTTCTATAACAATTTCATGTGCAAATAAAGATATATTTTACTCTTGTATATGGTATGCATTGTCATCTCTATTGTTAATTCATGTATTTATTTTATTAAATATAGTAGTAAGCATTTGATGGCATTGCCTAAAATAAATTGAGTCCAATATAAGAGATTCATTCTCTTAGACACTAATAAAGGTGGAAAGAGACCACAACGTGGTCAAGACCAAGAGATCAAGCAATCTTTAAGGATCGTAGAGCAAAGGAAATGAAGAAGGAGATTACGAGAAACACTTGAGGAAAATACAATTGTACGATTCCCAAGTCAAATCCCTTCTTGAGAACGTAGTAAAAGTTGAAATGTAAATCAATTCATAGTAAGAAAGAGAAAAAGACTTCCACGACAAAAAAATACACAAAGGTAGAGTGGGAAGAAATAGCAAGGCACTTACCACTTCTTGATGAAGCATACCTAGACCTTGTCGATCAAGCCAAGAAAACATAAGTACAATCAGCACCAAAGGAAGAAGAGTGGGAAGGAGAGTACATAGACTCATTGTCAGAAATATACAAAAATAACATTGTTGCGCAATTTTCACTTTCAGGCTCAATCAGGCAGGATAAGTTATGTTTTATATGTTCATAAGGGCCAAATGGGACATTTGCATCAAGGGTTAGGTCATGCATCTGATGCCATTTCATAAGGAGCTCATTCGAAAGGTATGCCTCATTAGTTTTGGCACAAAACTCATCAAAGAAGGAAGTCGGAAAAACCTTCCTGTTGTCTTGCCGACTAGCAGTGCATCCTATGTGGTTGAATAAACCAGTCGCAAGGACTTTAGGGTCACCAAGAGTCTTCATGTATCTCTCCGCTTGAAAAGGGGTCTGGCCGACAGGCCAAGCTCTTGGCATAAGGTTGTGCCTTCAGGGAGAAGTCCTACCGACGAACGAAGGTCTTGGCGAAAAGAGATGTCAATAGGGAGACAAGAAGGACCTCGCTGTAACGTCCCAGCGACCGAGTGATGTCTCACCGAAGGGATGGTGCCTTTGGAATAAGGTTTTGGTCTCGGGGAGATGTCCTACCGACAAACATAGATCTCAGCGAAGGTTTTAAAGTTCGTCATGGTGTCTTGGCGACCAAGCGAAGTCTCCCCGAAGTGAAGTGAGTTCGACGGAAGGTCTCACCGACCAGGCAGTGTCTTCCCGACTGGATGGGCTCTCGCCAAAACAAGAAGGTATTGTCGACGTGAAGTCTTGTCGATCGCGAAGGGTCTCCCCGACATGGATGACATCGATGTAGCGTCTGGCCATCGGAGTGATGTCCTGTCGATTGCTTGAGGTCTCGGCGAAGGTATGGGGGGCTTCGCTGTAAGGTCTCACCGTCGGGGTGAGGTCTCACAGAAACAAAGGAAGTCTCGACGAAAGAAAGGAGCTCGTTGAGAAGTCTCGGCGAAAAGGGGCATCATCGGGGAGAAAAGGTGGAGCTTGGTGTGATGTCTCGGCGAACGAAGGAGGTCTCCCCGAAATGTTTTGAGCTCGCCGACAGATAAAGGAGCTCGGCGAGAGGTTTTGCTGACCAAAGAGGTCTCACCGATAGAGAAGGTCTCGCTGAGAGGAATTGATATCGGCGTAATGTCTCACCGAAGGCTTAGGGTCTCACAGAGCATAATGCTTTCGGCGTAAGATGGTGGTCATCGGGGTGAGGTCCTGCCAACCAAAGAGGGTCTTGGCGAAGGGTTGTGCCTTCGGCAAGAGGTCTCATCAACGGAGCACAGTGATATAATGATGGGGTTTCGGCATGAGGTCTTGCCGACCCATGTGAGCTCTCGCCGAAACAAGATGGCTTCGATGGGAAGTCTTGCCGACCCGATGGGGTCTTGCCGAAAGAAGTAAGCTTGGCAAAATGAAATGATCTCGGTGAGAGGTCTTGTCGACCCATGAGAGTCTCATTGAAAGGAATGATAGGAGCTCGGGGAGAGTGGGATGCGCTCGATGAAGGGTCTTTCCGAAGGGTGAATGTCTCAGTGATGAAAGGGATATCGGTGTGACTCCAGAGGGTCCGCCATGATGTCTTGCCAAAGGGCGATGGTCTTGCTGATGGTTTCAGGGATATCGGTATGACTTTTGAAGCTTGATATGAACTCTTGCCGACGGTTGTAAGCTACGCCGATGGCTGCTATAAGAGCATAATCACATCGGGGAGACATGTCTAGTGTCTCACCGACATGCGATTTTTGTCTAAAGGACCTTTGACCGCCTAGCGATACCATGTGGCATCTGTTCGACCAATTAGAGGAAGCTACAGGAAGGTCGTGGCGGTTTGATCCCTGCAAAGAAGATCAACAGAACGTAAGAAACGTGTATCTACTTTGAGAATAAAGCGATGAATCAGATTGATATCCAGAAGGTGTCATCGAGCAATAGAAAGGCGGAGACCATAGGGACAACTGGGATGTCAACTTGCAAGAGTTGATTGACATTTATGGTAACACTCAGAAGCATTCAAGGCAGCTCGGCAAGGAGATTCGAAGAGGGACACGAGGACCAGAAGTTAATGCTGCAAAAGATCTTAAGGCTTCCCCTGAGGGCGATCTGTCACCATGATGGACACGAGGATGGATGCAATCGGATGCAGAATTAATTTCATTTAAAGATCTAGGGGCAGATCTTTTTGAAGGCTGGTATTTTTGTAAGCCCTAAGGGGCCGACACATCTTTTGTATATAAGGCTTTTTTGCCTCTTTGTAAAGGAGTTCAGATTATGCATTCCCAGGAGTTAGTGATTTTTAACAACCCTTTCTCAGCTGATGTATGCTTTGTAACTCAACTAGAATCTGGAATACAACATAGAGTTTACCTTGGAAGCTAGTGTTAATGTTTGTACTACTCTCATTTCTTTCAGATTATGCAAGTTTTCAACTGTGTTTTCTAAGTCTGCATTCATACTTTAAAGTTGTGAAATTCATCTTTCCTTCTTAAGATATGTATGTAGATCAAGCCTTTTAAGAATGACACATAAGTCTAAAGAGGTTATGTTGAGTAAGTGAAACAGTTGCCATTAAGTTTCCCAGTGTATGTTCATCTTGTTTTCATTTCATGATTTCTTATCAATGCGGTGTATCACCATAGGATTTAATTTTCATTTGTATGCATTCTCCTTCTCCCTTTTTCTTACAGAATTAGTAGTTAGGTGATACTGCCAGTATAGGAAGTCGGCCTTCTCCGGAGGTTCATTTCAACTTCAGGTGACCCACAACCTTGAAATGATCCCATGTTTCTCTAGAAAGCTCAATTTTTTATAACTTTGCATAGGGTGCATTTCTAGGTGACAACAGTTTTTGGCACGCCCGGTGGGACTAGTTCCACCTTATATTGTTGGTTTGGTATGCAACCAACAAGTTTCATACTTTACAAAAGTCATTTTGCATACTTGGTGACTCCATAAAGAGGAAGAACTTCAGAATCGATGTTTTTACAGTTTATGAGAAAAGTCCAGACAAGGAGCAGCTCGTCCCCTTTTGAATATTTGCAACTATCACCACCTAGGAGACAAGGCAGAGCAATAGAAAGGCCACAGACAACATTCATTTATTCTAGGAGAACCAAATCTACTCCTCCATCTGTGAGACTCCATATTGTTGTCCCTTCTTTTGTTTCACCTAGAGTGCAAGTAAACCCACCTCAGCCACCTCTAATGGCTGCTCCCAGAAATCATCCTTTTGTGCCATTCAATGAAGGTAGTCCATTAAATTTGGCCCAACACAACGATATACCAGTGGCTGCCTTAAAGAATTTATCAATCTTCACTAGGGAGGATCAGACTACCCCTATTGAGCACATAAGGGATGTAGCCTCGTTATGTGGAGTAAATCACATAACTCATGAAGATGTAGCTGTAAGACTGCTTGCTGCATCTCTCAAGGGTGAGGCTTTACAATGGTATCAGGGTTTACCAGTGAAATCTATTGCAACATGGGATGATTTTGGTGAGAAACTGCACACGTAGTTTCAAGATAAATCTGATCACTTGTCTCTGGTGGAGCAGTTGACAACTATAAAAAGAGCTCCTCAAGAGCAAATGACAGATTTTAATTTTCGATTCCAGAGGACTTGGTTTCGAATTCCTGTAACAGTGAGGCCATCTCCTGAGCATGTTTTTTTATACTTTCTTAAAGCTTTGAACAGTGAAATAGCAGTCATGACACAGTCAATGGGTGGTGAATCTTTGCCAGGTGCATATGAAGTGGCAATCAAGGCAAAAAATTGTTTGATTCAGGCAGGAAAAATTGCCCCTAGGCCACCAATGCCTATTTTTCCAGATATACAATCTAATACACCTTTGCAGGTACCTCCTTTTACACCTCTACCAGCTGTACCAATGTTGCTAGTTGTTGTTCCAGTCATTGTTAAACAAGAAAGTGTTGTTTTAGGCACGTCATAGGAGTTACAAGAAATCAAAAGTCTGTTACAGACTTTTGGTAACAAGTTGGTGAACTTGGAAAAACAACAGTCCTATACTAGGCCTTATCAGCAACAGAATCAGGCCTCAAGTCAGCCTTTTCAAGGTCAACAACAGCAATTCCAGGGGAATAGACAACAGTATCAAGGTAATTACCAAGGCCCAAGACAAAATATTGCTACAAGACCTTTTCAGGCCTATCATACAGCTCCAATTAGTGTTGTCAAAGAGCTTGTTCCTGTTCAAAACAATTTGGCTGCGAATTATGAATGGTGTTATCCGTGTAATCAGCCACATAATCAAGCTACGTGCTCTAATGGCATGATCAACCAAGCTATTATGGTGCAAAATATTGTAGGTGCATAAGATTTTCCTAAGGAAGGGTATTCACAACAGTAGGATCAACCTGCAGATGATTCAACTCTCCTGAATTAGCAGAGAGAAGAATTTTGTGGGGTGAACCAGGATGACACATCTATTGCTACTAATACTAGAGCCAAGAAGAGGGATTTTGAGATAGAACAAGCAACAAATAAAGATAAGGGAGTTGTTGGTCCATCAAATCAGCAAGTACCACGCATTTTGCAGCGAGATCATGACACTAGTAAGGAGCAGCCTTTACATGTTTCATCCGCAAGTCAAGTGCAACTTGACCATGCTGTTGTAAAGACACAGCCAAAGGTAAATATATCTACACCTTTCAACATTGTTGAAAGTATGAAAAAAATTAATGTTTCAATTTCAATGTGGGATTCTTTAGCAATCCCTGGTCAAATGAATTTGTTACAGTCAGCCTTATCAAATCCAGTTAGTTCGAATTTTCCAAATGAAGTCTGTGCAACTTGACCATGCTGTTGTAAAGACACAGCCAAAGGTAAATATATCTACACCTTTCAACATTGTTGAAAGTATGAAAAAAATTAATGTTTCAATTTCAATGTGGGATTCTTTAGCAATCCCTGGTCAAATGAATTTGTTACAGTCAGCCTTATCAAATCCAGTTAGTTCGAATTTTCCAAATGAAGTCTTTGTAGCCCAAACAAAGTCCATTTTAACCAATGCACTTTTGGATAGTACCACACAACAAAGTAATGGTGTCAATCCCCCTCCTTTCTATGTTTCCTTAATAGTGGGGAATAAATTGGTGCACAATTGCATGGCTGATAGCGGGGCTAGCAGTTCGGTAATGCCAAAAAAGATTGCAGACCAGCTAGGTTTACAATACCAGCCATTAGAAAAGGGAATACTTCAATTGGATGGGACAACAGTAAACACTATAGGTGTTATTAAAAATATGAATCTTACGCTACATGCCTGTCCTAATTTTTCAATCCCGCAAGATGTGTTTGTCATAGATTTGCCTCCATTTTTTGCTTTATGCCTGTCTAGAGACTTCATAGCTAAAATTGGAGGGTATTTATCTTCAGATTGGTCCCATATGCTTTTTAGGACCAGGTATGGTACTAAGGTAACTATAACTTCTAAGTTCCCTCCCAAGGATCACATTGAGCCTTATGTGACATCTGTTATAAATGTTAATTATGTTGTTTTAGAGGATACTAAACTTGCTTCAGCACAAGAGTTACAAGCTATGAGCGTACCTGAGGTACTCCTGAATGAATGGGTAGTTGAGAACGTGATTGATAATCCAAATGAGCTTATTCAGGATGTTGGTATGGGAAATTATGTATTGCATGAAGCTGGGACAGAAATGCCAAATCTTGAAAGAAGTGCAAAAAATTAGTTTGAGCAGCAGAATGAATTATGGGAGATGCATTTTGATGGTTCTAGAAGCAAAAATGGAGTTGGAGGAGGTGCAATGCTTGTATCTCCCTAGGGTGATAAGTATTATTCTGCATTTCGTTTTGCTTTTGCATGCTCTAATAACACTGCTGAGTATGAGGGCCTTGTTCAAGGTCTTGAGTGGGCAAGGAAGAGAGGAATAACCCGCTTGAAAGTTTATGGGGACAGTGAGTTAATTGTTAATCAAATAAGAGGCCTGAATGTTGCTAAAAATGACACACTAAAGTCTTATAGAAACATAGTGTGGAATATGATTGAGGAATTTGATGCCTTTAACTTAGTATCTATTCCAAGGAACCAAAACAAGCATGTTGATAGGCTTGCAACCATTGGAGCACAGTTTGATATTCCAGGTGACATTAGAAAATAGAAAGTACAGCAGCATGTGAAAGTTGTAGTCGGGCCATCAATTCCTGATAACAACATTCACTGGCAGGTTTTTGACAGCGATGAATAGATTCTTTCTTTTTTGCTTGAAAAAGATCAGTTCTCCATGGTGAATCAAGCAAAACTTAAGCAACAGTATGATGATCAAGTCATACAGCTGAGGACAAATAAGTTACCCAAAGGTCTTGTTACCTTAGATTCAATTTGCAGTACTAACGATCAGCTTAAAGAGGGTAAAGTTGGCTTGCAAATCAAAGAAGAACATTATGAAGAACTGGAGATTTTCAAACGTAAACTCCTTAAGATAGGCAAAATTTGTTCACATGAAGATAAACAATCTTTTGTTGCCTTATGCCAAGAATTTTATGATGTGTTTGCTTGGGAATACTCAGATTTGAAAGGGTTTGATCCCCATATTGCTCAGCACACAATTGAGTTAGAACCTAATGCTAAGCCAATAAGGCAGAAACAAAGGCCCTTGAACCCTATGCTTGATCCCTTAATGATTAAAGAGCTGACCAAACTAGTTGGGGAGGTATCATCTTTCCTATTAAACACACTTCATGGGTTTCTAACCTTGTACCGATTAGGAAGAAAAATGGTGAAATAAGACTTTGTGTAGACTTTAGGGATCTTAATCAAGCATCTTTGAAAGATCACTACCTGCTGCCCTCCATGGAACAAATCTTACAAGTAGTTGCTGGTTCTGAAAGATTTTCCTTATTAGATGGTTTTTGGGGCTATAATCGGGTACTGGTTAAAGAGGAGGATCAATTCAAAACTGCTTTTACAACTAAGTGGGGCACCATGGCATACAAAAGGATGCCTTCTGGTTTATCTAACGCTGGTGCCACATTTCAAAGGGGCATGGATATGGCGTTTCAAAGTTTGATTAATAAGTTTGTGCTGATTTACTTAGATGACATTAGAGTTTATTCTAAGAACGCTGATGAACATTTGTTACACCTTAAACAAGTTTTTGAAAAATGCAGAGTTTGGTATTTATCTCAATCCAAAAAAGAGTATCTTTGTTGTTCATGAAAGTTAATTATTAGGACATATAGTGTCAAAGCAAGGAATTACTATTGACCCTGAAAGAGTCAAAGCCATACTTGAGTTGCCATTACCCAATCACAAGAAGGGTCTGCAGAGCTTTTTGGGCCGAATCAAATTTTTGAGAAGATTCATTCCTGATATTGCGAATTTACTACAGCCCTTGACCGCCATGCTTAAAAAGAATGCAGTTTTCAGTTGGACTGGAGAAGCAAAACACAGTTTTGAAGAAATCAAGGAAGCTTTAGCATCAGCTCCAACACTGGTAAATCCATATTTCTCTAAAGACTTCTTCTTATATGCTTTTGGCAGTGTTGGTTCAATTTCGGCTATGCTGGTACAAAAAAATAGTGATAATTTAGAGCATCCAATAGCTTTCTTTAGTCAAGCACTTGTTGCTTATGAAGAGAAATATACATTTGTTGAAAAGCATGTTCTCGCTGTGATCAGAAGCCTAAAGAAGTTTAAGCCTCTAGTTTCAAACAACAAAATTCATATTCTAGTTGCACACTCAAGTGTGAAGGATTTTTTGTTGAACAAAGATCTGAGTGAGAAAAGGGCAGGGCGGATCACAAAAGTAATGGAATTTGATGTTAATATCAACATCACAAAACTTGTCAGGGGTAGAGGACTTTGTGAGCAACTTGCCTCCACTTCCAAAGATACATAGAAATCAGAAACTGATGTTGTTTTGGCTAATACAGATGGACCTCAAAGCGTTCAAGGCACTACACCTACACTTACAACAAATTGGGTTCAAGACATGACCCATTTTTTACGAATTGGTGAGTGTCCATTAGGTTCAAACAGAGCTAAATGAAGATACTTCAGGCTACAGTCTATACCATATGTGTTGATAGATAACATTCTTTTCAGGAAAGATCTGAATGGTGTTTTGTTAAGATGTATTAATACTGATCAAACAGAAAGAATACTGCATGAATTTCATGATGGAGTTTCGGGGGGTCACTTTGCTCCAAGTACAACTGCTTGGAAAATCATGAGAGCTGGTTACTACTGGCCCAGCTTGTTTAAAGATGCTTATGCATGGTCAAGAAAGTGTGTCAAATGTGCTTTATTTTCAGGAAAAGAAAAGTTGTCTGATATGCCTCTACATCCAATTCAAGTAGAGCAGCCCTTCATGAGATGGGGCATTGATTTCATTGGGCCAGTAAATCCACCTTCCAGTGTTGGTCACAAGTGGGTACTTACAGCCACTGACTATTTTACACGGTGGACAGAGGCGGTTGCATTAAAAGAGGCAAAAGAATCTTCAGTTTTGAGCTTTTATGAGGATATAGTAACCAGATTCGGAGTTCCTGACTTTATCATATCTGATAACGCTCTTGCATTTGTGGGATTAAGATTAAATGATTGGGCTGTTAAACATGGCATTCATTTGAAAACATCCTCAAATTATTACCCTCAGGGTAATGGTTTAGCTGAAAGCACAAATAAGAATCTCATCAGGATTATTAAAAGAATGATGGAGGATAATCAAAGGACCTGGCACATTAACTTAAAGTATGCACTTTGGGTAGACAAAGTGACTCCTAAGAGGTCTATTGGAAATTCACCATACATGTTAGTTTATGGCAAAGAGGCCAGATTACCTCTATCTATGGAGCTTCTAGCTCTAGACATTGTTCACCAGTTAGAGATGTTTGAGGAACAAGACCCAATGTCCGTGAGATATGCAGAGCTCATGGAGCTCGAGGAATCAAGAGACAAAGCAATGAAAGCTTTGGAGTATCATCAGCGCCAAACAAAGAGAACATTTCATAAGAAAGCTATAACCAAAATCTTTAAAGAAGGTGATATTGTTCTCAAATGGGATGTTCTAAAAAGCAGGTTGGGCCATCACACAAAGTTTGATAACATGTGGACGGGTCCATTTATTATCAAATACTGCAAAGAACACAATGCTTATCAACTGGCCACAACTGAAGGTGAAGTGCTTCCTATCCTAGTCAATGGGATACACCTCAAGCCCTGTTTTCAAGTTTGACGAGTTCCTCTATTGTACATATTTGGTTAGGTTTTATGCTTTCAATAAGTGCTTCTACACTTGAGTTTAAATGTTTTTTTTTCCCCTAAGTGTTGTTCCAGCATAGTATATGGTTCTTTTTTTTTAGTTTCTCTTGTTTCGTAGGTTTCAAATGTCCCAATCTGCTCATGAATCTCAAGTGAGTTGCAGCCATGAACAAGGCTGACGTTTTAAGTCAGCCTCTAAGTGACTCCATTCCCAACGAACAAGTTTTGGTTACTGGTTTCCATGTTTAGCAGGAAAACATCCAACTGAGGTCACCAGAAATGTTGCCCAATTTTCACTTTCGGGCTCAATCAGGCAGGATAAGTTATGTTTCAGATGTTCATAAGGGCCAAATGGGACATTTGCATTGAGGGTTAGGTCATGCATCTGATGCCATTTCATAAGGAGCTCATTCGAAAGGTATACCTCATCAGTTTTGGCACAAAACTCATTAGAGAAGGAAGTCGGCAAGACCTTCCTGTTGTCTTGTCGACTAGCAGTGTGTCCTATGTGGTTGAATAAACCAATCGTTAGGACTTTCGGGTCGCCAAGAGTCTTCATGTATCTCTCCACTTGAAAAGGGGTCTGGCCGACAGGCCAAGCTCTCGGCATAAGGCTATGCCTTCGGGGAGAAGTCCTACCGACGAACGAAGGTCTCGACAAAAAGAGATGCCAACGAGGAGACAAGAAGGACCTCGCTGTAACGTCCCAACGACCGAGTGATGTCTCACCGAAGGGATGGTACCTTCAGAATAAGGTTTTGGTCTCGGGGAGATGTCCTACCGACAAACATAGGTCTCGATGAAGGTTTTAAAGTTTGTCGTGGTGTCTTGGTGACCAAGCGAAGTCTCCCCGAAGTGAAGTGAGTTCAGCAGAAGGTCCCGCCGACCAAGTAGTGTCTTCCCGATTGGATGGGCTCTCGCCAAAACAAGAAGGTATTGTCGGCGTGAAGTCTTGCCGACCGCGAAGGGTCTCCCCGACATGGATGACATCGATGTAGTGTCTGGCCGTCGGAGTGATGTCATGTCGATTGCTTGAGGTCTCGGCAAAGGTATGGGGGGCTTCACTGTAAGGTCTCACCGTCGAGGTGAGGTCTCATAGTCTAAACAAAGGAAGTCTTGGCGAAAGAAAGGAGCTCGTTGAGAAGTCTCGACGACTAACGTGGGGTCTCGGTGAAAAGGGGTGTCATCGAGGAGAAAAGGTGGAGCTCGCTGTGATGTCTCGGCAAATGAAGGAGGTCTCCCGGAAATGTTTCAAGCTCGCTGAAAGATAAAGGAGCTCAGCGAGAGGTCTCATCGACCAAAGAGGTCTCACCGATAGCAAAGGTCTCACTGAGAGGAATTGATATCAACGTAATGTCTCGTCGAAGGCTTAGGGTCTCACCGAGCAGAATGCTTTCAGCGTAAGATGGTGGTCATTGGGGTGAGGTCCTGCCAACCAAAGAGGGTCTTGGTGAAGGGTTGTGCCTTCGGCAAGAGGTCTCATCGACACATGGGTGTCTCACCGATGGAGCACAATGATATAATGATGGGGTTTCGGCATGAGGTCTTTTCAATCCATGTGAGCTCTGCCGAAACAAGATGGCTTCGATGGGAAGTCTTGCCGACCCGATGGGGTCTTGCTAAATGAAGTAAGCTCGACAAAATGAAATGATCTCGGCGAGAGGTCTTGCCGACCCGTGAGAGTCTCCTCGAAAGGAATGATAGGAGCTCGGGGAGAGCGGGATGTGCTCGATGAAAGGTCTTGTCAAAGGGTGAAGGTCTCAACGATGAAAGGGATATCGGTGTGACTCCAGAGGGTTCACCATGATGTCTTGCCAAAGGGCGATGGTCTTGCCGATGGTTTCAGGGATATCAGTATGACTTTTGAAGCTTGATATGAACTCTTGCCGACAGTTGTAAGCTACGCCAATGGCTGCTATAAGAGCATAATCACATCGGGGAGACATGTCTAGTGTCTCACCGACATGCGATTTTTGTCTAAAGAACCTTTGACCGCTTGGCGATACCATGTGGCATCTGTTCGACCAATCAGAGGAAGCTATAGGAAGGTCGTGGCGGTTTGATCCCTGCGAAGAAGATCAATAGAACGTAAGCAACGTGTATCTACTCTGAGAATAAAGCAATGAATCAGATTGATATCCAGAAGGTGTCATCGAGCAACAGAAAGGCGGAGACCACAGGGACAGCTGGGATGTCAACTAGCAAGAGTTGATTGACATTTATGGTAACACTCAGAAGCATTCAGGGCAGCTCGGCAAGGAGATTCGAAGAGGGACACGAGGACCAGAAGTTAATGCTGCAAAAGATCTTAAGGCTTCCCTTGAGGGCGATTTGTCACCATGATGGGCACGAGGATGGATGCAATCATATGCAGAATTAATTTCATTTAAAGATCTAGGGGAAGATCTTTTTGAAGGCTAATATTTTTGTAAGCCCTGAGGGGCCGACACATCTTTTGTATATAAGGCTTTTTTGCCTCTTTGTAAAGGAGTTTAGATTATGCATTCCCAGGAGTTAGTGATTTTTAACAATCCTTTCTTAGTTGATGTATGCTTTGTAACTCAATTGGAATCTGGAATACAACATAGAGTTTACCTTGGAAGCTAGTGTTAATGTTTGTACTACTCTCATTTCTTTCAGATTATGCAAGTTTTCAACTGTGTTTTCTAAGTCTGCATTCATACCATAAAGCTGTGAAATTCATCTTTCCTTCTTAAGATATGTATGTAGATCAAGCCTTTTAGGAATGACACATAAGTCTAAAGAGGTTATGTTGAGTAAGTGAAACAGTTGCCATTAAGTTTCCCAGTGTATGTTCATCTTGTTTTCATTTCACGATTTCTTATCAATGTGGTGTATCACCATAGGATTTAATTTTCATTTGTATGCATTCTCCTTCTCCCTTTTTCTTACAGAATTAGTAGTTAGGTGATACTGCCAGTATAGGAAGCTGGCCTTCTCTGGAGGTTCATTTCAACTTCAAGTGACCCACAGCCTTGAAATGATCCCATGTTTCTCTAGAAAGCTCAGTTTTTTATAACTTTGCATAGGGTGCATTTCTAGGTGACAACAAACATCTAATGCATTCAAAAACTACCAATTACAGAAGATCTAGTAGTGTGAGGATCTAAGCCTCAAACTTTGGGACAAAGGGAGCATAAAAAATATTTTAAGGTTGATCCAAATGTATAAAACACTGAGACAAGATACATAAACCTCTATAATGATAGAATATTCAATCATGAAACATGGAACCTTGAAAACCTAGTTATGCTAGAAACAAAGAACAATTATGTTGATTAAAGAAAAAATAATTATACTTTGTAGATATTACGTAAATTGACAATAGGAAATGCAAATAAATATCCTAGTTAAGTTTAGATGTGGTTGGAAGTGTGATGTCTCACGTATTCCTAAATTTAAATTGAGATCTAATTAATAGTTAAAGCTATGATGGATATAAGTTGTAAAAAATTTAATAAATGCAATGGATAAATAGAATACCCCTATTGAGCGAATGAAATGTGTTTATTTAAATTTTGTGATTGGATGTGGTGAATGCCATACAAGGTATATGTGTTGTGAAATGTGGGAAGACCTGTAAAATTTGTGTTGTGCCTCAAGTGTGTGATACATAGTATCCAACTTGGGATAAGGGCAATGTGGACGCCAAGTACAATCTACTTGTGTCTACCCTTTGTGACATTCATGTGTGTTCAGGTGCTAAACTATTAAAGTTGTTGTGATTTTATGCCTATTCATAGGAAATTTTGGTCATGTATTGGTTTATGTTGTTGTTTCTCCCTTAGTGTTGACCCCTTTAGAAGAGGGCCCGCTAATGTAACTAGGGGTTGAGGGACACAAGTCAATCTATTGGGAAATTATGAGTTTCTAGGTGTCATCCCTACTCTGGATAAAGGACCTACATCAAAACATTGTGATTTTTCATGTTCATTGACCGTGATCTACTCCCACTCACATGAGAGCCACACTTGTTGGTTCACAGTGCAAGCCTAACCTTTGAGATTTGGTACCCTATCAGGTTGAGGATGATTTATGATGTGTCTTGGTTTAGATTTACTTCTACTCACAGTTTGGTCATCATTAGTACTTTGAGGGTATGACATTTAAGTCAACTTTTAGACTTTAGGATATTTGATAGCATCGGGAGCTAGTCAGTAAGTATATGGGTAAACATGTATCAACTAAAAATCATCAAGAAAAAATTGAAAATAAATTTCATCAAGTTAAACCATGGGATAAAGAGATCAAAATTACAAGAATATTTTGGGATTAATAATCAGTTGCACAAAAACTTATATTAAGAAGAACAAGAAAGTGATATTATGGACAAGGATAATGGAATATGGCAATGGCAGTGATAGTGTGATATCAAGTAGTAGTGGATGGTATGCTATACAAGGTACAAAATTTGGACCGTAAGACAATTACAGGTAACTTGCATATGGGATATTTCATGGCAGAAGATTTATGGATTGGTTATTTAGCAAGTCCTACGTTGTGTGGGGCTATGCTTGTTATTCAGGATACGGTTACTATATTGATATTATGTGGTTTCATAACACCATGATTTTGCATGCTACTATATATATTATGTGGTTTCATACCACTATTCCCCTCCTCCCCTTGGATGGCTTTAGCAAAGCCACATAGTGCATGTTATGTGCAATTTCATGGAAATATGATTTATTGCTATTTTATTTATTAAAACTTTGTTATAGTTGTTTTAAGCGAACAATATTGAAATTTAATGTTAGGCTACTTAGTCATTTGAGTTTCACTTGGTCCTCTTTGCTTCAAGGACTTATTTAATTGTTTCTTTTTAATTAAAATGTTGCATCATTGCTCTTTGATTTGTTGAACTCCACCTTTTCTTACATGATATTTAGCATGCCTTTGGTTTATGATCTTACATTATTGGTTTGACATTGTTTTGAGGCCTTCATATGATTTGCAACTATTGGCTTATGTGTTGTGATGTGATCTATGTAAACTACCATGTCCAAGAGGGATCCCTGGTAGGTCTATAGGGGAGCAGATGACTTGGGGAATCTTATTGTGAGGATGAGAGTTGTAAATGGGACTAATATGGGACAGTCATAATCCATTTCTCCTTATTTTTCTATGTGAGTGATTTCATGTGTACCTTCCTTTTGGAGGCTAACCCCCTTACACAAACAAGGGGAAGGTACTAGGAAATGTATGGAGGGGTCCTTAGAGAAGGGCCTCAAGACCATCTTTCCTATTATGATTGATATTTATGGTATGTGGTTTCATGGATACATGGTTATATAATGATATTGTACATGGTGATGGCACATCGACTCTACATTTACTCGGTATTTCAGGTTACAAAATCTACAGTAAAATGGTAATGTGGACTATTCATGGGCACTCAACATAGTTCATCCTCGTAAATCTTGTTATGTGATCCTTGTGATGTGAATCTTGTGTGGATAATTGTGGTGTATGTGTTAATAACAAGTGGATGTGATATTGAATATTTGTGTACTAAATGATAGAGATATGTATAATGAAATGACCTCGGTTATTCCTTGAAGAGTGATTGTGAAGTACAATTTAATTTAAAGATGTTTTAGTAGAAAATTAACATTATATGATAACTATTGATGATGAGATTATTGACCTATACAATATTCATGTGGGTCGTATATACATGTGTGTGACCTTACTTTAGATGATTATGGTAATAATTTAAGAGATCGTGTGAAAGGTAAAAACATTTTGTGTCGAGACTTGAATGGATAATATAGTCTATGGTATGTTGTTCCTTTCTAATACATGGATGCTAAAATTGTGGGAGAAACTATTTAAAATCATACTTCATCCTTATACTCGAATTATTTTTAGGATTATAACAAGACTTGGTATAGTTAATAATATATATGTGCATGATCATATTAGGACTATATTTCCCAAACCTTAGAGACTTCCAAGAGGAATTCTACTCTAAGGGGAGGGGAATGTAAGGCCAACCTCTATGTGATTATTAATATTTTGGCATTCCTTGGTATATGCTTCATTATGGGCTAAATAAAATATGTGCATGGTGAAATTTTGTGGATTTATTGGTGTTGGTTATTAGATTGGAGTCATATGGAGTAAGTCTTCTCCTCAAAATTATGTAGCAAATATGGTTATTTTGTTAAGGAAATTTTGCATAAATTCTCTTATAGATTGACTATCTGGGAGATTATTAATTCTTGTACTTTATAGCATGTTAAAATACTAATGCAAATAAATGCTATGATTAATGCTAAGAACTATGGATTATTTAAACTTGGAATAAATGATTGGTGTAAGATATTTAATTAATAGTATGGAAATATGAAATTGCAATTGTTTAACCAAGACTAAGATGGTGGGTGATTATTTATAAATAAACTATTTTCAAGAAACAAGATATAATGGAATTAGTTGAGTAAAAGGTGAGGACTAAAGTGGTATTAAACAAATGCACTAATGAGTTGAATGTTGATGAAGATGTTATTTATGCTAGGTTTTGGAATTCTTAAGAGTTTTATAACAATAGAAGGAAATTATCATTGAGCATGTGTGGATGCAAGTCAAGGTAACGTTAATTGAACAAGTGATCAACTTCAAGTAAGGATAGGTGGCAAGTTATATTTCTAATATATACATTCCTTGTTGATAATAAGAAAATTTGCTAAAGATAAAATAAGGGAAAGTTAAACCAATGATTATCATTTCATTTTTTATAAGTTAGATTGATTATATGGATTTATTTTATCAATTAAATTAGGAAAGTGATTTCAATGTGATTAGTAAAATTATATGATTATTGATGATGCTTAACCATGTGCAAATTTGATATGCATCTACTAATGTTGCAATTGTTGTACCGGGAATAAGTGTCAATGGGGGAGAAGGGAGAGACATCAAAACCCTATTAAAAATTTTCATTTGTTGAAGTTGTTTGTTTTGTTTGATGATTAACGCGATAACTTTATATTTTTTAACTTTTTTTTTAAATATTTGGGGTTATTTTTATTTTGTTTATTTGATATTATATTGGGAAATCATGTGTTGGAAATAAGAGTTCGTTTTATAATTTGTTTAATAGGAACGTATATTTTCAAGTGAGTTAAACATATTTTTTAAATGTTAAATTTTGCTTATATTTGTGTTTTTGGAAGCCTTAAGTATGCACCGAAGGGTTGGACACCTTTTGAAAGCCTTATATTATCTAAAATATGACTTTTAACAAATTTTTATCCCCCCTTTTAAAATATGATGGGATTTGAGTTAGGGTTTTGTTTTTACATTATTTTATTCTTATGCATTGTGTGGAGAAAAAGGGGGAAGAGAGTTAAACTTGCTCACTTTTTTGGGCTAAGACGAGGAGAGAAGAGCTAGAAAAAGAATGGGTTTGAAAGAAGGAGGCTTAAAGGGAAAGAGTAAACCAGTTTGGAAGGTAAGTTCCTTGACTTTCTCCTTCTTTTTCTTTGCTTGGAATGTTATTGTATGATCTCTTAAATGTTGTTTGGTTTTCTTGTTGAACATGGTTGTGGAGATTTTGGGTTGTGTATGAATATTCCTTGTAGATTTATTGGGTTATGAATGAGTCAAAAATATATTGAGCTTTGGGTTGTTGGCAAATATTTTATGTGAAAGTTTTATGCAAAGTATTTTGAACTTTTATTGTTATTTGGGTTGGATTGTTGTATTTGTTTCATGAGTTTGAGTGTTCTCTCCTTGTTCAAGGGATGGCTAGAGTATAGTAATGGCTTGATGTCATGAAGTTTGGGTGGAGAGCTTTCACTCTTTCATTGGCATGTTGTTCAAAGAACTCCTTTACCTTATTTTTGCATATGGTAAATGAAACTGTCTCATAGAAAATATATGTGTGTATATGTTCCTTTTGTATTATTGGTCATTCTTATGCTAGAGCCTAAAACACAATATTGTAAAACTCTTTTATTGTTAAAAAAGAAAGGATATAATAAGTTATTATTTTGAGGAGGTTTTATTAAACTACTCATTTTACTTAATGTTGTGTTTAATATTTAACTGAAAAGTATTATGAAGAAATTGTGTTTCATGTTTATATGTGCTTGTATATACATATGTGAAATAGCCTAGTTCATTAGTTGTTTGGAAGGAAAAATATATAAATATGAGTTTTAATAATAAATGCATAAAACAATGTTTTATAAGTTGTTATGTTGAAATAAAATGAATAAATGGAATAGACTAGACTACAAGAAATTCATTAAATAAATGTATTGCACAAGAAAAAAAAATGAATGGAATCAAACCTAAAATTATGGAAGAAAGGCGTTTTTCTAATACTCTACCAATCTAATTTGGTCTCCTCCTTTGACATGCATATGAACATATGAAAACAAAAAAAAAATCATTTGTCCATATAACAGAAATAAATACACAATTAATCTACAACTCTTTTACATAAAGGTGATATATGTATATGTATATTTAAAGAAGATTTTAGAAATATAGTCATCTTTTGTTTATATATATATATATATATAAATATAAGCATATTAAAATTAAAAAAACAAATTTAAACATACATACATATATATATAATAATAAATAAGCATATATAAATATGTAGTAACTGTTGCCAATTTTTTGCTACAGTTCAATTGGCAGAGCTAATTAAATGGATTTATCTCAGAGTGGAAGTTCAGTTAATTTTTGCATGTGTTTAAATTATTGCTTGTATCATATTTATGAAGTTCCAATTAGGCAATTCTTTCAGTGAATAGGATTTTCAAAAGATTTTGCTCAGTGCTTTGTAGTACAAATGAAGTACAAGACAAAATATACAAATGATTAAGCATAACAATTGCTTTCATGTATTTCATGATGCTTATTCGCATTACAATATTTCATTTGTTTGCAAGAACAAAATGCTTGTACATTTTTTTCATTTTGGATGGATTTCCTTTCAAAATGGAGATGAAAGAAGAAATTAAAAGATCCACACAAGCCCTGGAGATAGCTAAACCATTCATTGCAAGAAATGAATTCTACAACTCAAGGTGGAAAGGAAATAAGAAGCATATAACATAAGACATGCCCATCATTTCCTAATTCTTGATCTTCAGTGATGTGTTTGCAGCTTGCTCCATCCTGCTACTGATTCTGAGTGTACCTGTAGGAAATTGGGAAAGTCTTGTTAGAGCTCTGGATATGAGTTATACTACATGCTCTACCAACAAAGATATAATCCATTCATTGTAATGCATAGAAATACTTAAGAATGAAGGATGCAGTAATAAGAGCCTAAAAATGGAATGTCACATCATTATTTTATGCTAACATTGTTTGTTTCCTATACGGGTATATGAAAAGTCATGTAGCTGATCATTTCATGAAGACATAAGCATGTGGAGTAAAACGGGATCCCACAAGGGTAGAGCTCGGTATGCTACCCCTCAACATATAAATGAGGGTTGAATTAAGAGGTATAATTATCATGCTCAATGGAATAGATACATTTCAACTATCCAAGTAATCAAGCCCATTCTTCACTCATAGCAATCAAATATGAAGACAGTTCAAAGTGAAAATTATGAGTAAAAAATGAGATCAATTCAGAAACATAACCAAAGCAAGTGTCTCATGCTCATAAATGGTGATAGTGAACAGGGATACATAATGCCTCATTAAAAAAACATTAATAAATAATGGAAGCATCTGGAGTAGCTTCAAGTTCTCATTTTCCTTATTCCATGAGAGTGTTGAGATGAGAGTGCATATTTTCTGAAGTATTAATGTATGTTGAATAAGTGGTAAAAAGCATCAAAGTAACTTGCAGGAATGGTGTTGCATTCTGAATTGACTAGGCAAAGATGTCTAAGAAGAGTTCCTCATAGTTGTGGGTAAAACAAAGAGCCATCATATGTCACCAGTAGTCAATGAGTGTACAGGTGTGTGGAATGAAAAGGGAAGCCTACAAGTTATTTATCAAAGAATTTATACACTTTGACTTGGCTGGTTACTTCATGCCATTTGAGTATTGCTACATGAGGTAACATTGTTGAATGAGAAGCCAAGCATTGAGTTTAAAATGTGGGTGTATTTCAGTACTTATTGATGTTGCAGTTATGAAGAAATTCCTATTTCATGATTCAATGTTACTCTGAAACATGAAAGTTGAAGTGCATCAAGTGAATATGAATATACATCAAATATGATCAATAATAGCACTACAATGGCTGAAAGCCAAATGGTGTTTATCAAAGGCATGGAGTGGACCTCAAAATAAAGTGAAGTTTGCAATTTCATTGAAGCTACAACAAAACAAGAATGCAATACAATCATCTTTGTTCCTTAAGAAATGCATTTATGCTACAGTAGTGCCAATGACAAGGCAATATTTTCAAAGGAATGCAAATACATGGAGCCTATTTCAGCTTTTAGAGCTAACTTCACATAATCTTTTGATAAGGTTTCCAAAAGTACAAAAGTGGGAGAGTGTTCAAATTTCAAAGGATTTTCTTCCGTTTTTACAAGTACCCATACGATGATTTCAATTTAAAATGCAAATTTTTCCTTGTTACAGTTAACCCATTTGAGGATTTTGATAGAAAACATAAAAATGTATGGATTTCTTCAAAAATACAGAATACCCACATGAGGGTTTTAGCTAGAAATAAAATGCTTTCAAGGAAATGATGCAAAATCTCAAAACCCATCTGGGTTTTCTTCATTTTAAGCAGAGCTTTTCTTTTGAGTTCATACATTATACAATGGGAAATGCAGTGTGTTCAGAATGCTCAGATCAAGCATGTAATGGTCGCGGCCTAGAGGAGTTCATTTGCTCATGAAATGTGAAATATTATCAACTCACAAAAAGTTAAAAAACCCATTTGAGTTTTCTATCAAAATCTCAAAATCTGAAACAAAGAGTGTAGAAAATGTAGGAGTGCTTCATAAAAATTCATTTGGAGCATATTAAAGCTCGCAGCCTGCACAATGGTCTGCATTTTCTTTAAGAAACAACAATCATTTTTTGCAGAGATAAAGCTTCTATAAGCTTTGTTTGAGAGGAGAACACAAAGAGAATAGAGGAGAAAAAAGGCTTACCCTCCAGCATTGTAAGGAGCCTCTTAAGCTCGCGGCCGAGCTCTGCTAGAGCTCCCATAACACTTCAAACAAGTTTCCCCATAATGGCCAAATTGAGAAGGTCAACAAAAAGTAGAGTAAACAAAAGATGCATCAGGAAATATGGTCATGGCCGTGGCCTTTAAGGCCTTATTTCTCATCAAAAAGAGCCAAGAAACGAACAAAAATACAGTCAAAGCTTACTGTGAGGAAGGAGGGGCTGAATACAGTGAAGATTCGAAGAGAAAAGGTTTGATGCAGGCTCAGATTTCAAACCCTAAGTCTTCTCATGGCGGTGCACTTCTTTCCAGCAAAGTTTCTTCAAGTTGTTACTTTGCAAATGAATGTGAAATCTTAGGGATTTCGTCTGTTTTGTTATTAGGGTTTCACTCCTTAACCCTAATTTAAACTTGGGGTATTTTGCAAAGTGTTTTAAAAATATAAAACTCCTATGTCAAATACCATGTTGGTTGAATGTATTGTTTAGGTCGAGCCCTTCCAAACTTCATTTGACACTATTTTGCCTAAGTGTTTTAGGGTTAGGCATTTAGATGTATTTCAAGTATGCCTTGCCTTAGTGAAATAAAGCTCATATAAAGACTTAAGTTTTATTTTCATTGATTTTCTAGAAATCAATCAATATTTAGTGATAAAGATTGTCTTTGTATTTTTATGATTTTTCTAGAGAAAAAAACAATTTGTATGGGGATATAAAGATTTGTATTCTTTGCAAAGATTTCTAAAATCTTAATTGCAAAAAATAGGGCAAATCGAGCAAAATAAAGTTGCAAATCATTGTAAAGCAAAAGGCAAGACAATATCTTAAAAATTGTTTTATTCTTTTTGCTATTTTTAGTAGTTCTAAGAAATCAGAAAAGATTGTTTCCCTCTTGGGAAAATCTGAGAATCATGGGATGAGGATGAAGTGGTTTTTTTGCTTTTAAAGGAAGATAAGCCTATTTTTAGGAGCCTTTTGGGTTGACATCTTGGAAAGTGTGAGTTTTCCACTTTTATTACACATTATGGAGCAGTTTTGGAGGCTTTTTTTTGAGCTTTTCTATTGAGCTCAAATTAGGGTTTGGAGAGATATATTTTGAAGAAAAACTTAGATTTTTTCATAGTTTAGATTTATGTTTCTTGCTCTTACACACATTCTGAGAGCTTGTGAACATTTTGTACTCAGGCTTTGGCATACTCCTTCAATTTAATAAAGCAACATTCCTATCTCTCAATTTTTGTCTCCTTTGCAATCTTAGTATGATGTTTCATCGTGATTATGTTTACAAATCCTTTATTATGTCCTATTGTTGCAGATTTTGATGCAGAAATTTCATATGATACAGGTTGCATGTTGTATTTGAATCTAAATCTTCATGCAAATCAATTATGTATTGAGTGTTCATGAGAGATTTTTAAGTTTTTGTTGTTTTCTGAAAGCTGTTTGTGGGTAGATAATCAAAGTCATCATTAAAGTTCTGAAAATAATTTTAAGTTAAGAGTTTAATCCAGTTTATCCTTCTTCCTTTTACTTCAAAAAATCATTTAGAATAGGATTATCATTCAGAGAACCAACTCACTCTAGAGATTCCTTCTTCGCTCAAATCACCCACATCTGAAGAAGGTTTCCATGTGTTGATAGATAGTTATGTTTTCTGCAAACTTAGCATAGGGCGCATATCTGATTGAGAATAGTTTTTGGGACGCCCGGTGGGACCCTAAAAATTGATTTTCAGGAAGAGTTTCATTTCTTAACTTGTTGTTTGGTGTCTACAAATAATATAGTTTTATTGCAGCCTTTCAAAGGTTTTTCTTATATACCTAGCGACTCCGTCTTTATTTTTGCATGCAGACTTAGTGCAGCCTACACATTGAAAAGATACAAACCAGATCAAGTTTTGCACCATTCGAGTACTAGAAATTATCCCCACCATAAAGGAGAGGCAAAACAATAAAGAGACTGTTTGAAACACTTATGAGGTCAAAATCAACACCTCTAGTTTTCAGCTCTTTAGTTTTATCACCAGGAAATCATGTTCCTATAGCACAAGCATCGCCACTAGCAATGCCAAGACAACACCCATTTGCACCCTTTAATGGAGGTAGCCCGTTGAATATTGCTTAGCATGATGATATCCCAATTGTAGCCCTCAAAATTTTGTTGTACTTTATTGGATAAGATCATACAATTCCAGTTGACCACATTCAAGACGTCGCCACCTTATGCTCAGTTCACAATATCACTCAAGAGAACATAGCACTGAGGCTTTTGGCTATGTCTCTGAAAGGAAAATCATTGCAGTGGTTCAAAGGCCTTTAGCCAAACCCCGTCGTGACATGGGATGAGTTAGGTGATGGATTACACTGGCAGTTCGAAGATAAGTCAGACTATTTGTCCCTGTTAGAATAGTTGAGCATGATCAAGAGAGCGTCGCATGAGCATATGGTAGACTTCAACTACCGATTCTAAAGAACCTGGGACTGAATTCCATTAGTGGTAAAACCAACACCTCAACATGCTTTTCTATTTTTCCTAAAGGCTTTGAATAGAAAAATTTTAGTAATGATTCAGTCTATGGGCGGTCACACACTCCCTAATACTTTTGACATCACTATTACAATGGAAATTGTCTTATTCAAGCTGGAGAAATAGCCCCCAAGCCTGTTATGCCCTTATTCCCTGAAATACAGCCACCTATTCCTATTGCTTTACCCCCTTTAGTTGTTGTCCCACCTGTTCCAACAATAGGATATCAAGCTGCAGCGTCTGAACCTGTTGTTCCAGCCCAGTCCCAAGAGCTTCAGGAGATTAAAAATATACTTAAGACCTTTGGGAACGATCTTGTGAGCATAAAAAAATAAGTTGGCCAAGAGCATAAGCCTTATCAAGCACCTTATCAGTAGAATCAACAAAATAGACCATCCTTTCAAAATGATTATCAAGGCCAAAAAAGGAATTTTAATCCTAGACCTTTCCAGCCCTTTAACCCGAATGCTGCAAGTTCATCAAAGGAACTTGTACCACAAAATAATGTTGCCCAGGATTGTGATTGGTGTTATCCATGCTATCAGCCCCATAACCAATCGACATGCGTTAATGGTATGAGAAATCAGGCCTTAATGGTCCAGAACAACTATGTTGGTTCAGAAAATGTAATAGATCAAAATCAAGAATAGCAAGATAACCTTGAAGTTGCCTTGCCAAACTAGCAGAGTTATGAGTTTTGTGGCATGAATGGTCAAGATCACCAAAATTATCCTATTTCAACCAATACTAGATCAAAGAAAAGGGCTATGGATTTGGGCCAGCAAGCTGGAAATGTACAATAGCAACTTGCTAAGGATAAACAACCTGTTTCTTCACCTCATATTACTCTTGCAGCACACCCTAAAGTGCAGATTCTGCAAAGAGGCCAAGATTTA
Organism: Sequoia sempervirens; assembly: GCA_007258455.2. Taxonomy (NCBI): domain Eukaryota; kingdom Viridiplantae; phylum Streptophyta; class Pinopsida; order Cupressales; family Cupressaceae; genus Sequoia; species Sequoia sempervirens. The sequence continues at coordinate 146,741,293 of VDFB02358134.1, forward strand.
CTAGGAAAAGATCAATCTAAAATGCAAATGCAACCTTTGTAGAAAGGAAAAGACGCTACTACTCTAAGAGTCAGCAAAATGTGAGCCCTATTTCTTTTAATGTTGTTGATAACCTTAAGAAAGCCACTATCAACATGTCAGTTTTAGATGCTTTGCATATTCCGGGTCAAAAGAGTTTGTTGCAGGAATCCTTGGCTGAACTCTTTATTTTCGATGATGCTAATCAAGGAAGTGCTAAAGTCGTGCTTGCGAATAGCCCAGAGAATAAGAGTAAACAAAAAACTCAAGAGGTAAAAACCCCTCTGTTTTACTTAAGTCTTATTATTGGTGATAAAAGAGTACACAACTGTATGATTGACTCCAATGCAAGTAGCTCAATTATGCCCAAAAGCTTAACTGATAAGCTAGGTCTTGTTTATGAGCCTAACTCTCAGAAAGGTGTAGTTCAGTTGGATGGGTCTGTTGTTAAAACTGCTGGTGTGATTAAGAATTTAGCCCTTACTTTGCATGCATCTCTGAATTTTGCAATTCCTTAGGATATACATGTCATTGACCTGCCACCCCATTTTTCCATTTTGCTTTCAAGAGATTTTACAACCAAACTGGGTGGTTTCTTGTCTTCTGATTAGTCTCATCTTTTCTTTAGAACAAGATATCGTACGAAAGTGACCATAAAGTCTGAACCTTTAGCTAAAGATCATATCAAGCCATATGTTTTGAGCCCTATAAATGCCAACCTCTACGTCACCCCTGGATTGGAGGAGCAAGCCATGACCTTAGACCACAACACTCAAATAGAAAATGTCAATTTAGATGAGTGGGCAGCCAAAGATCATGAGCTTGACCCTTTTCAGTACACAGATGAGATAGGATTAGGAGTTTATATGATTCGTGAACCTAATATTGTAATGCCTAATCTGCTCAAAGAGGAAGAGCGGTCTGCAAAAACAAAAGATGAGCTTTGGAAGCTTTATTTCGATGGATCGAGAAGCAACATAAGTGTTGGTGGTGGAGCTATGATGGTTTCACCAGATGGAAACAAATATTATTTAGCCTTCAAGTTTGCATTTAGCTGTTCAAATAATACCGCGAAATATGAAGCACTGGTGCATCGCCTAGAATGGGCCCGAAAGAGAGGTATAAAGTGTTTACAAGTTTATGGTGATTCAGAGTTAATTGTGAATCAGGTTAGGAATTTGAATGCTGCAAAAAATGACTTACTTAAAAGGTATAAGCATCGTGTGTGGGATTTGATTGAGAATTTTGATGCTTTTAACATATTTTCAGTTCCTAGGAATGAAAATAAACATGTTGATAGGCTTACTGCCATATGATCCCATGGCAATAATGTGAGTTGGCAGGTTTTTAACAGCGATGAGCAAATTGTGAGTTTTTTAATTGTTGAAGCTGAGTTTGCAGATGGAAACCAACAAAAGTGGCAGAAACAATATGACAACCAAATTGTGTAGTTAAAGACAAACAAGCTTACAAAGGGTTTGGTGACCTTGTAATCTGTTTTCAACTCAAATGATCAAGTGTGAAAGGATAAGTGCAGCATGACTGTCAAGGAAGAACACTATGAGGCCATTGAAATTTTCAAGGGTAAGCTTTTAAAGCTGGGAAAGGTATGTACTATGGAAGAACAACAAACTTTAATTATGTTATGTCAAGAGTTTAGTGATGTTTTTGCCTAGGAATACAAGGACTTAAAGGGTTTTGATCCAGAATTAGCTCAACATAACATTGAACTAGAACCTGATGCAAAACTAGTAAGGCAAAAACAAAGACCCCTTAATTCCAAGTTAGAGCATCTTATGAAGGTTGAACTGAATAAATTAATTGAGAGTGACATTATTTTTGCTATCAAGCATACGTCTTGGGTATCTACTTAGTTCCAATTAGAAAGAAAAGCAAGGAAATTAGATTGTGTGTTGATTTCTGAGATTTGAACAAAGCTTCTCTGAAAGATCATTATCCACTTCCTTCCATGGAACAAATTTTGCAAGTGGTTTATGGTTCTAACATATTTTCTTTGTTGGATGGGTACTCAGGTTATAATCAGATTCTGGTCAAGCAAGAAGATCAATTTAAAATGACATTTACAACCAAATGGGGCACTATGGCCTACAAAAAGATGCCTTTCGGCTTATCCAACACTGGAGTAACGTTTCAGCGAGCGATGGACATGGCTTTCCACGACCTCATGAATAAATTTGTTCTGGTATATTTAGATGATATTACAGTTTTCTCCAAAGATGCTAATGAACATTTTAAGCACTTAAAATAGATTTTCCAAAGATGCAGAGAGTTTGGAGTGTCTCTCAATCTAAAGAAGATTATTTTTTCTGTCCACGAGGGAAGGCTCCTCAAACACATAGTTTCAAAGCAAGGTATTTCTATAGACCCTATACGAGTCTCTGCTATTCTTGAGTTGCCACTGCCAGCCCACAAGAAAGGCTTACAGAGCTTTCTTGGGTGGATTAATTTCGTAAGACGGTTCATACCCAATATTGTAGCTTTTCTACAACCTCTCACTGCTATGCTTAAAAAGAATATGCCTTTTAGCTGGACTAAGGAGGGTAAGAGAAGTTTTGAGCAAATAAAAGAAGCCCTTGCAATTTCCCCTACCCTTATTAATCTGAACTATGATAGATATTTCATTCTTTATGCTTTTGGAGGAGTTGATACTATTTCAGCTATGTTGTGCCAACAAAATGATGAAGGTTTGGAGCAACCTGTGGCATTTTTCAACCAAGTATTGCATGATTATGAGGTGAAGTATTCTTTTGTTGAGAAGCATGTTTTTTCTATTGTAAGAAGCCTCAAGAAGTTCAGGCATATGTTATCCAATAACAAAATTTGATTATTAGTTGCTCATTCAATTGTTAAGGATTTCTTACTTAACAGAGATATCAATGATAAACGTGTTGGTTGGATAACAAAGGTTATGGAATTTTATATTGATATTAAGGTTACTAAGCTTGTTAGGGGCAAGGGTTTGTGTGAACAACTTGCAGAAAATGAGGACAACAGCTCAATAGAGGCTGAAAATGTTGATAAAGTACTAAACCATGATGATACAGTTGTTTTTTTAGTTCCTGCTGCTACCTGGCTGTAGCAGATGATGCACTATTTGCAGACTAGTGAGTGTCCCAAAGGCTTAGACAGAGCGAAAAGAAGGTTACTATAGATTACAAGCCATTCCTTATGCTATCATTGATGGCATCCTTTATAGGAGAAATTTTCAAGGTGTTTTATTAAGATGTATTGAGCTTGATCAAGTTGACAAGCTATTAGCAGAATTTAATGATGGACCTTCAGGAGGCCATTTCGCAGCAAGAACAATAACCCTAAAGATTATGTGGGCTAGTTATTACTGGCCAGATCTATTTAAGGATGCAATTACTTTGGTCCGAAGAAGTGAGAAGTGTGCTTTGTTTGTTGGAAAATAGAGGTTTGTTGCCATGCCTCTACATCCTATTCAAGTGGAATAACCATTTGCCAAGTGGGGTTTAGATTTCATTCGACCAATCAACCCACCTTCAAGTGTGGGTCATAAGTGGATTCTTACTACAACGGACTACTTCACTAAGTGGACCGAAGTTGTTGCTTTAAAAGAAGCAAATGAGACTTTTGTATTCAATTTTTATCAAGACTTAGTGTCAAGATTTGGTACCCCAAATTCAATAATCTCTAACAATGGTTTAGCTTTCATTGGTTTAAGGATTTTTGATTGGTCAGTTAATAATAATATCTTTCTGAACACATCTTCTAACTATTATCTGCAGGGTAATGAGCAGGAAGAATCTACAAATAAGAATTTGATAAGGATAATTAAGAAAACTGTAGAAGACAATCAACGAACATGGCATGAAAAGTTGAGGTTGGCCCTTTGGGATGACAAGGTGACTCCTAAAAAGGGCCACTGGTTGTTCCCCCTATGTACTTGCTTATGGAAAAGAAGCTAAGTTGCCTGTTTCAATTGAGTTACCAACTTTGAGTTATGTTAAAGAACTAGAATTGTTGAATGAGGAACCTCTTGAAGTGAGGTTTGCACAATTGATGGAGCTCGAGGAAACTAGAAAGGAAGTGTTAAGGTAGCTTGAAATACATCAAGCTCAGATGAAGAATTATTTGATAAAAGGGTAAGGCCACGAGATTTCATCATTGGTGACTTGGTTTTTAAATGGAATGAGTACAAGAGTAAACCTGGGCGACATTCCAAATTTGATGCAATTTGGGATGGGCCTTATATGATCACAGAGTGCAAGGAACACAACGCTTTCCAACTTTCTAAGTTGATTGGAGAGGTGTTGTCTATCCCAATTAATGGGATCCACCTAAAGAATTTCCTCTAAGATAAGTACTATCATTATAAATAGTAGAGTAGTTGTTGCAAATAAGTGCTTCACGCACATTTCTTTTCAGTAGTTTTGCTTTCCCTAAGCGTTGTTGTGTATGTTTTGGTTGGCCATCAGGGCCTGTTAGTTTGCTTTCAGTACTGTTTGGTTTTGTTTTGTTGTTGTTTGAAGTGTTGTTGTTTGAATTTTTGAGTTTCATGAAGGGGCAGATTTAACTACGCGCCCAATGGAGTGTTAAAGGCAACTAATCTAATGCTTAGCAGGAAAGAATTTAGTAGAAATCACCAAAATGTTGCCAATATTATGCTATAGCTCAATTGGCAGAGCTAATTAAATGGATTTATCTCAAAGTGGAAGTTCAATTAATTTTTGCATGTGTTTAAATTGTTGCTTGTATCAGATTTATGGAGTTCCAATTATGCAATTGTTTCAGTGAACAGGATTTTCAAGAGTTTTTGCTCAGTGCTTTATAGTACAAATGAAGTACAAGATAGAATATACAAATGATTAAGCATAAAAATTGCTTTCATTTATTTCATGATGCTTATTCACATTACAATATTTCATTTGTTTGCAAGAACAAAATTCTTGTACATTTTTTGCATTTTGGATGCATTTCCTTTCAGAATGGAGATGAAAGAAGAAATTAAATGATCCACACAAGCTGTGGAGATAACTAAACCATTCATTGCAAGAAATGAATTCTACAACTGAAGGTGGAAAGGAAATAAGAAGAATATAACATAAGACATATCCATCATTTCCTGATTCTTGATCTTCAGTGATGTGCTTGTAGCTTGCTCCGTCCTGCTACTGATTTTGAGTGTACCTGCAGGAAATTGGGAAAGTCTTGCTAGAGCTCCAGATATGAGTTATACTACATGCTCTACCAACAAGAGATACAATACATTCCTTGTAATGAATGGAAATAGCCAAGAATGATGTAGTAATAAGAGCCTAAAAATGGAATGTCACATCATTATTTTATGCTAACATTATTTGTTTCCTGTACAGGTATAGGAAAAGCCATGTAGATAATCATTTCATGAAAACATAAGAATGTGGAGTAAAATAGGCTCCCACAAGGGTAGAGCTCGGCATGCTGCCCCTCAACATATAAATGAGGATTGAAATAAGAGGTATAATTATCATGCTCAATGGAATAGATACATTTCAATTATCAAAGTAATCAAGCCCATTCTGCACTCTTAGCAATCAAATTTGAAGATAGTAAAGTGAAAATTATGAGTGAAAAATGAGATCAATTCATAAACAAAACCAAAGCAAGTGTCTCATGCTCATAAATGGTGATAGTGAACAGGCATACATAATGCCTCATTAACAAAACATTAATAAATAATGGAAGCATTTGGAGGAGCTTCAAGTTCTCATTTGCCTTATTCCATGAGACTGTTGAGCTGAGAGTGCATATTTTCTGAAGTATTCATGTATGTTGAATAAGTGGTAACAACATCAAAGTAACCTACATAAATGGTGTTGCATTTTGAACTGACTAGGCAAAGATGTCTAAGAAGAGTTCCTCATAGTTGTGGGTAAAACAAAGAGCCATCATATGTCACTGGTAGTCAATGAGTGTACAGGTGTGTGGAATGAAAAGGGAAGCCTACAAGTTATCTATCAAAGAATTATACACTTTGACTTGGTTGGTTACTTCGTGCCATTTGAGTGTTGCTACATGAGGTAACATTGTTGAATAAGAAGCCAAGCATTGAGTTTAAAATGTGGGTGTATTTCAGTACTTATTGATGTTGTAGTTATGAAGAAATTCCTATTTCATGATTCAATGTTACTCTGAAACATGAAAGCTAAAGTGCATCAAGTGAATAGGAATATACATCAAATATGATCAATAATAGCACTACAATGGCTGAAAGCCAAATGGTGTTTATCAAAGGCATGGAGATGGCCCTCAGAATAAAGTGAAGTCTGCAATTTCATTGAAGCTACAACAAAACAAGAATGCAATACAATCATCTTTGTTCCTTAAGAAATGCATTTATGCTACAACAGTGCCAATGACAAGGCAAGATTTTCAAAGGAATGCAAATACATGGAGCCTATTTCAACTTTTAGAGCTAACTTCACATAATCTTTCGATAAGGTTTCCAAAAGTACAAAAGTGGGAGAGTGTTCAAATTTCAAAGAATTTTCTTCCATTTTTACAAGTACCCATATGATGATTTCAATTTAAAATGCAGATTTTTCCTTGTTACAGTTAACCCATTTGAGGGTTTTGACAAAAAACATAAAAATGTATGGATTTCTTCAAAAATATAGAATACCCACATGAGGTTTTCAGCTAGAAATACAATGCTTTCAAGGAAATGATGCAAAATCTCAAAACCCATCTGGGTTTTCTTCATTTTAAGAAGAGCTTTTCTTTTGAGTTCATACATTATACAATGGGAAATGCAGTGTGTTCAGAATGCTCAGATCAAGCATGTAATGGTCGCGGCCTAGAGGAGTTCATTTTCTCATGAAATGTGAAATATTTACCAACTCACAGAAAGGTAAAAAACCCATTTAAGTTTTCTATCAAAATCTCAAAATATGAAACAAAGAGTGTAGAAAACATAGGAGTCCTTCGTAAAACTTCATTTATGGCCTGTGTTTTCTTTAAGAAACAACAATCATTTTTTGCAGAGATAAAGCTTCTATAAGCTTTGTTTGAGAGGAGAACACAAAGAGAATGGAGGAGAAATAAGGCTTACCCTCAAGCATTGTAAGAAGCCTCTTAAGCTCGCGAGCGAGCTCTGCTAGAGCTCCCACAACGCTTCAAACAAGTTTCCCCATAATGGCCGAATTGAGAAGGTCAACAGGAAGCAGAGTAAACAAAAGATGAATCTGGAAATATGGTCATGGTCGGGACCTTTGAGGCCTTATTTCTCATCAAAAAGAGCCAAGAAATGAACAAAAATACAATCAAAGCTTACCATGAGAAAGGAGGGGCCGAATACAGTGAAGATTCGAAGAGAAGAGGTTTGATGCGGTCTCAGATTTCAAACCCTAAGTCTTCTCACGATAACACACTTCTTTCCAACAAAGTTTCTTCAAGTTGTTGCTTTACAAATGAATGATGAAATCTTAGGGATTTCGTCTGTTTTGTTATTAGGGTTTCACTCCTTAACCCTAATTCGAACTTGGGGTATTTTGCAAAGTGTTTTAAAAATATAAAACTCCTATGCCAAATACCATGTTGGCTGAATGTATTGTTTAGGTCGAGCCCTTTCAAACTTCATTTGACACTATTTTTCCCAAGTGTTTTAGGGTTAGGCATTTAGATGTATTTCAAGTATGCCTTGCCTTAGTGAAATAAAACTCATATAAAGACTTAGGTTTTATTTTCATCAATTTTCTAGAAATCAATCAATATTTAGTGATAAAGATTGTCTTTGTATTTTTATGATTTTTTTAGAGAAAAAATCAATTTGTATGGAGATATAAATATATATATTTTTTGCAAAGATTTCTAAAATCTTAATTACAAAAATAGGGAAAATTGGGTGAAATAAAGCTGCAAATCATTGTAAAGCAAAAGGCAAGACAATATCTTATAAATTGTTTTATTCTTTTTACTATTTTTAGCATTTCTGAGAAATCAGAAAAGATTGTTTTCCTCTTGGGCGAATCTGAGAATCATGGGATGAGGATGAAGTGGTTTTTTTGCTTTTAAAGCAAGATAAGCCTATTTTTAGGAGCCTTTTGGGTTGCTATCTTGGAAAGTGTGAGTTTTCCACTTTTATTACACATTATGGAACAGTTTTGGAGGCTTTTTTCTGAGATTTTCTATTGAGCTCGGATTAGGGTTTGGAGAGATATATTTTGAAGAAAAACTTAGAGTTTTTCTTAGTTTAGATTTTTTTTTCTTTCTCTTACAAACATTCTAAGAGCTTGTGAACATTTTGTACTCAGACTTTGGCATACTCCTTCAGTTTAATAAAGCAATATTCCTATCTCTCAATTTTTGTCTCCTTTGCAATCTTAGTATGATGTTTCATCGTAATTCTGTTTAAAAATCCTTTATTATGTCCTATTGTTGTAGATTTTCATGCAGAAAGTTCATATTATACAGGTTGCATGTTGTATTTGAATCTAAATCTTCATGCAAATCAATTATGTATTGAGTGTTCATGAGAGATTGTGAAGTTTTTGTTGTTTTTTGAATTTTTTTGGTGGGTGGATAATCAAAGTCATCATTAAAGTTCTGAAAATCATTTTAAGTTAGAGTTTAATCCAGTTTATCCTTCCTTTTACTTCAAAAAATCATTTAGAATAGGATTATCATTCAGAGAACCAACTCACTCTGGAGATTCCTTCTCCACTCAGATCACCCACATCTGAAGAAGGTTTTACATGTGTCAACAGATAGTTAAGTTTTCTACAAACTTAGCATAGGGTGCATATCTGATTGATAACATTAACAATAATATTAAATAAATTTTTATTCGTAAAAAAAAGATTAATAAAAAAAAGTCATTTAAAAAGAAAGAAGGGCAAGGGAGGGCTCCACCTTCCCATACCCCAGCCACCTTGGCTGGGATGGGGTAGTCACCTCCAAAAAAATTTGTTTAAAATAAAATTAGCAAAAAAAAATGTATTGTTGGTGTATAACAATGTAAAATATGAATTTTATAAGTTGTGATATGAGCATCAATATAAAAATAAAATAAAAAGGTCTCTACAGTCAAAGAAATATAATAGCATAAGACAAATTTATAAACGTTAAATTTACATTGTTGTTAACACAACATTTTTTTTTATTTTTTTTAGACTGCAGGAATCGGGTAGCACGACCCCCTATAAACTGCAGGTGCGCCTGGTAAACTTTTTAACGTGACCGGCGGCGCTGGTGCGACACGCCCTCCGGTACCACGGGGGTGGGGGAGACTAGAACTTGTGACCAACCTCCTGCTACAGGAAAGATTTAGCCAACCAAGCTAGGGCCCCAACCCGTTGTTAACACAACATTATTAAACATAAATATATAACATTTTCTTTTGTTGTGTATACACAATAGAGAACTTAAGAATAATAACAATATATAAATAGATTGATAAGTAGGAGGTATTTTCCATAGCGTGTCAAATTGTGATATTGCTATCAAGATTCAATCGTGTAGTTTTACGAGTCAAAATCATTGACCCATATTTCATGAGTAGTGGTTCATAAGAACCCATCTCTCATGATAGTGAACGATCCACTTAACACTCATTGCATCTAGGTGATGCTCACAAAGGTGAAGCACTAGACCTTCCCAAAAGGTCACCCATCCCAATACTACTCCATCTCAAGCATGCTTAATTGCAGAGTTTCCCCCAAGGTTAATCCCACTTAGCTTGCAACCCCATTTGCAAAACTTTCAGATGTGTTGTGCCTTATAAACCATTCAATATAGAGCCTCTTTAGCTCATCAATTGATAAGTAGGAGTTATTTTCCACAACATATCAAATTGTGATATTGCTATCAAGATTCAACCATGTAGTTTTATGAGTCTTGATTGACCCATATTTCATGAGTAGTGGTTCACAAGAACCCATCTCTCATGATAGTGAATGATCCACTTAGCACTCATTGCATCTAGGTGATTCTCATAGAGGTGAAGCACTAGACCTTCCTGGGAGGTCACCTATCCTAGTACTACTCTAGCTCAAGTGCGCTTAACCACAGAGTTTCCCCCAAGGTTAAGCCCACTTAGTTTGCAACGCCATTTGCAAAACCTTCAACAAGTGTTCTTCCTTATGAACCATTCATTATATAGCCCCTTTAGCTCATCAATTGATAAGTAGGAGGTATTTTCCATAGCATGTCAAATTGTGATATTACCATCAAGATTCAATCATGTAGTTTTACTAGTCAAACTCATTGACCCATATTTCATGATTAGTGGTTCACAAGAACCCATTTATCATGATTGTGAATGGTCCACTTAGCACTCATTGCATTTAGGTGATGCTCACAGAAGTGAATCACTGGACCTTCCTGGAGGTCACCCATCCCAGTACTACTCTAGCTCAAGCATGCTTAACCATGGAGTTTCCTCCAAGGTTAAGCCCACTTAGCTTGCAACCCCATCTGCAAAACCTTTAGCAAGTGTTGTGCCTTATGAACCATTCATTATAGAGCCCCTTTAGCTCATCAATTGATAAGTAGGAGGTATTTTCCATAGCATGTCAAATTGCGATATTGCTATCAAGATTCAATTGTGTAGTTTTACGAGTCAAACTCATTGACCCGTATTTCATGAGTAGTGGTTCACATGAACCCATCAATCATGATAGTGAATTTTCCACTTAGCACTCATTGCATCTAGGTGATTCTCACAGAGGTGAAGCACTAGACCTTCCTTAGAGGTCACCCATCCCAGTACTACTCCAACTCAAGCACACTTAATCGCAGAGTTTCCCCCAAGGTTAAGCCCACTTAACTTGCAACCCCATTTACAAAACCTTCAACAAGTGTTGTGCCTTATGAACCATTAATTAAAGAGCCACTTTAGCTCATCAATTGATAAGTAGGAGGTATTTTACACAACATGTCAAATTGTGATATTGCTAACAGGATTCAACCGTGTAGTTTTATGAGTTAAACTCATTGACCCATATTTCATGAGTAGTGGTTCACAAGAACCCATCTCTCATGATAGTGAATGATCCACTTAGCACTCATTGCATCTAAGTGATGCTCACAGAGGTGAAGCATTGGACCTTCCCGGGAGGTCACCCATCCCACCACTACTCTAGCTCAAGCACACTTAATCGTGAAGTTTCTCCCAAGGTTAAGCCCACTCAGCTTGCAACCCCATTTGCAAAGCCTTCATCAAGTGTTGTGCCTTATGAACCATTCATTATAGGGCCCCTTTATCTCATCAATTGATCAGTAGGAGGTATTTTCCACAGTGTGTCAAATTGTGATATTGCTATTAGGATTCAACCGTGTATTTTTACGAGTCAAACTCATTGACCCATATTTCATGAGTAGTGGTTCACAAAAACCCATCTCTCATGATAGTGAATGGTCCACTTAGCACTCATTGCATCTAGGTGATGCTCATAGAGGTGAACCACTGGACCTTCCCGAGAGATCACCATCCCAGTACTTGTAATAACCCATTCTAATTATCATTTGATTTTTATTATTGCAAATGACATTATGGATATTTAAGTTTAAAAAGACATAACTAAGCAACTATTTTCAATCATAGCAAAACATGTCTAAATAAAATGAATCATATATATATATATATTCAATTTCAATGTCAATTACAATATCCAAGTTGACATGGCTCATAGGGCCACAAAGTCAATACAATATACAAATTTTACATCAAGGTTACATCATAGACCATGATAGTCATGAAAACATCCAATGTTTCCTCTTGAAACTCACCTCCACTGGTGGACGCAAACATGGTTGAAGCACTTTACCACCCAACCATGAAGCTTACACTTCCTTGAAATTCTTCCAACTTGAAGAATACCCGACCCTGCACAAAATTTATAGCAAGAGAACAATCTACAAGGTGGAATCTAGTGGGTGCCCAAACATCAAGATGCGTCTCTATCTATGATTTAGAAAAATGCAAGATCTATGCCAGGAAAGGAAAAGAGTGTTATCATAAAGTCCATACATACATAATGGGCTAATTTCTTGGCTAGGCATAAAAATTAAGTTGCAACAACAAGCGATAGATTTTGGATAAAGCAAAAACCTATACTCTTTGAACTCCATTTCGGAACTCGTCCCAGAAGGTAACTTTCAACAACATAGTTATCTCTTAGCAACTATCTACCCTCTAGCAGCATCTACCCTGAGGTGCTCTACTCTACTTAGGTGTTGCTATTCTATTCAAACAATAGAATAGTCTTTACTCATATAGCTACAAAAAAGTAATTCAGTCTACTTATTTCCTCGAATACAATCAGAAAAATGATTCAAATGGAACTCTATTTTTGTGGATTTTCTCTCGACTTTTTCATTAGGAAATCATTGAACTAGTCATTCTCCTCCAGTCTTGTTGGATGCTATGTTACCAAAATGGTAACTTTTAGATTTTTTCCATGCACTCCACTAAAGAGCCATTTCAAGTCATAATTTCCATTAATTTTTAGCCACCCCATACATCAAATTTGAATGTTTTCCTTTATTTGATTACATGCCATGACCTCATGAGATTTTTCTCATGATTTTATTTGTATTCTATCAATATGATAGTGATAATTTTGATTCCAAATTCGATTCTTAAGGAATATATATATGTATGTATGTATGTATGTATGTATGTATGTATGTATATATGTATGTATGTATATATATATATACATTTGTGCATTTATATATATATATATATATATATATATATATATATGTATATATGTATATACATATATACGTATGTATGTATATATATGTGTGTGTGTGTATTTGTATAGATTATGTACATAGATCAATATTTAAATAAGAATGAACTCTTATTTTATTTCAAACAATAATGTTTTGAATGAAGGGGTTTTCTTATTCTTTAAATAAGTCTTTTCGAAATACATACATTCATTTATGTATTAAGTTGTGCTATCATTTTCTTTTAAATTCTCAAAACACAAGATCAAGATAGACAATTAAATAAGAACTCACATGTATTTCATTCTACAATTCTACCTTTTCAATCATCGAATCATTTCAATTTCGATTAATATAATATCCTATATGAATTTAAAATTCATTCATCATGTCATTTTGCAGTGTGTGCACTTAGATTCCATCAAGCTTACCATTCGATCTGGCTAAACAATTCTACTTCAACTGTGTTCTCATCCTTCAACTTGTCATCCTGCAATTGCACACACACTTGTACTTACACAATTCATCAATAACATTCAATCATGATAAAATATAAGAGAGTTCAAAAGATCACATAGTCAACGATGGTCAACTTCTTTCAAACTTTTCAAAAATATCAAAATTTTCATTCAACATATTGAATTTCCTCAATAATTCAATTTATCATACTATAATTTAAATGCAATAAAAATTGGGCTATGGCATCCTTCCCCTCTTAGAAGAGACATCATCTCAATGTCTATTAAATCAAAATGTAAGCATATATGTCTATTTCAACATCATATCATATTGTTCCAAGCCAAATCATTATAATATTCAATACAAAATTTTCAAACAAAAGTATCAATGTCTCTTTCTAAGAAATCAGATGTGGAAAGGAGCATTCTATTTCTTCCACATCAACCCAAGTAGCATTGTCTTTTGAATACTAGTCCCATTGGACCTTAAACTAAGCAATATCTCTACTTTGCAACTTAACGTTATGCCTATCCAAGATTCTAATGGGCTCCACTAGCACCACTACTGGGTCCTGTACCTGCAAGGATTTCCAATCAAGCACATGAGCTACATCAGGATGATATGGCTTAAGCAATGAAACATGAAACACATTATGAAGTTGAGCTAGAGTAGGTGGCAGAGCAAGTCTATAAGCAACTGGATTGATCACTTCCAATACTTCAAACAAACCCACATATCTTGGGGCCAACTTGGAAGACTTTCCAAAGGAAATGGAACTTTTATGAGGCCCGACTCTTAAAAAGACTTTATCCCCTTCCACAAACTGTCTAAGATTTCTATTCTTGTTAGCATAAATTTTCTATCATTCTACCTTTTGCTTCATTCTACTCTTAATAACTCTCATTTTTTCTTCCATCTCCTTAAGCATTTCAGGTCCTACTATGATCCTATCTTCCAATCTATCCCAACTGATGGGTGTACGCCACTTCCACCCATAAAGAGCTTTGAACGGTGCCATACCTAGAGATGTGTGATAATAATTATTTTAATCAAACTACCAATGGTAGGTATTCTTCCCACTTATACTATTGGCCCATGCAATACATTCAAAGGAGGTCTTCAACTACCCGATTCACCCTCTCTGTCTTCCCATCAATCTAAGGATGATAAGTCAAGCTAAAATTTAACTTGGTTCCCAATGCAGCATTGAGGGTTTTCCAAAATCTTGAGGTCATCTGGGTGTCTCTATTAGAAATGATAGTCTTTGGAACTCCATGTAAGTGAAAGATCTCTTGGAAAAATTTCTTGGCTAGGGTCAATGATCCATCCTTAAGGTTTCCTAGAATGAACTGCGCCACCTTGGTCAACTTATCGATCACAACCAAGATTGCATCATGTTGATTCTTGCTCAAAGGTAACCCCCGTACGAAGTCCATACTGATCAACTACCACTTATACTTAGGTATGTCATGAGGATATAATAGCCCCATTGGATGTGCATGTTGAACCTTGACTCGTTGACTCTCTAAGCATCTGGCTATGTATTCCACTACATCCTTCTTGAGTTTAGGCCAAAAGTATAGAGTTTTCAATTTTGTAATCATCTTGGATACTCCAGGGTGTCCTGAATAAGGTGCATTATGAACCTCTTCTAAAAATAGATTCCTTAGCTCTCTAGAGTCTGGAATATACATTCTTCTCTAGTATCTGAAAATGCCATTCGGTTCGATCTCATACCCATCAAATCAATGATCTGATGGATTCTCTGCTAGGGCACTCTTCACTCTTTCGTAGTGCTCATCCCCCAACAATTGTTGTATCACTTGTTGTCTCAAATTAAACTTTTTTGAGATCATGGTTACCATATCTCTTCGTCTACTAAGAGCATCTTCCACTCTATTCTCTTTTCCTTTTATATACTTAATTTTGAAGTCATACTCACTAAGGAATTCCAACCACCTTCTATGTTGTGCATTAAGGTTTAGTTGAGTAAAAAAGTATCTCAATCCCAAATGGTTTGTTTTGAGTTCAAATGAGTTTCCCAAGAGATAATGCCTCCACATCTGCAAGGCATGAACTATCATGGCCAACTCTAAATCATGCGATGTGTAATTCACCTCATGTTGTTTAAGCTTCCTTGATTCATACAGTACCACTTATCCATCTTGCATTAGTATTTCTCCCAATCCCTCGCCTGAAGCATCTGTGATTACAGTGAATCATCCATTAGGATTAGGGATGGTCAACACTGGTGTTGTTGTGAGCCTCTCCTTCAGGAGTTGGAATGTATTCTCACACTTATCGGTCTATTCAAATCATGTTCCCTTTATTTGGAGTGATGTGATTGGAGATGCAATTTGGGAGAACCCTTACACAAAAAATTTATAGTATCTTGCCAAGCCCATGAAGCTATGAACTTCTAACAAATTCTGAGGCACTATCCATTCCATGACTGCCTTGATCATTTTAGGGTCTACAAAGAATCCATCATCTGAAATAATATGGCCTAGATAATGCACCTTGTCTTGATAAAACGAGCATTTGGATAGCTTCCCAAAGAGTTTCTTTTCTCTTAGTCATTGTAAATCTATCCTCAAGTTCCTATCATGCTCTTCAATAGACTTTAAGTAAACTAGGATGTCATAAATGAAAATCAAAATAAAGTCATCCAAATAGTCTCTGAACACACTATTCATGAGGTTCATGAAAGCTAAAGGTACCATAATGAACTCGTAATGTCTGTATCGAGTTCGAAAAGCAGTCTTTGGAATATCTTCTTGCTTTATTCTCAACTGATGGTATCCTGACCTAAGATCGATTTTGGAGAACACTATTGCTCCCTTCATTTGGTCAAACAACTCATCGATCCTTGGGAATGGGTATCAATTCTTGATGGTCACCTTGCTCAACATCTAATAGTCTATACATAGACACAAGGTTCCATCCTTCTTTTTCACAAAGATAATTGGTTCTCCCCAAGGAGACACACTAGGCCTTATGAGCCCCTTGTTCAACAATTCCATCAACTAGGCCTTCAACTCATAGAATTCGGTGGTGATCATCTGATAAGGTGCTTTGGATTGAGGCTCAGCTCCTGGTACAAGATCAATAGAGAAGTCAAATTCTCATTTTAGAGGTAACTTCATGAGTTCGTTAGGGAATACATCTCGAAACTCCTTGAGAATAGGGTAGTCATCTAAATATGGTTTATTGCTATCAAGGTTACTAATATGCATATAATAAATAACACATCCCTTCCGATGAGCCTTCTTGAGCTACATAGCAAAGATCTGTCTAAGTTCTAAGGGTCTTTGCATCCCACAGATCTCGATTGGGTTCTCATAATCATCTAGAAAATTAACTACCTTATCCTCATAGTTCACTATAGACTTATACTCTATTAACCAATTTATTCCTAGAATTACATCATATGAGCCTATAGGTGCCACATTCAAGTTGACTTGGGTCTAGAAGGTTGGAAGCTCTAACTTGTTGCAAAAGAGACATGTATCTACCCTCCCCTCTTCTTGGTTTCCATACTAGACTGTCCATGATTTTTCCATGTATCCAGGTCTAATTGGTATCTTGAATATTACTCTAGGGTCTGTGAAACATTCAATAGCTCTGGTATTAATTAAAATAGAGATAGTTCGGCCATAGAGCTTACCCATTAATTGTATTGGTGAAGCCTAATACTCTGCCTACTTGTTATCCATTGCAACATGGATCTAATGATGCTAAGACTGTTGATAATTTCCTTCCCTTCACGACTTCAACCATTGTGGATAATTTGAGGCATAATGATCACCTCCACAAGTATAGCACCTATCGTGAGGCCCTTTACGACCTCATGGCTTGTCCTTTCTGAATCCCTTCTACTTTTGGTCATCTTTGCCTTTGTTATTATTTGCCTTCTTTCTCTTTCCACCATTACCACCTTCACCTTTCTCATGCGACTCACTTCCACTCTTGAGATTATAGATTTGATGGTTCTTATCTCCTTTATGAGACTTCTTATTTCCAAACCATGACATAGGATTCTAATTGTTATGGAGGTTGGATAACTGCTGCAATTTATGCTCCTATTTGGTGGCCTTTAAGAAAACTTCATTCATGGTGAGAGGATCATGCATGTCCACTTTTGCTCCAATGTGGGGCCTAAGTCCCAATATGAACTTTCAGATACAAAAATGTTCATCTCCTTGATACTGGGGCACATACTTCAATAGGTTGATGAACTTTTCCCAATATTGGGTCACAGTCATGCTCCCCTGAGTTAGGTTTTGAAATTTTGTCACCTTCTTGTCAAAAAAGAGCTGCGATAACCATCTCTTCCTAAAAGATTGGAGGAAGAGTTCCCAAGTAATCTCAGCAGGCTGAAGATTCCTTTCAGTCCTTTCATTGTCCCACCAAGTAGCTACTTCTCCTAAAAGTTAATACATAGCCCATGCAACCTTAGTCTAATTGAATAGGTTACAAAGTCCAAAATATTTCTCCATCTCAATGATCCATGCCTCAACTCTAGCTCCAATGGCTTTACCATTAAACTTAGGTGATGCTGCTCTTTTGAGATCTTTTCCAAGTTCTTCCTCAATTTGACCTCGAGGGCCATCTCCTGGACCACCGTCCCCCTAATTGACTTATGCATTCTTGTGAACTCGATCCTCACGTGTCACTCAAACTTCATGTTCTATATGATCCATTCAATCCTTTTTCCTGTTTAGAAGCTCTAGAATCTATCCCAACCTCTTGTTTGGTTTGTTGTTTAAGCCACTACCACCCGTCTCTTGCTTGGTGGTCACCATGTTGGCTTACACCCAACCTGCATTACATTTCACGTCTATCGTAACTTAACACTAGGTTCTACGAGTAAATTTTCTTATTCTACATAACATTACATACACATGCATATATCAAACATTCATTGAATACATACACATTCATGCACATTAAACATATTTTGGAGTTCTTCATTTCAACAAACCAAAAATAGCATCTTGCTTTATTTATATTAGGGGTGGATCACTAGACCCTTATTTACAAAAGATTCTTGTTACATTAATTAGTTTTCTCATTCTCAAAGAGAGGACACTCCTCGGGGTCCTCATCAGAATTTACATCTATTTTCTCAAAAGAGGAGGGTTGAGCACGCATGCTCTCCTTTTCCTCCTTAGTTAATAAGGATGTGTTTGGTCCACACCCTAGAGGCCAATATATAATTGCAAAAATCTTCTTAATCTTAGGTGTTTGCTTTGATTCTTCAATCTTCTTGCCTCTCTCCAGCTTAAGTCAAGTGAGGGCTTGAGCTAGAGTCTAATAATTAGGAACCTCAGGTTGAACCTAAGTCTTGGTGTTTTCTATCAATACGACTTTCTTGTTCAAGATCCTAATGGTCTTCCCTTTCCTTCTTCCTAAATTAGACCTTCCCATACCTGCATTCAATCGAGGATGGGTCAATCCTCAAAACAACTCAATGTGGTCAAGGGTAAACTATCCCCTAGTCATGGCTATTGTGGACTCCAAAAGGCCTAGAGTTGAACCCTGAGCTTTGATACCAAATATAATAATCCATTCTAATTATTACTTGATTTTTATTATTGCAAATGACATTATGAATATTTAATTTTAAAAAGAGATAACTAAGCAACTATTTTCAATCATAGCAACACATTTCTAATTAAAATGATTCAAATATATATATATATATATTCAATTTCAATGCCAATTACAATATCCAAGTTGACTTGGCTCATAGGGCCACAAAGTCAATACAATATACAAATTTTACATCAAGGTTACATCATAGACCATGATAGTCATGAAAACATCCAATGTTTCCTCTTGATGCTCGCCTCCATTGGTGGATGAGAACATGGTTGAAGTGCTTTACCATCCAACCACAAAGCTTATGCTTCCCCGAAATTCTTCCAACTTGAAGAATACCTGAGCCTGCACTAAAAGTTTAGCAAGAGAACAATCTGCAAGGTGGAATCTAGTGTGTGCTCAAACATCAACATGCATCTCTATCTATGATTTAGAAAAATGCAAGATCTATGCTAGGAATGGCAGAGAGTGTTATCACAAAGTCCATACATACATAATGGGCTAATTGCTTGGCCAAGCATAAAAATTAAGTTGCAACAACAAACGATAGGTTTTGGATAATGCAAAAACCTATACTCTCAGAACTTCAATTTGGCACCCGTCCCAGAAGGTAACTTTCAACAACATAGTTATCTCTTAGCAACTATCTACCCTCTAGCAGCATCTACCTTGAGGTGCTCTAGTCTACTTAGGTATTTTTGTTCTATTCAAACAAGAGAATAGTATTTACTCACATAGCTATGGAAAAGTAATTTAGTCTACTTATTTCCTCGAATACAATAAGAAAAATGATTCAAATGGAACTCTATTTTTGTGGATTTTCTCTCGGCTTTTTCCTTAGGAAATCGTTGAACCAACCATTCTCCTCTAGTCTTGTCGGATGCTATGTTACTAAAATGGTAACTTTCAGCTTTTTCCCCATGCACTCCACTAAAGACCCATTTCAAGTCATATTTTCCATTAATTTTTAGCTGCCCCATACATCAAATTTGAATATTTACCTTAAATTTGATTACAGGCCACAACCTCATAGGATTTTTCTCATGATTTTATTTGAATTCTATCAATATGATAGTGATAATTTTGATTCCAAATTTGATTCTTAACATGTATATATATACATACATACATACATACATATATATGTATACATATATATATATATACATACATATATGTATGTATATATATATGTATACATATATATGTATGTATACATATATACTATATATATATATACATACATACATACATACATATATATGTATACATATATATATATGTATGTATATATATATGTATATATGTATGTATATGTATATATATATATATATATGTATACATACATACATACATACATACATATATATGTGTATGTATGTATGCATATTATATACATACGTACATATATATATATATTATATATAATATATACGTATATACATATATATATACATATACATATATATATATATATATATATACATATATACATATACATATATATATATATACATATATACATATATATATATATATATGTATTTGTATATATTATGTACATATATCAATATTTAAATAAGAATGAACTCTTATTTTATTTCGAACAATAATGTTTTGAATGAAGGGGTTTTCTTATTCTTTAAATAAGTCTTTTCGAAATACATACATTCATTTATGTGTTAAGTCATGTTATTGTTTTCTTTTATATTCTCAAAACACGGGATCAAGATAAACAATTAAATAAGAACTCACATGCATTTCATTCCACAAGTCTACCTTTTATGTAACAACCCTCCGTTTTGGCTCTTTCATCTACAGTGCTCTTCTTTGTATGTTGTTTAGGTTTATGCTTTGACTTTGGAACTTGGTTACTTTTGACCGTTATCTGTTAAGCGATGTAAACATTATATTTTGATGTGATGTTATTTATTCTGATGTTATCTTTATGGCATGTTTTGGATTAACTTTGAAGATATTTGATTTAATGATGTTTTATGCTTGTGATCATATCATTGATGTTAGATGCGTTAGTTAGTGATATTGTATTGGTGAAGGGGACGGTATTGTATCACTCGCTTGTGAGTGCCCTATGATTCTGAGATTTCCTCTTCACGGTGTGTTTGATCATATTATATATATATGCATGTTCGATGTACTCTTTATTGCAGGTTGACAGGTTTGAGCGTGTCCATTGACCAACGGAAATTGATTGGGAGATAGTAGCTAGGTTTTCCGTGCCAAGTCGTCACCCTAGTCATAGCGTGTCGTCGGGTTGTTGTCGAGTTAGTTGTCTTAATTTGGTCCATTTCACCTTGAGTATTTATTTAATTTTGAATTATAAAGGTTATTAAATGGCTTGCATAGTTAAATTGATGATTAAATGTATTTAGTTGCAATGTTGAAATGTTATTTATTTTATTGATTAATTTGATTTAATTAATAAAATTAGATTGAGTTTATTGATTAATTAGATTAACGGCGGTATATTAAATGAGATAGTTGTTTTGGCATTATTGTATATTATAATTTAATTAAAATATAAATATAAATCATATTTGGATAGTTAGAGATAAATTAAAATAAGCAAATAAATGAATGAGAATGTGTTTTGAATTTCACTTTTGGAAATTATTGAGAAAGTAAATTCTTGGCAATTTGTATTCTTTTGTCTTAATGAATTTTGAAAAAATTGCATAACATTTCAATTAGAAGTTAGAAATTTGTTTTAAATTTGAAAAATGGAAATATCATCCAAATTTTGCAATAAGTTTAGTGGGTGGGGATATTTTAGGGGTTTGACCAATTTGGGGAAAAACTCTATTTTAGCAAATGTAAATTCATATAATTTTCAATTTCCAATTTGGGGAAAAGATTTCTTGGTTGTGCCTTTGCTTGGATTGGAGAAGGAATTTGAGACTCTTGCTTGAGCTGAATTCAAAGGAGGATTTGAAAACACCATTGAAATCTTCAAGTTTTGGAGCAAAACGAGGTTCCTCTTGATCTTATTTTGTATTTTCAGTTTAAATCTTGTTTGCAATTCTTTGTTTGAAATTTTGATTAAATCTTATGAATAAAATGGGTTGCTATTGAGAAATCAAAACTTGCAATTGATATCTTCTATTTTAACAATGGAAAGTTGAATGAAACAAAGGGAAATTAGAAAATCTTGTGAATCTGGAAAATTATTCATTATGTTCTTTATGAAATTAAATGTTGCTGTGTATTTATTTCCTAGATAATTTGCCCAGTTGGGCTGTGAAATGGAAAATTTAAATATATATCCATACTCATATATATTTTGTGCTTTCTAGAAATTTTGTTTTTTAAAATTTTGTTTTTTTCCAGTCAAGATTTTTCTAAGAAAAATCCGTTGAAAATCTGTAGGGGACTCTGTTTTTGTTTAGATTTGAAATCTTTTTTATCAAAATAAATAAATACAAAATTTAAATATGTTTGTAGTGGTGGGGAGGTAGGGGAGCCAACCCCACCGCCGCCCAGCCCCCAGGGGAGGCGGACTGTGTGCCCCGCACACAGGCTGGCGGTGGCGACTAGGGCCTGCGTGCCCAGTTAGGGTTCGACCCCAATAAAACTTTCTTTTATTTTGTTTTATTTTCTAAATTGTTATTTCTTATTATATTATATTTTATATAATATATGTAATATATATATATATATATAATATTTAATATTATATGTATATATAATATTTAATATTATTTATATAATATAATATTACATATATATAATATTCAATATTATATAATTTGAGTTTTAAATGAATATCTTGTTTTACTTTCTAATATATATATATATATATATTATTTATATAATTTAAATAATATGGGTTATTGTGAGTTGTAAAATATTTATTAAAGGATTATTTCATTATTATAGTAGGAAAATAAAAAATGTTTTATTTAAGGATATGATTTAGACAATTATAAATAATCAGAAAATCTTGGGATTTAAAAATGACATGTTAGTGATATATATTTAAATGATGTTTAAATATTTTAAATAGAAATTTTAAAATGGTTTATTTTTTTTAAAGCTGATTTTATAATCAAATGACTTGATTTAAAATTGCTTTTTGAATACTATGTCTAATGGAGGAAAATAAATTAAATGGTTAGAGTTTAAATTCTTTAATATTGCTAATATGAGTTGAATTACTTTGAGTATGAACGAATAATGCCAATTATTTAATTAATTTCATGTACTATATCAGTGCTTGGCTCGGGTTTAGGAAACCCTAACGTTAGCTTGTTGAGTTGCCTGAAATGCTTTTTAAATGTTGATGCCTTCTTTCTCGATGTTGGTGGCAAATGGGGTTAATTGTCTAGTAAGTCTTCCAGAGGAGTCCTCTAGGTGGGGATGTTTCATGTATTGGTTCGTTTTGCGAATCGCCTTGGGAAATGTGTGGAGTTGTATTATTTTATTGTACCCGGTTTCCACGAACGGGGATTTGTGTCTCCTTGGGATTAGGAGAGGGTTATGTGGTTTGTGCCTCCAGCGTTTGGAGAGGGTTTTGTACTTTTGTTTCCTCCAATGTTTGGAGTGAGTTTCCTTTATTTGTTGCCTCCTTGGATTGGAGAGGTCGTCCTATCTAGTTAACCATTGGATTGTGGTTTTGTATCGTGTTTGTGTTGTCGATAGGAGAGTGGCTCTTTGTGGGGGTCCGACACACAAAGGGGCGCCAGGGTAACTCACCTAGGGTTTAATCAAGTGATAACTTAAGAAATTAATGGGGCACTTCTACACTAATAAAGATAATGGATGCTCTCTCATGAAGCATGTGTTTGTTAAAGGCTCGAGATGAGACGAGACACATAGTTTTGCATGAGGGTCCGGCGACCGGTAGAGGCAAGCCAGGGTAACCCAAGATGGGGGTCTGGTAGCCTAGGAAGGTTGAGCTAGGGTAACTCATGGAAATTTATGTATGACACTCTTCCTACGTCAGCAGTTAGTCAGTAATTATGTGGTGTATAGATGATGTTCTTGAACCTTGTCCTCTCGAAGCATTGTAACCTTTGTGTTAGGTGTTTTGGTATTTGTATTTGTTTCAATTCAGCTGTGCCTTAGCCTGTGTCTATAGGTAGATGGTCTTGTGATGGATTCCTTGTTACTATCTCCTAGCACGGGGGGTGAGCCTTTGGGTATCACACGGTTGGGTGGAATGTGCACCTTATTCTGTTGGGTTTCATCTTGTTTGTGTGGATGAGATTTCTAATTGGAGAGCTCGTGGGTTCTAGTTTCTTCCTTGCTTAATTCTTTCAGCTGATCTTGTAATTTCATTACCCCTCATTTGTTATCGAGGTGGAATTTGTAATATGTAATTATACTTATTGGATTTATCTCATTCGGGGAATGAGTGTTGTAATTATGTTGTAAACTATATTATTGGAATCAAGTGGTATCTCCTATTCTTTGATGTAAATTATCTTGCATGGAATGTATGCGTTCTTATTTCTTTAAGTATTTAAATGTTATGGTTAATTCATGTTTCTTGTTTGGGTTTAAGTAACTCAGTCTCGTAACCTTAGGGGATAGGTTGGCATTGGTTGTGTTCTTGTATTTTAATTGTTCTTATTTAAAATAAAAAAAATTAGTTCATTTGTGTAGTTAATTGCAACTTCCCCTAGGGTTGCGTGGCGGGCCGTTACATTTTCAGTCATCGAATCATTTTAAATCAGATTAATATAATCTCCTATATGAATTTCAAATGCAGTCATCATGCCATTTTGTGGTGTGTGCACCCAGATTCCATCAAGCTTACCGTTCGATTTGGCTAAACGATCCTACTTCAACTGTGTTCTCGTCCTTCAACCTATCATCCTACAATTGCACACACTTGCACTTACATAGTTCATCAGTAACGTCCAATCATGATAAAGTATAAGATAGTTCAAAAGTTCACATAGTCAATGACGGTCAACTTCTTTCAAAATTTTCATTCAACATATTGAATTTCCTCACTAATTCAATTTATCATATTATAATTTAAATGCAACAAAAATTGGGTTCTTGTGAACCACTACTCATGAAATATGGGTCAATGAGTTTGACTTGTAAAACTACACGACTGAATCCTGATAGCAATATTACAATTTGACACACTATAGAAAATACCTCCTACTTATCAATTGACTAACTAAAGGGGATCTATAATGAATGGTTCATAAGGAACAACACTTACTAAAGGTTTTGCAAATGGGGTTGCAAGCTAAGTGGGCTTAACCTTGGGGGAAACTTTGTGATTAAGCGCACTTGAGCTGGAGTAGTATTGGGATGGGTGACCTCTCGGGAAGGTCTAGTGCTTCATCTCTTTGAGCATCACCTAGATGCTAACTGGACCATTCACTATCATGAGAGATGGGTTCTTGTGAACCACTACTCATGAAATATGGGTCAATGAGTTTGACTTGTAAAACTACACGGTTGAATCCTGATAGCTATATCAAAATTTGACACACTATGGAAAATACCTCCTACTTATCGAGTGATGAGCTAAAGGTGCTCTATAATGAATGGTTCATAAGGCACAACACTTTCTAAAGGTTTTACAAATGGGTTTGCAAGCTAAGTGGGCTTAACCTTGAGGGAAACTCCACGGTTGAGCGTGCTTGAGCTAGAGTAGTATTGTGATGGGTGACCTCGTAGGAAGGTCCAGTGCTTCACCTATGTGAGCATCACCTAGATGCAATGAGTGCTAAGTGGACCATTCACTACTATGAGAGATGGGTTCTTGTGAACCACTACTCATGAAATATGGGTCAATGAGTTTGACATAAAACTACACGATAGAATCCTAATAGCAATATCACAATTTGACATGTTCTGGAAAATACCTCCTACTTATCAATTGATGAGCTAACGTTCATAAGGAACAACACTTGCTGAAGGTTTTGCAAATGGGGTTGCAAGCTAAGTGGGCTTAATCTTTGGGGAAACTCCATGATTAAGCGTGTTTGAGCTAGAGTAGTACTGGGATGGGTGACCTCCTGGGAAGGTATAGTGCTTCACCTCTATGAGCATCACCTAGATGCAATGAGTGCTAACTGGACCATTCACTATCATGAGAGATGGGTTATTGTGAAGCACTACTCATGAAATATGGGTCAATGAGTTTGACTCGTAAAACTACACGGTTGAATCCTGATAGCAATATCACAATTTGACATGCTGTGGAAAATACCTCCTACTTATCAATTGATGAGCTAAAGTGTCTCTATAATGAATGGTTCATAAGGTGCAACCCTTGTTGAAGGTTTTGCAAATGGCGTTGCAAGCTAAGTGGGCTTAACCTTGGGGGAAACTCCACGATTAAGCGAGCTTGAGTTGGAGTAGTACTGGGATGGATGACTTCCTGGGAAGGTCCAGTGCTTCACCTCTGTGAGCATCACCTAGATGCAATGAATGCTAAGTGGATCATTCACTATAATGAGAGATGGGTTCTTTTGAACCACTACTCATGAAATATGGGTCAATGAGTTTGACTCGTAAAACTACACAGTTGAATCCTGATAGCAATATCACAATATAAATAGATATTAATTGTTATTTAAAATGCATATGATGTTTGGGGAAACTTTGCAAGATATTTTTTGCCTACAAACACAAATAAAAGACTCAAATGGAGAGATTAGAAACAACTACAAATCAAAACAGGGTTTCATTTATAGAGTTTTATGGAAGAAAAATGTCATTCATAAATAAATAAATAAATATAATAATAATAAGGGTTTCCAATCTGTAAATACAAATGAGAGACAAATGACTTCAAAACTCCATTGGAGCCCCTTCACTCTCCCTTGAAACCTACAAAACCAAAATGAAATGAAATGAGAAAAAAAATAGGACAAAATAATTTTTTATGGGTTAGGGTGAGTATGTAGATGCCCTAAAATCCAAAGGCTAAGATTAAATCAATTTAATGATCAAGATTGAATGCACATTCCATTATGTTCAAACTTGTCATTACTTTATTTAAACCTATTTAATTATTAATGAAATTTGTGGTGGGGGTAGACCCTTATAAGTTAAAGTTATTTTTAGAAAACTTTTACATTTAAACTTTTAATTCCTCTGTGCAAATTTAAAATTTGAAAAGGAGAAAATTATAGTTTAAAATTTTATTTTAATTTAATTCCCAAGTGGACTTGAGTAAAGTTATTATTTTAAAATAAGATTAAATAATCACATTGACTAAGGTATTGTATTTCAAATATTTTATATGGAAAATAAATAATAATATTATCTTAAATAAATATCTTATTATTTGGATTCAGTAAAATAAATTTTATTAATATAAATATTAGGTGATAATTAATAATACTAATAACAATTATATGGTGGATTAAACAACAATATTGTTATCACTATTTCTTTTATTTATAATAATTTAAATAAGGATTGATCGATGAATAAACAAATGAGGTGATAATATGATTTTATTAATAAACCATGATTTGACAATAAAATAATAATTTTATTAAGGCGTAAGCATTAATCAAATAACAATAATATTAATAATTCTTAATTTAGGTTGGAGTAGTGGTATTAATATAGTGATTGGATGAGGATAACATCATAAGTTAATGTATACCACAAGTTTAAATAATAATACTATAAATTATAATGTTTAAAGGAAAATTAATCAACAATATTTGATCTCTATAGTCCAATTGACTGATCAATAAAAGTCTCATTATTCATAACATAAATACCTTTAATGTTTATATTATCATTCAAGCAATGTCAATATGAAATGTTTATATTATCATTCAAGCAATGTCAATATGAATTTTGGGGTATGTTATAAAGATATGGTAATCAATCGTAACATGCTATTATTATAAAGGACAATGATTTTGAAGTCATAAATCAAATGTATATGTGCGTGCTTGATATAAATGTTCATGCAAACATTAATTTATAAGACGAGATATTGCTATTAAAAAAAATCTATACATGAAGATATGAAATATTTCACTTAAATCAAATATGTATATTAAGAAAAGAATAGAGGGTTGAGGCCTTTCACCTCAGTGAGCTATTCCCTTGAGGGACTAGAATGGGGGCAAAACTAGTATGTAATATAAACCTTAGTTAAACTTCCTTCTCATGTATTTAAGTATTTTAATGAAAAGATAAGTGTGACTTTTGTCAAGGTGATCAAGGACACCCAAACTAGTAGGATAGGATAGGTAGTAAGGAGGTTAAAGATGCCATGCTATGCAATTGGGTATTTGTAGTGGTAAAATTAATGAGATTCATAAATGGGTACTAGCCATAAAATTAGATTTAATATTGTACTGCATTAAATGCTCAAACAACATCAAATTTGAGTGGCAAGCCTATTAATATACACCCAACTATCGTAGGTGAATAATAATACTTATGTGTATATCAAGAATAGAGTATGGACTATTGTTACGTCCTAAACACTTTGAGAGATAATTAACTCACTAAATGTATTTAAAAAAAATTTATGGGTATTCTATGTGTTTATGCAAACATAAATTGTAAGTTGTGTTGTAAGTTCATATATAAAAGTGTGGGCATGACACCTTCCAATTCAAAATTTCAAAGGATGTAGTCTAACTATCTCCAACCCAAAGATCAAACACAATCACTCCCACACCTTCTAGTACTCCAGGTGAACAAACCATTGCTTGATTTAACATATGCCAATTTGAGAAAGGATATATTACCTCTCAACATGCTAGAAGAAGGCCCCAAATGATCAACTCCTACTTTTTCATTTAGACTACCAATAGCATTGAAATTTCCTACAAGAACCCAAGGGAGAGAAGGAACTAAATATTGAATACATTTGATCTAAGATCAAAATATCATCTTACCTAGATAGTCAGTGGGTGCATAAGTATTTGTAAACAAGTGGGTCATTCCTGAATTGAAGCATGAATCCACTAATGAGTTTAGCTATTGCCCTCATTTCCCTATTTTTAGTTTCATATTTCTAATAATATTTTTGATATTTCTAAGACATTATTTAGACTTATTTTTTTTATCCTAAGTATTAAAGAATTAAGGATGGTATATATTATATTATTGAATGGTTGTGTGCACTTATGAATGTCTATAAAATATGATAGTGTTTTATGTTAATTATGGTCATTTATGATGAGAAGATACTTTTGAGAAAAAAAACTAACCCATGTGCAACAAAGAACCAACCACCCGCAACAAAGGTTGTATGTCAACTTGTAGCCAAAGGAATGATCACCTACAAAAAAAGGTCCAACCACTCGTAGCTAAAGGAGGTAGAGCCTGGATATTGTGGAAATAGTTTATCTATAAATCATTCTCTTTTCCTCTAATGTTGTCACCAACAATAAAGATAATCATGCAGATAAGAAGATATTTATGACAATAGTAGATCATGGTTCATAATTATGAATTATGCCCTATTCTGCATGTTTTCATTTATAACTACATTCTCTATGATGAAGAGTTATAATAGGATTATGACACTCACACTTCTGCATGATTAAGTTTCCTATTTGAGTTTTTCTTAGGATAGGAATAAGTCGTCTCCCTATGTTTGTGGATGAGTTGACATTAATTAAAGAAATGTTTAGAGTCCAGAATAATCAAACTACTCAGATTTTTTTATATATAACAGATCATGTATGAGTTGAAGATCTAGTTTTCAGAGATTTTTCTATCAACACTCTTGTTATTGATACTTTATTATCATCTTTGAGTTATCATTTAAGAATGAAATGAAGAAAGGG
The DNA here is from genome assembly GCA_007258455.2 of Sequoia sempervirens. Classification (NCBI taxonomy): domain Eukaryota; kingdom Viridiplantae; phylum Streptophyta; class Pinopsida; order Cupressales; family Cupressaceae; genus Sequoia; species Sequoia sempervirens. The sequence goes on from VDFB02358134.1 coordinate 146,770,839, forward strand.
GATTCAATCAATCAAATTATTTTAATATGAGTTAAGATTTTATTAAGATATTGTGAGATTGCAACTACTCAAGCAAGGGCCACTTTAGGTAACTGCAATACCCTTCATAGTTTATTAATATTAGAATAGATTTTTAATAGTCATGTTACTTGATTTGAATTAATTTGATAAGTAACAATCAATTTTTTATCAATAATTACTTAATAATAGTAACATTAGCAAATAGTTACAACACAGCTGAATTGTTTAGTCACTATCCCAATAGGAGTGTTTTCCTGTAACAATTATTACATAGTTAAATTTTATTAGATAGGACTTGTTTTTAGTTAAGTTTTCTTTTAGTTAAATTTTCTATACACAACCTCTAAGACAAATTGGAATCCTTAATTGCACATATAGTGCTGGAACTATCCAAAAAAATATGTTCCCTAGTTGACAAAATTAAATGTAACACACTTAAGTTAGTAAGTTGCTTGATAAGGGATTTGTTGGTCCATTTAGTCAAATGCATGCCTTTTCTGCATCAACTTATTAGACATGAATGGAGTTCAATAGCTACCATAGGATATCTAGTTAATATCCACCATACTAGTTTTAGTTTACATGAATCCCATAAACATATGACTCCACTAGTAGTGCCTTGGGCACCAACACATTGGCATTAACCTCTAGTCCAAATATTGAAAGAAATAGTTATCACGTCCTCTACTAGAAGCTTAGTTTCTTGAAGAAAAATAATGTTCGATCTTATTTTCACTAATGAAATTTTGAGTAGATTTAAATTGTTAAGGGATGCTACCGATACTGCTAGAATTCCATGATATCACATTAATTTTTGAGATGCGCCAAAGTGAGAATCTAGTGTTTTAGTAACACTATATTCAACTAATTATTCTCCTATCAATTTCACCTTTTCTTAATTTCTCCCAATCTTTTACATTTTATCATTTCATCCCTTTTTAATGTTCTTATTTTGAAGAAAAAATAATTATGATCCTTTCTTTCGATGTATTATTTCACCCTAGATTCATACAAAGGACTTGTAATAGCCCTTAATTCATTTGGATCCATTTGAACTCCTCCCTGGATGGACTCAATTTCAGTCAGGACTACTCCTTCAACATCCTATGGATTATCTACTTATACCATACTCATAATAGAAGAATCTCCATACTTTGGTAAACTATGCTCTTCTAAAATTAGATGTATGTCACCAAGACTAGAAATAGTACCTAATTCTAAAATATTTACTTCCTAATTGTATGGAATCTTATCTTGTTCCATTGCTTCCACCTCCTCAAAATTTTCCAAGATATCAAATTTGTTGTTAAGAATTCCTCCAAACATGTCCTTATTTTTTTGATTCACAAAATTCCCCTTAGCATGAGATCTTATAGAGATAAAACCATTTGCATTTGGTACTTTATGATTAATTGAGTTCTTTCTTTCACTTCTGGATTGATTATCTATGATTCAAAAGAGAGTTGAGGGAGTTTAAATACCAACTTAGGAAAATTTCTTTGAAGATGACCATATTCATGACATACTCAACATCAAAAGGCATTGCTTCATAATCAATTTGTTGAATCCAATTCATCTATACCCAAATCTAATTTCTATAAAAATTAGGAGAGGATTATTAAAATTAATTTCAACACACAAATGGGAAAAATAAGCTACCTTTTGATACATAGTTTGTCAAGATGGACCCAATGGTTTCCTAATAATAGTTGTGATAGATTAAAAAAAATAGTCTCTAAAAATCCATGAAAGTCTAGGGAGACGAATCCAAATAGATATCTTTGTTAGAAGCTTCTCCATTGGGTCAAAAAGAACATTCCAAGGTTTAATAAATAAACATTCCTAGTTTTCAAACTATGGTCTTCCCTCAAAATTTGTGTTTCAATCCACCATTCTGGTAAACCACAAAAAAGTATTTTTTCACAACTATAATTATTTCCACATCACCCTTTGACTTTAACTTCCTTTGAGCCTAGGTTTCTATAAATGTCAAAGAGATGTATATGCCCATAAACTTGTAGATTAAGGCATGCTTTGATAGGTAGAGGACATCATTTTCTATAGACTCTAAATTAATCACCAAAACTAGTCAATCTTTTCTCTTCTCAAGGAAACCATTAAAACATGAATCGTTGATCAATCATTACTCAAATTGGGTCTCTTTTGTTGCATGTAAAACAAAGTGGATTTCTTTATCATGCCCAATAGTTGAGGGCTTGTTTTCATTAAGAATATTTTGAAGGAAAGGTTTGGGGGGTCCCTATACCCCCCATTCAACGCTATGTAAAATTCCTTCATTATTGGGAAAAAGGAAAACAATCAACCCAAAAAGAGACAAAAGGAAGAGAAATTGAAAACAAAGCACATAAAGAGGAATGCCAACACCAAAGGGACACATAGCAACAGAGAAACAAGAAAGATTAGTCATAAAACTAGGGAGAATGACCTTACCAAGTTGTTAGAATAATGACCAAGATGAGCGCTAATATCCTCACACGCGCCATGCCTAATCCAACTTATGACCATCTCTAGATGATTATTTTAAAATTATTAATATCAAATTTTTTTTTTTGGATTTTGGTAATTTTTTGTTTCTTTTTGGATTTTGGGGAATTTTTTAATTTTTTAATTTTTTTGGACAATATCGTTTACTATAAGGATAAAGATAAAAAAATGTAAAAATGGATGACATTTGACTAGAGTTTATTATGGATGATTATGATTATTAACATGGGTTAGGGTGAGACAATGATCAATATGAAGGATAGATGGTGAGATTATCTAAATCAAAGGTACCTACTTAATTGAGACGTTAGACAATTGATATGTGATTTTAGTCTTTCTTACTTGAGATAGGAAAAGTTTTCAAGAAAGATTGAATGGGATTCTTAGATTAATTAACTTAGGATAGGACAAGTTCTTCAGTAAATTTCATCCAAGGTGATGGAATTATTTGATTTCTTCAATTAACTTGTTATTTAAGATATGAAAAGTTCTTAAACACATAATCATTGAGGATAGAATAGGATATGTGTTGGAAATAGGTGTTGTCATTGATGTCAACTCAAGATGTGTTATCATTGATTTCAAGTGTGTATGTTGAAGTTTGTATAATACTCTAGAGTTAGTTGATGTGTAGAGATATATGTTGATACAATCAACAATTCAGTATATGGATGAATAGTGATCAACTCCATTTCTAAGAATGATGCAAAAGTAGGTACACATGTCCTGATATGTTTACAACATGTTTACATTGATAGCTTTTGAGTTTGGTGTATCACACAATGAGATAAGTTACTAAGGTATTCATAATGTATACTCTAAGACATGGTCATGGTATTTTGGTTCACATCTCTCTGCAAAGCAAGATTTTGTCTTACGGTTTAGAATATAAGTTGGTCGAGATGTGAAGGTGTTATATCCAAGAATTCAATTCATTGCACCTTCTACAATGAAAGTTATAAGTGACAGTTTTGATTTGTGCTTTGGTAGAGTAAAGTATTGATGAAGGCATGTTGGAATGCTTTGCATTCCTCTGAAAGTGAAGTTGTGGTCTTGTGATTTTATGGGAATATTTAGTGATGTTTAATGCATACTATATTATTGTATCATGTGGTTTGGTGATCTACAAGTGCAATTTTCAAAGGACAATGTAGTATAGTTGGTTCTGGATACTTAATTGTTCTACAAAACATATGATTCTCTTCTTACATCAGCACTTAATGATCAGATACTTGAAAATATGGTTTGAGAGGTATCATGCATAGACTACAATGCTCACATATTGGTCTGCATTATGCTTTTTGTTTCTCCCTGATGGTGTAAATTTGAACAATTGACAATTTTTGGTGGTGTTATCATTGTTTGGGATGATAGTTTCATTTCCTTCATCTGTGGTTGATCCTGATTAATTAATTTTACATTGAAAGACGTGTTGTGATTATTTTTGGTCCTATTATGCCATGTGTTGATCCATAACTTATTTTCTCTTTATAATGTATATGTTTGGAGCTGACCTATGTAGTATCATACGTTTCATCTAAAGGTCATCTTGGAGTCGACCCAATTGAGGTTTTGAGTTGTTGTGGAGGGTATTTATAGAAGAAAAAAATTATTTGTGAAAGTAACCAAGGACGGTGAATTGGAATTGAGTAGTATGTTGAATATGATGTGTGTGAATTCAGTATGAAGGAGTGATTGTGCGAAAAAGGGACTACAACAACAACATATGTTAGATGCTTCTTTATAGTAGTTCATGTTCATGTTTTTCATTATATTTTTCATGTATCTTACTCTAACATAGTGAGTCTTAGCAGGCCCTTGTATCTTTCCCTAAGGTTGTACACCTTAGTTTGCAATTCCTTAGGCAGTGAGCCTTAAAAAACATTGTAATTTTTGTAAGTAACGAGTTTCATATATTGTGAGTTAAATCTCATCGTGGTTTTTCCCTCATTATGTTTTCCATGTAAAAATATTGGTGTCCTTGTGTGGTGCATGTTTTTATTTCTTCTCTTTTTTTAGTTAGTGTGATTTGATGTTTAATCTGCAAAATGAAATTGTTTAAGTTTTAGTATATGCTGATTCACCCTCCCTCTCAACATTTTGGTGTGTTCAACAATCGGTATCAGAGCCAAGTGCCTTTGAGAATCCTAATTGCTAAGGCATATCTTGCACCTGAACACATGGGGTATGTAGCAAAGATCAATGATATATGTTTATTCTAGAACCGGATCTAGAGTCAATGGAACCTGAAGGTTGGGACATCAATCCAAAAGATTGTGAAGTAGATTTTGAAGGAGAAATTCAGTCAGCTCTTGAAGATTTTGATGAAGCAAGAACACTAAATATGAAATATAAGGTCATGCTTGAAAAATAAGAGGAGATAATTGCCAAATTGAAGGCACAAGCTTTGAAAATCAAAAGAAGATATTGGCAAATTGAAAGCTCAAATAGGAGGAGATAAAGGATGTGAAATTAAACTCAAGGAGGCAAAAGATGTGATCTCTATTTTAAAATTACAATTTGAAGAAGGCAAGAGGATTGATGATTTCTTGAATACCAAGCTCAATATAAATAAGTTAAATGTCCAAAGCTTGAGGAAGAGATTGTCACTCTAAGAAATGGGCTAGAAAAAGCAAAAGAGAAAATTGAAAAAGGCTTAAAATTGAAAGGAGGATTTGTAATTCTTGATGAGTTGATTAACTCCCAAAATCCATCAAAAGAAAAATTTGTTCTTGGTTTTGAAAAATGAAAAATTCCATCATCTAGTGCTTTTGCAATCTTATATGAAAATTTTAAAGCAGAGGAAAAGTTTGAAATAAAGGAGGAGAAATCCTACACTGAAGAACCTAAGGAGACATCCTCCAAAGATGCAAAGGAAAATCAATACATTAAGAAAGGAAGTAGATTCATTCATGTTCGGATACAAAAAGGATTTAGAGGTCCTCCAATAGCTAGAAAACATGCCCCTACTAGGTTCAATCAATATTTTCAAAGCTATTGTTATTCTTACAATAATTTTGGACACAAGGTTGTTGAATGTAGAAGTAAGATGAGTCAGAATTTATTTAGGCATCCAAGGTACAATGTTATGAACTCTCAATCATTTCATGATCAGTGTTATGCTTGCAATAAAAATGGTCATAAGGCTAATGAATGTGGAATTAAAGTGATAAGGAATAGTAATGCTATGACTTCTCAACCCTTCTATGGTTACTGCTACACATGCAACAAGTTTGGTCATAGGGCTACTAATTGCATATCTAATGTGAGAAGAAGTAATTATGCTCTATAATCTAGTATCACCTATTACAATTGTAATAAATCAAGACATATTGCAAGGTTCTACAAGGGAAAGAATGTAAGACCTCCTACTTCTCAAAAGAATACTAACATTAATCAACAAAAGAAGGGTAATGAAAAGGTTTGGAGGAAAAAACAATTTTAGGATAATGAGAAGAAGGATGATTCTACACTTGTGCATTTTGCACATGATCCTAAGATAAACTGAGATAAAGCATTATCTTAGGGGGGGCTATGATTCACAAACCCTTTAGTCCCATGAAAAGGACAAGATGTTGAATATTTTAGCATAAGAGAAGAACTGGAACAATTCCTCTAGCATGCATATTTACTAAACAATATTGAATCTATTGATGATGGTTTCAGAGTAAGAGAATGTTTTGTAGAGGTGTTTCTAGCTTTATTTTATCCCTATGATGACATAGGAAAATTGACAAAAGGTTTACCTAACAAATGACAAATATATTTATGACAGAAAGTTAGGGATTTTAAAAGGATTTTTATGTGGTTTTTAGATCATTTGATCTCATTTGTAATCACGAGCTTTTTTTTAGATCCAAGAAGAAGGGTTCTTAGATTCTCAAGATATTTGGGTGAAACCCTACCTGCTGTGTCTAAAGATTTCTAAAGGTATTTGAATGGTGACACCTAAAGTAATTGATGTTATTGAGAAACCTAGGCCCAAATACAAGAAGTTTCCTTTCAAGGCAATGGAAGTGGACAAAGATGGTGCATTCTCAAATGTTCTAGTAGATGTTGTGCACTATGAAGATATAAGGATTTACATCCATATCTAGTTGAATGAGATTGACCATACTTCATCCTTTGAAGTGGTCTGACATGATTTGTTGAGCGAGAGTGGAGTATATAAGTAAAAGTACACAAATGTGGCAACAAAGGGTTTGGACATCTAGAAATATTTTCTAGACATCTACAAATGAAAAGAATGGATGAGAATCCTTTTAAGTCACATTCATGAAATTTTCATTTGGCTAGACCAACCCTGTTGAATAGGATAACTAAGAGAGGGGGTGAATCAGTTGTCACTAAATTAAATGCCTTAATCATTTATCAGAATAGATTCCTAATACTGCATAATTTATTAATCAATAAGTGCAAAAATTGAAAGTTATCAAATGAACACAATAACACTATATTTACGTGGAAAACCCAAAAAGGGAAAAACCAAGGTGGGGATTAACTCACACTATAGAGAATATCAAAATTGATTACAAAAAGGCTCACTGCCTACAATAAGGACTCACTGTCCACAAGGCTACAATCTGGAGATACAAAAAGATGGCTCATAGTTAGAATACAAAAGTTATGGCTTATCGCCAAAAGTGAACTAATGAATTACACCTTTCTTGTGCTAAATTTAGTTCTAGATGAATCTCTTACAAAGGTGGTACTGTATATCAGTAATCACTCAATAATTTGGTTTTGATCACACACTTATTGTCTTCATCTACTTCACTTATTCTGATATTTTGCATTCACTCTTTCACATTCTTGCTATCACACACTTTTTCTTTCTTTATATCCTTCTCACATGTCTTTGGAGACACACACACACACACACACACACATATATATATATATATATATCTTACTTATCAATTAGGTCAGCCATGTGTAAGGTTAATGCATTTCTTGTGTCATCCAAAAAATCCACATAAAGTATTGCACACTCTAATTCAGCCAAGATCTTCAAATATTTGAATCATAGCATGTCTCATGATAGGAACCAGACCTAAAAACCAACACACCATACCACATATAACAGTCATCTTCGATGAGAAATAACTTCCTATAAATGAATCATATACCCAATACTGTGTTGACATCAATGACAACCTATTGACATTAATGACAACCATTTGATGCAACCTTCAACTTCTGACAATCTCCCCCTTTGCCATTGATGGCAACACAAGATGTGAAAATCCAACAACAACAACCTTTGTAAATCCTTTGATGAGATGAGATGATTTTCATTATTTTTACATGCTTCCTCTCTCCCTTTGACATCAATGACAAAGAAAGTTCTATCTCCCCTTTATTTCATTTTTTTTACAAAAAAAGTTATCAAAATGGTTATTTACCTCAATCCTTCTTCCCTTAAAATATTTCCTTGTATTTTTCTTTTAGTTCCGAAAGAGATGTCTTCAAGTAATCCACTGCCAGCCTGATATTTAAACAAATACTATTGTTATTTGCTATTGAATCAATTGTTTCTAGAAGAGTATCCCGAATAGTAATATTTTGTGTATTATTCTCAGCATCCACTAGGAGACCAAAAAGTTGTTCCAATCTTACCTCAATTATCTCTTTGATTTCCAAAAGGTCTTCAAAATACCATCCCTCTATACCATAATGATTGCAAGATCAGATTGTAAGGAATTGATCCTTTTCTTTTGTGATCCATCCTTGTCATTAAGAACATCATATGTTTTTTCTAATAGAATTTAGTTCATGCTCAATAGTATCAATTTTTTCTCTATAGTTTCCAATAGCAGTAGGCCACTAGAGACAATACCTATACACACTGTTTACACTCTTGATGAATGTTTTCATTTCATTTATGCTCTATGTCAATCTCTTCTATGCATTTTGGAGTCTTTCTTCCATAGCCAATTGAATTTAATCTTTTTTTGTTGTTTCACTAGGTGACTATTTCCTTAGTCTGTCTTTAATCTACTCAATCAATACTTCTGGTAAAATACTTGTCAATTCTCTTAGATCAATATCATTATGAATTATGTAAAATTCTAGGGCGTCTCTAATCTCATCATGTTCATATGATGATCGAGAAAACCATATATCTCCAATCTTCTTCAGTCCATGAGATTGCTCAAGAATCTTTAACACCTTTTCTTTAGTAACATCTTCTTCATAATCATCCATTGATACCAGATCAAATGATTCTGCAATTTTTGCTTCCCTTTCTTCTTTCTTATCCTTTGTCTTTAGCTTCTTTATTTCTGGAGGGGGACTTGAATTGATTCTTCTTGCTTTCCTCTTCCTAGAGGAGAATCCTGCCTCATACATCACAACCAAACTAGAAACCATACCAAAACTCCATGCATTTATTTTAATTTCAAAATATTCTTTACAAATCTTTTCCTTTTCTGTTAGACATTCTAGATATTGGTAAACTTGCTTCCCAACTGGTATAATTGACTTCCACACAACATTCTCTTTTAATGGTAACAAATTCAAAAAATACATCATCAAGCATATAACCAAAGATCCAAAGAGAAAAGGGTAATTTCCATTCTTTGTCATATTTATATTTCCCATTAATTGATTCCTCATTAACTCACACAAGTCAAAATCCTCCTTTTTCCTCAACCATTTGATGCGCAACATAAACGACAATCACCGAAGTGGAACCTTCCCTATTTCTAAAATAAATGTTATATGAAATGCCATATTCCACATACCTTATCACTGGGTCGATTATAGTGTGAATTATAAGTGCCCTTTGATCTCTTATTTCCCTAGTTAGGGATTCAACCTCTTTGTTCTTTACGAAATTCTTGACTAGAACGGGTCCATTATTGCATAATCTTGTTATTGCTAGAATTGCTTCCTTCATGATCACAGGGTTTGTCAAAGATTATCTAATCACCTTGAATTTTTCTTAAGATAAACCAAACAATGTCCACATTCAAAAAGTATGGAAATTCGCTTAAATGTCTAAACCCTTGTGCCCTAAATTCTTGATCATTTGCATTTACTCAATTGAAAGAGAAGTCTCAAGATTTCAAATCTTTTCATGATCAAATTCATCAATTTGTAACTTACTTAATTTCTGCAATTCATTACTGTGTGGATTAAATACCACTATTGCCTTTGACTCCATTGCTTCAACCTTGTTCTCTGTACTTTTGCTTTCCAATGACCCTAACTCTTTACTTCTCAACTCATTCACTTCAAAAAGAAATGACTACTCAACCTTCCTTATTTAACTTATCATTTTTAGGGTTTCATCATAAAGGATAATTTATTATTTGTGACATCATCATCTGTACTTTAGTTTGGCAATTCCTCCTTTCGCCAAAGCTGTCAATCATATTGTGAAATGCATTGTAAGCAAAAAGGCTTCACAATTCTTCTGTATTGCTTGTTTTCCACTAGAATTTTCTTCATTTCCTTCAAAATGAAAATTCACATCACATGTCTTCGTGTCATTGCATGACACCTCATATACCGGGGGTTTGATAATTTTTCTGTGACTACTCCCCTTAAAGCCATTATTGGATTCAGTTCATAGAAGGGGTATCTACACCGGATGCAGATACAAGATTATCTAATTTTTCCATGTTCTCGGGCTCTTCTTTCTTTCTCCAAATCTTTGACATTTATCTCCTTACTTCTTCTAGATCTACCTTGTTCATAAAATTGTTCTTTTGTTCCGAATTTGGTTTCTTCCCAACTTTTCTTTTACAAAACTTTGAGATATTTCCTAGTTTGTTGCAAGAGTGGCACACAACAAATATTTGATCAAGAGAGTTTGTATTCATCTTTGTCCTACACTGATTAGCCTTGTGTCCAAAAATATTGCATATGTAACAGTAGCCTTGAAAAGAATGAATTCTTCTACCAATATTAAACCTATTCATCATTATCTGAATTCTACATTCAACAAATTTATGTCCAAAATTGTTGCAAACATAGCATTGTCCAACAAAGAATCCAACATTCTGACTTATTCTATTTTGGTTCATCATACTTATACATTTTGTTGCTCTATGTTTGAATTTATAACATGAGTAACAAAAGCCATTAAAAGATGGGTACCTTTGATCATTAGGTTGTCGACTGGGTATCCTTTTGGTATTGATCCTTCGATTCTTTCCTTGATAAGTACTACCTTGAAATTTCCTTTGACTATTCATTTTGTTGAAACTTGGATTAGTCTTTGAACTTTGTCCTTCTTCGAGTCCTAGACCACCTTTATCCTTTGCAGGCTTCTAAGATGAAATCAATTCATCAAGCATTGCCAAGCTTTCCTTAAATTTGTCTTCAAAACTTTTTGCCTTTTCCAGATTAGATTTAAGAGTTACTACTTTTTGTTCAAGCTTATCACATTTTTCTATCTTTTGATTGATAATTTCTTTGCTTTGTTCAATTCCCAATTTCAAATTCTCTTCCACTCTTTTGGTTTCTTCAAGTTTCATCCTTTGATTTTCAACAGTCTCCTTTGCTTCTTTTAGTTCCTAGTAAACTTCTTTTTGTTTCAACTTAAATTTTTAGATTTGATTTCTTAGTTTCTAAATGCATTCACCTGCTTTTTTGGCATTTTCTTTTAGATCTTCATTCTTAGAATCTGATGTCTCTATTCTCAATTCTTCATCTAAGTTAGATCCCTTCATCATTTAGTTTAACCTGCCAAGATCTCCTTCAAGCTGTTAAACTTATTCCAAAGAACCTCGCTCTGATACCAATTGTTGAACATGACAACTAAGAGGGGGATGAATAAGTTGTCACCAAATTAAATTCCTTAATCATTTACCAAAATAGATTCCTAATATTGCATAATTGATTAATCAATAAGTGCAAAAATTGAAAGTTATCACATGAACACAGTAACACCAAATTTATGTGGAAAACCCAATGAGGGAAAAACCACAGTGAGGATTAACTCACACTATAGAGAATATCAAAACCGATTACAAAAAGGCTCACTGCCTACAATAAGGAATCGTTGTTCGGACTCACTATCCATAAGGCTACAACCCAAAGATACAAAAAGATGGCTCACTACCAAAATAAAAAAAGTTATGGCTTACCGCCAAAAGTGAACTAAAGAATTACACCTTTCTTATGTTGAATTCAGTTCTAGATGAAGCTCTTACAAAGGTAGTACTACATATTAGTAATCGCGCAATAATTCAGTTTTGATCACACACTTATTGTCTTCGCCTGCTTCGCTTATTCTGATCTACTGCATTCACTCTTTCACATTCTTGCTATCACACACTTTTTCTATCTCTATATCCTTCTCGCATGTCTTCTTTCTGGAGAAACAGACACATATATGTCTTACTTATCAATTAGGTCATCCATGTATAAGGTTAACGCATTTCTTGTGTCAGCCAAGATCTTCAAATATCTGAATCATAGCATGTCTCACGATAGGAATCAAACCTAAAAACCAACACACCATACCACATATAACAGTCATCTTTGATGAGAAATAACTTCTTGTAAATGACTCATATACCCAGTACTGTGTTGACATCAATGAAAACCTATTGACATTAATGACAACCATTTGATGCAACCTTCAACTTCCAACAAACCCTACATGATCACAAAGGAAGCTATTAGGGTAGTTACTAGTCTTTGTTCCTTTGGACCAATCTTGGTGCTAAAGTCTATAAAGAATGAAATGGTTATGGAGCTCACCGATGCTAAATTTGACAAGAAACCTAATAGTAAAGGATATCATTGACCCTGGTGTTTGGTATGCATCAATGGGGATTGCATATAAGATTTAATTCACAAATAGAGAAGGGTCTACCACCACCACTACAATTCACACTACACATTCAATGGTAAAGGAAGGTTCCAACTTTGATCTATGTGAGATGCTAAGGGATAAAGTAATGGAGAACTTGAAGAGGACAAAAGAAACCAATTATAACTTCAAGTTTCCATGATTGTATGCCTTAATTTCTTTTATTTTAATGAGTTACCTAGTTTTAAGGGTAAGATTTGGGATAAGTTCACTTCAGTAGCAACAAAAATCAAACAACATATGATTTTTTTTTTAAATGAGCAAGCATATACCACTTTCTATTGGGGATTTTTCAAGAATTTACAAACTGATATGCAAAATAGATATATGATACCATCTAGTTTGTTCTGGAAGTATGAGAATGAGCTAATTTTTATGGTAAACAAGAATCATTATTTCATGGAAGTAATGGATACCAAAACTTCATGGATTCCTGAGTTGCCTTAAGATATTGAACATGAATTTGTACAAGGTTATATAGATATTTTGTTGCCAAAACCTAAGGATCCAAAGCAAAAATATTTCGTACATATAGAGAAATCATTGATAAAATTTACTAGAAGCTAAGAGATGAAGCCAGTGAAAAGGAAGTGGAAAGGGTTCTTAAGGACATGGGTGCTCCACAGTACTCAAAGATAAAAGATAAAGATCAACTTGACAAGATATTGGGTACTTCTTCAAAGATTATATCGGATGTTCTTGCGGAGGTCTCCAAAGCTAAATTTGTTCATCCAAAAGATAATCAAGATTTAAGAAGATTTGATAGTGTTGAACACCCAGAATACTGAGAGAGGGGGGTGAATTAGTATTCTATATAACCAATTAATCACAAACCATCCAATTAAAAAAGTATATCTAACTACAACAATGAATGAAAACATGAAAGATATCACAAGATCACATAACACATGAACACCAATATTTTTACATGGAAAACCCAAAAAGGGAAAAACCATAGTGAGGATTAGCTCACAATATATTATAACTAGTTATAAGATATTACAAAGGCTCACTGCCAGGAAACACTATCCAATAAGACTCACAACCATACATAGATACAGAAAAAAAAGGCTACATAGCCAAAATGTGAACTAATACAAAGTGCACCTTCCTTATGTTGCATTCAGATCCTTTAATACAAAACTCTACTCTGTCTTGTAGTCGCTCAACATTCACATAAATTTTTCTATCATTCATATCACATACATTCAAATTTTCATGTTCACATAATATCACATATCATATCATATCATCATCTCCTACAACTAAAAAATGTATCACATATATACCCAATTACATTTGCATACATCAATTAGGTCGGGTTGATTAGATGTAGCCCTATTTTAATTCATAATTACTTTGTCATCTCCATACTTGATTCAAAAATGTCTTCACGCTCAAACCAAACATGCAACACATATTTTAGGTTGGCATGGATCTAAATTGGATATCATTAACATCTGTAATACTTAATTAATCTCCACAACATATATAAAGCATTAGGTCAGCTAGGAATTAGACCTAATCACAAAATAATCCAACTTATCACACACCAACGATCCATTTGATCATATAATCACTTGCCATCTAGAAGATATAGTGTACTGACATATGTAAACCATCTCCCAAAATTATAAAGTTGGATTCCAATACCTAGAGGAACGTGGACCGGATTACACTTACCCATTTACCCTGTATAAAGCCAAAAAACTATATGCCAAACTTCTGTTACTTGTAATTTTTAGTTTGTTCAACCAAAATCATTGAAATCTTGACCATAGATGCATATAATAGCCAAGAATAACATACTATAACCTCATAAGCTGATCTTATTACATGAGCAATTCTGGACCAAATTACCGAATTAAGATGTCTCCATTCTATTCATCGGATTAGAGAAACTGTCAACAATTAATGTTGGCATCAATTACAACACATTAAAGGGTTCCTTCTTCATTATTTCAATAATCTCCCACTTTTCCATTGATGGAAACAAGTACCAAAAATGAATCTCCAAAACTCTAAACATACATCATCAAAACTGTCTTCAAACTTGCATGAACTCCCCTTTCAAACATACATCAAACTTCTCCCAAAAACATGAAAAACACCTCTTAACATTTTTCCCAACCTCTCAGCACCAAAAATTCTACCCAATTCTTCTCCCCCTTTGAAATCAAGGACAAAGGGCGTGCTAGTAACACACATGTAAGCTCTAAAACTTGATGTATATGTACATAAAAACAACTAAAATGTACTAGCTCCCCCTCGGGGAGTGATCCCAAAATTTTGATCCGATCATATATACAAAGAAAAATTGAAAGCAACTAAAACAATGAAATAATATGCAAGTGAAATATGTTCATTCAGAGGAGGAAACTTCAAGCTCCTTAAGGATTGCTTTCCAGGCAAATTTTCCTTCATTCCAAATCTTCTTAGCTATAGCAAGTGACTTATACATTGATTCCAATTCAACTAAGCTTTCCTCTCCTTCCAGAGTACTTGGATCCAGATTTATCTTCTCAAGCCTTTATGCATTGGCAAGGGCACTGGATACCAGTATATGCTTGGTCTTCACCAAGTCCCCAAGCTCTCCAAATCTCCTTGGTATGTCTTCTTTCTACCGTTGAAGAGTGAAAATCTTGTTTTGCAAATCTGTAATGGTAGTCCAAGAGATAAAATCTCTATCTTGTGCAAGGTAAAAAGTACCTGAGGAATTAGATATTTGTGACCATTGATTCCATTAAGTCCTTAATGCCTTGAGTGGCATCTAGCCACCACATGCAATACAAAAAAAAGGTTTTGGCTTCATCTTCACACTCCTTCACTTCCTTTAAGCAGTTCTTCACTTTCTCATGTGTAGATGCACATTTGTCCTACAACTCAATTAACCTCTTCTCAGCAAATCTTGATTCCACTTCCTTTTTAGTTTGCTCCTTCAGACCAGATGCATACTCCTTGAGTGAATCAACTAAAAACTTCAAATTTTCAATAGGTGTTAATGAATTATCAATTGTGGCACCGGGAGTAGCATCCTGTAGAGACCTGATAGCATCACTAATTAGTTTTGTCCCCTTTTGACGAGTCTCTATGATCTATTTTCTCTAGAGGCATGAAAAGTGTCTTTGATCTCCAACCTCTGAATTGGTGAGATCTTATTCAGATCTACATTGCCTTGGTACAATGGGAGTTGTATCAACTGGGGAGGAATGGTTGGTTGGAACCTCATTTGTCTTGTCAAAAGATGCTTGAGAGTATTACCAGAGGATTCTCTGGATGGATTTGTTAGCTCCATAGCCTTTTGTGGCTCTTCTTCATTCTTTCCAACCATGATCTCTTCTTTATTCTTCTCTTTCTCTTCATCTTCTTTTCTAGAGAGATTTTCCCTTTGTTTATCTTTGTTTTCATCCTCATTCTCTTCCTTATCATCTCTCTTATTGTTTTCCTTTTCTCCTTGACCTTGTTCTTCTTCTCCATTTTGATTTCCTTCACCTTCATTTCTAGCATCTTCATTTTTCTTGTTAGGGTGGTCTTCAATACCATCATTAGTATCATTCTTATCTTGTTCCTATTCTTGCTCTACTTTCTATTTTTCATTATTTACACCAGTGGAATCTTCAATATCATCTACTAGTGGTGGTGAGGACATGACATTCCTTAAAACATCAAGTGATGGAGTCTCCTCTAAAATATGAACATTCCTCTACAGTATGAACATTCACTTCTAAAACTTCTTTGAAAACAAGAAAATTAGTAATAGGAGGAATATTTTCCTCTTCACCAATGACCTTATCCTTATCAATCTCCTTATCTTGAGTGGTATCAGATGATGAAGCATCAATCATCCCAAATTTCTTTGCAATATCTATCACAATATTCATTGTTTCTTACTTTAGCTTGTCTTCTTTATCCTTTTATCTACCCATAAGTACGGTTACCCTTTGTTTAGCCCTGAATTCTTTTTCATATACCTCAATCAATGTAGCCTTGTCATTTTCAGATAAAGAGGATCCAATTTCATCTAGAGCATCATATTTCATCTTATCATCTACTTTTATTGCTTCTCACCTTCTTTCCACCAAGGCTTCCCAGACAACACTAGGCACCTTCTTCCTAGTGTTATTCATATTTGCATCTAAAATAATGATATACTGTATAATGGCCTCAATTATTGTTTTATTTTCTTCATCATCCACTTCATCATACAATTTTTTAGTTTTGTCTAATAGGTCATCATGCTCTAACATATTACTGATGAAAACATGTAACTTTACTGGGGAACAAGCTCTTACCGGAGGAGTTTTTGTTTTCTTCTTCTTTTTCTCCAGAGAGCCTTCTTATGACTTATTTTCCTTCTTCTTCTCAGGATTCTTGTGAACATGTATTGTGAAAGCCTCCTTTTCCAATTCTATCTCCTCTTCCTCAAAAGTGTCCACGATGTTAACTTTAGGTTTCTTTGTTCTAGTGCTTGCTTCTTGAGAAGCACCTTCACCGCTAGTGGTGGCACTACTTCTCCTTTTCTTGGTAAGTTATTCTTCCTCCAATCTGAGCTCTATTTCTTCTTCCACAATAGCACTCAGATTTTTCTCTCTAGATGTTTTTTTCTTCTTCCTCCTTCTAGAGGTAGCAATGGGTGCTACTGGAGGTACACTCTTCCTTTTGGTAGTTCGAGTGTTGGGTTTGGAGGGTGCAATCACTTCTTTTGATATTGAAGCACTGGGCTCCACCTTCTCTCCTTTAATAGTAGTTGTACTAGGGGGTTTTGGAAATGCAAAGGCAGGGGTGGAAGTCGTTCTTCTTGATCTTCATGGTCTGAAGGACTCACCAGCTACTTTGGAATCCCTTTATGTAGCAATTTCCCTTAATCTCTCTACTTCTTTTGAAAGTCCATGTTGCATGAAGTACTGTTTCACTTGTTTTGTTATTCTTTTATTTCTAGTAGGTACTAAAGTTTCCAAGTGCACTTCAGATGATTTTTCCTCATATGTATATGTCTTGGCAGAGAGGGGTCCTTAGGACTCTTCAACAACAAATCAACATATCCCTCAACATCTTTCTCAGTAACTTCATATCCAAGAGGCTCAATCCATATTGTCTTGGGTTCAACAGCCTCAATTATGCATTCATTCATAGAAATAAGGAAAGTAATTTCATTTGCATTCTTCTCCACTAGATTATGAGAAATCCTTTCTTTGTCATGCATATTGTTTTGAAATACTAGAAAGAATGTAGCCAATGCATTATCCTAAGCCTTTTAGTCACCAATATTGTGCATATAATAAAAAATTTGATGTCCCACGGGCCTCCTCCTATCCCATACAATGTCTTTCCTTCCAGGAAGCTCTCTCAAAAAGTAAAACAATAAGCAAATAATCAAAGTTCCAAATTTAAATGCGTACTTCTCTCTAGTTTGTTTTAGTTTTTCTATAAATTTTTGTTGAAGCAACTCACATAAGTTATAATCCTTTCCATTCACCACCATATCATATGCCACATAAATAACAATTGCAAAAACAAAACTATCCCTCTTTGTGAAATTAATTTTGTGACCTATCATGATTGAAGCATATTTCATAGTAGGGTTTGTGATAGGTTTTGTTGTCAATGCTCTTATGTCAAAAGTAGCACCAGTTAACTCCATAACCACTTTGTTCTTCACATATTTTAGTACCAGTATAGGTCTGGTATCATATAACCTAGTCACAACCTTGATTACTTCCTTAGAGATTAGAACAGACATATTTATCCACATGAACTTATCATGCATTCTTCTCAATGCAAGCTTCACATATTTTGCATTCAGATCACTGCTATAGTTGGGAAACTAGTTCCAAATATCTAATTTCTTTTGCACTAGGTTAACATATTCTAGTTTCACTAAGAATTCATCTCTTGTTAGCTCATTAGACCATAGATCTTTGATCTTCTAGTGATTATATTCATCCAATTTACCATGTATGTAAACCCTAGTGTCCTTAATGGGTAAATCCCTATGAGGAATCTTTGAAAAAGCACCATCAGGGTCGTTATCAAAGACTTTCCATGAATATCTCTTAAATTTAGGTCTAGGTCTCTCGATGATGTTAACTATGGTCAGTGTAGCCATTGTAACTTCAATTCAATCTCAAATGCTTATAAAATCACTTCTATTTCAAACCCACAAAGCACAGATAGTTGTAAATACCTTATATACATACCATGAGATCTAGGGTTTGCACCAAATTGCTTTGAATTACCTTCAACTCACTTTCAATTCGTTGTGCTTTCTTCAAATTTACAAAAGTGATTAGAATCGATTTAGAAACCTACTTTATGCCTTTCCAATTTTCCCTAATTTCACATTAATTACTTCAAGTTCCAAAAAGCTAGTAAACACTTCACTAATACACTATAAACGCTAAAATGCTTTGCGTTTCTTCAAATTTGCATATTTTCTACTAGTTTCTTTTCTAGAAGCTTAGGCTCATCATCTTACACCATATATATTCGTGTCATTCCTTAAAACCTCATATTTCTAGGGGGTTGTTATATTTCCCTATTATTTCTCCCCCTAAGCCCATGCCTAGGTTTAATTTCCAAGGAAATTACTTGCACCTGAGGGAGGTGTAGATGTATTTGATTCATCTTTGCTCTCAGGTTCCACTTTCTTTCTCCAAATCTTCTCCATTTCCTTCTTTACTTCAGTAGGATAAATTTTCTTCACAATTTCATTCCTCTTTCTCGGATTAGTCTGCCTTCCATTCTTACTTCTGCAAAATATTGAAATGTGTCTAGGTTTGTTGCAATTGTAGCATACAACATTTTTTTGACCAAACTGGCCTCCATTCAATCTTGATCTACACTATTTAGCCTTATGTCCAAATATATTGCATATATAATAGTAACCATTGAAAGATTGAATCATTCTACCAACATTAAATCTATTCATCATCTGACTTCTGCACTCAACAACTCTATGTCCAAATATATTGCATATATAATAGTAACCATTGAAAGATTGAATCATTCTACCAACATTAAATCTATTTATCATCTGACTTCTGCACTCAACAACTCTATGTCCAAAGAAGGATCCAACATTCTAATTCATTCTACTTCTACATTTTATTGCCTTATGTCCAAAATTATTACATGAGAAACAAATACCATTGAAAGATGGGTACCTTTGAGTATTTGGTTTTCTGATAGGGGGTGTTCCAACATTGCTTCTTTGATTTCTAAATTGTTTTCCATTTCCTTGAGTCTTCTTTTGATTGTAAACCTTGTTAGGGGTCTGATTTTCCTTTGATATTTCTCCTTCTTCATGTCCTAAAAACCACATTTGTCTTTAGAAGCTTTCTGTCCTACAATTAGTTCATCAAGCATTGTAGTACTTGTTTTGAATTTGTCCTCATGAGTTCTTGCTTTTTCTAGATTTGATCCTAGAGTTACTACTTATTCAAGTCTTTTGTATTCATTAGTCTTGCTTTGTACCTTTAAATTTACGAAATCCTCAATTCTTTTCTTTTCTTCCACTTGTACTTTCAGTTTGGTGATACCTTCATTTGCCTTCTTCAATTTTTCATTGACCTCTTTATGTCTCTCTCTGAATTTCTTGATTTTTTCTCTCAACTTTTTTATGCATTCATTTTCTTCCTTTAGGTTTTCCTTCAAACTTTTTTTTTCACCTTCAACTCTGTCAAGATCTTCAAGAGCGACTTTAAGTTCTTTTTCAATCATGCAGTCATCTTCTATGTATTCAATTGCAGAGATTTCTTTCAGAGGAATTGGACACTTTTTATCAGCCATGTGTTCAATCTCCAAGATCTTCCTCAAGTTATTAGGCTTCTTAGAAGGAACCAAGCTTTGATACCAATTGTTAAACACCCAAAATTTTGAGAGGGGGGATGAATTATTATTCTATATAACCAATTAATCACAAACCATCCAATTAACAGAGTATATATAATTGCAACAATGAATGAAAACATGAAAGAGATCACAAGATCACATAACACATGAACACCAAGATTTTTACGTAGAAAACCCAAAAAGGGAAAAAACATGGTGAGGATTAACTCATAATTTATTATAACCAGTTATAAGATATGAAAAAAGCTTACTACCAGGACACACTGTCCAATAAGGCTCACAACCAAAGATAGATACAAAAACAAAAATGGCTACACAACCAAAATGTGAACTGGTTCAAAGTGCACCTTCCTTGTGTTGAATTTAGTTCCTTTGAATATTTGAATACAAAACTTTGCTCTGCCTTGCAATCGCTCGATATTCACAACAATTTTGCTATCATTCGGGTCACATACATACAAATTCACATGTTCTCATAATATCACATATCGTATCATATCATCCATCATCTCCTACAACTCAAAAATGACTCACATATATACCCAATTACATTTGCATACATCAATTAGGTCGGCCTAATTAGATGTAGCCCTATTTTAATTCAAAATTGCTTTGTTGTCTCCATACTTGATTCAAAAACATCTTCATGCTCAAACCAAATGTGTATCACTTAGTTTAGGTTGGCATGGATCTAAAATAGATCTCATTAACATCTACAATACTTAATTAATCTCCACAACATATATCAAGCATTAGGTTGGCTAGGAATTAAACCTAATCATAAAATAAGAAAATTGATCACACACCAATGATCTATCTGATCATATAATCACTCACCATCTAGAATATATAGTGTATTGAAATCTATAAACCATCTCCCAAAATTGTAAAGTTGGATTCTAATACCTAGAGGAATGTGAACCAAATTACACTTACCCATTTACCCTATATAAAGCTAGAAATTGTATGTCAAACTTGTATTACTTGTAACTTTTAGTCTGTTCAACCAAAATTGTTGAAATATTGATCATAGATGCATATAATATCCAGGAATAACATAATGTAACCTCATAATCTGATCTTATTTCATGAGCAATTCCAGACCAAATTACTGAATTAACATGTTTCCATTTTGTTCACCGGATTAGAGAAACTATCAATAATTAATGTTGGCATCAATGACAACACATTAAAGGGTTCCTTCTTCATTATTTCAATAGGTATATCCTCTTATTTTTTTGCATCTACTCTACAACCCTTTGGATCAACTCAGTCATCTAGTGGAAGAAGAAAACCACAAGTATTGTGTAATCAGGGCACAAGAAAAAGGAAAACAAAAAGAATCTTGATGAGGAAGAACGAAAATAGGAGGAAGAAATTGAAATTGAAGATATCTCCTTGCAAAAGAAGAAAGGAAAGAAGATTGCAAAAGATGAAGTTGAGAAAACCCATCCAGTTACATATGAACCCATTGAATTTGGTGCCATATTAAATGGAATTGTTGAGTATAGCCTACTAGATAGTATAATGGAGCTACATCTGGATGTCCCTTTAGAAGAAAAAAAGACAATCGAAAATATTGTCATTGAATATATGTTCATGCAGAACATTCCCTTCAGTGACATTGTTGACAAAGCTCCAGATAGCCTTATTGAGGCTTTGAGGAAGAGAAGAGAAGAAGCAATCAAGGCTGATGAAGAACTGAAATAATAAGCAATTGACAAGTCTGGGATCTTTGTCTCTTAGGAAGAAAAATAAAAGATTGTCCAGAGACAAGCCAAGGAGCTCTACACCAAAAGAAGAATAGATCTCCTAATTAGCCTAGATGAGGATATTAAAAGAAAGATTCAAAATGAAACTAAAGACATTACAAATAAAATCATTGATGAAATGCAAAGTGAAGTAGATGTCGATTCACAGAAGCCTTCACAAAGGCATGACACTGATGTTGAAATGACTATGCAAGGGCCTTTAGATGAACATGAAACTGTTAATGACCCCCCTTTGGAGAAAACAAATGGGAAAGATGTACTTGGTCAACATGAATTATAAGGACCCTCCAGATAAGAAGAAGAAGATGTCTTTTGCATGCATGATAAACATGAACTCTCTAGTATGGAGATAGAAAAAGAGGAAGAGAAAGATGATAAGTGGAATGAGGAGATTGCTACTTTGAATAATTTTGGTGTGCAAGGTACAAAAAATCAAGGTGAAGTGGGTGTCCCTCCTCTAAGGAACACTAATTCTAGTGAAGAACATAACATTCTTCCTTCAGAGAATTCAGGAAATGATGAGTAGATGAGAAAGGTTAATCTTGAGGAAGTGTAGGATGC
Organism: Sequoia sempervirens; assembly: GCA_007258455.2. Classification (NCBI taxonomy): domain Eukaryota; kingdom Viridiplantae; phylum Streptophyta; class Pinopsida; order Cupressales; family Cupressaceae; genus Sequoia; species Sequoia sempervirens. Next base: position 146,793,378 of record VDFB02358134.1, read on the forward strand.
AAAAGAGAAGATAGTTGAGAAGCAAGATGCTTCTATAGGTCAAGATTCTTCATCATCAAATTCCTTTAAGGTCCTATTGACTTTGCAGATGCAGTTTCAGCCTATGGTGACACCCCAAATTCTACAAATTCCTACTCACGGAGGACACATTGACTTGTCAAACATTTCTACCCTTCATATGTTATAGCTTGGAGATATTTTGCATGCTTCCACAAGGAGATTATACAAGAACATGTAAAGAAGATTGGATTAATTGATGATTTTTTTGATAATATAAGTAGCATTTACAGGGTGTTACATCCTTTACATGATGAGCCCGCATGGCCAAAAATGATCAAAACCAAAAAAATAAAAAAGGATTACAATAACAACATACAAGAGACACATACATGACCTAGTAACAACATAGTCATAGCACAAAACAGACCCAAGAACTAATTATCTAAACCCTCCCATTTCTTTACCAAGAAGTTTAACACATCCTCCCCAATCCAGTTGGGGCCTTCATCCGTGGTTGGTGCAGGAGCACCTTTGATCAAACATTGTCAATTCAAGATGATGATGAGTAGACTTTAGGATTTTGGGTAAAATGCACTAAATAACGTCAATGAGACCATTTGTTAATGTATTTGGGTCATGTTTGGGTGGTCATTAGGTGTTTAGGTGTTTAGAATTCAAAAAGTGCAAAATATTGAAAAGTTGTTTGTGCAAAAATGCAAATTTCAAAAAGTTGTAAAAAGGGCAGGTTTAGAAGACCAACGGTCACTAGGATTTGAATGGTTAGTTTTGGTAGTTGAATTAGTTTTTTTTTGGTGGGAACCATCTTAAATATCATGAAGAACTTGATGTAAAGTTTGTTGAAACACTTTTGAAGATTGACATATCAATAATACTCTATTTTCTCCATTTTCTCTGTGTTTTCTAAGTTTGTAGGGGCATTGTACGACCTATACAACTTATTGATTCAAATTTTTTAGTATTTCATAGTTTATTATTTCACCTTTCATTTGAATCCATTCTTGAGGCTTTTCATAAAGTTTTGGGCATTTAATTCTTAAATTTATAAGACCGGGTCTGTATTTACAGTTTTAAGGGTTTGAAAGTCTTCACAATGGAAAACCGACCCATTCCTCTCACTGTGACTAGTGTAAATTGAGGAATGGGTCTGCATCATTAGGGATTAGGTATGTGAATGTTAGGGAAGTGCAGGGGAGGTCGAGAGTTGTGTTGGGCATGAAGCACTAGTATGAAAATATGAGTTTTCCAAGTGGAATGGTGAGGTTTTGATATGGTAAAGTGTGTAAAAGAGTGGTGTAGCATTATTTCTTGATAGATTAAACATATGTAGAGGTTTTTAGACTTGTTTGAGGTGATGGAAAGTTTGATTGAGGTCTAGAAATTTGATTTCCATTAAAGCCCTAGGTTTTTACTACAAAGAGGGTTTTGGGTTTAGGCGCTTTGGTGAATGAATTTCTAAAAAATAACTAAGGATTCTTAGGTTATGACACATAAAAATTGCTTCCGAATTGATTTTACTAGTTTTGGAAAGGATTTGTGAGTAGTCTCTTTGCAAAACAGACCTATTTTAAGGTCTAGAAAGCGTAGAAAGCCCGATTTGTTGAAGTTGTTTCAAGGAAGCCTATTGTGGTTTGTGAATATGTTATTGTATGTCCTGATGGGTCTTTGAAAAGGTTCAGGTCCTGGTCTAAAAGGATCTCATTGAAGAGACATACCTGATTGAGTTAGATTGTAGTGCTACAAGGAATGGAGTGAATTTGATGAGATAAGGAGATTTTGAGAGTTAGTGGTTTGAAAATTGTTGTTGTTGGTTGAAATTGTGTTGAGTGTGGTTACAGGACCTCCCCTAGTTTCTATTAGTGGTGTTCTTGTCCAATTCCTAATTGAAAACATTTGAGAGAGTGAGATCCGACCTGTGAATCATCTTGATAGTGAACCAAGCCAGGCAATTAACCTTACGATTCAACATAGCCACCTACTCCTGCAGCCCTCCAAGCTTGTCTGCTTTGTCCTCCTTGCTTTGGATCTTTGTTTCAGCACCAACCGTAGTATCCAAGGAATTATTAGGGTCCTACATAAGCATTTGGTTTAAATCAAAGAAGTGACTTGGGTCTTTTATGGGTCCTTTATCCTTCATCTTCTCAGTAGCTTTAATACCTTCATTCCTACCACCAAACTTAACCGAGTCACTGGAGATATTATCAACAGGGGCCTCTTTCTTGTATTGTGCTAGTCTATGGGATCTTCTCACACTCATCTACTCCATCCCCATCTCAAAGCTAGCCCCCACCATAGTATCACCCTTATAATTTTTTTCCTTAGCACATTTACCTTCCTCAGAGACCGGAAGAACCCTCGAAAGAAGAGACATATTTTTTCCTTTCTTCTTAGTAGCTAGTCTGCTAACCTTCTTATGTTTCAGCTCACAGAGCCCAACCACAACACTTGACTGGGTCAACCCAACCTCAATTTTTTTTTCTTCAGGAGAGAAGTGGTTATAGTCTCAATACCAGGAACTTCCTCAAGGATGGGGGATTTCCTCTTAGAGCCCACCGAAACAACAAGGGAAGGGTTTCCAAGGTTAATTTTTAGGGATTCTAATTCTTCCACTCTCATAGTCGAGATGGGTTTGGGAGGGAACAAAGCCAAATGGAAATGGTAGAGTCTGTGGATTAGGCCTTGGTGCAATAGTAAAGGAGGCAGAGAATTAGGGTTGAGAGTAGCATTTTCCTGGGATTCTTTGATGGAACTTTCCAAAGAATAAATAAAAAAGAAAGGGAAACTAAGCATCATCCTATGCCTTAAATGATTCAACAACGGTAAGTGGTAAAAATAAAATACCTTGAATTGACCCTTGAGGGTGACATACTTCATGATGGCAAGGAAGACCTTATCCCAAGGTTTAGGCAATGCTTCTCGGTTGAAGCCAAATTGGTTTTTCACTGGCTTATCATTCCCTTTAAAAAATGCATTCAGACTCACCAAGTCCTATGTTTTTGAGTGTTTTTATACTCCATTCCTTCATAGGAAAAGCTAATAGCTTTACCAATTACCTCTTCATCCACATTAAAAGCAATGCCACCCAACGTGACTTGTTGATCCTTCCAAGAGCTAGCAAATGAAGTCGACAACATCTCGTCATGGACCATAATATTTTCCATGAGTGGCACAAGCCCACCTTTTGAACATATATGCCAAGCTAGGGGATCCTAGAAAAACTCCTCACAACTATCCAACTCAGTCCTAACACGCTCTACGCCCATCGTGACCCACAACACACAACAGCCAAAAAAGCTAAACCAAAAAACACAATGAATGCTAGAGAGATTATCATTGCAAAAAAATTTACAACACCCATTGGGATGAAAAGGTGTAATAAAGGCAGAGTGACGTTCACACACTTTGACAGTCATTTCCAATGACATCTACCATGTAGGCCCATAATCATCACAAGACAACCCAAAAGTTAACCAAATAGAAGTGATAATGGGATCCAAATTTAAATCAAAATATCTCATCAACTTAAAGAAGTTACACACTTCCCAAAGCCATTTGATTGCGGGGGATAGATTAGATATACTCAAGTACATCTGATAAAATCTAAGGCATAAGAGATGCCTTAATTTGGAATTATTAAAATAGATGGCAAAGTACATCCTTATACACAAGCTCCATGAGATTTGAAGAGATCTGTTGTACCATTGAAAAGGTAGCTCGTAAGGGTTAGGGGCCCCATCAAAAATGACCATGAGTAGAAAAACCCATGTGGAAACCCACTTGAGCCCAAACACCTCACTCTTCCTAGACCAAACCAACCAATGATCCGTCAGGGAGTGCCATGTGTACCTGAAAAAGAATGACAAATCAATCATTAATAATAGAGTAATTCCTCCACTCCAAGAGGATTAACCTTTGAATAGATTTTGGAAGAACATCAATAGTTTTCCAAAAAATGCAAATCTGCTAGGTGGAGCTCAAGTTGGCGAAGCCGTCAGCCAACTGGTTACCTTCCTGAAAGATATGAGATAGGTGATACCTATCAAATTTAGAGATCAAGATATTAATATCAAGAAAAATATCCCGTAAGTTCCAACCAAGCAGATGACCCAAATTAATAGTCTATCACATTTTTAGAATCCCATTCAATCTCCAAATTCTTAATGCCTAGAGTGACAACAATCTCAACGCCCTTGAGTAGTGCACGAGACTCCACCACCATAGAAGAGTGGATACCTATACCACTAGCATACCCGACAACCAAGTTTCCCTAACAATCTCTTATAACACCACACATACTAGTTGGACTAGGGTTCCCTTTGGTTGCACCATCAAAATTTGGTTTAAACCAACCCTCAATCGGATGTTTCCAAATAATGTTTTTCCTAGCAAGAGATTTGGAGTTGTCAAAGGAATCAATACGAAGCTCAATTTTCCAGGATTTAGTCATCTTGATCTCCCAAGTAGTTAGGGTTGTGTCTGGTGGTTTCCACTTCAGTAAGGGGATACTTTTAGAGATAAGTTTTGACCCATAACCAAACACTTCCTTCAGACTCTTCTCAATATCCTGAAACACTCTTCAGATATTAATTGATGATGTTGTGAAGATCATTTGGGAGGGTTTACCTGAGGTAAACATAGATTCTTCCTTACCTTCTAAACATAAATTAAATATTTTGATGGATTCTTTTAAGGATCATTCTTTGCACATTGAGTAGAAGGTAGAGAAAGAGGTCTTGAGAAAGATAAAAGATAAAAGAATGGTTGATGCATCTTATCGGTGTGCTAATGTACAGAGCAAATTGAAAGAGAATATGAAGATGTTCAAGGAATTTGTGGATGAATTTACTAATCTTTATCAAATTTGTTTAAAATGACCTAATTCCACTAAAACCATCAAGGATTAGATTGACTCCATTGAGCCACAAATCACTCAAATGGCAAGGATATATGACCAGTCAAAGGATAAGGATGGGGCAACTAGGGCTGAAATAGAAAATATTAATTTGCAATTATCATTGCTTTAGGATCAAAGAGAAAAAATCAAGAAACAATTTGGTTAGTTAAGGGAAGTAATTAACTTGAGACTTTCTTCATTATCTGGGTTGTTAGTTGAAGCTAAAAAGGTTGAACAAAAAATGAAGGCTCCAAGCAATGTGGATGAGGCTGAGGATTTGTGCATGCATTTTGAATGTCAAAATCATATTCTCACCTAAAAAAAAAAAATTGGGTTGCATCTCTAGAGCACCTTAAGGTAATTTACAAGAATATTCTACCTTCTAAGGAAGTTGCAAAGGTGTAAATAAGAAAATTTTGTCTTTGTATTGTCTTGCAAAGGATTGTAGTATCTTTTTGGGTTTTTATCAAAAATAGTTTATACATAGCATCAATCTTGGGGTATCTTCATCTAAGGGGGAGATTTTTGTAACAAATCTTATAGTGAGAGGGAGTTCATTGGGTTGTTATAAGTAGAAGGCTTTATGCGCTTTTCCCTTGATGTCAAAGGGGGAGAGAAGTCTTGTAGATATATGTGTGTTACCATCAATGATAAATGGGGAGATTTTTTGGGAATAGGTGTTGTCATTGATGTCAACTCAAGATTTATTTTCATTGATGGCAAGTCTGTGTGTTGAAGTTTGTATAATACTCGAAAGTTAGTTGATGTGTAGAGATATTTATTGATACAATCAATAATGTAGTATATGGATGAATGGTGATTATCTTGATGTCTAAGAATGATGAAAAAGTAGGTACATGTATTGATATGTTTACAACATGTTTAAATTGATTCCTTTCTAGTTTGGTGTACCACACAATGAGATAAGTTGCAGAAGATTTTCTAAGGCATTCACAGTGTAAACTCTAAGACATAGTCATGGTATTTTGGTTTGCATCTCTCCATAGAGAAATATTTTGTCTTGTGGTTCAAAAGATAAGTTGGTCAATATGTGAAGGTGTTATATCCAAGAATTCAAGTCATTTCACCTCCTACAATGAAAGTTATAAGTGACAAAGTTTTGATATGTGCTCTGGCAAAGTAAAGTATTGATGAAGGCATGTTGGAATGCTCCATATTCCTTCGAAATTGAAGTTGTGGTCTTGCAATTTTTTGGACATATTTAGTGATGTTAAACACATACTATATTATTGTGTCATTTTATTTGGTGTTTTGCAAGTGCAGTTTTCAAATGACAGTGTAGTACAGTTGGTTTTGGATGCTTAATTGTTCCACAAAATATATGGTTCTCTTCTTGAGCCAAAACTTAATGATTGGATACTTTAGAATATGGTTCAAGAGATATTATGCATAGAATACAATGCTCACATCTTGGTCTACATGATGCTTTTGGTTTCTCCCTAGTGGTGTAAAGTTGAAAAGGTGGCAGTTTTTGGTGGTGTTGTCATTGTTTGGTTCGACAATCTCGTTTCCTTCATTTGCTGTTGATATTGATTAATTAATTTTGTATTGAAAAATGTGTTGTGATAATTTTTGGTCCTTTTATACCGTGTGTTGATCTACAACTCATTTTCCCTTCATAATGTATATGTTTGGAGTTGACCTATGTAGTATCATACGTTTCATCTAAAGGTCATCTTAGAGCTGACCCAATTGAGGCTTGAGTTGTTGCGAAGGGTATTTATAGAAGAAAAAAATCATTTGTGAAAGTAACCAAGGGTTTTGAATTGGAATTGATTAGTATGTTGAATATGAAGTGTACAAAGTCAAGATGATGGAGTGATTGTGCGAAAAAGGGACTTCAATATCAACATATGTTGGATGCTTCTTTATAACAGTTCATATTCATGTTTTTCATTATAATTTTCATCTATCCTACTCTAAAATAGTGAGTCTTAGTGGGTTTTTGTATCTTTCCCTAAGGTTGTGTTCCTTAGTCTACAAGTCCTTAAGCAGTGAGCCTTAAACAACATTGTAATTTTTGTAAGCAGTGAGCTTCATATATTGTGAGTTAAATCTCAATGTGGTTTTTCCCTCATTGGGTTTTCTACATAAAAATCTTGGTGTCCTTGTGTGGTGCATGTTTTAATTTTTGCTCTTATATTAGTTAATTTGATTTGGTGTTTAATCTGCAAAATGGAATTGTTTAAGTTTTAGTATATGTTGATTCACCCCCCCTCTCAGCATTTTGGTGTGTTAAAAAATATGAATTCTTGATTTTCAAAGGTAGATTTTGACTTAGATTGAAATGGATGGTAATGTGAGATGATTTGGTATGTGATTTGAATGATATGGATGAGGGTATTTGATTTCTATGTGTGAATAGTCAAAATTGGATGTGTTGATGTAGAAGGATTATTTCATAGGCTATGATGGTATTAGGATATGATGTTATGATATGGACATAAGTGATGGTGTAACCTAGGGTTTGAACAAGCTTACAATATGATATGGATGTTAGTGATGGTGTTAAATCTAATATGTAGTTAGGAAAAATGTGATGTTGGATTGGGAATACAAGATGTTATGGTATGTATGTAAATGGGTATGTTGACATGGTGTACAAGATGAATTTATTATATGAATGAATATGAATACATAAAGCTATGATGTATAAATTTGATAGTATAGTATAGATGTAAACCTATATGGATGCATATGAGGATGTAAACGGAGGATAACAAGAGGATGTTATAATATAAATTAGGGTCTAAACCAAGGATAATGGATGTATGTAAGAATGAAAACTATTTATTTGTTAATACTACTTGACCAATTAATATAGAGTAAGTGAAATTATAGAAAACAATAATAAAACATATTATTTACATAGATAATGCACACAATATTTGTGTTGTATTCTCATTCATTGGGTAGGCAATAAGTACATCATACATAATGTGTGTGGTCCTTGACTATAATTACAAACATATAATATATAGCTAGTCGATGTTGGTTGAGGACACTAACCATCAACAACTACTAAGTACCACCACCTGAAAGTCGGGGACTTAACTAAATATTAACATAGTTATTTATTTATTTATTTATTTCTTATCTTTCCCACTACATTAGCCCCCAAAAAGAATTTCATCTTTTAGATGACAACAACAAATTTGGGAGTTAACAACCTAAAACCTAAATTACAATTATTGAGAGTGAGAGGATGTCCTTGGCTAAATGGATGATGTGGGGGTGGATGTTATTTTTCTTTTTATTTCCTTTTTGTTGTTTGTTTTGTTTTTTTTTTGTCTCGGTCTTTGGGGACCTTCATTTCTTTCCATTATGAAATGAAGGGGTTGTTATTTAAATTATGTTGCAGGCACTAGGAGAGAAATTGATTTAGGTATTTTCAGGCATATTTGTTGAAAGATTTCGTTCTAAACTTATGTCTTATGGTCATTATAATATTGGTTTGAAAAGTTATTAAGAATAAGGTACATTGTAGATAATCTCATGAACTATGATTGGAGTCTATCACAAAATAGATAAAACATCTACTTGTGTAAAGTGCTTTTTCATCTTAGGGTGACTGTATCTCTGATTTGAGTGAAAAATCCGATTCCCAAAACTGTCATAAGGTTCATTGTATTTCTCAACCCACATTTCAGATTAGTTATATCTGAGTATTGAGCAAAGTCCATAAAGAATTCCCATAAATGAAGCTTGTAAAAGAAAAAAGAAAGAAAGAGAACCATTAAAAGAAAAGTAGACTCAATATCAAATGGGTGATTCAAGTATCTCTATCAGGGCTATGGACACCTGTTTGGAAATAGAGAAATGCCTTGAGAGAACTAGAGGTATCTTCATTGGGGCTATGGACACTTGACTGGTAGCAAAGCAATGCCCAGGATTTTATCACACGACAGTTGAAGGACTCAACTTATGTAGCTTGGATCTTAGGGGTGGAGAAAGTTTTTATGAAGAAAGATGCACCATATATGAACACACTCAAATTCAAAGTAATTCATGTTGATATACATATGAGATTCCAGCTCAACCTTACTCAATATATCTAATCTTACTTAAGTTAGCATGTTTCATAAACTAGAGGTTCTGGGTGATTGAATTCTTCAGTATCTTGAAAATGGGTAAACCATTTTCCCAGTCGAGTCACCATTTTTTATGCCTTGCATAACCACCCCATTTTATTTTTGAAGAAAATGGGTCCCCCTTTGTTTTGTTTTGTCCTTTGTGTTTTTTTTGCGTCTTAGGAGTTGTTCGTTTTGCTCCTAATTCCTTGTTTCTTTTTGTCTGCCAAAAGCATAGTTGGGATGGAAACTGGACTTGAAACTTTTGTTTTGGTTCCAAGTCTAAATTTCATCCCAGTTTTGGGTCTTCCCTCTTTCCTTGTTCTTTTTGTTGTTTTGCCGGTTTGTCTTGCACTCTCAGGTTTGTTTCTCCCTTGGGTTGTTTGTCATTTTCCTTGTATGTTGTTTTGCTCGAGTAGAAGCGAAACCGAAGTTGGAAGCGAACTCGAAACTTTGTGGAATTTCCCAATTTTGTTCTCGCTCTGATTCTGACTTTGCTCGTTTGCTTTGTGTTGTTCCTATTGGTTTTTGGGTTGGGTTTGGTTTTTGATCCGGTCCCGCTTCTCGTCGTGTCTGTTGTCCTTTTTTTTGTGTTCCTTTTTTGGGAGTGGAACCGGAATCAAACACAAACTTAGAACTTTGTAAAAGTTCCACTTCCGGTTTTTATCCTGATCCTGCCTCCGCTTCCTTTTATTGTTTGTCTTTGTCATATGATCAGATTTGAGCTCATAGTTTGATAAGAGGCTTTTTAAAAGCTTTCTTGTTCTATTCTTGATCTAGGTTTGCATCCCCTGCTTTTGAAGTTCACTTGGGTTAACTATTCATTGGCGTTGATTGCTTTGGCTCTGACCTACCACATTTATGGCATTAATTTCAGCCTCCTCGCATGCACAAAATAATTTTAAAATCTTAATAATGTTTAACTAGCTCATTATATTTATTATTCAAGTTGTTTAAGCGAGCCAGAGCCAAGAGAACTTTGAGAGGAGCGATTTAATTGTAGAGGCATGTCAAGGAGCGAATTTTTATCAAGTTTCAGGCTTTCCTTGTGGGCATTTTGAGTAGGGTTTCTTTTCCCTTCTTTTCCCATTGTGTTTTGTCATTTATTTTTCATGTTCTTGCTCATCGTGTTTTGGCACGTTCGCAAAATCTTTTTCTGTGAGTCTTCGCTTGTTTCTTTGTTTCTTCTAGTTTTGTTGTTGTTTTTTTTCTATTTTCCCATTCTGTTCTCTTTCTTTTCATTTGTTGTTTTCCGTTGTTGTTGCTTTCGTGACAGGTGTGTTTTGTCAGGCCCTAGTTTTAACTAGGGTTTTGTTTGGTTGGGTCCTTCGCGGGTTAAAATCTTCTATTTTTGTTTGGAGACCCTTTCTAATCATTCTTCCTTTTTGATTATGTGTTTTCCATGTCAGGATTGTGATGCCCTAATTTTCTGAGTCGATGCGTCATGCAAACTAGGGTTTGCTCAACGACCTTTGCAAAATATTTGGCCTTAAGGTTTAAATTAGTATTTGTACAGTTAAGAGGTGGGGTTAAGCCCCTCTATTTCAATTTCCTTATAAACCCATGTGACCTAAGTCCTTAGATTTATGTGACCACGCTTTCAAAGAATGTGCTCCGTTTTTATGCTAAAAAATGGTAGAAACGAACTCGGGACTAAATTCATCATGTTGATGTTTGCATTGGGGTTCATTCCCAAAAATGATCCCGCTTCCGGTCATTGATATTTTTGGTCTTCACACTTTCCCTTAAGTGGAGGTGGAATCGGAGTGGAGGCCGAACTTGGAACTAGCAATTAGTTTCAGGTTTGGTTTTTATTCTAATTCTGATCCCGGTCTCATCCTGGGTTTTGTCCTAGTTCTGCTTTTTATTGAAATAGTGCCCTATTATTTTGTGGCTCCGGCTTCAATGAAGTTGATATTTCAATAAGTATGAAGGTTTTCCTAAGGAGGTAGAGAAATATGTTGATTGATGTATTGACTTTTATGCTTTTTGTTCATCTAATACAAGAGTTTATTACAAATATTAGAAGATTTCAGGAGCTTCAGAAGAGGCTTCTCAAAGGAGTCAACCTGTAGAAACTTCAACGCAAGGAGCTAAGCCAAAGAAGATTAAAGTGGAACAGTTGTCTTACACTCTAAGATAAAAACACAGGGAGGCCACTCTCATTGCTAGCAAAGTTGATTCTGATTGGGAAAACATTACTAATACCAACTTGGGTTCATTGAGTTATGAGGAGTTGCTCTTGGAAACATTTGGTGAAGAGGTGGCAGGGAGGACACAGAGAATTGTCCAATCTAGACTAACACATGTCATTTTCCCCCTATCAGTTCAATGTCCTGAATTGATAATGACTGCAACTGGGGCATATAATCCTGCCACTAGGAAATGTGTGGATTTGTAGGGGAATGTTATTATTGACTTAACACCCCAGATGATTAGATTTATGTTCAATGCTTCTATTCCACAAAATCCCAAGAAACTAAATGAAGCAAAAGCTCTCAAATTATACAGTGATAAAAAGGAGACTAATAGAACTCATATAAACAAGAGTTGGATGAGAGTTAAGAAAAAGTCTCTGGAAAAGCTTCCTGACCAACTGAAAAGGGAAAAATTCTACAAAGAGATTTCATATATTATAATGATGCTCTCTAGGGTGTTTGGGAAGAGGGATGCTTCCTAATTTAAGGAATGGATGTTCCTATTTATCCATACCATCCTTGATGGTAGGAAATATTTTGATTGGCCTATGATTGTGTTGGATTGTATACATAATCAGATGCTTAGGGTGAGGGAAACCAAGAGTTTCTTCATGACCTCTTTTGTAATCTATGCAACTTCCAGAAGAGGGATCTTTCCTGGACACAATACAATAGGTATATTGGGAGAGGATCAAGGAAAAAAGAATGTATGGGATCACTATGATCAACTTACCTTGTAAGCTTCTGAGGCACACTACAAGAGGGTTAATGATTCATTTCTATATGTCATCATTAACCGGCTAACAAGAGATGTTGGTTACAGATTGAGTAGAGAGGCCATGGCCTTCATCAATGAATGGGGACACTAGTATATCCAATACCCCAGATTTACCTGTTTTAGATTGGCTAGTTTTGATGGTCACCCCCATCTATTGCATCGGTGCTGCAAATTCTTTAATGAAATTCATTTATCAAGCTCTAGCAGTCAATGTGAAGTTTGGTAATAAACACAAAACTGGCTGTCATAAGTTCCCCATGAAGTTGGGTGAATATAGTTGTCCACACCTTGTGGCAGCTAAGGTAGTGTGTGGTGAATTAATTTAGATGAAGTTGGGTTTGTATACCTCTAGGAAACATTTTGATCCTAAACACAGGATGTAGGGCTTGCTACCCACTATTTTTGACAAACATTTCAATTTATTGGAGGACTTTTGGATGGATTTGCAGGATGAATATGATCTCAAGAGGAGAAATTATGAAAGACTATCTATCCCACTCATGGTTGAGTATGGAATAAAAGAGAACATCCCTGAGACATTGTCAGATGATGGGGTAACTTTGGATCCCAAGTATGATGCAAAGAATATACACACCAAAGATCTTGATCTAGTGGACTGGAATGTGGAAGAATCCATCGACATAAAATAGAATGTGAGGCCAGTATTGGATAAAAGAATTCAATGGGTTATCATGAGGGTCAAGGAACCAGAAGAACAAACATCCAAGAAGAGGAAGGCTGCAGGAACCACCCAGTATAAAAGGACAAAAAGAAGAATGCCCCCTAAGGAGCCTTTGGAGTTTCTCCCTCCCAATTTTGGAGAGGAGACTGTTGCTCAAGATCTTCCTAAGGTACAAGGAGGAGAGGAAATTACAGAAGCTGGTCCCTCAACATCTATTGCAGCAGAGGCATCCACTCAACCTCTTGTTACTGAGAAACCAAGTGAGGAGATTCCCATGGGAACCCTCCATAAGGAATATGAGTTATTGAAGGAGAAGGAGCCCAAAATAGAAATTCATGATATTAACACTGACTCTGAGGCTACCCCATCCGACAAAGAAACTCATGTGGTGTCATCTCTTGATGTAACTGATGATGCAGGGACTTAACATGTTTTAATTGAAGAAGATCAATGGAAGCTTTTTGAGGAGGCTAAAAGGGAAGCAGATGCCAAGGCACAAGTTGAGGCACTAGCTAAGCAATAGGAGATTGATGCCAAGGAAAAATCTGATGCATTGGCCAAGCAAAAAGAATTTGAGGCTAAGTTCAAGGCTGATGAATTGGCCAAGTAGCAGCAACAAAAGGAGTAGGAGCTCAAAATGAAAGAGGAAATAGATAAATTGGCTTTGTAGATGAAAATTCATGACCTTGAGGAGGACAAGGCTACTCAAAGAAGAGAGAAAGAAGCCTTGGAGGCTAAATACAAGGCTATGGAAGATGCCCACAGAAAGAAATAAGAGAAAGAATGCCCAGAGAGGGAGAAAGAGGTTGAAGAACTTTCTTAATAAGAGAAGAAGTCCAAGGAAGCTTGGGACTATGCTAAGGAATTTAAAAAGACAAAGAGACCAGATGCTAGAGGAAAAGAATTTGGAAGAAGAACGTTTGCAGCAAGAGTTGGAAGCAAAAATATTGCAAGAGAAAAAATATAAGGAAGAGGCTGAGAAACTTGCACAAGAAGAGGCACAAAGAGAACAACAAAATATGCAAGAGGTTGACTCTCAACCTAAGAACACAATATTGCGAGCTTTATCTTCTGCCACTGTTGCTTCTTCTTCAACACAAATACTCACTACTCCTACTGCTCCTGCATGGTTAAAGCTTGACTTAGAGAAGAAACAGATAGTTCAACCACAACCTCTCAATTGGGATGAGATGATGAAGGAGATTGAGAAGGAAAGACCCAAAAAGAAGGCTCAAGTTCTTCACTCCACCAAGTTCACTGACACAGGGGAAATTATTGTTGAATGTGCAATTCCAGTGGTGGATAAGAACAGGGATGATATGCAAATGACTAATTACCAATTGGGTATTGTGAATTTGGGGAGACTTAAGAGAAACCAACAAATGAATTTAATTGATATTGTAGCTTCCTCCACCAAATCTAGAATGATTAAAGACAAGCAAAAGAAGGATGAGCTTAAAGCTTAATTGGATCAGTTACACAAATTTCTAAAAGACGTCTCCACTCCAATTTCTCAACATGTTACTACTCCCAAATCCCCAATCTTACTAACAAAGAAGGAAGCTGATGACTTGGTGCAAATGAGGAGTAAGGTGGGAATGTTGGACAGATGGATTGATAGACTCCATCAAGAGGTTGTTGAAGTGCTAACTGATAGTTTCAAGGTTCATGAGGCAACACTTGAAGTGGTAGGAGGTATGAATCAACATGTTGAAGATCTAGGAAATTTGGATGAGGAGTACAAAGAATATATTAATTAGCTTAAGGACATCATCAAAATGCCCAAGTCAACTCTCCTGGAGCAGTCAATTCTTGAAGAAGACAATGCAGATTTTGTTGAGAAGACTGTGAGTATAATCAGACTCAAATCCAAGTTCATCTATAAGCATAGAAATGAGGTTCAAGAATCAAGTAAAGACTTGAACGAGCGGATTGATGAATTGGAAGTAGTAGTTGCCATTTTGGTCAACATGGAGATCCCATTCAAAGAGAGTCTTTCTTTGGAAAAGTTGAGGAGAAAGTGGAGTAGTAGATTTGAAGAGGTAATGCAAAAAGGAGATGATGGTGAAGATTTATTATTGGATAGGTTCATGGATATCAGGGAAGAAGTAAAAGTTTCCAGAAGAGAACTAATCAAATTGAAGGATATGCAAGAATATGCCTCAACATAATTAAAGAGGATTAAATTTGAAGACAATTGGTTAGATGGGCCTAATGTAGATATCCTTCAACAACTGTTCTCTAATTATGATGAGTATATCATGGACCAAGCAACACAAGAGTAAGCTGGCAACATAACATTCTCCTTTTGACACCACATCCTCTCTTCTCCTATTTTGCAGGATTGGACACAAGTTGGACTCCAGTTCCCATTCCTCAGTTTCACCTTCTCTCTTGGGCATTAGAATTTTGTGTAGCAGAGCAGTCAAGCCTTGATGTAACTGAATATTAGCAGTCCAGTTTCTTCATGAAGTCTCGGTTCCTTAATTTGTGGATCTGAGTTTTGATTGAGAGAAACTTGTGCATAGCATCTCTATATGTGCTTTTGAACTCTATTTTGTAAAGGTTGACTAATTGAAGAAAGATTAGCCACCTTATGATAGCAATAGGAATCATAGTCTTAGAATTTCAAAATTATTAGCAAGATACTTTGAAAAAGTTTAGTTGAACTTGGATACAATTTTACAGTTTTATACAATTTATATGTTGTTAAGTTTGGACCTCATTGATAAATTTAATAAATCATAATCAATTTGTATGCCAGTGATTTTGTTGTGCCTAAATGTTTTCTATTTGATGAGAATCAATAGAGGGAACAGGATTCAAGATTATCTCATTGAATTATCTATGAATGATCTATCAATGAATGAATGATCTATTTGATCTGTGTTTTAATGATGAGTGAATGATCTGTTTCAAGTTTTGAAGTAAAGTTTAGTGAATGGTTGTGAATGTGAATTGGCACTATGAATGTATGTAGTGGTATAGATTATTCTGTGGATTGTATCATGTTATGGTTTTGATTAGGTGAAGAAATACTCATTATTGATGTGCATGTCTAGGTATTAAGAAATTTCATTTATGTTTCTTTTGTTTTAAAGCTTTGATCTATCTTTTTATCTTTATTTAAACCCCCCCTAAAACATAGGTTAGTTGATCTAATGTAGTTTTGTTCCTTATTACCAGCAAAGGCCCCTTGAATATAATAACTGTTGACGCCAAAAATTGACGGGGTAACAGTGTCTTATGGGAAACTCAGTTCAAGGGGTACCCCTTTGCACCAAACTGAGTGACCTCCAGATTTTAAAGAAGCCGGCTTCTTCTATAATGGGTTTTGGAAAGGGAAAAGGGAAGCAGATATAATGAAGCAAAGTCTAATCTAAGGCGATGCGCCAAAATTACTGATGGGCACGATAAATCATAGATTTAAGGGCCTGAATGGTGTCGTTGCGTTCCAAAATGTCAAAGATTTAAAACTATAGCATAGATAATTCATTTATTGACATAAAATAATATTCCATACATCCTTGCTACTAAGAAGAGTCAGTAGACATGATTTAGGTAAGCAAGCTTGTATTCAACATATATAGAAGTCTTTGAAATGAAATGCTTAAGACAGTATAGAGCACAGTTTACAGTTTGATCAAAGCATGAAAAATAGAAAGGCCTAACAATTGGCACAGTCTGACAGTTTCTTGCAAATAAAACAGTAAAAGAGGCTTGGTATCTTTTGCTAAAACCAGTGTGTTTTTCTTCAAAATCTTGGACCATTCTCTCATTGACAAAGAGAGTATATATAGCCGGAGAGAAAACTCCCACCGCTTTGGAGAACTGTAATAGAAAAGATCGCACAATCCCCTGCAATGATGTCAGAATCAGAAGATTCTCAATGTCGTTACAACGACATCGAGTTAGAACACAGCATCTGATCATCCAGGTGCAGGTGCATCCTTCGTAATGATGGAAGTGGTCTCAGCCAAGCCCGAGGCAACAAGTGTCATCCACCGCTTCAAATGACCATGATGAGCGGCACCCAATAGCATTATCTCCCTCAGCCAGTCCATCGCCCGCTTCAAAGATAAGTTGTAAGGCATGTGGCAGCCTGTCGCTGCCCGAATGAAAATCTCTCTCATTGCTGCCGAGAGATTGCGAAGATGCAACACGTGTCCAATGGGCTGAGGTCCTCGTTGTAGTGAAGGGAAAACTACATCAACTGGGTGCGAAAGACGCATGGCAGTGTTTCGCTGCCCGCGGTTGTTCACCTCCCTACTGCATTGAAAGATTTGTGATCCACCGCCACGTAGCATGACGTAGGGCCCTCTAACACTTTTTAGAAATGACGGCCCCCAGGGAAGCCTTTCGCAACCCGAACATACTTTAAGGAAAGAAGGAATAAAACCTCTCGCAAGTGTGGCACGTGGTCACCCAGCATAGCTTCTCAAGACCCGAAAGGGAAGCCGTTACCCGAAGTTGCGAAGAGGAGATGCGCAAAGTGGTAGATCAAAACTTGATGGAAAGCCGAATAAACTCGGAGATGCACAGGTCGACGTACACACAATACAAAAGAAACCCAAAGGGAGCTGCTGAAATATTTATTTTAAAAACTTTTGGCGACTATCAGGGGCGTTTCGAATAAGGAACGGAGAACCCAAAAATCTCTCTGGTGCTGCAGACCAAAGCCTTATGCATAGGGCTAATAGAGTCAGAGTTTGGAAAGAGCCGCCTGCAAGGGTGACCATTCACTTTTAGATGGTTTTGTCATGCTACGCAAATTTTCTTGTGCTCCGCATAGATCAATAGCTTCCTTGTGAGGCAGCACATCAGGTAGACCGACGCCTGTTTGTATATGAAATAGCAGCTACGAGAGTGGATGAATGATTGTCTCAATATCGGTTGTCGTTGGGGAGCTGCTGAACTTCTTGAAAGCCTCCGGGTCATTTTCTTTCTGCTCAATAACCTCAGCAATCTGTGTAGTGGCAATAGAGCCGTCCTCGAGGAACGGGGACGGCAGCCCCATTTTGCCTAATTCGAAAAAACTTCCCTGAATGCCATCCAATGCCTTACCTAGAAAAGTCGTCGCTGCCTTAGTACGCTGGAAAGCGGAGTGACAATGAATGAATTTATTTGTTGTTTGAGCAGCAGTGTCCCGATCTTCGATACCCGCCCCGGCCAGGATTTCATCCGAGACTGAGTATAGCTTGTTGAGCAAGTCCCTTGCCTCAGAAACATTTTTCAGGAAGAAACGTGGGAACTGCTCAATTGTGTCGTGGGCCTCTTGATTGAGTCTTGATGCCTTGTCAATAAATCGGAGGGTAGGCTGCAGTGTTAGGAAAAAGGTCTTGACTTTCTCCCAGTGAGAAATGTATAATTTCCTAACCAGTGGAATGACATCAGGTTGGGCAGGGGCAGGCAACAGAGAGGCTTTAAGCGAAGAAATCTCCGCGTCTCTTGAAATAAGGGCCTCAACTAATTCTGCCTTCTTCTTTTTCTCGGACGCCAACTGCTCCGCATAGCTGCTCATTTCTTTATTCCAATTCTGTTCAACTCGGGAGTGGTTCGCTGATTGCTCTTCCAGGGAAGCCTTTGTCTCTCAGAGTTCCTCCTCGAGTTTAGCCTTCAGGCCTTTAAATTCGGCCTCTTTCTCTTGTATTATTTGCTCACACTGCTCTTGTAGGCGCTCCAACTCCTCACCCTTTTATGCTATCCCCTGACTATACGCAAGGCGGACGTGTTCAAGCTCTTCCTCTTTTAACTGTAGGCTCCGTCGCATTGTCTGATTCTAGCTTTGCAATTCTTTTATTAAACCTGGGTCAGCAATCTAGGTTTTCGCAATTTCGCCCCGAAGTCTGTTCCTCTCATTCTCTGCTATCAGCGCCCTTTCAGTCATTTGGGCGATATCTGTCTCTAAGGATTTCTCCTTTGTTTCAAAAAAACTCACCCTTTCCCTGGTTGCCTTGAGCTGCTCATCCTTCTTCTTTAACTGGCGACCAGTTTTGAGGAAGTCGAAAGTGACCACCCGTTGCGTCTCCTCCATGATTTCGACCTTATCTTGTGGCCGGGCTACCTTCATGTCAAGTCCGACAGCATAGATCTCATAGTCTTCGGGTTGCATTTCTCCCTGAGGCTTGCCTACTCTTGGGTACATGGTTGCGAATTTTAATTATTGTCGGGCTTCATCATATGAAGCTTGTACTCTTGGCTCGGCGAGAGCATTGTTATCTTTTGCCTTGCGTTGCCTCATTCTATTCACGCGTGCCTCTTTTCCACAATCTATCTGTGCTATGAATTCAGCTGGTGATGAAACTAGCCCACCTACAAAAGGAGCACCAGAAGGCAGGGCATAGGGATAGGTAAGTTTTGTAGGCGCACGCATTTGCTTCTTCTGGAGAGTGACTGTTTGTGGAGAAAAGTGTGGCACGTTCCATAGTTTGGCCTGAGAACTATCAGCAGGGCTAGGCATTTGTAGCGGCTGAATCGGGGATTCAGTCGTAAGGCTCATTGGCCGGGGAAGGGGAGTTGTTGACAGGGTGTCAGCTTGTTGCAATGGAAGAAGATCAGTAAGCATAGCGGAAAAAGAATGGGGGCCGACAGGGGGAACGTTTTTTGAAAGTGAGGCGAGGAAAGTATGAGCGGCAGTGGTAGGCGTGAGCATACTCGGAGGAGTAATTATAAACGGGTGGGCCTGCGAAAACTGGGAAAATCCAACCGAATAAGTTAGATCAAAAGCAGAAGGTGGAGGGCTTGGATTTATGGCAGGAGTTTCCAGTGAAGCAGGGGCGGATACGAAGGAATGAGATGCAAGAGAAGAAGGAGCGAAATATACCTGTTGACTGGTCGGTGGCAGTTCTAGGATCGTTCGTGACTCCCCCGAAAACTCCGGTATCTGGCTAGTGGTGGGTGCTTCTCCTTCGGCGGGTACTTGCAAAACCCCTCCGATAATACTTTCTGTGCGCTGCTTTTTCGTAGGCAGACACTCACTAACTTCGGTAGTCGAATCCTTCTGCTGAGGCGTTAGCCTGACTGGTTTAGCGGCCCAAGTGAGTGTATGCGAGCCTCTTGATATATTAAAGTGTATGTTCGTGGCCACATAGGCGGCCTGCTTGGAAGCCTTGCCCCTTTGCGTTGAGGAGGATGATGCTGCCGCTTCTTCTTCATGCTCCTTGAATCCCTCTCCCTCTTCGCTCCTATCAACACTAGAGTTCGGGCTGGGGTGGCCTTCCTTCCACCATCTATCAAATTCCTGGTCATCCTTCAGCTGATTGTAAGGAGCATCCAACTGTGCTACTTCCTGGCGATATTTCCAGAAAGCTCTTATTTTTTCATCACTCCATTCCTCACCCATCTTCAACTTGTTGTACATACTACGCTCCATCGGAACATTATCCTTGGCCACAGCCACCGAAAAGTAGAATTTGTGCCATGGGTCTTTAGTGTCTGGCGTAGGGATTTGCGCTAATTCAACAAAATTCTCATCTCTATCCATTCGTGGATTACGCCGCTTTTCCCAGTATGGTTGGGAAACATGGGTAACTTTCATGTGTGGCTCTAGAAGGTCGTTGAAAGGGTTGTATTCCCATGTATCATTTACCAGTACCAACCCTAGATGTGCCAGCTTCTCCTGTAACAACTTGTGTGATTGTTTTTTAATCAAAGTTATTGACTTGAAGTTCTTCGGGCAAGTGAAGAATCCCTTCTTCTTGACCCTTCCGCTGCTACAGAAAGTGAAATCAATAACACACACCTGTCAGAAAATTTCTAGCGCGAGCATTCTATCTGTGACGCAAGCTGAGAGCATGAAAGGTTTTCCATTAAAACCCCACATTCGAAGGATTGTAAAATCCCTGCTTAAGAACCAGTCACAAGCAGGGGTGTAGCTTTGCATAAATCCGGTCTGCTCCTTATTGAGCTGGACAATATCACCTTCTCTGATTAAATCATTCAAAACCGGGGTTATGAAATAGTCCGCAAACGCATAATAGTCATATAATGCGAAAAGGAAAGGTGTCCATGTAGACACCAACTTTTTTTTATTCTGCTCATCAAAAATTGATAGCGGAAGAAAACGGGCGAATAAATCCGGATTCTGATGCAGAAATATGTGGACCAGGTAGGAAAGAAATCTAAACTTCTTTTCCACCTGATAATTCTCAATTTGTTGTCTCATTTCTTCAACCATGAACTCAGCAAAATCATACTAGAAGAGTTCATGCTGCTTGCGAAACTGTATTGCAGGTCCCAGTTGAAAGCTTTCTATCTTCTCGTCAGAGTCTCGGCCGCAGACAAATGCCAGCATGGACATGGCATCCTGGAGATCATCGTGGAATGAACCACGCGATAATGGGATACTTGATGGTTTAGCGGACGTGATACCTTTCTTACCAATCTCTTCTATCAAGAACTCCGAGCTGGTTTTCATCTTCCTCCATATTTTATCTCCTTTGCTTGGGTGAAAGGGCTCGATAGTCTCCTTCCTTCTACTTGGATCCAGGATACATAACATGTGCCAGATGGCCTCTAGGCTGATATGCACCCTTAAGTTGCGGCCTTCAATGTAGTGGGTATCTGGATTATAGCACTGAATAGCAGCATCGACCACCTTTGGGCAATAGTGCACCAATGAGACCATGTATTGTGGGAGACCACTATACCAGACTCTACTTGTCGTGGATTGGTCCACCTTTGTTGCTGATAACCTTGCACAAGCTGCTTCCCTGAGGGACTTAGGGTTTTTCGCAAGCCTTGGGTCATAGATATTATCCCATTTTTCCTTAACCCTTTTTTGGTTACTCCATTTCTTGGGTCTATCAAGCTCCTCCGTGTGGGCTCTTCTCGTCTTGCTGGGTATACCAGGTGTGGCATTTGCTACATCCTCATAGACATATACCTCAACCGAAGAACGAATAGCCGTGAACAGTTCCTGGCTAATCTCCGCTTGCATCGGCTGAGCTGAAGATTCTGACATTTTTCTTTCTCTGAAGATTTTGTAAACTCCTGGCCTGCGACTATGCTTGCTCTAGATAGAAAGACCGAAAACAACTCTGCACTTCCCTTGCGTTTGTAAAAGACTTTGAAATATTAAGCCTTTTCATGCAATAATAGCAACCTTTCCCAAGCTGGTAGGCGAGAGCAAGCCTTTTGCATTTAATTTGGCATGTACCATTAATCTTGCAACTCATGTAAGATGAATTGATTATTATTCTGAGGTGGTCGGATTTCATTATTGCATTTGCGCGATTGTGTGATACGCCCTGATCTCCTTGGAAATTGAGTCTGCAACTGGCCTTCTAACCCTGCGTTAGCATGCGCTGGAAATTAATATCCCGACCGGAATGATTACGCCAAGCAAACGATCACCGCCTGAAAAGATATGAGTATCGCCTTGGGCTCCGGGACACGCTTGAGAGATTACACAATAGCCTACGGCCATACGTCTCTTCACCAACAAGCGCCACCTTTTTAAAACTAATTAATCAACTTCATTTAATTAAGCACACCTTGAGTCGTGCTATCATGGATGTACTGGCCCAAAAATGTGAGCAAACGCAGACTTGGCTTTTGAGATAGTAGCTAGCATAATATCACATTTTTTAGAGGCGGATTGGCATGTGCCTTGTCAATTTTTCTATAAATAGGCCAGTAGATAGTGAGCAAAACATACTTAGCATTTGAGAAGTGATAGGTCAGTAGCAGAGCGTTAAACAAGTCTTTTCATAGGTTAGGTGGTGAACAAATTTGGAATTAGCTCAGAAGCCTAGGAACAGTGTCAGAACAATGGATACCCCAATTCATCTAACCTCGTATAAGTCACAGACGGCGTTCCTAGGTGAGATTTCAACTATGAGACTGAAAAGGATGACGAAGAACAAGCATTTGCTGGTTCTGGTAGCCATTAAGTGGGTCTTAGGCAAGGATTGCATAGAATATGAGGATAAGTATAGGGTGAATACCGACATATGCTCCCACTTGGTAGCGTCCATGCTAGACATTTGTGTTCCCCGACCACTTATCCTGAAGCTAGTTAAAAAAAAAATTCTGAAGAAATACTTGAATGGGCTTGGCGAGGTCGTTGCGCATGCTACGTATGGGATAGGTCTGCCAACAGCCAGCGACCTACGTCGCTTTATTGAAGAAGAAGCTGTCGTCGTTTGACTGTCATTCCTCAGTGGATTCTACCTGCAGACCCGTGACCAACACCAGCAGAGGGTTACTTAGGCCCTCCACTTCCTGTTTCGGAGCTACAATGTGATACCTTTATGCGACGTAGACTGGTACACTGACTTCAGGAACCTGGTGTTTCCACCGCCAATGGCGGTTGCACCAAATGATGCTGCCAGTGCCGCCGAGGAGCCCATGGACAAGGAAGAAGTGGACGCTGCAGTGAATGTGTCAATTGCCGCCAGTCATGCCTTCAGATAAACAACCCCTTTGCCTGTTGTTCAAAGAGTGACTCTCTTTGTTGTATATAAGTCTGCTAAAAGGCCATCACATATACTTCAATATGCTTGTATATTTTGGGATACGGCCCCCCAGCCATTTTGTAACCAAAGAACATATATATAAATATATATTTCTCGTTTTAAGGAAAATCCATGCTCTTTCTTGCTTCTTTGTTTAAACTTTTCTGGGTTTGCAAGTTTTATATGCTATTTCTCCATACATGAATGCATTTTGTGCAAAGCGACCCCGGTGTTTCACCCACTAATGATAATGAGCAAATGCGTAGAAAGACAACTAATTTTAGAAACATAATAGGCCAAACATAAGAAAGAAAATAAAAGCGCTATTTACATATGTACAAGGTAGAGCTTGATGCCTAGTGGAACAAATTAAGATGAATCCCATTGATCGGGATTCCTAACGGCTCTTACTCCATATTTTCCAACTCAAAAGTGTTGTGTTGCTTGCACCGAATGATTTTAAAGGGTCCCTCCCATAGGCTATCAAATTTACTGTGCTGACCTGGCTTTGCAGCCCTGCTGTCATATTTTAGCACTAAGTCTCCACTTTTCAGACCTTGGTCGGAAGCCTTCTTGTCAAACCATCGTTTGACCACCTGTTGACGATTTGTCATTGCCATTAGGGAATTCTCCCTTTTTTCTTGCACTTCCAGCAGTTCGGCGAGCCGGACCTCCATGGCTTCATTTTGTTCTATCTCAAGAGATTTCAATAACTGTATTGTTGGGATCTCCATGGAGATAGGTAACAATGCCTCTTTGCCATATACCAGCTCATAAGGCGAAGTCTTAAGGACTTGCTTAGGAGTTATGCAGTTTTTTCATAGCGCTTTTTAGAGATTTTTATGCCATTCCCTCTGGTGCTCTGAGCCAACTTTTTTAAGGAGTCGGACTAAGCTTTTGTTTGTTGACTCGGCTAGACCATTTCCTTGTGGATAATAGTTTGATGATGCTTTAAGGAATATGTCATTCTTTAAAGCAAAGTGACATACCTTTGTTCCTAGAAATGCTCTGGCGTTGTCCAAAATGATCATCTTCAGAGGGCCGAACCTTGTCACCAGTGCTTCGAGGAAGTCTACAATCTCTGTTTCTGTTGCACCCTTAAGGGGAACAGCTTCTGCCCACCTTGTGAAGTAGTCTGTAGCCGTTAGAATCCACTTATGTTCGGCACTAGAAACTGGGTTGATCATTCCGATGAAGTCCAGGCCCCATTGCACAAATGGTTCGTCCACCATGATAGGTTTGAGGGGCATCGCTGAATTCTTCCTTCTGTCAGAGAAGAACTGACATTTTTTACAAGCCCTTACCAGAGAGTGGGAGTCACTGAAAAGTGTAGGCCAGTAATAGCCAGCTCGCATGATCTTGATGGCGGTAGTTTTAGTGGAGAAATGTCCACCTTCGTTGCTATTGTGGAATGCGTCGAGGATCCTTTGCACCTCCCCTGAAGTAACGCATCGTAGGAGCACACCATTGAAATTTCTTTTGAAAAGAACTCCTTCTATCAGCGTATATCCGTGATTCTGAAGCCGGTAATACCTTCTTTTTTAGGATGAGAGGCCTGGCGGGTACTTTTCGGTTTGCATGAAGTTCATTCTATGAGTCAGCCAATCGTCTTTCAATCCTTATCCATTTATCAAGACGAGCTCTGGTTGTTCCTCCTTGGCGGGTACCTCCTCGTTCTATCATATACTCACACAGTCCTCTGCCTTTAATAGTCTTAGTAGGCCTAACTTCAATGTCATATTCAAGGATCTTGGTGATCCAATTAGCCCTTTTTTCTGTGATCTCTCCTTCCATGATGTATTTTCGCACACTATAATGTGCGACATATACCAAAACTTTGTTGCAGGAAATTAGATGGTAGAATTTTTTAAGTCCCTTTACTATTGCAAAGGCCTATCTTTCGACAAAGTTATAATTCGCCTCATATTATTTTAGGGTTCGGAAATAGAACGCCACTGGGTGTTCCCCTTCTTTTGCGTTACCCTTTTGGGTTAGAACGGTAGCAATACTAGACTTGCTACTGAAAGCATACATTATAAAATATTTGGATTGATCTGGATTAACCAGCACCGGGGCTGCAGAAATCGCTTCCTTGACCTTTTCAAAAGCCTCTCGAGCTTCAGTTGTCCATTTGAAAGCTTGATCCTTTTTCAGCATTAGGGTGATCGACCTAATCATTCTCGCGAAATCGGAAATAAATTTGCTAATGAAATTTACTTTGCCCAGAAAGGACTGGACACCTTTCTTATTTACCGAAAGGGGAAGTTCTTTGATAGCCTTTACTCGTT
Source organism: Sequoia sempervirens (assembly GCA_007258455.2). NCBI lineage: Eukaryota > Viridiplantae > Streptophyta > Pinopsida > Cupressales > Cupressaceae > Sequoia > Sequoia sempervirens. The sequence goes on from VDFB02358134.1 coordinate 146,818,784, forward strand.
CGGGGTCAATTGAAATACCTTCTTTAGACACAACATGTCCTAACAGCTTACCCTGCAGCACTCCGAATACACATTTCTTTGGATTCAGGGAAACCCTGAATTCCTAGCACTTTTGAAAAACTAATTCCAAATGATCAAAATGACCATCTTTGGATTTAGAGAACACAGTAAGGTCATCCAAATAGATTAGAATAAACTTATTGATCAGTTCGCTGAATGCGATGTCCATTGCCCGCTGGAAAGTTGCCCCTGCATTGGATAAACCAAAAGGCATTTTAGCATATGCAAATGTTCCCCACCTGGTGGTGAACGTAGTCTTGTGCTGATCTTCTTCTTTAACTTGAATCTGGTTATAGCCAGAGAAGCCATCCAGTAGAGAGAATATTTCTGATCCTGCGATAGTTTGTAGGATTGACTCCATAGAAGGCAACGAATAGTGATCCTTTAGAGATGCTTTGTTTAGGTCTTGAAAATCCACACATAAGCGGATATCACCATTCTTCTTTCTGACTCGTACCAGATTTGATACCCAAGTACTATGTTTGATTGGGAAGACAATACGTGACTCAATGAGCTTGGTTAGCTCATGTGCCATTAGGGCCTCAACTTTAGGGTTAACTGGCCTCTGTTTCTGTCGAACTGGTTTCGCACCTTCTATTAGTTCAATAGTGTGTTAAATGATGTCAGGATCGTAACCCTCCAGATCATCGTAGGACCAGGCCACTACTCCATATTTTTCGCAAAAACTGATAAGCCTTTCTTTATCTTGATGTGGGACATCTTTTCCGACCCTGAGGTTCCTACCATCGGAGACCCGAAGGTCCTCATAATCACTTTTGTCCGCCACAAATTTTCGCTTATCATTTCGGGCGTCATTACAATCAATTTTTTTTTCGAGAGTAACTAACCTTTTAGGAAGTTTATTTGATTTGAGCTGCATAATTTTTCCTTCATAGGCCTCGGCGATATTTGGTTGAAGTTGATTAGCAAATTCCCCTGAGTGTTGGATAAACGATGCGATGCGTTCATCGCTCTCAAAGACTTGCCAACTCTGATCATTGTCGGGGATCGCTGGTCGGACAAGCACTCGCACTAAATATTTGTTCCGAAGTAAGTCAGAGACAGGATCAAACTGAGCACCAATCACCGCCATACGATCTGCATTGCTATTCTGCCTTCAGGGAACGGTCCGGATGTTGAAAGCTTCGAAACCCTCAACCAGGTCCCAAATTCGATGCTGATAGGATCTCATGCGGACATTCTTCGCTGCAGAAATTCCTCAGATCTGATTAACTACCAGTTCGAAATCACCGAACACAATCAATTGCTTAATACCCATTCGTTCTGCTAGGCTTAGGCCTTGGACTAACCCTTCATATTTAGCTTCATTATTTGAACAGGCGAATTGGAAACGGAAAGACCTCAACAACTTTTCATTCTGTGGGGATATTAAACATACCCCTCCTCCAGCACCTACTTTGCTTCTTGCTCCGTCAAAATACAATGTCCATAGCTCATTTGCTTGGTTACCATTGGATTCTTTGGCGACCTTCGAAAGAACCTGGTCTTTGTCATAAATCACATATGTGCCCAATCCTGTAGCATGATAATTCCTGAAAGGATCATTGTTTATGTGTTCGCACAACAGAGCATCTTCCTTATCATTTCGGGCTCCACTCACCTTCTCTTCCTCTAGCAGTTCGACACTATACATTTCCTGCTTGGTGATAGAGGTATGTGCGGCCTCAAAATTGATCAGGGCCTCATCCGCCACATGTTCGGAATGTAGAGCCTTCGATTCTATCTTCATTTTTGTGCCATGCTTGGTCCTAAGTATCAAATGTGACCAATCTAAAGACAAATATCTGCCCACCTTTGAAGTAAATTCTCGGGATAGATAGAGACCAAACATAGGAGGAACATCTATGATCACTATATCTTGCGGGATCGTGATACTTAGGCAGGAAAATAGAGTTAATGGAAGCGCTTTGATGACACCCACAGTATCAACTTTATTCTCATCCAGCTGCATCAACCCCTTCTTCATAGGTTCGTAGCTGAGTCCCAAGGCTTCAGTTATCAGTTTTGGCATAACCATTGTACTAGCACCAGAATCAATCATAGCGTTGTGTAATAGCTTTTCCCCTACAATGAGATTCAAGAAGAAGGGTTGAGGTTTCGGCCTACTTCCACCTTCCGCATGGGATTCCTTCGCTTTGTCTGCAAGAACCTTAGCTAGTGGCATTTGATAAACCACCTCTGTATTGGCAGACGACTCTGTTGGTGCTGAGTTGATCTCTTGCTGAAGCACCTTCTGTAGTATAGTCTTTTGTTCCAGGATAGCTAGAATGTCCCATAAAGACACATTAGTGGATGATTTCTTTAATTGCTCCACCACATTAAAAGGTGACAAGCTCAGAGATTTCTACTCTTTTGCTCTTGTTATAATAATTTCCTTCTGCAGTTGAGAAGGTGAAGAGACGGTTGAAGCGCCGGGAATTTGATCGGACACGCCTTTGCATTGCGGGCTATCCGAAAGTGAAACAACAGGCTCACCGGTGAATCTCCTCTTTGAACGTGTGTTATAGTTAGATTGCACCTGCGACATTTTAAATATGGATGCATCATTAGCGAACACCATTTCCTCATCTTCCATCCAGGAGAAGAGCACATGATCAGGAGCAATGTCAGACTCTTGCTCTAAAGACATTCCTTGCATTTGCGCGGTAAGGACCGCACTCTCCATTGGCGAGGCATAAGCATGTCCTCCATTTTCTACCGTAATACCTTGACTGCATTGCTCTGCCACCTTTTGTTGTAAGTTGCCACGCGGACAATTTTGGGGCATATGTGCATCGTTGCAGGGGAAACACCATGAATTGATATCATCAATAAGATTGTTTTGTCCCGCAGTTAATTCCCTACTCGAGCTTGGCGACGCATTTATCAGCGGAGTAGGCACCGGGACCATTTGGTTTGTAGTCGGCGCTGGTGGATTAGTGCGAGGCGCACTCTAATATTGATTTTGCTGATAAGTAGACCGCCCACCATGATAGTTTTGATATGCGGGCCGTGGAGGCGTTGCTTGGTTCCGCTTGAGAGTTGTTATGTCATTTTCCATAGTTCGCAACATCTCCTTGAGGTCGCTTATTTCATCCTTGGAAGAACCTGATGTAGAAGCCAAACTTTCAGGAGCGGCCGCATATGAGTACATCGACTGGGGAGTTGCTGCCGCACTAGTCGATGCGACCTCTTGTGTAGGGTTTGATATTTTAGGAAATATCGGGATAATAGGTCGAGGAGACAACTTTCCACAATCTATCAAATGATTCTTAGGTTTGATAGCGGTAGCATAAGCATTTGGTAGAGTGGCTCCTCCCAAAAACTTGATCATCACAGAAATGTCGGGGTTAATGGACTTTAGATAAAATATGAATGCCAATTCTAGAGTCGAGCGGATAGTCATAGGAATCCTTTGCCAATTTGAGTGAAATCGGGCATTGAAATCCGTCAGAGCCTCCTGGAGCGCTCGTCTTATGATGGATAGCTGATAATATAACAAAGAACGATCTCCGTCGTTTGAGAACCTTTCATAGAATGGATCTTCGAGGTCATCCCAAGTACGAATTGAATTAGGAGTCAGTGTTCGGTACCAATCCAGAGCCTTGCATTTGAAGGACGCAGCGAGGAGTCTCAAGGCTACATTCTGCGCTGTAATACTGTGTACCACACAAACATCCGCTACATCCTGCAAATGTTCTGCTGGCATTTTTGTGTTGTCTTCGGCAAATTTGGGAATAGCTTTTAGGGCCGAAACCGGGATAGCGCCCCAAACAGCAGGCGCTACCGGGGCTACCAGGGGACTTCCAGCATCCCATGCTACATAGTTTATGTTTGCGACCGGCAACATGGTGAGAGGAAAGGGCGGTGGGAATGGAATGGTTACTAGCTGATTTGCGGTATGGACTGTCCCTAGCGAAGGTACTAGTAAACCTGGGTTATTTGCAGTCTGGGATCTAGTTATAGGCTGATGGCTCATACACCCCTATACAAGGCAATTTTATTAGTTCAGGTCCCACCGAGCGTGCCAGAAAAAGAGCAAATTGTTGACACCAAAAATTGATGGGGTAACAATGTCTTATGGGAAACTCAGTTCAAGGGGTACCCCTTTGCGCCAAACTGAGTGACCTCCAGATTTTAAAGAAGTTGGTTTCTTCTATAATGGGTTTTGGAAAGGGAAAAGGGAAGCAAATATAATGAAGCAAAGTCTAATCTAAGGCGATGCGCCAAAATTACTGATGGGCACGATAAATCATAGATTTAAGGGCCTGAATGGTGTCGTTGCGTTTCAAAATGTCAGAGATTTAAAACTATAACATAGACAATTCATTTATTGACATAAAATAATATTTCATACATCCTTGCTACTAAGAAGAGTCACTAGACATGATTTAGGTAAGCAAGCTTGTATTCAACATATATAGAAGTCTTTGAAATGAAATGCTTAAGACAGTATAGAGCACAGTTTACAGTTTGATCAAAGCATGAAAAATATAAAGGCCTAACAATTGGCATAGTCTGACAGTTTCTTGCAAATAAAATAGTAAAAGAGGCCTGGTATCTTTTGCTAAAACCAGTGTGTTTTTCTTCAAAATCTTGGACCATTCTCTCATCGACAGAGAGAGTATATATAGCTGGAGAGAAAACTCCCACCGCTTTGGAGAACTGTAACAGAAAAGATCCCATAATCCCCTGCAATGATGCCAGAATCAAAAGATTCCCAATGCCGTTACAACGGCAGTGAGTTAGAACACAACATCCGGTCATCCAGGTGCAGGTGCATCCTTCGTAATGATGGCAGTGGTCCCAGCCAAGCCCGAGGCAACAAGTGTCATACACCGCTTCAAACGACCATGATGAGCGGCACCCAATAGCATTATCTCCCTCAGCTAGTCCATTGCCCGCTTCAAAGATAAGTTGTAAGGCACGTGGTAGCCTGTCGCTGCCCGAATGAAAACCTCTCTCATTGTTGCCGAGAGATTGCAAAGATGCAACACGTGTCCAATGGGCTAAGGTCCTCGTTGTAGTGAAGGGAAAACTACATCAACCGGGTGCGAAAGACACGTGGCAGTGTTTCACTGCCCGCGTTCACCTCCCTACTGCATTGAAAGATTTGTGATCCACCGCCACGTAGCATGACGTAGGGCCCTCTAACACTCTTTAGAAATGACGGCCCCCGAGGAAGCCTTTCGCAACCCGAACAGACTTTAAGGAAAGAAGGAATAAAACCTCCCGCAAGTGCGGCACGTGGTTGCCCAGCGCAGCTTCTCAGGACCCGAAAGGGGAGCCGTTACCCGAAGTTGCGAAGAGGAGATGCGCAAAGTGGTAGATCAAAACTTGATGGAAAGCCGAATAAACTCGGAGATGCACAGGCTGGCGTACACACAATACAAAAGAAACCTGAAGGGAGCTGCTGAAATATTTATTTTAACAATAACCACATTGACCATTGAGCAATATCAGTACAGTTGAGAACCAACTACCAGGACCTTGGGAGTTAGATTACTATATGTTATCTTTCTTTTTCAGGAGAAATAGAATAGAGATATTCTATTTAATGTTGTGCTATTTTGACCATCAATAGGAACCTCTATCGATATCCCAAGCATATCTAACCATCGATCTATTTGTGTAACATCGATAGGTACAAGGATATCCCCTTTTAAGGTATTTATTGGTGTAGAACCTATAATTGATGGAATTAATAGTGCAGTTGGCAGTATTGATATTGTGTTTGGTAACCTTGAAAAATATCATTGGAAGTCCTGGTAGTGCCATTGGTGATCTTAGAAGTGTACTTGGCGATCCTAGCAATGAGCCTAGTGGTCTTGGCAGTGGGCCTGGCAATCTTGATAGTGCACCTAACAATCTAGGCAATGGTTTTGGCGATGGTGGTGTTACCACTAGTGGTGTTGGAAATGTTATTAATGATGTTGGTAGTGCAATTGGAAATTCCACCAATGGTACTAATGGGCTTGGCAATATAGGTACTGTTGATGTCAAAAAATTCCAAGCAACTACCTTATGGGAAACTCAGTTAATGGGGGGGCCAATTGCTCTAAACTGAGTGACCTTTGGGTTTTTAAGGAAGCTGACTTCTTCTGTATTTGGGGGTTTTAGAATGGGAAAAGGAAGAAAATATATAAAATAAAGATCTAACCTAAGGCGATGCACCAAGATGTAGGTGTGGGCATGGTAAACCTTCCTTTCAGATGGGATTTAAGGGTTCGTTCAACAATTTGCATGTCCAGAAATAATAGAGAGCATAGATGAAAAGCCTAAGAAGTTTATCAAATAACATAAAATAACTTCCATACACATTCACTGAAAAGAAGAGTCCAAGACATGGTTTGAATCAACAAACTTATATTGAAATTATAGAAGTTTTGCAAATAAACTACTTAGTAAATAACTGCACAGTATAATGTTTTGTCAATTAGCTAAGAAATAGAAAGGCCAAACAAACATGGCACAGTCTGTGAATCTTAATACAAAAATAAAAAACAATATAAAGGCCTGGTGTCTTTCCACACTCTTTCTATGTATTCTCCTAATTTTGAACCCCTTATCGGTAGTTGAAACAATATATATAAAGAAGCATACCACCACCTGAGAACCAGTAATAGAAAAAATCCCTTGGCACTAGCAATGATGTCCATCGCAATTATTTCCCATGGTCATTGCAATAGAAAAGATTCTAAAGCATGGAATGCAGTCACCTTTGAACTAGATGCATCCCCTACGAATGGTGACTGTGGTGTCGGTGTGGAAGCAACAAAATTCCCATGTAGACATGTGTTGCTCACCCACAAAGTTGGTTAGGGCACTGGCGATAGGGCAAGGCTCATCATTCATTCCTCCCTTCTTCTGATGAAACTCCCCGTAGAGAAGACACATGGAGAAGTCTTTGTTTCGAGAGATAATTGTGGGGTCTGCCAAAAGGTACCCACAAAATGATGCTACGTGGCACGCGGGTGGAGCTCGGTAGAGAAGCAAAGGGGATCAAGCTGACAAAGGCGCGTGTTGCTGACGCGTGGAGACATAGCGGAGCTTGATATAGTAGAAAGGGAAGAAATCTTTGCAAGGAGCACGCGGTGAACACGTGGAAGAAGTGGGAAAATCTCTTCAAAAAGGTTTTGGAGATATATAAGCATATGAGGCACAGGTCGGGGCTAAGCAAAACAATGTTATCAACCCGAAAGGAGCTCAAGGGATTTTCAATCCACAACTTTTTGCGACTACCAGGGGCATTTCACCTATGAAATGGGAACCCAAAATTTTTGGTTTGAGGACCAAAGCCTTATTCATTGGGAAATGGAGTTAGAGCTTTGAGAGCACAGCCTACAAAGGCATCCAGTTAGCCTCAGATGGTATCGATATGGTGTGAAGATTCTCTTGCACCTCATGTAGATTGATCACTTCTTTGAAGGTCAACTTCATGGATATCCTAGCCCTGGAATCGAGTTGAAAGAGAAACTGCGCTATCTGATGGGTGACACCTTCAATTTCCTCAATAGTAGGGGGTTGAATGAAATACTAAAAGGTGAATAAATCCTACTGATTCTCCTCAATTTTTGTTGTGATATGCTCTGCTGTGGCCACTGAATCATCAGAAAGAAACAGGGAGGGCAAGTCCATCTGAGTCAATTAGGAGAATTTCATCTGTATATTGTTCATAGTCTGACTCAATGTTGTCGAACAATCACTGGCATGAAGGATGGTCACGTGGCAATAAATGAATTCTTTTGTCATCTTAGCAGCTGACCTCCTATCTGCAATCCCTACGTTCACCAAGTTCTCATTCGCCACTGTGTATAGCTTGTCTAGTAACTTCTCCGCCTCGGGCACCTTCTCTACTATGAATTGTGGGAACTGGTCAATTGTTCCACACACCTCTCTACTCAAACTTGCCACTTCTGCCATGAATTGTAGCATTGGATGAAGAGTTATAAAGTCTTGAATTTTTCCTAGTAGGAAATGTATATCTACTGGGCTACTAAAAGGAGATTTGACTAAGTAGCAAGGGGCTAGGGAAGATTCTTTAGACCACCAATTTTCATCTCCTTCGACTCGACATCTTGCATTAGCTCCTCAATTCTCTTGTCTACAACAGAGAGTCATTCCTATAGAGTCCCTAAGTCAACAAGTAATTTTTCTTCATCTTGGCCTCTGGTTGCAGATTCTTTTTTCAGGGAAAGCTTTCCTTCCTGGATCTCCCTCTCAAATTGAGCTTGTTTGTTCTAGAGCTCCTGATCCTTTTGTTGCATTTCCTGCTCCAATTGAATTCACTATTGTTGAAGCTCTTCAATTTTTTTGTTTCACTTCTACCTCTGTCGAGGCCAATTGGTCTTGTAACTCCTTGTTTTTCTGTTGTAGCTCAGCGACCAGGTTGGGATCCATGGACTGGAACTTTGCAAGTTCCACCCAGAGTCTAACACCTTCTACGTGCACTTGCTGATATATTCATGTAATTTCGGCTTCCCTTGCCTTGTCCTTCTTTAGTAGGACCTCCATCATTTCCTTGACATTCTCAAGCTCTTCTTCCTTCTTCTTCAGTTTGTGACTATACTTGAGGAATTCAGTAGTCACCACTCACTGGGTTCCCTCGATCAGCTCAACTTTATCTTGTAGCCTGACTACGCACAGATCAATCCCTACAACATGCATCATATAGTCCTCAGGTTGCATCTCTCCCTACAACTTGATGGTGTTTAGATGCATAGTTACGAAATGCAATGACTAACAAGCTTCATTGAAAGGGTCTGCATGCATGGCTCGGCTAGATTTGCAACAACTTTTGCTTTCCTCTTCTAGACTCTAATAGCCTGTGATGCTTTTGTTTTGTCACCCTTTGACATAAATTCTGCTAGTGATTTAATCAACTCGCCAGTGAAGGGTGCACTGGGAGGAAGAGAAAAAGGGAAAGAGAGAGTTTTGGTCCCATCTAATGTCATCTTCAGTAGAGAGACCATTAATGGGGAGAACGGGGGAATGTTATACCAAGGCTCAGTCAGGGAAGTGACAAAAGGACTCATGGGGAGTGGTGGTGGTAGCGGAGATGTAGAGGATACCATCTATTGAGCAAGTTGATTCAAGGCTGACGTGGTGGGAGTAAAAGGAGTAGCAATGGTGGATTTAGACTGGGCTGCAACAAATGATGGAACAAACCGCAGGGGAGTAAAAGTTGCATGTTCAATGTGGGAGAATTGGGAGAAACCTCCCGTGATCGTGGAAGTAGCAAAGAAAAGGTCAACACTTGAAGTAATGGGGTGCATATACAACAAAGGTAACCAAATATTATGTAGTGAGAAGAGGGAGAGAGAAAGATACCTGAGGCATGGAGGACTTCAATCCTTGGCTCATTGCAGGCTCTTGTGACCCTTCTCCAGAAGTTACTTCCGTGCACGGCCTCTTAGCAGGTGGAGAATTGTCCACTTCTATGACCTCAGAAGGTTTTTGGGATACCCTAGGTCTTTTCAAAGTCCATGTGCATAGTAATGAGGCCTCTGACTATGATGTAGTTAGACGCACTTTCAGTGAAGTCTTGCCTGCTTGCTCTGTCGCCTTTTCTTTCTTCTGTTCTTGGCCTGTTTCACCTCCTTTCCCTTCACCGTATATGTCATAGCTTCATCTGGATCTATATCCTCATCATTGCTTGCATCAATATCTTCATTCCCTCTATTCCACATAGTATCGAATCTTTCATCCTTGTCTACCTCTTGGAACGGTGCATCAAGGCATTGGGTTTCCTAACGATAAATCCAGAAGGTTGCAATTTTTTCCTGACTCCACTGCCAATGCTTGACCAATTCATTACAAAGGGTGTCCCCCATTTGGCGCTTCTCATTACGCTTCACCAAAGGAAAATAGAAAGAGAGCCATGGCGACCTCTTATCTTCAGTAGGAATATAGGCCAGGTCCACAAATAGGTCATCTTGTTTTGACTGTGGATTCCGCCGAGCTTCCTAGTAAGGCTGGGAGCTCTGAGTCACCTTAACATTCAGGTCTGCTAAGTCATTTTTGGGGTTATATTGCCACTTGTCACAAATTAAAACCAGCACTAGATGAGCTATCTTTGCTTCCAGTATACCATGCATCTGCTTCTTTTCCATTATCACCATTTTGAAGCTCAAAGGGTAGAAGAAAAAACCCTTCTTATTTCTCCCCCTATAAAAGTTTTTGTTGATAATCGACAGTTTTCGAAACACCTCGAGGGCCAATACCCTATCTGTGACACACGTCGGGAGTTGGAATGGTTCCTTGGTAAAGACATGCAACCTAACAAATGTGAAATCCTCCCTGAGAAACCAATCACAGGGAGGACAGTAATTATATATACACCTTGTTTGATCAGTGGAAAGCCGATAAAGTTTGCCATCTTCACTGAAATCTTGTGAAATCGGAGTCAAGAAGCACTCAAAAAATGTATAGTAATCATAAGTTATAGAGAGGAGGCGAGTCCACGCAAAAACTGGCCTTCTTGCTTCATGTTCATAAAAAATATCCAAGCCCATATGTTTTCCAAAGAAGTTAGGGTTCTGGTGTAAAAGCATAGGAGCGAGGAGAGAAGAAAACCTGAATTTATGTTGTGTGTTGTATTCTTTGATCTAATTCAGTATTCCCCAGACGATGACTTCTATGAAGTCATACCAAAATAAAGAGTGTTGTCTCCTCAACTGGAAACCCAGACCCATTTGAAACTCTTGCATGTACTTGTCGTCGTCCATGCCGCAAATAAAAGCCATCATAGAGAAGGCCTCTTGCAAGTCCGAGTTAAAAGAAATGTGCGCGACTAGAATCTATGGCGACTTCACAAAATATTCTTTAGGCCTTTTGGTTTCTTAGTTATAAAAGCTCAGAGTGAGATCTCTAGTCTGCTAGAACTCTTCCCCCTTTTCTGGAATGAACGTCTCCATCTTTTTTGCTCTATAGCCCTTTTCGGGAGGGATGCATAGCATATCCCTTATAGCCTCCACGCTGATTACGACCCTTAGTTCCCAACCTTCAAAGGCACCGGTATTTGGGTTAAAATGTTGCATGCATTCATGGACTAGTTTCAAGAAGTAGTGCACAAAAGGAACCATATAATGTGAGAGACCGCAGAACCATAGCTTGTATGCCAAAGACTGTTGGCTAGTGGACTGTTTCATTCTCTCATAGGATGCTTCCCTAAGACTCTTGGGGTTGGTTTTAAGGATAGGGTCATGAATGTTATCCCATTCCTTTGTTATCAAGGTCTAGTCCCTCTGGGCTTTCTTGTCCATGGCTTGTGTGTAAACCCTCTTCAGCTTCTTTGGCATCCCAGTTGAAGCATAAGAGATGTCATCAAAAAAATTGGCCATCGGTGCCCCATGCATGGTGTCAAATAAGCTTTGAGTTGCCTCTCCTTATGCTTCCATCAGAAGATTCTAGGCCATTTCAGGAATTTGTGGACCTTAGTGACATTTAAACTCTTTTCAATTAACTTGGGTTCTTCGATAAATTCTACACTCAAAGCTCTTCACACTGAACAACGTACTCAAAGAACTCTTCACAGTGTCGTTCCTTCTCATGCAACACTTAGTATTTTTTTGACTTGGAGTAGTAGACAATAATTGCCTCTTTGCAATAAATTTGGCATGTACCACCAACTCTCTTGTTCATGCAAAATGAATTCCTTTCCATTTGAAAAGACAACAATTCATAATGGTGATTAATCACTATGTCCTACGACGCGATTTCCTAGTAAATTGAGTCGGTGATTGAAGGCATACAAAACCTTTCACATGCTTTGCAATTAATAACCTAAAAAGAATGATTAGGCCAAAAGCTTAATGAGTACACAAAAATATTGAGTTCATCCTTGGAGAAATAAAAATTCCCATAGCGTGAAACATTAGCACTTGACCGTGTGGACGATCACTTGGGACTACCACTAGTTTTAGCTAATTAATTACTTCTTAACTTTGCATGCAACAATTTGTACAGAATAGACGTAACTAGGTGGGATTGTCAAGTTTTCTCTTGGTGGGAATTTCAAGTTGGCTTTTCATGGGATTTTCGAGTTGATACATGATCAGCATCATGCTTATCACATGCATGTACCTTGGCTATTTCTATAAATAGACCCTAAGACAACAATAGAATTACACTTGGTAATTGGGAAGAATTAACATTTGGTAGTTGGGTAGAGATAGGCAATGAATATGCCAATTAGGCTTACTAGTAATAAGTCACAGACAACCCTTTTCGGTGAAATTTCTAATAGGCATTTGAAATGTATGACGAAAAACAAGCATTCTTTGGAAATTATAGCAATGAAGTCGATACTGGGGAGGTATTGCATAGAATATGAGGATAAGTATAGGGTTAATACTATCATTTTATCCCACTTCATTTCCTCTTTCCTTGATATACAAGTACCCAAGCTAATGATCCTATGACTCACATTGGAAATCTTCCCGAAGCGCTACCTTGGCGGCCTTGGAGAAGTGGTGGAAAATGCGGTGTATGGCCTTGTTCTTCCTACGACAAGTTACCTCCGCAGACAAATTGAAGAAGATGCAGTGGTGTCGTGGGTGCCATTCTTGAGCGGATTTCACATTCTAACACTTGAAGAACACCACCAAAGGGTTACTCATGCCTGCTACTTCCTGTTATGTTGTTACTGTTGTCAAACAGACTACACCTGAACGCTTGAATGTTTAAATTTAGCAATCTGTTGAAACATGGGAACAAACTCAGGTTGTGGGTGACCTATAACGAGATTGAACCTCCAGATTCTAGGCCGGCTTCCTATATGATTCTTAAATTAATAACTGGTAACTTGCTAGAAAAGGGATAGAAGTATGTAAAAATGCACGTAAAACTGTAAATTAATGCCAATGCACCTAATTGACAAAGACTTGCAATTATGATTCACAATAAACTTCTCAGTACTTCAATCTGCACAACCTGATTTGATAATCTAATCACTTGAATGCTTTAAACAGAGGCTTTGATTTAATGCAATCTTGAGGGAAAACCTAGTTTTCACGACTAAAATGATTAATCAATACATGCACAGTGTATAACCAATGAATTTAAATTAAACTGCATACAAATACTTATGAAAGAGACAGAAAAATCAAAGGTTTCCAAACTGAAAACACAATATTCCTTCAATCAAATCCTACACAATAACGATGCCTAAAATCTTGAAGGAAATTTTTTGACAATGCTGGAAAATAAAGGAATCTTCTGCTAAATAACACAATTTGAACCTGAAAACCTACTGCTGTATTAATTTGTAAATAAAGCTGAGTTACAAAATGATTCACTTTGCAGAATGCAAAGGCTGAAAAACAAGAACTAGAGGAAAAAGATAAACTTTTTCCAATATATACAATGAGAATGCACTTCAAAGTGCATGAACATGAAACTGAAAGTCAATTTCAATATAGAAATGATAACTCCAAGGAAAAATATGAGCAAAAATAAAAAATCCTTGAAAAGAAGGCTCAAACTCATGCAAAAATGAGTGAACTTAGTCTCGAACTTGCAGTCATAATGTATGCAACTGAACTGTAACTCAAGCTGAACTGTAAATCTGAAGATATGGGCCAAAACATGCAAAATCCACCTTGCTTTAATCAACTCGCCCATGATAACTGAAATTCCATTCTTGCATGATAAATCTTTAATTGAGGCTATAGTTCTAACTCAGCCTTACGTAATGTTCTCTATTTGCATTTTAAAATGATTAATTTAATTAAATGATTTAAATTCATCATTTAATTAATCAATCTACATTGATTAATGCAAATAAGTTTGAAGAATAAAGCTAAATTAGAATAAAGCTAAATAATGTTCTCCATCTCACGGCTTTCAAGTTTCATATATCATACTTAGCATATATTTTGAAAATATGCATTCTCCATTAATAAACATTGGCGACCACCATGCAATATTGTAAATATTTTGCAATAGTCGACCACCATTCTTGGCACATAAAATATAATGGAAGAAAGTCGACCACATCTTCATTATTGATATTAGGAATCATGACTTAAAGTCAAGGCCACGGGGAATAAAAGAACATCATGATTTTTTTCTTCTCAAAAGATAGTAAAAAAAAAGAAAACATCATCGAACCCGTGCAAAAGGAAAAATGAGGAACCCTAAAATCATTATCTCCATTTGACTTTTGGAGAAGCTTCATGAAGAAGCTGGCCGCCAACCTGGGGTTTGAAGCTCAACCATGCACCATTTCTGTCGATTTTGATGATTTCTTCAAAGATTTTGAACATAAAATGTAAGATGAAGTTTATTCTATTGTAAATCTGAGTCCTTTCAAGCATTTTAATGCATTTTTTGGGCCTCAAAGCTGTGGCTGTGACTCATTTTCTCTGACATATTTTATCATTCTCATGTTCTTGTATTCCTTGGATGCCATGGCTTCATTGTGACTTACCCTCTGCTATGACCGCCATATGAAGAGTTTCAGCCTTGCACTGGCAAACACATGTCAAGAAAGAATTTTTGGAAGTCTATGGCAGCGCTGGTAAGTCTGATTTTTTCCTTCTTGTGTATATTTCCAGCCTCTATTTGGTCGCCATAGTGGATTTGAGCCTTAAGTCTTTGAGTTGGGATTACTCTTTATTGTGACTTTGACATGTACAGGGCGGCTTCTTTATCTTATTATGTTACTCCCATTTTTGAATAAAAAGAAAACCTCACTGTATTTTTGTAACTTCCTGAACATATAGCACCATCTCTACAAAAAAATAAGAAACCAACTTATATTTTGTATATATCTTACTTTCAAATGGCTTATACTCTTGATTGAAAGTCGGGCCTCATATATGCATTATGGGTATTCTCCATTCACTGCATTTTTGTATTTTCTTGGCCGACATGCTAAAACCCTCACATGGGTAAAAATAAATTTGTATTTTTCTTCCATATTTTAAACAAAAAACAATGTGGGAATGCTGAGAACAGTGACAAGTCTGTATTTAAATTTAACAAAAACCCTTAGATGAGTACTTCTGAGACTGCCATGGTCGCCTTGATTACATCTTTTATTATGAAGAGATATGCTCAATCTGTATTCCATATGAATAAAAATGAAGTATAGCATGTATAGCATGTAAGGCATTATCGTTGTGCATATTCTACTGTTCCAAATCTTTATTTTCCTGTAGCGTTCTGCCTTTGTGATCATTGCAAATCATAGGCTGAATACAAATTCTTTCCTTATACTAGTGCATCGATGTCCCTTTGATGATAAAGATAAAAATGCACTGTCTTTCTCTTTTGTTAACTGCCTTTCAGCTTATGCATTCATGCTTGTAAATCTGTTGTTGCTTTTCCTGTAAGTGAACACTTTTAAATGCTTTGATTTGGCACTTGTTCTTGCAATGTTCACCTGTAGCATTTGGCACTATAATGAATGTTTTTTTATAAAATGCCCCCTTCTTGTTGAATACAAATATGTTTCTCTTGAGTCTTCTGTAGACTATGTATGTGCTTCAGAGTTGTAGGAATCAACTTGATTGTTGAATGCTCTGCTTCTACTTGACACTGTGCAACGCTATCCCAAAACTTTGTTGTTGTTTCACTCTATTTCAAGCTTCCACTTGGCTTGTCTTACTGTCAAGGATGCTTTTCCAGTCCTTTATGACTGTCATAAACTTTTGTAACCATTTTTTCATCACCATGAACGCTGTAGCAATAGTCTTATTAACTTTTTTAGTTATGTAGCAGCAGTATTATATATGATTGTTCTTTGATATGAAGCCCTAATTATCATGAATATAATAGTTCACTTTTTGGCAGTGTGATGAATGCTCCCTATTTTATTGTACTGATAATATCTATGATCCATTGATTGCAATGCAATGCAAAATATGGGAATGCTGCCCTCATTATGATGTTAAGTCTTTTGTAGACTGTGCATGTACTTTGGAGTTGTAAGAAATGATTGAATTGCTTGAGTACTTTTCTTTTCCTTTAGTATAAAGGGCTCAATGCCTCATCAAAATATGAATAAAAATGAAAGGCAGAGCTGAAACAAAAGATGAAAAATGCAATCAATGCTCTTTTGAGATGCTTCTTTGATTGTTTTATTGAATTATGAGCAATAAGATGATTTGCTCAATCTGTTTCACCATGTTGAATTAGACTGCTTTCACTATTTAATATTGATTTACAACAGTCCTGTTTGATGACTGTAATACTTGATGATTCTCATATAATGATGTGAATGAGAGGTGTCCTTATGATATGTCGAGCTCTACCCTTGTGGGAGCCCATTTTACTCCACATATCTGATAAGATAATCACGAACATGATGAACCTGTTCCTGCACATTGAAACAAACAAGTTAGTAAAAATAATTGAAGCTGAAAGCTTCCATTGAACTATGTTTTTCTTGATTGTTAGCCTTTGTAACTCAATCATCTAGTGAATGCCTGATTGAATGCAAATTACATTCATGTTGGTAGCGTAGGCATAAAGTAGAATGTAATTCATCATTGCTTAGAGTACACCTCTAACACCATCTTTACAATTTTTCAGGTTCATGGAGCGTGGAAACAAGCTTGTTGTAGCTTGGAGACATGACGACTGAAGACATCAAGCGAAAGTGATTCATCATCACAGGCAATGATGAATTGCATCTCTTCCTTGTGTTTACGTTATCTTCAGTAGTGTAGCTTATCATTGAATTTTGTATTCATTATTTGATTGTCATAATCAAATTTAGTTACTCTCACGGCTTGTGCGAGATTCCAGTGTTTTTACAAAATGAATAAAAAGCATTATTATGCAAATTCTCAATTTTCTATTTTAAATACTTGCACAATAAAACTGTAATTCAGATGTAATATGATCTCTATGATGATCAATGAATACTTTAGCAACAAAACTTGAAAATTTATGTACCTATCAATGGTGAATTCAATTCAGCTCTACCTGTTTGAGCTTGTAGTGAAATAGGTAACAGTTACTACGTGGTACTGTTCTACAATGTGGAGTGGTACACTGATTTCAAAAACTTGGTGTATCCTCCACTGTTTGCCATTGTTGTTGTTGATGCTCTTGCTATCGTTAATGATCCTGCTGCTATTCCTGAGGCTATTGATGAAGTTGTTCCAAATGCCGCTGACATTATTGATGCTCCTGCTTGAAGAATGGACTCCCTTTTTTTCATTTTTTGTATATATGCTTTGAAAGGATTTTAATATATACTCAAAAAACTGCATAGTATATATATAGATACTTCGAAAAGTATGGCCTAAGAGCCATTTTAAAATTGTAATACCAATGTATGTAATATCGTACAATGAATATACAACCTTTTAATCAATTTTTTCTCTTTTGCTTTCTCTGCTTCTGCATTATGGGTTGCATTCTCTGCTTCTCATATTACGGGTTCCATTTCAAAAGACCAACCAAACAAAAAACAAAAACACAAGGGAAATTTCCATAATTACATATCTACACTGACAAAATGATTATTGAGTCTTAATTGAACAATTTGAGATGGTTTCATTAACTAGAATCCCCAATGCTTCTTTTTCCATGTTTTCTAGTTCAAATGTGTTATGTTGCTTGCATTGAATAATGTGAAAAGGGCCTTCCCACAAGATATCAAACTTTCCATGTAGGCTAGGCTTTGCCACCCTTTTGTTGAATTTTAGCACTAGGTCTCCACATTTAAGAAGATGGTATGAGGTCTTCTTATCAAACCACCTTTTAACCACCTGTTGGCAGTTATTCATGGCTATCAGGGCTTTTTCTCTTTTTTCCTGCACCTCCAACAACTTGGCCAACTAGACCTCCATGGATCCATTCCATTCCACCTCTAAAGACTTGAGAAACTATAATGCGGGAATTTCTATGGAGACGGGTAATAGCGCTTCCTTCCCATATACTAGCTCGTATGGTGAAGTCTTAATAACTTGCTTAAGAGTTATCCCCTCTACCCAGAGCGCTGCCTAGAGGTTCTTATGCCACTCCTTTTGATGCTTTGACCTGATTCTTTTAATGAGTCAAACTAAATTTGTATTCCTCAACTCAGCTGGGCCATTTCCCTATGGGTAGAAGTTTGAAGATGGTTTTAAGAATATGCCATGATTGAGTGCAAATTGACATACCTTTGAGCCCAAGAAAGCCTTAGCATTGTTGGAGATTATGGTCTTAGGCAGGCCAAACCTTGTCACCAACTCTTCAAGAAAGTTCACAATCTTCGCCTCCGTCACATTCTTCAGGGGCATGGCCTCGATCTATCTGGTAAAGTAGTCTATAGCCATGAGGATCCATTTGTGTTCAACACTAGAGGTGGGATTAATCATCCTGATAAAATCAAGGCCCCATTGTGCAAAGGGTTCATCAACCACTATTGGATTGAGAGGCATTGCTAAGTTTTTCCTTCTTCCCGTGAAGAATTGGCATTCCTTGCAGGCCTTAACCAAAGAGTGTGAGTCATTAAATAGTGTAGGCCAAAAATATCTGGCACACATAATTTTGATGGCGGTGGTCTTTGCAGAGAAGTGTCCTCCCATGGGACTACTGTGAAAAATGTCTATAATTTTCTTTGCTTGCTCTATGGTGACGTACCACAACAGGACACCATTGAAGTTCCTTTTGAAAAGGAATCGTTCGATGAGCGCATATCCACTATTTTGCAATCTGTAGAATCTCCTTTTCTAAGAAGGGAGGCCCGCCAGATATTTTCCAGTCTGCATGAATCTCATATGATCTGCCAACTAGTAGCTTTCAAACTCAGGTTTTTTCATCAGGCTCAGCTCAAGTTGTTCCTCTTTAGCTGCCATTTCTTGATCATGCGCCAAATACTCACACAACCCTCTCCCTCAAAGGGTCTTTATGGGCCTAACCTCAATGTCATATTTTAGGATCTTAGTAATCTAGTTGGCCCTTTTCTCTATGATTTCTCCTTCCATAATGTATTTGCTCACACTAGAATGTGCAATATATACTACCACCTTGTTGCAAGATATGAGGTGTTAAAACTTCTTAAGTCCCTTAACAATGGTGAATGCTTGTCTTTAAATGAAGTTATAATTCATTTCATAATCCTTTAAGGTCTAGGATTGGAATGCTATCGGATGTTCTCCCTTTCCTTCATCATCCTTTTGGGTCAAAACAATAGTTATGTTGGATTTGCTACTGAATACACACATTATGAAGTCCTTTGATAGGTCTGGGTTTACCAACACAGGAGCTGAAGAAATAGCATCCTTAACCTTCTCAAAGGCTTGTTTGACCTCTTTTGTCCATTTGAATTATTGATCATTTTTAAGCATTTGGGTAATCGGTCTAATTAGTCCTAAAAAATCATAAATGAATTTGCTCACAAAATTTACCTTCCCCAGAAAGGACTGAACTCCCTTCTTGTTGATTGGTATGGGAAGCTCCCTGATTGCCTTTACTCACTTCGATTCAATTGCAATTTCATCCTTGGACACCATGTGCACTAATAATTTTACTTGCGAGACTCCGAAGACACATTTTTTGGGTTTAGGGATACCCCAAACTCCTGGAATCTTTTAAAAACCTTTCTAGATGATCAAAATGATCATCTTTAGATGTAGAGAATACAGTCAGATCATCCAAGTATATTAAGATAATCTTGTTGATCAATTCTTTGAAAGCAATATCCATTGCCCGCTAGAAGGTAGCTCTGAAATTTGAGAGAATGAAAGGAATTTTTGCATAGGAAAACGTTCCCCATTTAGTACTAAATGTAGTTTTGTGTCAGTCCTCCTCTTTTACCTAGATCTGGTTGTAATCAGAGAAGCCATCTAGCAGAGAGAAAATTTTTGATCCAACCATTGTTTGCAAGATGGACTCCATGGAGGGCAAGAGGTAGTGGTCCTTTAGGGATGCTCTGTTTAGGTCCCAAAAATGAACACATAGGTAGATGTCTCCATTCTTCTTTCAGATAGGAACCAGGTTGGACACCCATGTGTTGTGTTTGATCGGGAAGATGACCCGGGACTGAATTAGCTTTGTCAACTCCTGGGCCATCAGTGCCTCAATCTTTGGATTTACTAGTCTTTTCTTCTGACAGACAAGTTTTGCTCCTTCCATCAGTTCTATAGTATGTTGGATGATTTTGGGATCATATCCGTTGAGGTCATCATATGACTAGGCCACTACTCCATATTTTTCACAAAATTGAATGAGCCTTTCTTTATCGTGTTGCAAGACATCTTTTATGACCTTGAGCATTCTTCCATTAGTGACCTGAAGGTCAGCATAGTCACTTTTTTCCTCTACAAACTTCCTCTTTTCATTCCTTGCATCATCACAATTGAATAGGTTTTCAAGAGTGACCAATCCTTTTGGGAGCTTGTTGGACCCTAACTAAATAATTTTCCCTTCATAGGCCTTGGAAATTTTCGGTTGGAGTGGCTCAATGAACTCTCCTGATTGCTGGATGAATGAGGTGATGTGTTCATCACTTTCAAACACTTGCTAGTTCTGATCATTATCTAGGATTGTCGATCAGACGATCACTCGTATAGAGTGTATGTTATGAATTAGGTTGGGAACAAGGTCAAATTGAGATCGATTGCCGCCATGTGATCTGCATCTGCATTGTTGCTCTTTGGACATTGAAGGCTTCAAAGCTTTCAATCAGGTCCTAGACTCTATGTCTATAGGATCTCATGCAGGCATTCCTGGCTATGGAGAGCCCCCATACTTGATTGACCACTAGCTTAGAGTATTTGAACACCATTATTTTCTTAATGCACATCCATTATGCAAGACTCAGACCTTGTACGAGGCCCTCATATTGAGCTTCGTTGTTCAAACAGGAAAACTAAAAGTGAAAATATCTGAGGGTCTTTTCATTGGATGGGGATGTCAAACATATCCTGACTCCTGCACCAACTTTACATCTTGCTCCATCAAAATGTAGCGTCCATAGCTTTGAGGCTTGATCACCCTCGAATTCCTTCATGACCTTCGAAATTACTTGATATTCATCATCGATGACATAGGTTCCCAATCCAATGGCATGATAATTGTTGAAAGGATTAGTGTCTACATATTTGCTCAAGATGACCTCTTTTGAATCAGTTTGGTCTTTGGTCACCTTCTCATCCTCTAGTAGCTCAGTACAATATATTTTCTCTTTGGTGATAGAGGTATGAGCAGCCTCAAATTTTATCATGGCTTCATCTACCACATCTTCTGAATGTAGAGGTTTAGATGGTTGGTTCTGAGGATTAAGTGTGACCAGTCCAAGGAAAGATATCCACCTATCAAGGAAGTGAATTCCAAAGATAAGCAAAGATCGAACATGGGGGGCACGTCTATGATCACGGTATCTTGTGGAACTATGATGCTAGGGCAGGAGAATAGAGTCAAGGGGAGGTCCTTAATGACACCTACAGTTTCAACCTTTTTCCCATCAAGTTGCATAACCCCTCTTTTTAAAGGTTCATAGCTAAGTCCTAAGGCTTCGACTATCTACTTGGGCATGACTATGGTACTAGCACTAGAGTCAATCAAGGAATTATGCAACAATTTCTTACCCACAATAAGAGTTAGGAAAAAGGTTTTCAATTTCGACTTACCTTTGACTTCGATAGAGGCTTCCTCTATACTATTTGTGAGGACTTTGGTTAGAGGTGATGAATCAGTGACCTTCCTTTTGGATGGTTGCTCTACTGGCTCCTTGTTGGTTTCTTCAAGTAAGGCTTTTTGTAGCAATGAATTCTACTCCAGAATAGCTAAAATATCCCAAAGAGATATATTAGTAGAGGATTTCTTCAATTGTTCCACCACATTGAATGGCAACAGATTTAAAGGCTTCTGATCCTTAGCCTTCGTTATAACAATCTCCTTTCACTGCTGAAATTGTTGTGCAATTGCAGAGGTGCTAGGAGTTTGGCCAGGGACACTTTTTGGCTATAGGACAACTGGTTCACCCATGAATCTCCTCTTCGAGCAAGTGTTATAATCTAATTGTACTTGTGGGGCCTTGGATGTGGAGGCCTCATCTGCAAACACCACTTCCTCTTCTTCCATCCATGAGAAGAGCGCATGATCTGGAGCTATATTTGTTTCTTGTTCCAGGGACATTCCTTTCATTTGTGCGGTGAGAACTGCATTCTTCATTTGCAGAGAGTCATATACATAACCTCCTGAATCTAACACCATGCCTTGACTGCACTATTCTACCACTCTTTGTTGCAGAATGCTATGCAGAAAATTTTAGGGCATATATGCTTAGTTGCAGGGGAAGCACCAAGGATTGATGTCATCAACGAGATTATTTTGCCCCATTGTCAACTCTCTACTTGAGATTGGGTGAGCATTCTATAGTAGAGTAGGAACAGGCACCATTTGATTACTTGTTTGAGTCTGCGGATTTGTGCGCAAGCCTCCTTGGAACTGATTTTGCTGGTAGGAAGATTTTTTGCCTTGATAATTTTGGTAAGTTGGTTTCAGAGGCATGGATTGGTTCTACTTAATGGTAGTTATCTCATTTGAGATGCTCCACAACAATTCCTTGACATCGCTCATCTCATCCTTTGAAGAACTAGATGTAGAAGCAACACTCTGCGGCACGCTCAGATATGCATACATAGATTAGGGAGGAGCAAACGCATTGGTAGATGCTATCTCCTAGGCGAGAATAGACAACTCTGGAAATATAGGAATAGCGGGTCAAGGTGGTAACTTTTTGACATTGATCAATTTATTCTCTATCAGAACAACAACGCTATATGCACCTAGCAAGGTGTTCCCACCAAGGGACTGGATCATCATTGAAATATTAGCATTATGAGACTTTAGATAGAACATAAATGCCAAATCTATAGGCAGGTGGATTGTAGGCTGAATCCTTTGCAACGTTGTGTGAAACCGGGCATTAAAGTCAGTCGTGGCCTGATGAGGGGCCCGCTAGCTAATGATATAGTGAAAACCGATCTCCATTATTTGAAAATATCTTGTAGAAAGGATCTTCAAGTTGATCCTAGGTACTGATAGTATTGGCTCCCAAAGTGTGATTCCAATCTAGTGCTTTGTCTTTGAAAGAGGCTCTAAGCAACCTTAGCGCAACATTATGGTCAATAACACCATGCACAAAACACAAATCCGCCACATCTTGCAGGTGTTCAGATGGTGTTTTTGAGCCTTCCCCGGTGAATTTTGGCACAACTTTTAAAGTAGAAGTTGAGATAGGGGCCCAAACGGCAGGTGCTAGTGGTGCTATAAGGCAGCTTCTGGCATCCCATGCCACATAATTTCTCTTAGCAATTGGAAACATGGTTGGTGGAGGGATCAAAACATTCATCAAACAGGTTCTAGTTTGTATTGTTACTAGTGGTAGAACTAGTAGGCTAGGGTTGTTCGTTGTTTGGGATCTAGTAACAGGCCTATGTCTCATACACCCACTTTAGATTTAAATAGATTTAAACATAGTCCCACTGGGCATGGTAGAAAAAGAAACTGTTGATGATGAAAAATTCCAAGCAACAACCTTATGGGAAACTCAGTTAATGGGGGGACCAATTGCGCTAAACTGAGTGACCTCTGGGTTTTTAAAGAAGTTGGATTCTTCTGTATTTTGGGGGTTTCGAATGGGAAAAGAAAGTAGATATATAAAATAAATATCTAACCTAAGGTGATTCACCAAGATGTAGGTGTGGGCATGGTAAACCTTCCTTTTAGATGGGATTTAAGTGCCCGTTCAGAAATCTGCATGTTCAGAAGTAATAGAGAGCATAGATGAAAAGCCTAAGAAATTTATCAAATAACATAAAATAACTTTCATACATATTCACTAAAAAGAAGAGTCCAAGACATGGTTTGAATCAACAAACTTATATTGAAATTATAGAAGTTTTGCAAATAAACTACTTAGTACAATAACTGCACAATATAATGTTTTGTCAATTAGCTAAGAAACAAAAAGGCCAAAAAAACATGACACAATTTGTGAATCTTAATACAACAATCAAAAACAATACAAAGGCTTGGTGTCTTTCTGCACTCTTTCTGTGTATTCTCTTGATTTTGAACCCCTTATCAGAGAGTTGAAGCAATATATATAAAGAAGCATAACACCACCTAAGAGTCAGTAACAGAAAAGATCCCCTAGCACTAGCAATGATGTCTGTCGCAATGATTTCCCATGGCCATTGCAACAAAAAATATTTTGAATCATGGAATGCAATCGCCTTCAAACTAGATGCATCCCCTATGAATGATGAATGTGTTCCCAGTGTGGAAGCAGCAAAATTCTCGTGCAGACACTTTTCACTCGCCCACAGAGTTGGTTAGGACACATGGAAACAAGGCAGGGCTTGTCGTTCGGTCCTCCCTATGACGAAACTCCCCACGAAGAAGACACGTGGAAAAGTCTTTGTTTCAAGTGCTAATTGTGGGGTCCACCAAAAGGTACCCGCAGAATGATGCTATGTGGCACACAGGTGGAGCTCGATAGAGAAGCAAAGGAGAGCGAGCTGACAAAGGCCCACATTGCTGACATATGGAGACATGGCAGGGCTCGATAGAGTGGCAAGGGAAGAAATCTTTGCAAGGAGTGTGCAGCGGACACGTGGAAGAAGCAGGCAAAGATCTTCAAAAATGTTTCAAAGATATATAAGCATATGAGGCGTGGTCCAAGGCTAAGAAAAAAAATGTTATCAACCCGAAGGGAGCTCAAGGGATTTTCAATCCATAGGTACTATTGGTAGAGTGGTTGGTTGTGGTGGTGGCACTCATGTACTCATCTCACCTATTGGTATGGCCTCATTTATGTCCATCTTTGATAGTGACTACGTATCAACTGCCAGTGATACATCTTCCTCCTTCAGTGTGGTGACCAATGTGGAGGAGGAAAACTCTGTGTGCATCCTCTTTTATATTATCACCTGATACCTCTATTTCTTCTTCTTTCTAGCTAGATGAGTTTCCTGTTCTCCTCTTATTACTTGTATGTACAAAGTGGTCCAGTAGAATATTGTCAATAGCGATGGATCTATCTAGGATATTGGTGTAAAATTACCCCACTTGTTGGAGGGAACATACATGTGGATAACATCTATTAGAAGGGTGATGACATGCTATATCATGTAAAAATCCTTATGCTTCCATGCCAAGAATTCTTTGATCCTCTTAGACAATAATCTAGACCTGTTGTATACTTTCCCTATGCTCATCTTGATCATATAGTCAACCATCCATATTTCCACATTGAAACCCTTGCCTTATCCTATCAATTTGCATTTTATTAAGTCCATTATCCACTTCCATTCTGATGTGGCCAAAAAATTATTCCTCAAACCCCAATTACCTACACTCTATATGATATCCTTCTCCTACTGGGTTAAGTCATGTTAGCACTCTCCTGATTGATTCTTCCTTGTGTTGTTGGGTAAATTTCCCCATTGGCTTGCACACAAGGGTACCTGTGGTCAATATGCTAAAAACCCTCTGGAATTATGTTGGCTAGAAGGAGTAGTTACCAAGCACCCTTGATAGTTAATGACCAATTTTTGAGCATGTCTACAATAGTTTGTTACCATTTCCTTCAAAAGTGGTTCAAAATCTTGGGAGTTGAAGAATGGGAGTTGCACAACTTTATCAATTTGTGTGTGTCTCAACATTGCCTTCAAGGCATGGTTGTCCTAGTTGTTCTGCCAATAATTTTTGCACTCACTACCCGTGAGATTGTCCCATGTCAACGTATCTTTGACTATGTCATTTGGTTTTCCTGTGCTTGATTTGGATATGGAAATGCACATTTGAATTAGACTATTTTCTTCCCTTTTATATTTTTGGTGTCCATGAATGAGGAAATTATTCGATGATATGCTTCTTGCAATTCACAACAAAAATTAAATATACTTTTTCTTCTCAAAAAATGGTTCAAATAACTATTGATCCTTGTTGTGTAAGTATGAATTTTCTAATTATATATTTTATAGTGTTGTTCTCTCACTGGTTCAAACTATACAGTGTACAAATGCAAAATCTTTTCCCACTTCTTGTCTCCATCATACAATCTTAATCTTCTTCTAGCATACGACCTCAAGCTTCTTCCATTGTACAACCTAAGTTTTCTTGAATGTGGTTATCATATGATGTTGATTGGTGATCATTGTACTTTCTAATGTTGTCTTTGCATGCTATGGATACTAGTTTGTATGATGATGCATCGTATGGGAAGAGTGTTGGGTTGTACAATGTTAAAAAATTCTCCCTTCGTCATACAAGATAATTACTTCCCTATTGTGTAGTGTTCTAACCTCTCCCTTGTTGTATGGCCTCTTTACTTGCTCTCGTACAATGCTAGTTCGCCCATGTAGTCGTATGATAGAATTGTGTCGTATGTGGTTCCATTTGGATCATACATTGAATCATCCCTTACCTATATTTTGTATGAGATACATATTTTTATTTGATCGTATAGGTTGAAATATGTATTGTACGCCTTTATTTTAGTAGTTATGTCATACATCAATCAATCTTCTGCTCATCTATTGTCGTAGGCTGTTCAAATTTTTTGTGACCCTTTTTGTTGGTGTCATACAAGAAACTTTC
The DNA here is from genome assembly GCA_007258455.2 of Sequoia sempervirens. Lineage (NCBI taxonomy): Eukaryota > Viridiplantae > Streptophyta > Pinopsida > Cupressales > Cupressaceae > Sequoia > Sequoia sempervirens. The sequence continues at coordinate 146,845,397 of VDFB02358134.1, forward strand.
TCCTAGGTCATAAGGTGTAAGTTTCACCTGCACAATGAGAATTTGTCTCTCATATGGGTTTTATGAAATGAATTAATAGTGCCTTTTATAATTCAACAATTTTATCCATTTTAATACTTTATTTTTCTTCTCTTTTGTCATTTTAATTTTTTTCGAACTTTCATTTTTTGAACTTTACTAATTTTTAACTCCAATGATTTTTTAATTTTTTCCTTCTTCATTTCCATTTTTTCTTTTCTATCCTTTTCCTCTAATTTTGTTTAAAATTTTACTTATGAGGCTTGATCTCTTATGCCCTTTAATTTCAATTTTTTGAAACTCCCATTTTCAAATCTTGTTTCCAAGTATATGATTTTTTAGGCTAGATGATTTTTTTAAAACAACCATGGTCTTTTACAATAGTATAATTCATAGCAGGTTCCTACATATTCAAGAGCACATATTTTTGTAATAATGATGGATTTTCTATACCTTTATAATCTTGGTTTCCATTGATATACATACCTCCTCATTACTAGTACCATTCCACTTTGTCTCCCTCCACTTTTGGTAGTGCCACTAGATCATGCACTATGCACCATAACCTGTCAGGGTTTGTTGATGGCTTCATGTTATGGTCGAAATCCCACTGGATAATGTCTTCATTATGTTTACAACATTATGCTACAAAGTAATGTTTGACCATGTATATTGGTCATAGGCTAGGGCCTTCTTCTTCCCAGTAATCTGAATGCCCTTCTATATGCCACTCTTCTATTGTCTTCCTCTTTTTTCGATCTTTATCCAATTCATAGCTAATGTACCCTCTTGTCCATCCTAAGTATAGTTATTTTAGGTTCCATCTACCACCTTATGACTTTATCCATTATGTAGGTGGTCTAAATAATGCGGTTGTTAAGTGCTAATGAATCCTTGGCATTGCTACCCCTTCAAGTCTTTGAAAAATTGGTTTTACCTTTATGCCTGCAAGTCCTAGTATTTTTGGTATTTATATGGTAGGTCTCCTGGCTACCATCTATCTAACCATTTTGATTATGAATACTCTCTCTTTATATGGATTTAGTTTCAACCCATTGACACTTTTTCAATATTTTTTCATCCATAGTCTCTAGCTTGATAGCTCCATTATCTGAGATTTCTTAGATTTTAAAGGGACTAAACCATATCACCTTGAATTTACCAAGTTTCAATTCATTATGACCATTATATTTGAGAACCAACCATCCTAGCTGGAATTTTTCTCATCGAAGGTATTTGTCATGCCAATATTTCTTCCTTTTCCATATCGTTTCTATTTCCCATTGGATGAGCACTCTCCTTTTGTCCAATTTGTTTAATTGAAATGATCATTCCTTCAAGCTCTTTGTGTCACCTAGTTGGTTCTCGATGAAAATCCTTAGACTTGGCACCATGTACTTGATGGGAACTACAACCTCCTAATTGTACATCAATTTGAATGGCGTGTGGCATTTAATCACTTTATATGGCGTAAAATACACCCATAGTATAGCTAGCAACTTTCCCCCCAATCAATGTCTTCAATGTTGCATGGATTGTGAATGACCAAGATGAGCACCTTATTTACGGATTTTGCTTGCTTATTCACTGTTGGGTAGTACAAGATTGATAAGTTATGAAAAATTTGAAACTCCATGATCATTGGGTGAATGACATGGTTGAAAAAATTTCCTCCCTTTTCACTGGTGATTAGTATTGGGATATCATACCTTGTGACAATCTTCTCATATATGAATCTCACCATACTAATTATAGTGTTGTTTGGCAATGCTCAAGCCTTTTCCCATTTGATTAGGTACTCTATGGAAATGACTATATGCTTGTACTAATGTGCTTAGCTAACTTTCGACAGATCGATGAAGTCCAATCCCCATTGCTCAAATATCTCTTGAGGTTGTAATGGAAAAAGTGACAAATAATCTTTGTTTAGTGGTTTGCTAACTATTTGGTAAGTATCGCATCCTGCCACCCACTATTGGGCATCAGTGTGCAATGTTAGCCATCATAGGCCTGCCAATAGGATTTTACATTTTATAGCACCTGGACCCATGTTTCCTCCAACCATTCCTTCATGTCCATTCTTAATTACTCTTGGAATTTCATCTTCCATAATGCATCATTGTAGTACTTGGTCTCACCCCATCTTGCATAATAACCCATTGATAAGTTGAAATATTTTAATTTTCAATACTAGTTTCCTTTACTCTCCTAGTGGCATCTCCTTTGGAAATCTAGTAGTAGAGAAGTATTCTCTAATGATTTCGTAGATAAAACAGTCATCCAAGAATTGCATAGATCAAACACCATCTCGTTATATACATATACTTTATCTTCAAGAATGAAAATCATCGAAACCCAACTGTTGACTTCAAATTTGAAGATGATTCCCACTTCCAATATTTTTTGATTTCTTATTGTACCTTAGCAACATAGTTTTTATTCATTAAGTAGGGCCTCTTCTATATTGGTTGTGCTCTTGGTACCCAATTTTTCTATGCATGCAAAGTTATGGAGGTATGCCCTTCAAATATTTGTATGTACACATGAAGGAATCTTTGTATTCTATGAAGATTTTAAATGTTGTCACCTTTAGCACTAAATTCTAATCATCCTTGACTAGAATCATTCGAGGGCTATCCTCATCTCTTGAGTTCACCTTCTTTGTTCTTGGTTCTTCGTACTTGATCACCTTGTATTGTTCAAAATTATGTGTTGGAATGTCATCTTCCCTCACCACTCCCTCCTTTTACTCTCCATACTCCAAAGGAACTACTTCATTAGTTGAGGCTTTATCCTCTTCTTCTCCTTCAATCTACCTAACTTGTAGCATATTTCAATCTTGCTAGAATATTTCATAATCTGCCATTTACCAGTGGAAGGGTCCATTGAGTGAACTTGTCTCATCATTTGGGAAATGTTGGAGGTCTAGGATGTCTTCCTAATTTGGTTCCATGAATTTCCTTTCTTCATCTATCCTTGATCCTCCTTCAGACTCAGGTTTAGACGATGACAATTCTTCAATTACAACTTGGTTCCTCAAGTCGATCACAAAATTTCTCCCATTTTTTCAATGGAGAGTGTATTTCGTTTCCAATTGTGGTATATCTTGGTTGAAATCAACCATCCTCTCCCCAGTAATGCATCATATACCTTTTCTCCAATGGGATGACCATAAAATTCAACAGCAATAGTTGGGTCCCCATCATCAACTTTTGTACCATCAATGTTTCCAATGGCTTGATGCCATGTTGGTCAATACCCACCAATTTAAATATTGATGTCTAGAGTTATGGCTTCTCGAGACACTTCCATGTATCTTCAAGCAGTACATTGACTCTTGACCCTCTGTCGATAATCATCTTTGTTAGACTCTTTCCCCTATCTCCATCTATATGACAACCGGTCTCTTCTCGATGTTTATCATCTGCAACATATGATCAATAACTTGTTCACCTTTGGGTGATGAATCTACTACCATTATTTTTCTTTGTTATTCTTGTTGCTGACTTTTCTCATAATTGACTATGTTTGTTATGACCACTTCCAATTGTGGCATTATTTGGAGAAGGTTTATTGCTTTAATTGGTACGATCATCTATAACATCTATCATACGATTTTATTTTTGGACTCTGACCACAACAAGGTACTTGTAGTTCCATGGGAGGCTCTTTGTTATTTTTCCATTGCCTATTCTAATTCAACTTTGGATTCTCTCATTTATTCATTTTTGTATGAGGATCTAGGTAAATTTCTTTCTTTGTTTGTGCTCTGGTAATTTCCAATGCATCCTTGTATCGTTCCTCCACCTCCAACATGTTGATGCCTTTCTATTTTGGGCAGTCAGTGTCTGCATAGTTACCTAGTCCACACCAGTTACACAACATCCTCATTTTATCTTGGTTACTTTAGAATTCTTGAGTGAAGTGACCACATCGTTACCCTTTCTGCACTAGATCATTAGTCACACTTTTCAATCTGTGAGACCCGCCTTTGTGTTGTCTCTTATTGATGCTCTATTTATATGAGTGGACTACTTAGGAGTTTTGAGGATGATAGTTTATTTCAAAATTATTATGAGTGTTAGCTTGATTTCTATAGAAATGATTTTTATGTTCAAAATATTATATGGAATGTCTTGGATGTGGGTTAGGTGATGGAACTTAGTTATTTAATACTAGTTATAGTTATCTTATATTTATCAAATGGCCTATCTTATGAGAATAGGAAAGTAATTTTTATTTCCTAGATGTTATTTTATTTTTGTATGGTTATTGGTTTTATGATGATTAGTAGGTACTGGTTAGTGCTTGATTTTCATTGGTTGGATAAATATATATTTTTGTAAGAATCTGAGTTAGATTTGGTTCCAAGTTAAGTGAGGCAGTCCCCTAAGCTAGCCACTCAAGGTGTTTCCCATCACTTCATCTATTTACTTGTTCATTTATGCATCCTTGTTAATTTTGTTTCTATTGCTTTATAAATGCATTGCAGAGTAAAGTAGAATAGCTTTTGCAGTTGATTACAATAGTTGTTGTTCATGAACAAATGTGTAATTGACAAACCATAGCACTCTAGAGATTAGAATTAGTTATCCCATTATTTTGAATAGTTTTGGATTGATTCTTTACTTACTTATTATTAGTAGTCATCTATAGCTTATGTTGCAGGTACCCATAGCCGCTAGGTTCTGTAACCACTTTTATTATTTTTGCAATTTCCTAAGATTCCAGTAAAGTAGAATAGTTTGAATAAGTTTGCATAGGATAATCTAGGTGAACAAGAGTCTATGAAGGCACACATAGTGTAGTGCCATCATAAGTTTATGCACCTTGGTTGGTGATTTAATGTAGTTTTAAGCAATATAAAGTGGACTGTTCAGCCAGTTAACCCTCTGAATTGTGTATATTCTACCAAGTTTACAATACATTAGCTTACACTACATTTTTGGCATTGTTGTCGGGGATGGTGCTATCTTCGTAGACACTTTCTTATAGTTTTCATAGTTAATTTCTCTTTTCAAGCATTAGGACTGTTAGATACCATCCTTTTCAACACCAAGATACTAACATTGTGTAGGACCGCTAAATCTAAAGCCATATTTCATGTATGCGGAGGCAGAGAGATTCCTTGGGTAGGTTCCTTCCATCCACACACCAAGCAACTATTTTAGAAATTTGTGAATCTACTACTCAGAGTGAAGGTAACATTGAAGAAGAAATTTCCTTATCACCAACATCTAGCACACCTACAGAAGGAACATACCGCACCATGGGGGATGCAATTAATGGTGATGATGTTCAATGACCGACATTTGAGTTTCCCATCACTAACCAGGAAAGGGCTACAATGTTGAAGAACATTCCTCCTTCGACCTTCCTAGTTTTCTATGGGTTAATGACTGAGGACCCAAATACTTTCCTCTTTGATTTTGATGTCTTGTGGTGAAGTTATGATTACACTTTTGATGCTCACATGCTCAAACTCTTCCTTGCAACTCTTAAGGATGCAACCTTAAGATGGTTCATGGGATCATGAAAGGATGTTGTTCCTGACTGGGAAACTATGAAGACCTTTTTCCTAGAAATGTATCAGGACTATTGTAGAGGACCTAATAGCAGGAAGGATGATATATTCCAAATGACACAAAAGGATGATGAGACTTTAGAAGATTATGTTGAAAGATTTTAGTTTTCTCTAAGGAAAAATCCCCAGAACAAGTTGTCAGAAGAGTCTCTCAAGTTAGTATTTTTGCGAGGAGTTAATGAAGATTGTATGGATTCCTTGAACCTCATTGGCTAGGGAGATATTTCTCAGCTACCATTTTCATATATTTTTCAGTCCTGTAGGAATTATTCCAGGACCTTCACAAAAAGGCCTAGAGGAGATAGACAAAATAGTTCTTGGAGATTGTATGAATGCCTTGAACCTCATTAGCCAGGGAGATATTTCTCAACTACCATTTTTATAATTTTTTCAGTCCTGTAGGAATTATTCCAGGACCTTCACAAAAAGGCCTAGAGGAGATAGACAAAATAGTTCTTAGTAAATTATCTATTGGGGTTTCAAAAGTAGAACTGAGCAATCTGTTATCCAACATGAAGGAGGATATAATCAGTCATCTAGAAAATTATTTGGATACTCTCCACATTAAGAAAAAGTAGGAGGAAGTTGAGGGTATGCTTATTGAATATTGTCCAAGCTTCAGGCAAAGAAAAGCAAATTGTAAATGCAAAAGAGTGGCCAATATCTAGTAGGATAAAGTTGAGAAGCCTAATTTTCAACCCATTGAAGGAGATGATGGAAAAATATTTTATATAGCACAAAGGAGGCCATGGAAAAAAAGACAAGGTATGCCACAAGACCCCCTTATCTTTAATTCATCCTTTCCTATTAGGAACCAAAAATTTTCTGCTTGGAACTCTTAGCCCTAGCAAGTCAACCAAAACCAATGGCAGGACCCTCAATAGTGGCCACAAGCCCAACCAAATCCTTGGCCACAATAGAATTTTCAAGGTTCCAATTACAATCCATAATGGCCAACCCAGCAGAATCAGTGGCAACCTCAGCGACAGAGAGGTCAGCAATGGCAGTAGCAAAATATGAACTACCAACATCCTATGCTCCCTCCTGCACAACAACAACAAGCTCTAATGCCTCCATCAAACCTTGCATCCCAGCAACCCAATTAGCAACAAATGCCTACCCAACCTACACCTAACCCTAACACTAAGCCTGTTCAATAGGCTTATACTAACGAAGCTATGCAATACCGCACTTATGGGGTAGAGGTGAGTGATGTTCACCTCAGATTAGGAAAACAACTTGCCAGACCTTTATCTCCCTAAATTATAGAAATGGAGGATGAGTAGCCTATAGTTGAGGCTTCTGATAATCCATCTTTGGATCCTGAACCAAATTAGGTACACCAAAATACATCAAATCCCAAGCCGCCTTTTCTTGAATGCCTAGCTATGTAAAAGCATCATACACAAGATGAGATAGAACTTTTAGGGCAATTGAAAGATGTAAACATCAAAATACCACTTATCCAAGCTATCAAATACATCCTTATCTATACCAAAACTATAAGGGATCTCTTTCTTAAGAAACCAAGCATGAAAAGGAAAGATCCACAAACAGTCCATGTCTTGGGAAATCTTGTAGATATCATGCTGGGGAACATTGTAGTCCCTACGTATATAGATCCTGGTAGTCCAGTTGTGGATGTTAAGATTAATGGGAACCTCATTAAGAATACTTTGATAAACTTGGGGGAAGCCATCAATGTCATGACAAAAGAAACAATGTAGTTGCTTTAGTTAGTCAGCCTCAAGCCCACACTTGAACTATTTTGCAATTAGTTGATAGGTCCATAGTCAAACTTGAGGGAATTATTGAAGACCTAGTTATAGCATTGGATTCTTGGGAATACCCATCAAACTTCATAGTATTTCAACCCAAAGTCAATCTAGCGGGTTACCCACTCATCCTAGGTAGGCCCTGGTTGGCAAAAACTGATGCATTCATATATTGTAGGTCTGGTAAAATGATAATATCCAATGGAACAATTACAAAGAACTTGGTTCTTTACCCACCAACCCAACCATATGCAAAACTTGACCACACCATTCGACCCAATTTGGGTGAGGAGGAAGATAACTATTCTTTATAGATGTTGATGCTTATGGAGCACAACCCCTTATTGAATGATTGAGATGAAGATGAGCTCATTGCTCACATAATCCATAATGACTGTGGCAAGAGCCCACAACAACAGGCCTACCTCATATGCCTACAAGACCCATTGCAAAGTATCATAACTACCAACTCTACAGAAGAGATCATGTCACAACTATTTCATTCATTACTTCCTCAACAATGTTTACCCGTCATTCCAAGCCTTGATCTCTCATCAGTTCAAGAATCATCAAAGGAGTTGGAAATTATGCCAAGAAGGAAGTTAAATATCAATAATGGCTTGACAAAGGAAAAAAAAATTATCTGCAATAAGTGTTGCAGGAACACTTAGCCGCATATGCATGGGATTACAATGATATGAAGGGCATAGATCTTGATCTATGCATGAACAAGATTTACATTAATTATGGTTATAGACCCATTAGACAACCACAAAAACGTATGAATCTTGCTTTTAGGGAGATAGTGAAAGTTGAGCTAAAAAAGCTCCTTTGTGCAAGCTTTATCTATCCAATCTCAGATAGTGAATGGGTTTCACCATTGGTAATAGTTACCAAGAAAGGTGGAAAATGGAGAGTCTGTGTAGACTTATGGGAATTAAATTCTACCACAAGGAAGGATCACTTCCCATTATCATTTATTGACCAAGTTCTTGATTCTTTGGTAGGGAAGAAATATTTCTCATTTCTTAATGGTTTCAGTGGTTATAACCAAATCTAGATTACACCAGAAGATCAAGATAAGACCACATTCACTTGCCCCTTGGGTACCTATGCATATTTTGTCTTACCTTTCGGTTTGTGCAATGCTCCAACTACCTTTCAAAGAGTAGTACTCAACATATTTTTTGATTATGCACATGATTTCATGGAGATATATGGACAACTTCACCACTTATGGTGAAATTTATGAGGAAGCTCTCAGTAACTTGGAAAAAGTGTTAAAAAGGTGTAAGGAACACACCCTATCACTCATAAATGAGAAGTTTTTCATGATGATGACACAAATAATAGTATTGGGACACTTTATATCCAGTGCAAGAATCTAGGTTGATCCACACAAAATTGAGATAATATCTACCTTACTTGTTCATCAGAAAAAAAAAAAAGAGATATTAGGAACTTCCTTGGTCATGCAGGCTACTACAAGCAGTTTATCAAAGATTTTAGTAAGATTGTTGCACCTTTATTTTTTTTGTTGAGTAAGGAAATTGAGTTTGAATGGACCTCTGAGTGTCAACACTCTTTTGAAGAACTAAAGAAATCTTTGACTCAAGCACCAGTGTTGAGAGGGCCAAATTGGACTCTCCCATTTCACATACATATAGATGCTTCCAATTTTTCCATTGGAGCAGTCTTGGGTCAAAAGGATGGCAACAAGGAGTATGCAATTTATTATATCAACAATAATCTTCAAGGGACATAATTAAACTACACTATAATAGAAAAAGAGATGCTTGTAGTTGTTTATGCTATTAATAAATTCAGACACTCTATTACTGGCTATCTAGTCTCTATCCATATAGATCACACAACAATCAGGTATTTGATGGACAAGCCAGTAGTTGGAGGTAGATTATTAAGATGGCTACTTCTCTTATAGGAGTTTGACATTACCATTGTAGATAAACTTGGAAAAGCAAATGTGGTAGAAAATTTATTATCAAGACTTCCAACATATTCAACTGAAGGAGTGGTGGATGCTTTATTTCTTGATGAACACTTGTTTTCTTTGCAAGTACAAATACCCTAGTATGCAAATATTGCTAATTCTTTGGTCACAAGGAAGATTCCACCACATTTCTCATCAAGAGAGAAAATACAAATGGTTCATAAATGTTTTCCTTACTCTTGGATATCTGGTTATCTATTTTATACATGGCTTGATAACATCATGAGAAGATGCATTAGAGAAGATGAGATTTTTCATATCATGAAAGCATGCCATGATGAGCCATGTGGAGGTAATTTTGTAGCAAAGAGAACAACTTTTAAGATCCTCACAACTAGTTATTATTGGCCTACTTTACAAAAATATTTTTTTAAATACACCGGGAGTTCTGATAGGTGTCAAAGGAAAGGAAGACCAACAAAGATTGATGAGATGCCTTTACAACCTTAGTTGACATTGGAACCTTTTGAAAAATGGGGTTTAGACTTCATTGGTCCAATCTCTCCTACATCCAATAACAAGGAATATATCCTTGTTTATTATGATTACTTGACAAAATGGGTGGAAGTTAAGGCCCTACTATTTTCCAAAGATGGTAATGTGGCTAAGCTTTTATATGAAGATATTTTTACTAGGTATGCAGTACCTAGAGAAATAGTCATTGACCAAGGGCCCCAATTCACTTATGATCTAATCACCAAGTTGGCTGAGGAATACCAAATCAGACATAAGAAATCAACACCCTATCATCCATAAGTTAATGGTCAAGTGGAGGTCACAAATAGGGAGATTGAAATCATTCTCACCAAGACAATACAGCTACATAGGTGTATAGGATTGAATTTGCACCCCTTTAGAAAATTCTCCTTTCACATACCCTCACCTTAGAAAATCAAATCCGAAGGAAAAATTCCACATCACCCACCTACCTTCCATCCAATTGGCATTTTTCTTGTGCATCGGTGAGAGAATATTTGTCGGGGATGAACATGCGGCATGTGTAAATTTGCATATCGCACTGTCGTCCCTAACGAATTCCTGCATCTGAAGTTGGCAGAGGCGTTACACACTCGATTGGGGCCAAATTGTAACATCCCTCTTTGACCAACTAACTCAAAAATGCCTTATTCCTCCCCATCTCATCTTCAAAAACATTCATTATCACTTCATTTCATCCTCTACACATTCAATCACTCTCTCTTAGCATTCTCTACTTCACTTCACTCTCAAGTAGCATTTCCAACATTCCATTGTGAGCATTGTAGCAGCTTTGAAGCTCCAACAACTCCACATTGCAAGTGTGAAGGCTATTATAGAAGTGTGGGCTTGGAGTCTTGTGAGACCTCCCTTCATCACCACTATGGCTGTGGTGACTTTTCCAAGTCCATACCTTGCATTCTCCCTCCATTAGATAGTGAGATTTTGGGTGGAGGTGGTAACACTTCACTCCTCTCCTTTGTGATTTGATAGAGTAGTATAGTATTGTTTTGTAGTGTTCATAGTAATCACTCTTTCTTTCTACTTTCTATATCACATACTCTACTATGTTGCTTTCTAGCTATCCGTGGAGGTGGAAACATCGAAATGGTGGTTTGACTGAGGCAAGCCCCTATACAACCCCAACAATTTTCCCTCTTTCTTTGTGTGTAGGTGGATGTGTGTGTGGAGATAGCTAGTGAATCGATGCTTTTGTGAGATTATCTTTATCACCCTAGCTTTCATTTACTTGCTTTATCATCTTTATCTCTATTTCTCGTACTTTCTTACTCTATTTTTCCCGTCACAATCAACTAGCTAGGCTGTCAATTAGTTTTTAGGTTGTTTGTATTGTACTTTGTTTTTTCTGGCCATACAAATGCTAGAGTGCTCGAGAGACACCAGTGCACAACGTTGTCATCCTAGAACTACACTACCATCCTTGGACAAAGAGTTGTCTGAGGTACAGTACTAACTCTAAAAACCAACTCGCCTAGCTTAAATATGAACTCCGAGTCTATAGAGTGACATAAGTACTATATAGTGATCTTCTTTCTTGATCCTCACCCCAAGAAATCCTTTAGAGTGAGGTAAGTTAGGGAAGCTCTCCACTCTCAGCTCTCCATGACCTAGAGCCTTGACATGGTTGGTCCCCCTCTCTTACATTTTTGGTGAACTCGACGTAAACCATTTTGGTTCCGTTTAGCAGTGTTGAAGGGTCCTTTCCTCACATTCTAGGAGTGTTGTAGGTGTGAGTGTTGTGAGGCACTTCACCTTACAAACCAACACTTGACCCCTAGTAGGCATAGTTGGAAGGTTCCGTAGGTATTGCAGAATGAAGCCTTAACTGGGTAACTATCCTATTTCAAACCTTTGAGAGGATTTTGTGAAAGTATCATTTAGTGTGCATGATGACCTCTTTTCTGCATTTTCCTATCCCCTCTGCGCAACCTGCGAGTAGTGGTCCAGGTATAACCTTCACCTCACATGACCTATCAATGGGATTCAATAGAGAACCGTCTCCTCTTTAAATCCCTGTGCAAATCAACAGAAACACTGTAGCAGGTGTTCTCATTGACCCGTCTCAAGTGAATATCATAACTGAGGAGATTATGTTAATTAACTTCCTACATAAAGATGGGTACGACGCACCTGTGAGCACCATCCGTACGAATAATAGGCTTTCTGTACCTCCCCTTAGTAGTATCATTTTGTCAATCCTTATTGGACCTAAGTCTATGAACTTGTTGTTTGATATAATCCTAGGGTCTGAACTCTTTAGAGTGAAGCTAGGTATCCCCTGGCTGGTAGCTATGAATGGAATTCCCTCGATTGTGCATAAATGTCTGAAGTTTTTTCATGAGGGTTCAATGCATGTGATCCATGACACTAGTTATAAACCATCAGTTGTGCATGGTAGCTATTCTTTAGAACACTTTTGGCCTACACCCATTGGTCCTCTCCCACCTAGGAAGGACCTCTTGTACCACACTTATCAGAAGTACAAGAAAGAGCACTTAACGCCTAAAGTGAGATACCCTCCATTACCTTATGTTGTTTCACATAGATCTTGTTTAAAAGCTGACAATGATGCCGCCAAATCCCATAGAAGAGAAGAAGAGAAGCACTCTTGAGGTTCCTATTCTTCCTCTTCTATTGTCCGACCTAATGCTTCCTCTAGCTTTGTTGCGATGTCATTGGATTTTGCTCTGTGTTAGCAAGAGAACCCTATGGTGCCCACTTGGAAAAAGCCCAAGTGTCCTACATTTGAACTTCCTGTTCTACCCACGAAGCCTAGGCCTATTCGATATGGTAGAAAGAAGGGTCCCCATAGGGAATCCTCTATGTTTTGACCTCCATAGCCTCCCATTGCTCCTACTCATAAAGTAATGAATGGGAAGAGGCCCACCGTTGAGACATTAGAGCCAACTCCCCTCATTTTTTCTCAACATCTTCCTCCCACTCCCATTGAGGAGTTTGTCCCTACGCCGAAGATGGTTGTGATGGACACCCCTATGGCTAAGCAGGAGCCTTATTGGTGCAGGAGCACCTAGGTAACACCAGGCATTTAGGAAGTCTAGAATTAATTTTTGTTTTGATGTGTTACTTTGAAGGTCATGTTGACCATTGAATTGAGAAGTTAGTTTAAGGATGTGTTTGATCTCTAGGATAGAAATTGAGGAAGGGTGGATGAGTTTAGAAACTCATTTTACTTGGTTTACTAGGAATTGGCAAAAGTTACAAAATGTTGCATTTTGCAACTTTGCCACAAAGTAACTTACATGTCCGACCAAGGGAGGATAACTGATTGAGGAACCTTATATAAGGTGTGCCTCGACCTGAGAGTAGGGTTAGAAGCATTTTACTTTGATTGGAGTTTTTGAATTCAATAAAAGAAAGTGTGTTTTAGAGTGAATTTTCTAATTTTTGCTTTGTAGTGAGCTTTAATGGATTAATCTTGGCACTGTAACTTGGGTAGAATGTAGTGTGATAGTTTTCCAATCTTTGTGTGACATTAATTAGCTTCTTTATTCAATTACAATCTCTGTTTGTAAATAGTTTTGATTTCATCCTGTTGTTGGTCTGATCCAGACAGTTTTGAGCAAATGGAGATTTAGCTCACTTTCCCACCATACAAATTGTACGGCCCTTTGGGAATACTGACTAGAATCCATGTGTGTAAATATGGTAGGTTTTAGGGTTTGTGTGAACACAGGAGCTGTTGGCAAAGTCTTGCCCTAGGCGAGCCAGGAAGAGTTCGGCTAGGGAAGACAAGGAGTGCAGTGCACATAACTTGCAGGGGTGATGGAATTTTGTTGTATTTCCTTTTTGAGAAGTTAGATGTGAATCTTACCAAGACTTGGTATTCAAGAGGAAACTCCATCAGTCCATCTGGTGTGAGAAACACTTAGCAGATTGAAAGCAGCAAGAAAGGGCTTAAAAACCCTAGTTTTTGTCCATTTTCAAGTGGAGGCGTTGTATGGGCAGTTAAGACCCAAGACCTCAAAAATCCTTGAGAGGTGTCCATTTTAAGCAAGAACCTCAAAGAAATATTGGGGGTTCTTTGGAGAAATTGAGAGAGTCAACCAGTTTTCTCAGAGAAGGAGACCTAATTGGGGCTCTTAGGCTAGTAGCCTTTTTAACCCTAAATGAGGGTTTGATGAAAGCGACCAAGAAATGGAGCTAGGAGGATACTCAAGAATCAAAATTGGATGGATTGCAATGAATTGAAACACCTCCACACCCCTGCAAATCAAAGTTCAAACTTTGGAGATATAGTTAGTCTTTAGGGCAGATTAAAGGCTAAGGAAGAGTTAGAGTTATTGCACCAAGATTGACTTGGTTGGTTAATTTGTGATAGTAGTGGGGTTGTCCAAGAGAACTAGGGGTACCTAAACATGAGAAGGGTCCTATAGGTTAAGGTGGTGAAGCAAAATACCAAGGAGGTCTTGCAAGCAAGACCTAGAGCAGGAATCTGTGATTGATTCCTCCAACCCCCTTCCCTATCACTTATGTCCCTTCACAGATCCCAACCTCTAGCTCAAAGAGTCATAGAAACCACCTTGCATGTGAGCACAAGCACTGTCGACAGGCTCTAGCGGTTGAGCAGGTCACTTTGTAGAGAAAGGAAGAGGAGATGACCACCCATGTTCCAGGGCCTTTTGATGCATCCTCCTCTCTCCTCCCCTATGCTTTTGTTCAATCGAGTTCAATATTGCCTCTAGATCCTGTTGTGAGTGTGAGTATGCTTGACCCTAAAAAGGTAGAGGTGTTTATCGCTACTTCAGTTGAACCGCCCTTGTTGATGTCCCTTCCAGATATCCTGCCATTCCCAAAACCTGTGGACATGTTGAATACTTTGGTGGTGTATGTCATGGTTTTCTCCTCCTCCTCTGTGCCTCTCACCTCGTCTGTGGGGATTTCACATCCCCCGATGAAGCCAAAAGTAGAGGTTGGCCCTTTCAACAATGGAGGGTGTAAGACGATCCTACCTTCTCCAACGGGTGGTCCTGTGCTAGCTTGTTCTGTCCTAGTAACAGAGCAAGTCTTGACTTCCCTTGAGTTTGTCACTGCTCCCAAGTCACTTGGTCATCCAAGTGGTGAATCTCGGGTGCCATCCTCCCCATTTGTTGAGGTACGACATGGCACTTCTGGAAAGTGTATGTTCAGCTCTCTGGATGAAGTTTTGGCCTTGTCGATAATCTTCACGAAATCGCTAACCATATCTCCACAAGAGCCTAGCGGAGGAGACCTTGCAGGGCCTTCTTCCTTAGCCCTTGTTGCGAGAGGTTTAGAAGCTCCTCCCCTCAATATTCCACCACTACAGGCTCATCCGCCTTCCCCTTATAATGACCTAGATTCGGAAGCGAATGACCTCTTGGTTGATGAATGTTAGGGGGGGGGCTTCTTTATCTTTAGAATAGATGTGTGTGTTGTGATGTGTTCCCCTGTGCTTGTTTTATGTATTCCTAGATGACCCTTGTCACCCTTGTTGGTGCTTGGATACAGGAGTGATTATGTGTCATAAACCTTCTTCTATTTGTATCATCATTCTTCCTCTATTATGTGTTTTTACTTTTGCCAAATTAGGGATGATGCAAAGCGTTGGGGGCATTTAGGCTTCCCTTCCATGTTGACCCAATTTTTTATTTTTACTTTGTCTTATCGTGCATTCTTCACATGGTTTGATATAGTAGGGGGTTGATGACAGTTCATTTATATACTATTATTATTATACTTATATATATATATGAGTAGCTATGACCCTGAAATATCGTATCACCCCTGTGTCTTTTGTTTGTGATATTTCTCTTCACCCTTAAATCTCTCTCTTCTTTGCTTGAGTTGCCCCTCGTATGTGTGACAACGTTTCTTTCACAATGTTTCAATTTTTAGAAAACGTGTTCATTGCCAACGAATATTTTCTCAAAAATCCTACCAAGCTTTTTCAAGAATCACATTCTTGACTTGGACCCCTAATGGAACATGTTTCCTTCATCATGGGTTCGCAAAGAAAGAACTTGAGAACTCTTCTTCGAGGTGGGAGCAACTTTTTCCTGCATGAGAAGCCTCAAACTTCCCCTCGCAAGGGGGCATTTCCTTTCTTTCGAATTTCTTGATGAAGTGAACATCTTTCAAAAGGATTCCTTGATGATGAATTGATTTGAGAAAAAAATGTCTCTTATACACTTTCAAACAACATATCCCTTGAGTGGACCCCTTTTCTTTTAAAGGGTTCTTGAGGGACCCCTTTGAAAGCCTTTCAATTTGTTGACTGTCTGTGCGATTACCTACTTGTTTGTTTGTGCGACTGCTTTTTGTCTCTTAGCATGTTCTATCTGCAGATTAACACGTTGCTTTGTGGGTGCACCTGTGAAGCCGCTTTCCATTCCAACTCTATGGAGTCCCATTGTTTTGGGCTTCCTTCATGACATAGAACTTGGGGGATTCCTTCTTGCAGGTCTACAGGATTGTAAGGTTCTTACTTTACTAGGATTCCTTCATGAGAGAGAACTTGGAGTTTGCCTTCTTGCAGGTCTGTAGGCTTGTAAGACGCTTTCATCCTACGATATTTTTCCATCGTTGGTTAGAGGACCTTCGGTGTACTTTGTGCAGCTTCATAGTTTTGCAAGGCTATGGAGTCCTTTTGTTCAAAACTCCCCAAGGAGAGTACCTGTGGAGTCCTTTACCTTCCCTACACTTTTGAGTTTTCCGAATTAAATTTAGCTTCCTTGACAATTCAAGTATACATTTCTAACCCTACTAACTCTTCAATCTACTTTACCAAACACTTATCGATATCCGTGCTCGCTAAAGTGGGGGAAAAATGTATAGGAGTGAATTTTCACCCCTTAAGCAAATTCCCCTTTCATATACCCTCACCTTAGAAAATCAAATCCAAAGGAAAAATTCCACATTACCTGCCTACCTTCCATCCACTTGGAATTTGTCTCATGCGTTGGTGAGAGAATATTTGTTGGGGACAAACTCATGGTGCACAAATGTCTACATCGCGCGTTGTCATCCTTGATGGATTCCTGCGTCTGAAGTTGGAAGAGGCATCACACACCCGATTGGGGCCAAATTGTAACGTCCCTCTTCAACCACCTAAAGAATTCTGGGCATATAGGACTACATGGAAAACAACCACTGGGTTTACACCATATGAGTTAGTCTATGGAAAGACTGTAGTCCTTCCTATTAAGTTTGAATATAAAATATTGAGGAAATGTTTGGTAGAATTGGGAATGGATTTAACAAAAGCACAAAAATAAAGGTTGCATTCTTTGAATGGGTTGGATGAGATAAGAATGGAAGCAGTTCATCATACAAAAGTAGAACAAAAATAACAGATGAAATGGCATGATTGGTACATTAAAATAAAAGAGTTCACTGTGGGAGATTGGGCATTGTTATATGATTCAAGGTATAAAGATTTCAAGGGAAAATTATAGTCTAGATGGTTGGTCCCCTATGAGATTAGCAAGGTTTACCCTAATGGCACAGTATAGTTGCATACCATTGATGCAGTCTGGTTCTCACTTCTTGTTAATGGCCATAGACTGAAGTTGTACAAGAAACCAATGCAACATGATGACTTCATCTTTTCATCGATGCAACAATATGGTGCTCACAGTGAACCTGAAACAAAATATGATTCACAGAGTCCTACATCAATAATATGGGACCCAACACTTTTGGTGGCCTAGAGATTGAGTTACACAGCTCAGTTGTTGAGCTTCCTTGGCACTAATTTTTTATGCTTTAAAACCACATGCACACACAAAAAATTATCCATGATGTACATATTATGCTCCAGAGGGACCTATTCTTCAATTCATTTAGCATTTATAGGGACCTATTTCAGATGGGACCTAAAAAGTAAATTTGTAAATTGCAAAAGGGCCATGTGCTCGGAGTACCTGTAGCAATACCTGTTGAGAGTTGGCTACAATATCTTGGCGAAATATAATTGTTTTTCCCACGCATTCTACCAAATATCACATGCATCATTTATTTCTCAATAAATCGCCAATAGCAAGTACATCTCAAATCACACCTGCCAACTTTCCATCCACTCCCATGCATTTAATGCCAATCAAATAAATTGCATGCCAAGATACGTGTTTCTCCAGTTCCAATCTACGTCGAGTGATGATTACCATCACACACATATGACAAGTAACTTCTCATAATTAAAATGGAAATATTTTTGTATTCATTATTATTCTTAGTTTAAGTTATGCATGCAAAAATATTTTACCATTACTTTCAATTATTGTCGTATCGCCCCTTCCAAGTCATGCATGAAGTGAGGTCACTTCAAATAAAGTTGGGGGGAGGGGTATAATAGTTATAATTATTTTTTATTTTCACCGCCTAAGTTTGTCAGATAACATTTCATGCTATCCTAAAAATAGAAGACCTCTTTGTTGTTTATGATAATATGATTTTTTCCCTAAAAATTGTTGCAAGGTGTGACCCTTGGTCTCCTCTTCCTGTGGTAGGCGTAGTCGAGCATGGTGCTTGGGTTTGTGACATGGTCTAACCACCTCTTGTGGATCTTAACTAAAGCTTGTATTGGGCAATGATAGGTCGATCTTTTGGTACAACGACAAGGCCAACAATTGGTATCGGAGTTGGTCACAAGTTCAAACCCTGCACTTGCACTGGGGGGGATTGTTGCAAGGTGTGAACCTTGGTCTCCTCTTCCTGTGGTAGGTGTAGTCCAACGTGGTGCTTGGGTTTGTGACATGGTCTAACCATCTCCTGTGGATCTTAACTGAAGCTTGTATCGGGCATTGACAGGTTGATCTTTTGGTGCAACGGCAAGGCGAACAAAAATAAGCTAAGGTACATAGATTTGAACTTAATTGAGCTTGAAGAAAGAGGATTGTGAAGTTACAATATTGGGTATAAGAGAAGGAATTAGAAGGAGTGGTGAAATTGGAGGGTTTTAAAGGTGGTGGAGTCGAACTTTGAGTGGAATTTGAAATTTTCAAGGTTGCAGAGCAACAAGATAATGGGAGGTGATGTTATACAGAGGGAACCATCTATGCATAAGGAAATATTAGAAGATACAATGTTTTTACCCCTCTTCACCAGAGTGGGATGGTTAGAATATTTCTTGAAGCTGGCGGAGTATGACAATGAAATAGTGAGAGATTTTGTAGCTACATTGAAATATGATGAGACAATAGTGAAAGGGTTGGTAGTGGATGCCACCGAAATGGCAATTGCTTAAGTCATAGGATTTCCTTGTACATGGTGTGAATACCAACTCGTGCAGATGCCCTTGTGGAAAGGGAGGAATTTTGTGAGCGAGGAGAAAATTTGGACTCAACATATAAGGTACCAAAAGGCTTTCCCTTTGATTATTTTAAGGAAAATGTGCTAGTTATATCATTAAATATCTTACTTGTGATGGCTGTCAAAATATTTTATACACTGTGCATTTTAAGTTGTTAAATCATTTACGCCATGAAAATTTGGTAAATGTACCTAATTTCCTGTATAATATGTTGAAGAGAATGGCATCTGAATACCAGAGGAAACAAATGGATACCACATTATCCCATCATTGCTTAATAACCCTACTAGTTAAAAGGAGTTTGAGAATTCAACACCCACAAGTTAATTGGGATGACTTCAAAAATTGCAAGGATATCATTGAGTTGCTTGAGGCACCTGAATTATAGGATGAACCTCAACCTAAGTCTAAACTAGAAATTGAACCTGTGCAGAATGAACTTGAGAGAGAATTCTCCTGTTACATGCCAAAACATAGGCCGGTGGTAACATAAGAGCCCTCATCTTCTAAAAACCCTAAAGCCAAGGGAGGTACTACATCAACATCTTCTAAAGGGAAAAAGAAGAAAGGTGTTGAGAAGCAGAAGAATGTTGTAAATGAAGAGGATACAGAGAAGAAAAAGGGGAGTGAAAGAAAGAAAAAGAGCAAAGTTACATAGGAAAATGTTACTCCCAGACGCTCAAGTAGGTTGAGAAGGCAAAATGTTGAGAAAATAAACATTGAAGAACACAAACATGAAGAAAAGGGTGAAGGAAAGTAGCACCACGATGCAATGATGATAGACATGGACATAGATAGAGAAAGAGATATCCCTAAAAATGTGCCTATTAGAAAAAAGAGGTATGTTTCTTCTTTCTCTGATTTTGATTCAGAGGATATTTTTATTGCAAAGAAAACAAGGAGAGAAATCCCCAGTAGCCCCATTAGGGAAATATTTGATATTTCAAGGGACAATGATGATGATTAGAATTTTGAAAAAGAGGAAGAATTTCTAGAAGACCAGAATATACGGAAAGAGCTCCAAGAAGCTCTTGACATAATAGAACAATTGGAAGCACAAGTAAAAGGATATGAGCAAAAATACAAAGAGAAGGAGATATGAATCTAGGAGTTGGAAGAGAAAAAATAAACTTATGGTCATGGAGCTAAATTGGACTTACTAGAACAAATGGCCGAGGGAAAAATAGGAAATGAGGAGAATGCACCATCAAATCTACAACCTCTTGTTGCGAGAACACCAACATATCACACTACTTTGTCTTTAGTTTTTGAATTGTTGGAAATCGCCAACCAATTCAAACAAGAAAAAGAACTAGGAGAAGGAGTAACAAACTTTGAATGCATCATTCGAAAGCAAGAATTTGGAACTAAGTAAATTGGAGGGGAAATTGACATAAGTAATAGACAAAGCTATTCAAATTATTGAGTGTAGACCTCCACCTAGAGTGTATGCATTTTTTTTAAAAGAAAAGTTTCTTAGTTTTCAGTTTAATAAGTTTATTAATGATCCCTTTGCTCTAAACAAGAGGCATAGTTTTCTCAGTTTCTTTAATACAGCAATTTAGAGGAGCAGGATCAGTTGTGTGAGTATTATCTACATAACTATGTGATGATAGAGGACACTGAATGGAATACCTTAATCTATGTTGGGGATTTTCAAGTAAGGGCCCTAGCATCCTATTTGAGGAATGAGCAGCTTTGAGGAGAACTAATGGAAAGATACGAAGAACAAGAGAAAACAGTGGCACTGCAGCTCAAGAAGGAAGCAACAAATCCCAATAGAGTCCTCACTCAATGGTTGACATTCCTTTCTCACCAAGGTCCAAGAAAAATAATTGTAGACTTGAGACTTCGAGATTACAGAAGGATTCAACAACTAGCAATGACCCTCCTCAAGAACTGCCTAAAGCATGTGGAAAACAAGTGGAAAAGCTTGACTCAAAAATATAGAAGAAATAGTCCCACTCTTTCCATAATTTTATGAATATGTTTGAGAGATTGTGCAAGTACATCAAGGTTTCAGGAATAAGAGGAGTGGAATGGCTTCCACTTACCTATCATCCTCCTATTCTACTTCATCTAGTACCACATTGGATAGGAAAAAAGAATGATTAGTGTAGAAATGAAAAATCAGTTAAGATGGATAGACTTGCATGTTATAATGGTTTTTATCTCAAACAGGGGCAAGGAGTCAGTACAGTTATGGATCTTAGGCAGATCACCTTGTACTACAATCTTCTCCCCTAGGTGGTTCAATTAAGTATTTTTCTTGAGGACAAGCAAAAGGACAAGTTGGGGGGAATGATGGGCTTAGTCATTAGTACTTTTTCTATTGCTTTTTGATATGATTTCAAACACTTTAAATATGTTTTCTAAGTACCTTCCAGACAATACTTCCATGATATGCTATCCTTTCATACATACTTTGCAACTTTGAACCTAGTTTGTGAATATGAAATATGGTGATAATATTTGTAGTATTGCATGATTTAAACATGAGTATGCATGCATATGAATGGAATTCTATGATTTAATTATGATGGTTAGTTGAATATGTATGTTGTGAGGATTAACCTCTCTACATCTCAACACTTGGTAACAAGAATGGAGCATTTGTAGCAAGAACCAAAGCAACAGAATATGGGATCAGTGGAAGGAATAAAATGTTGCATAAAGATACTTGTTCTAGAATTCTGAACGTTTGCTTATGTGTCTCACATGCAAACTGTTTCATTGGAGTTCTTATTTGAATAAGTCTCTTCTTCCTTTTTAGTTAGATGAATAAGTCAATCTTAATTTCATATCCTCATATTTAGTAGGGGGATTAATGATTACAGTTAGTTAACAATTTGAATAAGAATCTCCCCATTTTTGTATAAACTCCGGGGATGAGTTCGCACTAAAGTTAGTTGGTTGTTATAAGTTATTAGTAGTTAGCCATTTTCCAGTTCCAAGTGATCTAAAAACATGTTGTTGAAATGCAATTATTGAATACAATCTGCAAGAAGGATTTTGGAGAAGCATATTTCTGGATTAGATTGTGTAAGCTTTTTTTTTGGATCAACGTTTCGGATCACACTCTGTGATCCATCATCAGGATAGAGAGCTCAAGGAGATGAAAGTAGTTTTTTGCAGACCCAACAGGTATAAAAAGAGGCAGAAAGATGATCCAAAAAAGAGCTTACACAATCTAATCCAGAAATATGCTTCTCTGATTCTTATGGATTGTGGAAATTTAATAACATTGAAGAAGGATTTTGTTTGAATATCTAGTGATATGCAATGAATGGAGTTGTGTGTTACATGGATGCGTAAGAATCTGAGTTAGATTTGGTTCTAAGTGAGACAGTCCCCTGAGCTGGCCACTCAAGGTACTGCCCATCACTTAATCTATTTACTTGTTCATTTATGCATCCTTGTTAATTATGTTTATATTGCTTTATAATTTGTGTTTCTATTGCTTTATAAATGCATTGTAGAGTAAATTAGAATAGATTTTATAGTTGATTATAGTATTTGTTGTTCATGAACATACGTGTAATTGACAAACCATAACACTCCGGAGATTAGAATTAGATATCCCATTATTTTGAATAGTTTTGGATTGATTTTGTACTTGTTATTAGTAGTCATCTATAGCTTATGCTATAAGTACCCATAGCCACTAGGTTCTATAACCACTTTTATTGTTTATGCAATTCTATAAGATTCCAACAAAGTAGAATAGTCTAAATAAGTTTGCATAGGATAATCTAGGTGAGCAAGAGTCAGTGAAGGCACATATAGTGCAGTGCCATAATAATTTTGTGCACCTTGGTTGATGATTTAATGTAGTCTTAATCAATGTGAAGTGGACTATTCAACCAGTTAACCCTCTAAATTGAGTAGATTCTACCAAGTTTACAATACATTAGCTTAGACTCTACAGTTTCCAAGTGCTTTTGAGAAAATTTAATAGACAAAGTAAACTATGTTGTGCAAATTTTCATAATGCGCTCTGATATTGTGCTCCGCATTCTTTCAGTGTTGATGTTATGCCTATGTGGATCTTACAGGTTATTCGAGGATGACAGATGTTGCTGTATTTAGAATTTGGGTTTCTAGATCATTGTACGAAGCGAGATATTTTCACCAGTGTGTCAATCAATTGTTCAATGATGTTTTATGTGGTTGAGAGAAATGTATTTGCTTCGTGTTTCTCTACTATTTGGATTCAAGTTGTGCGAATTTTGGAAGCTTCTTATAATGCTTTATCTTTCTATATTCAAGGTTTTACTTGATTTGGTGCAGTAAAGTGTGAGTTTCATTTATTAATATGTAATTAAGGGTTATTAGTTATTTTGAGTTGAAGTATTTGTTGATGCGATCTTGAAAGAAGTGTTTGATGAATCTTATGTAGTTTGTGGATTGTTCTAGATTGATTTCAAGTGAATTAAGCTATACAAAACTTTTGGCTTGATCTAAGGAAGAATGTACTTAATGTCTATGGTGTTTTGCACGGGTGTTTACAGACCTTGCTTTTAACACTACATGCGAGGCTTATGGAAGCATGTTGAAGTGTGTTGGGATCTATTTGGGTCCTAATTAAGGATTTGTGTAGGTTACCTTTCATTCCTATCCACCACATGAATGTTTAGGTGGCAACCTATTTTTTAATTTGAATGTATAACTGCTAGTGGCTAACATTGGAGAAATTTTTTGAGGTTGAGTTTGATATATATATGTATGATGTTGATGCAAGAGTAAGACGTGAGATAGATGCAAGAGTAAGAAGTGAGATAGATGCAAGATTGTTGAAAGTGATGTGAGTGATGAAAAATTGAGAAGAGTAGTGCAAACTTCATGTTAGGGTTCCTGAAGGAAGTGAGCTAAAGGCATCTAATATCTTTCATATGAGTCTGCGAAAGTGTGTGAGAAATTGTGGTGGACTCTTATTGAATTGATAAGTGTTTTCTCTCTAACATTATTTTTCTATCTTCTTGTTTTCTTTCTGTGGTAGTGAGCCTTGGCTATGAGCCTTTTTGGAAAATGTGTCCTATTATGACAATGAGCCCCTTTGTACCAATTTTTCTATTACTTATATTGTGAGCTAATCCTCACTGTGGTTTTTCCATCATTAGGGTTTCCATGTAAATCTAGTGTTCTTATGTGTATGGTGTTGTGATTTTAGTTTTTCTGTTATCTATATTTCATGCTTAATCAACTTAACAGAACAATGGCTTAATAAATTCTTGTGGATTGATTTACCATTGAGGGTTTCCAAGGTTTTATTTGTTGCAACTAATTCACCCCACCACCTCTCAATTGTCCTGTTCATTTCAACAATTGGTATCACAGTGAGGTTCCTTGAAGAAGAGCTTAACCGCTTGAGGTAGATCTAGGATGGTGAACAAGATTCCTTTGGAATATCCTAGATTTGATGACTCAGATTATGTATTCTAGAAGACAAAGATCGAAGGATATTTGTGTGCTCAAGGATTTGAGATTGAGAAGGCTTCTTAGACTACATACACTCCACCATTAAATGGTTTTCAGAGTACAAATGCAAAAATCAAGGCGCGTGAGATCACTGTTAAAGTAAGGTTCATTATTATGAATAGTCTTTCAAATACTAAATTAGTTAAAGTTATGAGTTTGAAGTCTACTAAAGAAGTTTGGTATAAGTTAGAAAGCATTTATGAAGGAGATTTGAAGGTCAAGCAAGCAAAATTGCAGAACTTGAAGGCACAATTTGAAATGATGCATGTGTTTGAAGATGAAACAATTAAAGGCTACATTTAGAGAGTTGATGAATAATATGAGAGGTCTTGGTGCAACAGTTAAAGAATCTAAAGTGGTGAAGAAGGTTATTAGATCCCTTCTAGATTGCTACATTGAAAAGGTATCTGTTGTTGAGGAAACGGTTGATTTTGATAATTATTCTAGAGATCAGTTGATTAGTACTTTGACTACATTTGAAATGAGAAAACTAAAGAAAAGTACAAAAGTAGAGATTGCTTTCAAGGTTGGTAAATCAGAGAAGGTTGAAGATTCAGGTGATGAAAATCTTGATGATTTAGAAGCTAAAAAGGGGCACTAGTAAGTATCATGGTAAATTACCTTTCAAATGTTTTAGCTATGGTGGTATAGGTCATTATGCTTCTAGATGTCCAAAATGAGCTCTAAACAATAAGAACAAGAAAAATAAAGGGAAGATGATTAAGAAAGCTTACTATGTGAGAGAAGATGTTGGTATTTTTTTATGATGAGTCTGATTATGGAGATTTTGATGATAGTGAATGTCTGTTTTTGGCTATAAAAGAAGAATATGGTTCTACTAACCCTAAAATTTGTGTGAAGGAAAGTATTTCAAAGAAGAAGGATAAGGTTGAAGGTACTTTGGTATTTGCTTTTCATGTTGCAGAGGATAAGAATTACTGGGTTGTTGACAGTGGTTGCTCTAACCATATGACGAGAGACAAAAGTAAGTTTGTTAAACTTGAAAAGTATGATGGATGACTAGCTAAATTTGGAGATGATTCAGGAGATAATATCTATGGAATAGGGTCAATTAGTTTTGATGGAAATCATAATACTGATAATTTTTACTATGTTAAAGGCTTAAGGCATAATCTCTTGAGTGTTGGAAAAATGTGTAGCAAATGGTATAATTTGGTGTTTAAGGATGAAGCTTGTGAGATCCGGAAAGGGTCCAAAACTATGATTGTTGTAGGTAAGAGAATAGATGGAAACATATATCAGCTTAAGGGTGTTGATGGCCATTTCTTTATGTCATAGATTAATGATAGTTGGTTATGGCACCGGAGGAGGTGTCACATGAATTTTGATTTAATTTGGCAAGAATTAGTTTGATTCATGATGTGAGAGATTTAACTAGAATCACTAAACCTATCAATGTTGTTTGTGAGAGCTGTCAATTTGGAAAACAAATAAGGAGCAGATTTAAGGGAAAGGAACAATATGCTATCGAACTACTCCTATAAGGGTTAGAATTCTATAAGGTGACAGGTACTTTTCTTAGAATGACATGGGTTACTTTTCTTATAGAGAAATATGATGCATTAGATAAATTTAAGGCATTTAAAGCTATGGTTGAGAATGAAATGGATTTAAAAATAAAATTCTTGAGGTCTGATAGAGGTGGTGAATTCACCTCCAATTAGTTTAACATGTTTTGTGAAGTTCATGGAATAAAGAAGAATTTTTTTGTCCCTAGAACTCCTCAACATATTGAAATTGTTGAAAGGGAAAACATAACTAATAAAGAAGCTACAAGGACTATGATGAAAGAGGCAAATCAATAGCAAGTCTATTGGAGAGAAGCTATTCATATTGTTGTTTACATACTTAATAAAGTTCAAGCTAAAGCTAACATCACAAAGACTCTTTATGAGCTATGGTATGGAAGGATTCCTATTGTGAAGTACTTTGGAGTGTTTGGAAGCAAAATGTTACATCAAAAGAGAAGAAGAAGAATTAGGAAAGTTTGATGCAAGGTATGATGAAGATATCTTCCTTGGATATTCTATAAGAAGCAAAGCTTACATATGTTATAACAAAAGGTTGAGAAAGATAGTTGAAAGTGCAAATGTTAAAGTTGATGAAAAGTTGCAAAATTCTATTACACTAGATAAATATGTGTCAGATGAACCTAATTACAAAAAATTAGAAGAAATAGTTGATGAACAATAAGTACAAAATGAAGAGGAAGAATATTCAAAGAAGACCCCTAAGTATGTGCAAAAGAATCATTCCAAAGATCAAATCATTGGAGACAAAAGGAAAGGTGTATTGACAAGAAGCAAAGCTGCTGAGATTGAAGTAAATTTTTGTTTACTTTCTAAAGATGAAAGATAAGGGTCATTGCAGTCCTCATCATTTAATTATAAATGTCAATCTAGGGTGGTGTCCATGGTGATATGCAAAAGGGAGAAGAAATCATTTGCATGAAATTCTTTTTCTACAAATAGAATTGGAAAGCAATACATGAAAGAAATTGTTGGAATCAAATCTAATCTAAGAGCTTGTAAATGAAATACTGGAATCAAATCTATCCTAAGAAAATTGTAAAGGGAAATACTAGAAATGTAAAGAATTGGAAATTAAATGCTTGTAAATGAAATGTTGGAATCAAATCTATCCCAAGAAACTTGTAAAAGGAAATACTAGAAATGTAAAGAACTATAAATGAAATGACTGCCACGAAATGAAACTACAAACAACTATTGCTGCTAAAATACTAAATTATATTATTTCATGAAACTCTTCCCCCAAAACAAAGGTTTGAAAGATGAACCTTATAGACGTGTAACAGCTTGCTAGAAGATAGAAACATGTGTTGGGGGAAAAAGATAAGTCTTTTTATCTTGTTGATTCAATCTCCTTTGGTTGTCCAAAACAAATATGCCTATTTTATAGCCCCTAAACAAGCTCCAATAAGGTGTTAGAGAGCTGAAAAAGTCCTTCCTTGACCTCTTATATCATCAAAACTCTTAAATCTTCTCCTATATGCTCTCAATAGTCCATAAACTAGGTCGAACAACTCCCTAGATATTTGCAATTGCTCCTATATTCTCTCAACTTCTGTCTAAGTCACTCCAATTTCCTTTAATGCTTGCAACTACTATTTTTAAAAGCTCCAACTGTTGTCCCTTAACTGCTCTTACTTAGTTCCAAAGATTTCGGAGCATGGAAGCAAATGAACGAAAAAATTCCTATGTATGGACTAGTGAAGTTTCCTCTCAAACCACAAACTAGGTTTTCATGAAATTTAATGAGTTTTTTGCCTTCTTGTTTTCTAATTTTTATATAAAAATATCAATAACCCAAATCATAATTTTTAAGATATGATGAAATCTCAATTGTTGAAAATCCATCACTTTCCTCATCATTCAAACAACACACCGGTTCTCTTTGACTAAAGAAAACACTAATTTAGCTAATAGATGAGACATTTTTTTGTCTCATCATCTCCCCCACACCTAAAATGTTGCAGGTCCTCCTGCAACTCATAGTGAGCTTTAAGAGCCATTTTTTTTATTTTTATTGCAATTGCTCTAGAGATTTTCTTAGAGGTGCACCGGAGATGCTTTTGAAAATATTTTGAGTTACTTTGGAGCTATCTAGAGTTTGTTGTCTTTTCTTCATGGTCGGTTATGAGAGATCCAGAATGTCTTCAAATGCCAAAATAAATCTACAAAAGCTCTTGGGAGTAGCAAATTTTATAGAGAAATGCATGTTTTTTAGCTTTAGAGAAGACATGGCATGTGTAAAGCACTTATTTGCAGAAAATAAACCTACTCTATCCTAATCTACTTATTGATGTAGAGATAGGTTATGCAAAACTATTAACTGGTTGTGGAAAATAACATGCTTTTCTCAAATATGGATCCATGCATTCAACTTTTTGAAAGAAGAAGAAAACCATGAGAAGAAGATGGCTAAATATTTGAACTCTGATGCTCCTTCCTTTGAAATGGCAGCCTTCTCCATGATTTCTTATTCTAGTAGATGCATGGGTTGATTGGAAAGATCTTGCAATCCTTCCTCACATTTTGTTGCATGCATGATTGGATGCAGCTCCTTGTCCTTCAAATATCTGATCGAGAAACCCTCCTTGGACTTTGAAGGTGTCCAAAGAATAATATTTTTCTTGTTGGGGCTCAAATTCATGGTCCTCTAGTTGAGGAGATTGCACAATATTTGCCACCTTTGCATGCAAGAACCTCTTCCTTTGGATCTATTGTTTTGGGGGGAAGGTTTCTAAAATAATAAACCTAAAAAAACCTGCCAAACTAATTTTCTCTTTTGATATGTTGTCACCAGATCAACAACAACTCCCTAATGACACCTATCCCCGACAATGACACCAAAATGATAAGGATCATTGCAGTCCCCATCATTTAATTATAAATGTCAATCTAGGGTAGTTTCCATGGCGATATGCAAAAGGGAGAAGAAATCATTTGCATGACATTCTTTTTCTACAAACAAAATTAAAAATTAATGAATGAAAGAAATTACTGGAATCAAATATAATCGAAGAGATTGTAAATGAAATACTGGAATCAAATATATCATAAGAAACTTGTAAAGTGAAATACTAGAAATAAAATGCTTGTAAATGAAATGTTGGAATCCAATCTATCCTAAGAAACTTCTAAAAGGAAATACTGGAAATGTAAAGAACTGGAAATGAAATGACTGCCAAAAAATAAAACTACAAATAACTACTACTGCTAAAATATTGAACTATATTATTTCATGAAACTCTTCCCCCAAAAAAAGTTCTGAAAGATGATCCTTATAACTGTGCAACAACTTGCTAGAAGATAGGAATATGTGTCAGGGGAAAAAGATAAGTCTTTTCTTCATCTTGTTGAGTCAATCTCCTTTGGTCGTCCAAAACAAATATGCATATTTTGCAACCCCTAAACAAGCTCCAAAAAGGTGTTAGAGAGCTGAAAAAGTCCTTCCTTGACCTCTTCTATCATCAAAACTCTTAAATCTACTCCTATATCCTCTCAACTGTTCATAAACTAGGTCGAACAACTCCCTAGATATTTGCAACTGCCCCTATATTCTCTGAACTTTTGTCCAAGTCACTTCAATTTCCTTTAATTCTTGCAACTGTTGCTTTCAAAAGCTCCAACTATTGTCCCTTAACTACTCTTAATTAGTTTTGAAGATTCCAGAGCATGGAAGCAAATGAATGAAGAATTTTTGGTGCATGGATTGGTGAAGTTTTCTCTCCAACCACAAACTGGATTTTTGTGAAATTTAATGGGTTTTTTCACCTTCTTCTTTCATATTTTTTATCCAAAAATATCAATAACCCATATCATAACTTTTGAGATATGATGAAATGTCAATTACTAAAA
Organism: Sequoia sempervirens; assembly: GCA_007258455.2. Taxonomy (NCBI): domain Eukaryota; kingdom Viridiplantae; phylum Streptophyta; class Pinopsida; order Cupressales; family Cupressaceae; genus Sequoia; species Sequoia sempervirens. The sequence continues at coordinate 146,875,452 of VDFB02358134.1, forward strand.
ATCTCTCACTTTCCTCATCATTCAAGCAACACACCACTTCTCTTTGACTGAAGAAAAAATTAATTTAGCTAATAGATGAAACATTTTTTTGTCTTATCAATGAACCTTAATCAGTAAGTGAAGCATGTAAGGATGAGCATTGGATGAAGGCAATGGAAGAACTTATGCATATAGAGAAAAATAAAACTTGGGAATTGGTCTTTCGAACAAAAAACAAGAACATAATTGGAACTAAATGGGTATTCAGGAACAAGCTAGATGAAAATGGAGTAGTAAGAAACAAGGCAAGACTTGTGTGTAAGGGTTACTCATAAGTAGAAGGTATAGAATTTGAGGAGACTTTTTCTCTTGTGGCTAGAATGGAAGCTATCAAAATGTTTTTGGTATTTGCAGCACATAAAATTTTTAAGGTCTATGAGATGGATGTGAAGTTTGTTTTTTTGAATGGAGAATTGGAAGAAGAAGTTTACATGGAACAACCAAAAGGTTTTTAGTTGTCAGATCAACCATACATGGTATGTAAGTTGAAGAAGGAACTATATGGATTGAAGCAAGCTCCTAGAGCTTGGTATGCAAGATTGGACAGGTATTGGATACAACAAGGATTTAGTAAGGGCTCCATAGATAGTAATCTTTACTTTAAAATTGAGGAAGACAAAATATTAATAGTAGTTGTATACGTGGATGATATTATCTTTGGTGGAAATGAGGCTATGTGTAAGAAATTTGCTGAAGAAATGCAAAAATAATTTGAGATGTCAATGTTTGGGGAGATGAGTTTCTTTCTTAGGCTATGGATCAATCAAACATATAAAGGGATTTTCATTTCACAGTCTAAGTATGTCAAAGAGATGTTGAAGAAGTTTGGAATGGATGACTCCAAATCGGTATGTACTCCTATGGTGACTGGTTGTAAATTGAGCAAATATGATGATTCACCTAAGGCTGATTAGAGCAAGTATAGATCTATGATTGGTGGACTATTTTATTTGACTACTACTAGATCAGATATTATGCATGCAATTTGTCTTGTAGTTAGATTTAAAGAAGATCCTAAAGAAACATATGTTGCAGCAGTGAATCTAGAATATTGAAATATTTAAGAGGCATACTAGCTTATGGTTTGTGGTATCCTAAGGATATTGATTTCACATTAAATGCTTATAGATATGTAGATTGGGCTAATTGTGTTGATGATAGGAAAAGTACAAGTGATGGTGCATTCTTTCTTGGATGTAGTTTGGTGTCATGGCTAAGTAAGAAACATGATTCAATTTCTTTATCCACTACAGAGATTTAGTATATTGCAGCAGCATCATGTTGTACACATGTATTATGGATGAGGCAAACATTGAAGGATATCCGAGTTATATTTGACGAACCTATATCTATATTCTGTGATAATACAAGTGATGTAAACATTTCAAAGAATCCAGTGATGCATTCAAGGACAAAGAATATATCTATCAGGTATCACTTTTTGAGAGAGAAGGTTATGAAGAATGGAGTAAAGCTTGAATATGTTCTTACAAAGGATCAGATTGCTGACATATTTACTAAGGCTCTTCTTACAGATACTTTTGAGTATCTTCAGGAGAAGTTGGGGGTTATTTCCCCTCCTTTCTTGAACTAAATGCATATAGAGGTGCATCATTCTAGTGGATCTATGGGTTTATCTCTTTTCTGGACTAATGTTGGTGGCTACCTCTTAGGGGGAGTAGGTAGTGTCATGTCTTGTTATTGTGTTGTTGATTGAGTTGGGTGTACTCCTAAGGGGGAGTATTCAGAGTAGGAAATTTTTGGCTCAGTGTCAAAGAGGGATAATAATGCAAAACATTTTTTTCCTTTTCCATTGATGTCAAAGGGGGATAGAGAATCATGTGAAAAAGAACTTATCTACTCAGGGAAAGAGAGAATTATGTGAAAAAGGAAGGTTTTGGGAATGTTGTGTTTAGAACCATTATGTGGTCTTTGGTGGCTTTTCACATTTTGTGTTTCCATCAATGATAAAGGGGGACATTGTTGTAAGTATGATAGTGTTGTCATTGATGTCAATAGGAAGTCTACTGATTGGTGTTGTCATTGATATCAACTATGGGATGAAGATGTTGAGGATATTGAGAAAATTGTAGAAAAGAGGAAAACAGGTTGTGCATGTGTAGTTGGGATCTTGAGAAAGTGTTGTGAGTACATGGAGCTATTCTTTCATTGCAGAGTCTAAAGATGAGTTGGAATAGAGTAATGAGACTAGATGATGTCTCTGGTACTTGGTTTCCAAGTGCTTTTGAAGAAATTTAATAGATAGAGTAAATTGTGTTGTGCAAATGTTCATAATGTGCAATGATATTGTGCTCTATGTTATTTAAGTGTTGATGTTATGCTTGTGCATATCTTACAAGTTATTCAAGGATGATAAAGGTTGTTATATTCAGAATTTGGGTTTCTAGATCATTGTAGAGTGCGAGATATTTTCACTAGTGTGTGAATTAGTTATTTAGTGATGTTTTCTATGGTTTGGGAGAAATGTATTTGCTCCACGTTTCTCCGTCGTTTGGATTCAGGTTGTGCATATTTGGGAAGTTTCTTATAATGCCTTTATCTTTCTATATTCAAAGTTTTACTTGATTTGGTGTAGTAAAGTGTGAGTTTCATTTATCAGTATGCAATTAAAGGTTATCAATTATTCTAAGTTGAAGTATTGGTTCATGCAAGCTTGAAATAAGTGTTTGATGAATCTTATGTAGTTTTTGGATTGTTCTAGATTGATTTCAAGTGAATTATGTTGTCTACAACTTTTGGCTTGATCTAAGGAAGCGTGTACTTAATGTCTATGGTGTTTTGCATGGGTGTTGGTTGACCTTGTGTTTAACACTACATGTGAGGCTTGTGGAATCATGTTGAAGTGTGTTGGGACCTATTTGGGTCCTAATTAAGGATTTGTGTAGGTCACCTTTCATTCCTATCCATCGCAGGAATGTTTAGGTGCTGATCTATTTTGAACTTGAATGTATAATGGCTAGTGGCTGACATTGGAGAAGGATTTTAAGGTTGAGCTTGATATATATATGTACAGTGTTGATGCAAGAGGGTGTGGATAGAGTAAGAAGCAAGATAGATGTGAGATTGTTGCAAGTGATGTGAGTGATTTGAAATTGAGCAGAGTAGTGTGAACTTCATGTTGGGGTTCCTGAAGGAAGTGAGTTGAAGGAATCCAATATATTTCATATGAGACTGCAAAAGTGTGCGAGCAATTATGGTGGACTCCTTGTTGCATTGAGAAGTTTTTTCTCTGTAACATTCTTCTTCTATCTTCTTATTTTATTTTTGTGGCAGTGAGCCCTGGTTGTGAGCCTTTTTGGATAGTGTGTCCTATTCTAGTAGTGAGCCCCTTTGTACCAATTTTGCTATTACTTATATTGTGAGCTAATCCTCACTATGGTTTTTCCCTCATTGGGATTTCCACATAAATCTAGTGTTCTCATGTGTATGGTGTTGTGATTTCAGTTTCTATTATCTGCATTTCATATTTAATCAACTTAACAAAACAAGAGTTTAATGAATGCTTGTGGATCTATTTACTGTTGAGGGTTTTGAAGGTTTTATTTGTTACAACTAATTCACCCCCTCCTCAGTTGTGTGTGTATATATATATATATTTTGAATATTTTTGTCATATTGACACATCTTGTTGAGTGTACAGGGACTTCTAACACCGATGGAATTGAGGGGATTCACTTAGTCACTTTAAGTTGTTGTGAAAAATGGGACCTTGGCATAGGGTCCTATGGGTTATTGATTTTTATGTTGAATTACGTGGTTTTCAAATGTTGTGTGCATCATGTATTATGTGATTTTGTTCTATGCAAATTTCAATTAAAAAAATGAATTTAAGTGTGTTTTGAAGGGTCTAGGGCGTATTTTATGTGAGAAAAGTTGGCTTAGGACCAAAATGTATATGTGGGAAGGTTATTTTTGCTATTTGTAATCTCTTTAGAAGTGGTTTAACCCTTATTTTTTCACCTTATAAGAGTGACGAAGGGTTGGTTAAGTGGTTGAGGTGGTTATGTGAGGGAGTTATCTCTCCCTTTCCTTTAAAACCTCTTCCTCATGGAGAGGAGAGGGTTACCATGCTTTTTTTTTCTTTGCTCTTTTGTGATCTTGATTTTTTTTCTTTTGGGGAAATTATGGGAGAAGGAAGTAGGGGATTGTTGGATAGAGGAGGATCCAACCATCCATTAGAATCTACCATTATTGGGATTATAGAAATTGGAGGTAATTTTCTTCCTTGCTATTTCATGGTAATATGTTGTGTATCTTAAAAAGGTGAATTTGATTTGAAGATTTCATTTTGGGGTTTTCTTTTTGATGTGACATGTCTTGTTGTATGTATTGTATCATTTTTGTGTTTTCTTTCTTAGGGGAGGTTACCACGTCTTGTATAAAGGAGTTTTGGTCCTCCACGTGCAGGGGTTTGAGTGGGAGTAGCTCCCTCACATAGGGCATTTTTTATTTTGGGATAAGAGTATCCCATTTAGGTAATGGCCATTATCAAGGGTATGACTATCCTTGCATTTATGAGATATGAGTCTCATTTTTTTTTTCATAGATGTGTTGTTGGGAGGAATAAGGGTGTTGGGCTGATTTTGGGTCTTGTGGCATTGGTGTGGCGTTGATATGGAGACTTTGTGGAGAACTATTATGGAGATGTGATTTGATGTTACATATTTATTTTCCCAATGTGTGGTTGAGCCCCTACTCTCCCTATGAGGTTTTCCCTTGGGGAAAACTAATGTGATAGATCTGTGGATTGTGTTTTGGATTGGGTTGATATGACTGTTGTTGTGAGTTTGTGTGAAGTTTTTTGTATTAAGTGTGTCTTTGCGAAATGTTGAAGTTATAATGATGGTTAAGTGATTTCCCCATGCTCGGGGGTGGGTTGATTTACAACCCTATGGATGGGAGGAGAGCCCATCGATATCTTGTTGTTTTTTTCCTTACTTGTTCATTCAAGTTTTCTCGTGGAGTACTTAGAGATACTTGAGGGAAGAATAAGATGTGTGGATTTTCAAAATTTTATTTTTCTTGGTCTTGCATTTGTACTACATGTTCATAAACCTTGCAAGAGTTGTGATTCATTTGGTTTTAAAAAATTATCGAATGATGTTATTTCAATATGACTTATATAGTTGTGTTTCATTATAAGAAAAGTAAAGGTTATGCTATTTGCAAGTTGATTTGAAAAGAAATTATGGCTTGAGGTCCATGATGGACTATTGATGTACTTGTGGGCATATTATTAAAGGGTCAAGATTGTACCATTTGTTGTTCTTGCATTACAAGCTTGTAACTATGAATTTTCATTTTAGGAAAGGAAATCAAATTATGTCTTGAGCAAGAAAATGTGTTGCTTATTTTATTGGAAGAAAAATCATGTTGTTTTGGATTAATGGAAGGATTGTTATTCACATATAATTGTCACTTAGTATAACAATTTGATACGAATTAGTAGATGTTCTAGTATTCATATTAGCAAGGAAGAGTATTATATTGTCTTAAAGGTATTCTTGCAAATCTATTCCTTCCTAAAGAAAAATAAAAAAAAGATAAATTAGTTTTGTTGGAGAAATTCTGCTTTATGCTTTTTGTATTTTATTTAGGAAAAGAAGCCCGAAAAATAATTTGTACAAGGGAAAGGGTTGTATCGTTTTCCTTATTTAAAGCTTAATCATTGTGAGCATACAACATGGTCTAAAATAAATCCAAAATTAAATTAGATTTCCAGTGTGTGTGCAACCTAGGGAGACATGCAAATATCAAATGATTTAGATCAATATAAAAAAACTATCATTCTTTTAGGAACATAGAATGTTATACTCACTGAATTTATTTATTTTTGTAAACTTGCAAGTAATCATAAGCCAAACATGGGTCAAGTTTGAAAGCATTTTCCTTTGCGTTGATAGTTTCTAAAGGATCTTTTATCTTGAGAATGAATTTTCCAGACAAGGAAAGCTAAATAAAAATAATACTTTTTGAGTTAGGCATTAGATTTCTTAAGCGTGGCACAACTCTTTCTTGAGGCAATGCATCTTCTTATGCCTTGACTAATGCTCAAAACTTTAAACATACGTTGAGGTCTTAAGAGGAGTGTGTTATGTGTTGGACCCTATCTAGAACTTTTAGACCTACGCATAAGGAAATAAAAAGCCACGCTTGGCTCAACCACTAACTCAAAAATATTTGAATTTTGTTCTTAAAATGGGTTGCAAACTTCTCTGTTCACCTTGTAATGTTGCTCTTTGAATGGGTCGAATTTGGTAAGTATTTTTCTACAAATAACTTAATGCATTAACTGTGAATTCCAATCTTGAAGCAAGCGCTTAATTTAAAACATTGCAGTTTCTAGGCTAGTTGAAAAAACATAAGTAATTTTGAAATTTTGAGTGTTTTAAGCAAAAACCAAATTCCTCAACCACTCAAATAAGGAAAAGAATTAGTTGATAATTGGTTGTGGACAAAATAACAATTTATAAATTTCTTATTTACGTGTGTATCAAAGCAAAAAGAGAAAAAAAAGATTTTAAGATTAGTTTAGGAAATATTTAATATAAATAATAAGGATTTGTTAGTTAAAGGGAACAAAATTTATTTCCTAAATTATGGTCAGAATTTGAATAATTTATTAATAAAAGCTTTGATTAAATATAATTAAAAAGATCTTCAAGTATATTCATAAAGAAATATTTATGCTTTCCAAATTATAAGACACAAATGTTTGGAATATGTAAATAATTAATCATTGGTTTTAATGTAAAATATATAATACTAATACGAAGTAAGTGAACTATACAATTAGCGTATGCATGTAAGAACATTTATTTGAACCAATTGTTAAACAATTTATATATGTAGACTAATCACCATAACAAGCTTTAAGAAAATTACTTTAGATATAAATTATGTCAATTTGAGTTGAGCCTTATATTCCCTTAGAGCTATTAAGATAAACTTTTATCTATATAACTTTTAATCATGAATAATGAAATGATCAATTTAGAAAATGATAGGTGAATACATTCTTATTCTAATAATTGTGAAAGAAAATTATATAAGGCATTGGACATAAAATTAACTATTCTATTGGAATCGAAACTCTAAGTCTTAATGAAACTTAAAGATCAAAAAAATTAAATGAGAAATCAAACCCTGAGCCCATAATTTCTTCAACTGAATCCTTGAACTCATAATTCAAGTATGAACTAAATTTAGAAGATAACTCCAACATTATGTGCCATACTATTATTAAAGGAAATGGTAAATTGAAATTAGTTAAAGATTTATAAATAAAAAGAAAACTCAATTATAAATATTAACAACGACTGACAAATGGATTAAAAAAAATGATGCATAAACAATAATCCGTTGTATCCTACTTGGAGATTGCCTTGGAATTCAAGAGATGGATCCATTGTTTCATTTAACCTGCAAAATAAAACAAATTTATGTTTTGAAAAAAAAAACTACAAATGAATAATGTACTTTGATAATAAACTATATAAAATAGAGAACTTCCATAGCAATTCAATTAATAGTTAAAAAACAAGATTAAATTCATAAATTATGGTAACAAAATCTTTTAGATAAATATTTGTGATAAAATATGAGTTGCAAGAAAAAAATCAATGGAGGATTTAGTAATAAGAATTAAAAAGCTAAGGAGAAAGTAATGGTTTAATCTAGTTAATGATTTTGGAAGTTTTTTTATTATATTTATTAAATAATCAATAGAAAGTTTTTAATTTGAAACTAAATAATTGAATGTAGGGATTTATAACTATTTATTTATTTTAAAAGATAAGATATTAGTGACAAAAATTTTAAGTAAGACTTTTCAAATTGATAAATTTATTTTAGGATACTTAACAAGAGGTCAAATGATGGAAACCATTAGTGTACCTACATTTAAAACCTTTGTAAAGAAAAATTGAAGTAAATGCCCATATGTTGAATTAAAATTATTTCCCTTTGAATTATATAGATAAAATAGCAGTCATTGAAAATAAAATTAGTATTATTTAAATTAAACCGTTAGAAAGTATAGAATAAATAAAACTATTGTCATAAGCATAACACTCGTTTAAATATGTCAAGAAGGTTTCATTTGTGCAAGTTCATTTTATAAAGGATTTTAGAGTTTAACTTGAATAACATTAGCAAGTTAAAAAAAATTGGTGGATGTGTTTGATTTAGGTTGAATTAATTTTAGGGCATGATAACATCATACTAGATTCTACTCATTGGTCCATTATTGTTGAACCGATTGTTATTTCCTCTTCTATTCTAGTACTCTCTTGGAGATGTATTAGTATTATTTATTTTTGGTTTTTGCAATGTGCTCAGAGGAGGTGCTTCTTATTTTCAATTTGTATGGTCATTCATTGATGAAATGTCCCATTACTTGGTAGATGTAGAATATCTTTTTGGATAGTTTGTTTTTGTATGACTTTCTCCTTTGTAGTCGGTGCACCACAATTCCTTGCTTTCCCTTGTACTCTCCTTCTCGACTTCCAGCTCCATCATTCTCATCATATCCTTTCTCAAGGATTGAATGGTCTTTGATTCACCATCACTTCTATCACTTATGTTGTCATTGTCATCATCCTTCCTCCTCTTTCCTTGAGAGGGTGTTTTATTTTCACTTTCTATGTCCATCACCAAATTGTAGGCATCGACATACGATGATGAAGGTACGACCTTCATTTTCTTCCCCAGCAATAAGATCAATCCTTTGATGAACCATATTTTTTTCAATTCATTTGTTGGCTAGATTTCTATCTTGACTAATAGTTCTATGAATCTACGATTGTAGGCTCATATGTTTTCATGCTTTCATTATTTTATGTTGTATATCTCTACTACAATTTCATTGTTGTCTCTCAAGAGTTTAAATTCTTCCTCGAATGCTTTTCTCAATGCTTCTCATGTATTCTTATGATTTGCTTCCAGATCAGTATACCAATCAATGGCTATAATTCTAAGAGATGTTGGAAACACTCTCAACCAATATGCCCTATCATCCTGATCATGCACTACCTAGACTGTCTCATAGGTTTTGTAATGTTTGACAAGGTCCTCCAACCCATTCTCGGTGAAATTTAGTAGTTTCTCTCACTCCACATTCAGACTTGTTGGGGGAGTCACCATCTTACCTCTTTATTGCATCTTTTATGACAATAACTTGTTTGGAGAGTTTTGATTCATATGTTCTAGTGTGTTCCTTGCACTCTCAAACATGTTGCAATCTTCTTCTCATCCCTATTTAGTGTTTGTCACCATTAGAATACTTTCGAGGACCCTTTGATGCTCCCTTTGTCTTGGTGTTTTTGGCTTCAATCTTTGAATATTCACTTCTATCGTTAATGCCCAATCTTCAATATGGTATGGTCTCTTCTAGACCATTATTAGGTTCTCTCTTGCCTTCCCCTTTGGCCAATTTTATTGGTAAAAAATATTCTTGGTTGGTCGAGTTGGCAATTCCCTCCTTGCCTTCCCCTTTTCTTGACAGTGAACCTTCTTTGTCACTCGATGATGCTTCTTCATCTACCGGTGATGGTCTGTACGGTTCTCTAACAATTTTCTATTCTTCACTTTCCCATTTTTATGATGTTGATGGTACAAATGATTCTCTATTTTGGTTGGTGAGATAAATGTATGGTTCGTCGGGAAGTGGTAGATGTTGGGCTATCTCTACCTACTCTCCCTTTGTATGTTCTCTTGTCTCAATGGTTCTTTATCTCTCTTGACTATGACTTTCAACACTTTGACTTTTTCTCCTAGGTGGCTCAAGATTTCCCTCAAGAACCCTTTGCCTTCTTCAACTTCACCCCTTAATTATCATCATCATTCTCTTTGTTCTTTTATTCTCAGTGATATTATTTTTTGGTTGATTGATTCTTGACTACTTTTTTATTAATTTCTTGGTTTTATTTAAGGTTAAGGGCATTATTCCTTGATGTATGTCGTTAGTCAGTGTCAAACTCTTCTTTCTCCCTTTTTTTGTTCTTCATATCGTTGCAATATTTCTTGTCTTATTTGTTCCATATCTTTGTTAGCCCAAAGATCTTGCAGTATGATGTAGTGATGTGTGATTAATCTCAAAATTTTGTCAAGAAGATGATCAACCTTTGGGTTGATAGTTGGATTATCCTAGATGGCGACCTGAGGGACCTCTCTCTTGAGAGATTCCCTTTGTATGTGTTCCTTTAGTGAGATATCCCACAAGTTTATCAAGTCTTCTTTTAACCCGTCCTCTCATTCTTTATTTTCTTGTACAGGTTCTTTGGTTGGCTAACCCATTACATCGCCATGATTCTTGTTTATGTGTTATGTATCACCAGAGTTTGTATCAACAACAATGCCAAATGTTTAATCCTTAATTCTAATTGACCGATTAATAGAGTAAACAATATTATAGTTTAACAATAATAAAAAATATTATTTACATAAATAATGTATAAAATATATATATTGTATTCTCATTCATCGGGTAGGCAATAAGTACATCATACAAAATGTCTGTGGCCCCTGACTATAATTGCAAACATACAATATATAGCCAACTAATGTTGGTTGAGGACACCAACCATTGACACCTACCAAATACAACCACCCAACGATCGAGGACTTAACTACATATTAACATAATTATTTATTTCTTATCTTTCCAACTACTTAATCCTAGAACTTAGACAAGGTAATGGTATATTATGAATTTATGATATGGATTTAAGTGATGGTCTAAATGTAGGATAATAGATGTAAATGGGGTTGTTGATGACAAGAGGATATTATGATATAAAAGTAAATGACATGACAAGAGGATGTTACACTATGGATGGTGATCTAACCTAGGATATGGATGTAAAGGATGGTCTAAATCAAAGATAATGGATGTGTATGAGGATGTTGATGACAAAAAAATGTTATAATATAAAAGTAAGTGAGGGTATGTAGCTAGGACTAAAACAAGGTTACAAGACAATATGGATTTATGATATGAATATAAATAAGGGTATGTGGCTTGAAATGATATATTGATGGATAAACCCTAACAGGGTATACTAAATGTGAACTAGGGTTATGTCAAAATGGGATAGATGTATGGATGTTCCTAAAAAGAATACTAGTGGATATATATACTAGGGAAAAATTAAGTATGTAGGATGGGGTTGATATGTTGGGATTAGGGTGTCTCAACCTTAGTTGGGATTAGGGTGTCTCAACCTTAGAGTCCTAACATTAATTTGATTATTAGGTTCTTGAAGTATGAGTACTATGGTGGGAGGGTGTATCTCAACGATGACTCTCACTAAAGATCATTGGCTATAGAAGAGTCAAAATTAGATTCCCTGATGGAAGAGTGAAGAGGACTGATGGTGTTATAGATATCCCAGGATTGGCACAAAACGTACTTTTTCTGAGTAAACTAAATGATTTGGGAGCGCAAGTTGATTTCTCGAGTGGAGGGTGTAAGATGAGAGGAGCTGTGGTGTTGGGTAAGGGTGTTTGGATTGACACCTTGTGCAAGTTGGATGAATGCACGGTCCAGTCTAATATTTATTTTGATACATTGAAGAAGAGACCTTTGGATTCTTCATCCTCACCGTCGAATCGTGTAGAGAAGTTTTTAGCAAATACATCTTATGGTTGTGCATTTTGGGTACCACAGGGTGCTTATTCATTGGAAATAAAGATTCCTATAAAGAAGACAATGTTGTGGCACCAACGACTTGGTCACATTGATGTTAGTGGGCTTCTAGTCACCCATGTGATCAAGGGCATGAACCCTTAAAAAGGTTTTTTTGTTTTAATAAATATTAAAAAAGTTAAAAAATAAAAAATAAATATCATTTTTTGCTATGTGGATCTCATCATAGTTTTTACAACGAGGACTCTACATTAGATCCACACAATGAAACCACTACCCCTCAAATAGTGGATATATCATATATACCATGGGCTTATATAAAACATAAGGTGGTATATACACACATATATGCCACACATTTTCTAAACCCTAAATTAATGCATACAATACACAAAAGCAACATAATAGAAAACATACTTGTAGATGATAAATATAGTTTATATCTACCTATAGAAATTGTATGTTGTGTATATATAGCTATAGTGATTATGTATATATATTTGAGGGTACCTTGTTGTATACATCAATGTATATCCATCATGACACAAACCCTCATTTTTTATGTATATATTTCAAATTATGTATACACTAACTATATATCTATCCACCATGTATACTTTTTACACAATAGGAAAATTGTATATATGTGAAGAATTTAAACTAGGCAGTATGACCATGCAATTTTTTGTACAAAAAAATTAAAGACCCTAATTTTTCCCCAAATTTCAAAGTGAGAAATTTATAACAAATTATATGTCAAAAATCCTCTCTCAGTCTCTTTGGACATAACTATGACATTCGTTTTGCAATATGAGGCTCCTATAAAAAGTTGATCTCTAGGATCCCCTCAAAAAACACACTTGCAAGGTTAAACTCACAAAATCCCACAAGTACAAGTGTCAGAAGTGTTATTTTATGTGAGTTTCACCAAAATGTATGCATGCAAAATGATATAATTGAAATAGCATCAAAATCAAACCAATTTAACACTCAAAATTTTACATGCAAACCTTAAATTGAGCTAAATGTAAAGTTTTTCTTGTTGTGATCTGGGTGCTCAATTCACAAAACTTGGCTATTAAATTCACAAAACTTGGCTATTAAATTCACAAAACTTGGGTATGAAATGAATGGTTGATAGATAAGGTGAAATGGGTTTGATTTATAGAATTTCAAGAGAATCATATGGATGGCTAGGATTGAATCTAGAATCTCATATTCATTCCATTATTTATGGGACTGATGAGGAGATGTGGCAAGCATGGGATAGTTGAGTGTTGTTTCAAATTTATTTTTCAACTCAATGTGACTAGGAAGTTAACATATTTAATTGATGAGTTAACTTCCTGCATGGAGGAGTTAACTAAGTGCATGAGATTATTAAGGGGAGTTGACTATTTGCATAGAATACTTAACTCATTGCATGAATGAGTGAAGTGGGTTTGATTGAGGAGTGAGATTGGGAGTAAGTTTGAGTGAATTTATTATACTAGGTAGTCAACTAGGTGAGGTTAAATTAATCAAATTAATATTTAATTAATTGAATTATTGGTGAACATGAGGTGGAAATTAATGTTATATTAATATATTAATAGATAATGTGTGGATAAATAAATAATTAAATATATAAATATGTTGAATAAATAAAAATTGATAATTAATGGATAATTATTTATCAATTGATGAATAACATAACCTAATTTAATTAAATAATTAGGAATTATTTAATTAAATGATTAGGCATTAGGATTCCTAGGTGATGAATGAATTATTAGGTGATGATGATAAGATGACAATGTGTACTTGATTGATAACATGATGAAGGAAAAGATAACATTATTTAGGTGTCTACAGTTGTCTCCCATGATATTTTATTTATGAATATTTTTTTCCTAGACCAATTGACCAATAGGAAGATAAAATTATGATTGGAGTTGATGTTTGGCAGGTGGAGGGACCAATATACCATTTTTTCTTTCTATTCTTGAGTCTATCCATGAAATCTATATGATCATTGTGATGTAATTCCATTTGAATTTTGAGAGATAGCCACAATGAGCATTTGATCATGATGAATAGAAGTAATAGCTCTTTAGGTCTTGTAGAGGACGAAATTTTCTACCCTTGATTCTTAGGACAAGTAGAGTCTTCAAGGAGAAAATGGTCCTCAACTACCTCAAGAAATGAAGCTCAACTGATGGGATAAAAATGACGAAAGTTATAGAAATGGAAAGAGTAGGTCACATAGGTCTTATAAAAAAACTAAAAAGCTCTTGGGTAAGGATGACAACACGGTGTGTTGGCATCTCAACAATGCGCTGGCATCTTATATGGATCAAAAATTGAGAATGCCATAGAAAATAGAAAAATGAATACTTCTATTTTGATTGCTAAGACTCTTGAAATGTGGGAAAATAATAGAGTATAACAAAACTAAAACAAAGTAAACTAAATGAAATATAGACTAAATGGAATGTAGATGATAAAACTAAGGAGGAGAAATAAACCACTCACAACAAACCAATTAATGAAGCCTCTAGCAAAGTAATGTCCCTAATACCTGCACACATAAGATTGAGAGAAAATGTTGGGGTTGTTTAGGGGCTTGCCTCAGTCAAACCCCTGTTTCGGTGTTTCCACCTCCACAAACAACCAGATAGACAAATAGATAGAAAGATAAATAGAAAAGATAGAAAAATACATAAGCAAGGGATGTGATAAATCCCAAGATGTTCAAAGACATAAGACAAGTAGATATTACCTACAAGGCTTGAAGAAGCCAAAGAGAGAAAGAGAGAGGAAGAAGGTTGTGAGAGCCAAGAGAGTTGTAGAGAATGTTGTGAGAGCTTGAGACCGTTGTAGCAAGTTGTAGAGAGCTATGAAAGCAAGAGAGAAAGAGAAAAATGAGAGAAAAGAGAATGTCCAAGAGAGAAAGAGAGACCAAGAGAGATTAAGAAGCAAGAGAGAGAAAATGAAGTGAAAGGATATATTTAAAAGAGAGAAGGGAAGGGAAAATAAGGTTTCCGAGTTGTCACAAAGTGTCTCGAGCCATTCCCACCGACCAAGGTAGGTGACAAGTGGCAACATGCTTATAAACAACCATTTGAATTTTGAAATATTGCGGGATCCTAGCACAACATGCAGACGTCTGTGTGGTGTGCTAGTGTCCAAACAAATCTTGCTAAAAAATGGTGGGGACAAGGAAAACACAAGGTTTAACGTAAAAATGACACAAGAAGATAACTGTTGAAAAAAGGTCTTGAGCATCCTAAGAGGGAAAAAGGCTGATGCAAGGGCCAAGATGAGCCTATACAAATACTAAGGGAGTTATACAAATACTAAGGGAGTGGGCACTAAAGTGGATGCAAAAGTTTAGGTGAAATTGCCACAGGGTGCAATTTTATGACATTACATTTTTTCCCCACTTTAGCGGACTTATGAATTTACATGAATATGCACACTAAAGGAAATATACTAAAAACAAACAACATCATGGTGCCAAAAGGATACTGTAGAGGAAGTAGATAGTTCTTCAAACCATGGAAGGATACATCCCCAGGATGAAGACCTACAAAACAAACATATTAGACAAGAGAGGTCTACACAAGACAATTAGGTTAAAACATAAAAGCTACTAAATCGCAGGGTTAAAACTTATAAAGATATTTAAAAATAAAAACATGAATAACACACTCACAAAGGAACATAACAAACAAACTAAAAATATTTGAGTCAACAAAATAAAAGAGACTTCGATGCGAGAGGTTGTCTTGGTACTACGTGTCATTCCCAAAATAACAAGAAATAAAACATAGAATAATTCTTAAATGAAGAGAAGAATGTGAGGATTGATTGCTTCAAAGGAGGAATGCACCCAAAAGATAGGGAAGCAACCAATGTTGAAGAGAATAAAAGAGAGGGAAATAAGTTGAAGAGCATATACTCAGGATGAAGAGGACATAGGTCTTCTATCTGGCAGAGTTGATTGCAAAATCACCACAAACATGTTCGCTACAAACAAACATGTTGGGAAAAAAGGTGAAAAATAGATATGATAAAATCCATATACATGATATGACATAATCTAATTAGATAGAATATGACACTTATAGGTATGGATAGCAAGGATAGAGACCATATGAAAAGTGAATAAAGATGACACTAATAAGTATGGCTAGAAATCTAGAGACCATATGACAAGCGCATAGGCCTATGGCTATTGCAAATTGCATTGCAAAACAATTACAAAAAATACAAGAGAAGTCTAGTCAGGTTGCCCCCAAGATAGATGGTGAGATTATAAGGCATCCGGATTTTTAAGACACATTATTTTGACAAGATCAAAAGTGATAAGAAAATAACCAGATATGATAGCCCCCTCTTAGAATGATGTGTGCTACACAAAGGAGCACATGCCATTCTAAAGAGAAGAGAAGATAGAGAGGGGGTTTAGGAGCAATAGAGTAGGAACCTCATGAGAAGATGCTTAGTATGGACAGGATAAAGGTAGAGCTCAACATCTCTTGTCATGAAAAGAAAATACAAGTGCATAAAAAGATGGAAGAGTGATGACACCATAATCAAGATGTTGTTATATTTTATCCTTCAAGGCTCAACATTAACTGGTGGAATGGCCAAGCACTTGATTTGTACAAAAGAATGTTTTGCTTTATCATGATTATAAAATTTCTTATGTGGAGGAGGAGGAAGAGTAATTAAGTGGGCTTTGATAAGCCTTAACAAAATATGCTAGATTTATTAGATAAAGGATGAGGAGCAAGAATCAACCCTTTCTCTTGTGAATAAAAGTTTGACTAATCACAAGAAGAAGACATAAGGACAAAAAATGATGGAGGAGGGGATGAAGACAAATAAGAAGGCTTGTAACCTAAACCCCTTGCAAAAGAGCAAGGTGTCAATTGCAAAGGGACCTTAACTCCCTATTCCATACGTCAAGACCATTTACTTTGTACCCATGCTTAGAAAGAATATTAAATCCAAATCCACAACATGATTGCAACTCCACAGAGGGGGAGGATTAACATTAAGGACATTACAATTGATGTTCACATTGTCTCGCAATACAAAAGAATAACCATCTTTGATAACAGGTGTGAGTGATATTGTCAGGATGTCAAGGTGGATAGGGTTGAATTTATACTCTCCAACGAAGGAGTTTGTAAAGTCTAAGGAACCCCAATCATCACTAAGACATGCATTTATCTTAGGAGAAGAAGGAGAAGTAGACTCAGGATTTCCTATTTCAGTAGAATGTTCTTCAAGGACATCTATCGAGTATCCTTTGTAATAGGTATTTCTAGAGGAGATGTTATCACATTGGAAGATAATGAAGGAACAATATTTTTGAGAGTGGGTACAATCAAAGCTTGACCAACAACTGCCATCTCACATAAGTGTACAACATCAGGGTTAGCCTTGATTGTGACTGCTTGATTATTATGAATGAATTTAATGGATCTATGCAAGGTAGATGGGACTGCACCCATAGTGTGAATCCATGGTCTATTGAGAAGAAGATTATATGGTAATTTTCCTACATAACATATACCAGGGTGGGTACAGTAACGGGTCCCAACCTTAAAGGAAAGATTATCGTGCCTAAGGCTTGTTGATCGACATTATCAAATCCATGAATAAATAAGGAAGAAGCCACAAGAGAGGCTGAATTAATTTTAATTGTAGGCATCAAATCAATGCTACATACATTGAAAACTAAACCAGTGTCAACGAGAGTACGTCTAATACCGACATTATTAATGTTAACTATTATCAACAAAGGATTTGCTTGCTTCTACACTTTTAGGGGTGGGAGTTGTTGCAGATGGAACATAATATTTAGTGAATCCACACAAATATGATCTATTTATGCATTAACATTTGTCGCCCTAGCGAAAGAAGGCAAGAGGATATTTTGCAAGGCTTCCTAAAGCAGACCCTAGTAAATTGAAGCAGTCTAAAGAAAATCCCAAAGTGTGATCTAGGAAAGAGTAACTCAAAGTTGCTCGACAAAATCACACTCACTCGGTCGCTTAGCTACAGGTCTAGGTGCTTGAGGGAGGCTTGGTTGAGAAGGTGGTAAAGAAGTGGGTTGATTGACATTTATTTTTGTTTCTTCTAGTATTATAAGTATGGGATACCGCTCTATAAGAGGGAGCCTTGGATTGCATGAATTTCATGTAAATATTTGATAAATCACTATTAAATGAAACACCATGAATATAAAAAATCCTTTTAGGAGAAGGACTAGTCGGGGTCACATAAATGACCTGTCTCTTAGGCCTTTGAGGAGCGGTAGAGACTATAATTACATTTACAGATTCATTTTGACTTATAAAAGAAATGTTGAAGAAATATGCTCAACATCTATGAGGAGACTCATAATTCACTAATGCATCATCTCTAGAAGAGAGTGCATTAGAATGGAGAGAAGGTAGACTTAACATTAAGAAAAGTATAAATGATTTCATCTTCTTGCAATAAAATATCCTCTAGAACAAGAGGAATGTCATGAGAAGGATCAAAGATACGAAGTGACATACACAAAGCTAAGTCACCATCACATGCATGGAATGGAACATCATTAACACTTTGAATAAAACTAGAAATCAAACTAATAAAAGAAGATAGTAAATTCATTTTGAAAGTAACAAGCTAAATATAAGAAATAAAGCATAAATAAGTTGACCGAATGTTGGTGTATTATTTCTACTTTTGGTGGCATGGAATGGGGTTTGGGGCAGTGCCCTGATTTTTTTTCTTAGAAGGAAAAATATTGGATTTGTCCTCTTTTTTAGTGTTAGTGTGTTCATGTCAGGTTCGCCATAATGTAGATGAGGAAATTTGTTACCCTCGAGTCTTAAGACAAGTAGAATCTTCAAGGAGAAAATGGTCCTCAACTACCTCAAGGAATGAAGCTTAAGTGATGGAATACAAATGATGAGATTTATAGAAATAGAAAGAGTAGGTCACAAATCTCTTGTAGATATACTGACAAGCTCTCAGTTAAGGATGACAATGTGGTCCAAGGAAAACAACATGACACACTTGTGTCTGAACGATGCATTGGCGTCTTGTACAAACTGAAAATTGAGAATTCCACAAGAAATAGAAAAATGACTACTTCTATTCTAATTCCTAAGAACTCTTGAAATGCAGGAAGACAATAGAGTATAACAAAACTAAAATAAAGCAAACTAAATGAACTATAGACTAAATGGAATGTAGATGCTAAAACTAAGGAGGAGAAAGAAAGTACTCTCAACAAACCAAGCAATGAAGCCTCCAACAAAGTAATGTCCCCAATACCTACACATAAGATTGAGAGAAAAAGTTGGGGTTGTTTATGGGCTTGCCTCAATCAAACCCTTGTTTAGGTGTTTCCACCTCCATGAACAACTAGATAGACAAATGGATAGAAATAAAAATATACAAGATAGAAAAATGCATAGACAAGGGATGTAATAAATCCCAAGATGCTAAAAGACGTAAGACAAGTAGATATTACTTGCAAGGATTAAAGAGGCCAAAGAGAGAAAGAGAGAGAAAGAAGGTTGTGAGAGCCAAGAGAGTTGTAGAGAATGTTGTGAGAGCTTGAGACCATTGTAGCAAGTTGGAGAGGGTTGTCCAAGCAAGAGATAAAGAGAAAAAAGAGAGAAAAGAGAATGTCCAAGAGATAAAGAGAGACCAAGAGAGATCAAGAAGAAGCAAGAGAGAGAGAATGAAGTGAAAGGATAGATTTAAAAGAGAGAAGAGGAGGGAAAAAAAGGTTCTCGAGCCATTACAAAGTGTCCTGAGTTGTTTCCACTGACCAAGGTAGGTGACAAGCGGCAACGTGCTTACAAATGACTGTTTGAACATTGAAATGTCATGTGATGCTAGGGTGACGTACAAACGTCGACACGACGTGCTAGTGTCCAGACAAATCACGCTAAAAAATAATGGGGACGAGGAAAGCACAAGGTTTAAAGCAGAGTTGACACAAGAAGATAGTTGTTGAAAAAGGGTCTTGAGCATCTTAAGAGGGGAAAAGGATGATGCAAGGGCCAAGATGAGCCTATACAAATACTAAGGGAGTTGACACTAAAGTGGATGCAAAAGTATAGGTGAAATTTTCATGGGGTGTAATTTTATGACACTACAGGTCCACACTAGTGAAGAAGGGCAGTGTGGAAGAATAATGACTTGATTGGGACTCAAATAGTGCATATTTTCATTACATGGTGCACTCACTCCACTAATGTTTTTTACTAGAGATTGGCTCTATCAAGTGAGATTGAAATCTCCCCCTTTCATCCACTGGGTTGAGCTCACCCATAATTCCTTCTAGACTACACCAAATTCAACTGAATGACATTATGAATTGTAATATATTTAGTTTCTTTTGCTGACTCTAAATCTTGTTCAGATAATACAAATATCATGCAATAAAAAATTCCTTAACTGTAAAGATCTCTAAAATATGACCAACTAATAGAAACCAAAAACTAGACTATATATATATATATTCTTTTGAATTTTAATATGAAAAATGAACATAATGAAGTGATAATGATAAAAATAATGAACAAGATGGAGAGAGGAGATAAAGCAAAATCAAATGGATGGTGATGTCACATATTTGCACATGATCCACACTATAGCACTATTGTCAAAAAATGCAAGAAAAGTGGATAAACAACAATGACTTATGCATACAATCTTCACTACATCACCATTGTATGCACTGCTTTGGAGAAGAAAAGATGAGTGAATGGAAGGTGAACAAAGAAGTCTAGAAAACTTTCTTTCATACCATATTAAAATGAGAAAGAAAGAACACGAGGCTCAAGCATGCAATTTATTTATTCATCTTCAAATCTTATAATTATTACATTCAATAGCTTTATATATCCATTTACTCTACTAAATACCCAAACCACCTAAGAACTAACTAATAACTAACATCTAATAAATTAACATTGATATGCTAATTTATTTATTACATAATATATATCATGCACTACTTAATTTCTAACACAATCTCTAAGGATATCTACAGCCCAAAGTGGTCCATAGAGGTTTCTACGACCTTGATATAGGGCTTGTAACCTCTAAAGGGGTTCACAACCTATAAAAGGTTGTGACCCTTGTAATAGAGTCATGCTAAACAAGGAAACCCTATTTGTATGGGCCTTGAAAAATATGTGTAGGGTACTATTGGGTATTCTTTTAATTCTTTTAAAACTATTTTTTTTAGATAAAATATAAATTTGTGAAAAATAATGCAATTTTTTAAAATTTATTTTTTATTTGTAAAACAAATAAAATACATGTGTAATAATAATATTTTTTGAAATAAAATCTTTTGATTCATATAGTTGGCAAGGTGGGAAATTTTTTTGTGAGGGGCTAATGTAAAGTGTTAAAAATCCATGAACTGAGAATCAATCTTTAAATTATTAGGTTTCTTGAATGTAATAGTAGGGTTAAATTTGACCTAGAATGTATCAAAATTATCTGACTACCTTACATATCTAACAATCACCTCTCAACTTCAAACCTTTTATAGATTTTGCCTCTAGTGTCCAACTAGGACACAACAAAAGGCAAATCTAACTTTCTTGAACATTTTGAATACAATGGTGAGATCAAATTTGCTCCACCAATTTCCTAAATTGCAATAAAAAACCACAACAAAGCCCTCCAAAATTTGGTATTTTTATCACACCATTTTGATTTCCCAAATTATCCAAGGATGCAAGAGAAGAACATATTCAATGCTTTAAGAAAATATATGATCTACACTTTAAGATCTCCTAAAAGACTAACCAAATGCAATAACTTGTTCTAATACCATATAGGACTTGGCTAAGAAGATAACCACCTATGATCTAAAGGCCTAATATAAAACAAAAAGAACTTTGAAGATCAATATGACAAGAATAAATTGTATTCTTATCAAAGAATGTAAATAGAGTATGAATAATGTGTATACATGAATGAAAAACTCTTAGTTATATAGGTCAAGGTGAGACATGGACAATAAAATTATGACAAGTGTCTTAATCTTATGATATGAGAAAACGTGAAAATGGTCTAAAAGTGCCTTAAGTAAACTTAAGCAATAAGGTGTGAAAAAGATCCTATAGCAGAACTAATTAGGGAAATAACTTTGTTCACACTGACAAATAGCTCAATTTATTGATTTAAACTCAATTATCATTCTCAACTCATTTATTTATCCAAGACTTGAGTTGTATTGATTTATCCCTTAAATATAAGGTACTTTTTATTTTCCTTCAAATTATTTGTTCTCTTCCACCTAATTATTGGTTGTACCTTGGAGAATAAATTATAAGATTCACTTTTTTTAATATGTTCATATTATACTTCTTTATTCTCTCCCAACTAATCACAACATTGTTACACCTCAAAGATAAATTTGATGATCAACTTCACCTATCACTTACTCTTTTTATAATAGTTATCTCAAGTTAGAACACTAAACATCAAAGGATAAATATATCTTTTATATAGTCTTGATTATTTTTTGAAGGGTTTACTATTCTTATCATACCATCTTCATGTGAAGGTTTATCCTAATGAAAATTGCTACATGATAAATTGAAATCTTATTTAGGAAAATACGAGCCATTACTTTTTAACTCTTAAATTTTTAGTGGTTGTCTATAGAGTGGAGTTAGAAATTTCTCTCACTAGCTTAAGAAATTTCATTTCAATATTTATAATTTTATAGATTTTTAATTAAGTTTTTAACCTTAATGTCCCATTCGATTGGTTGATGCTTATTTTAAAAAAAAACATATGACCTCGTATAATTTTTTATTTTTCTCTTTTATAAAATATGATACTTTTTTCCTCCCCTTTTTAACATTTCCTTCCATCTTTTTTAATATTTCCTTCTAAATTTAACTTTTAAAAATATTCAAACATTAAATTAAAAAAAATATTTATTTATTATTACCTTAATTCAAACATATTTTCAAATAAACAGAAATTTATAAAAATTTATAAAACCATTAATCTGAAAAAAAAACTAAAAAAAAATGAATAGTTATATATTAATTTTTTAAAAGTAGATGCCTGCTTAATTTAAAAGAAAAAATGCCTACATAAAACCTTAATGTAGACAAATCATGGGCCCAAAATCTTCCGACAAAGTTTCGTTTAGATTATTTAATCCTTAATTCCTAAAAAATTCATGGAACCATTCAATGATAAAAATCTGCTAAATTTTCAAAAAACTGCTGCAATTTTTTTTGTCGCTCCTCCATGGGACGTGAGCCTAAGTTCTTTGCCTCCTCGTTAATTGTTTGATTTTGCTCCTTTTTCCTCTTTTAATGTAAATTGGATCACCTATATTTCTTCTTGAATCTTTTATTTTTAAATTTTTATTCTTGACCAACATTCCATGAATCTGCTTTTAATTACCACTGACAGTGTTTATCTAAACTTCTGTATTGGTAGAGTTTGACAATGGAGGTCTGCCTGGCTTTTTTCCTCGATGCTAGGCAAACTAGTCTAAGAGAGATAAAGCATCAATTGTGATTAAGGTAGAACTAAGGGAAGAGGGAATGAGTAGAGTAGGAGTAGCCATTACCATGCCCCTGAAACCTCTAGAGTACGCATCTTTCTCGTCAAATAGATTACATGGCACGCTTGACTCTTGCAGATTTTCAAACAACAGGGCAAGATGTTTTACAGCAGAAAGTAGAGAGAAGGGGAATAGTAATAGTTATGGGGGTATGAATTTCAAGGGCAGTGTATCGAAGGAAGATGGCTCTTCAAAACTGAGACTTGACGCTTGGCTTGCTACACAAATTCAAGGGGTGAGCAGAGCACGCATACAATCCACTCTTCGTCAGGGCCTTGTTCAAGTAAATGGTCGCTCTGTCACCAAGGTATTCTATTCTTTCCTCTGACTAACACCCCAATGTATTGGTTGCCTCACACTATTTTTGTGCGTTTGATTTCCTATCCGCAGAACTATGAGATGACATTAATCTGAAGAATAAAATCTCTTAGCATTTTCTTAGTTTATGATGATTGCAGACACGAGGGAAATTGCAACTAATATTACGCTCAGCATTTTCAATGGAAAACGCGTTTCATCTTTTATTGCATTAAGTTGCACAACTTACAAACTGTTTTTGATGCCAACTTACATCATGCATGTAAGAGTAAGGTTGATAATATTCTACAACGCCTGCAGCCTCTATTTTTAGTGTTTATACAATTCTGATGAATACTTTTGAATATACCTAGAGTCCTATCCAACAGAGGTGCCTTCTTGCAGGATTGGGCACCAGCATGAATTTCAAAGAATGTATATGAAAATTCTTTCGGATAATTAGCATAGGGAGGAGTGTTTCCTGAAGAAATTTTAAATGTCTAGTATTCACCAATGTTTCATTTTTTTTTTACGTTTACTTTTCACGAATACTAAGCAATCGAAAATGAGAGTTTGCCTCCATTCTTATTGACGAAATTGAGTTTCTATAAAATATATAAAATGTTCTGGAAAATTTTAAATAATTTTAGATTTTGTAGCACTTTCCTATAAAATTTTATATTGAAACACACTTTAACAAGATATTTAAGTTTAACAAATGTATGGATTCTTGAAATTTGCTTTAGGAAAAATGATAGGTTGTAGATTTACTTCACCTTTCGTTTGACAGAGTTGGAAGAGTTGCATTGAGATTTTGTGAAGTCTTTCATCACGATCATTAGTTTTAATTTTTTTTTCTTCAGCAATTTTTAAATGCCCGTACAAGTGGCATGGATGGGTCATGTATTTCTTCAAGATGGATGGGAAAAATTGAGTACATGTAAGAAATTAAAATAAGTCATAGTAAGTGTATAACAAGATGCAAAATACAGTTACAGGTCAAAATCATGGGCCTAGTAGAATTGCTTTCATTCATTAATGTCACCAAGCTTATAATTTGAATTGCCAATCTTATTTATTGATCATGATTCATATTTGCTCCTTTTCCTTCCAAAATCAGCTATCATTAGCATCAGTATCATAAATTACTGATTGCCGATACATTATTGTTTTATTCATTATTATATTTTAGTAATTCTAATATGAACTGTACATTTATAGTGTATTATGCATACTGGCCCTATGAAATCTCAAGTTCACATAGTTTTTCAGCCCATCATACCTTAATGGTCACCGAGAAAGTTCAACCATAACATTTATCACAAACTGTGAAAGTTAAAGTACAAGTTTGAACGTCTCTTTTATGTCAGGAGAATACCCATCTTAAGATGTGGATGTCTGGGTAATCTTGATAAAGACCTTGAGTGTAACTTACTTTGATTGCACAAGCTGTTAATGGGGCATCCTCTCAAGGTAACTGACAAAACAATCAGTGTGCTTTAAACAAAAAATGATAATTTACTCCAATGGCCATCCACTAATACTAATAGCTCTTTCCATACAAGATTTTCAATAAGGGCTTAGGACATCATCAAGAATCATACATGTGTATTAGCCAATTAAAAATCCTTCTAGTAAGCGTTGAATTATAATACAACTTATATTGGCTAGAACTGAAACTCCATATGAATAGGGTCCTATAAGGGCACTTAAATGGGAAACAAGATTCTATCAAACGCAGTGGGTGAGAAATGAATGTTACTTCCCTTCCAATCAAACAAGAATCCTGTGGCCAGAAAGGAAAGAAAGCAGGGAACCATGTAGATAAATGATTCACAAGCAAACAGGAAGGAACCCAATCAGAAAAGAGGAGAATCATCACAGAATAATATCCTGATCGTGTTGGGGAAGCAGATCCAGGAGAAGCTACATGGACATAGCAGAGAGGACCATGGAAATTGCAACAACCCTTGCTATCAGGACAATGCCACTCACAGAGAAGCTGATGAAGAAAGGATTCATGATTGACGGGAATCACAAAATTCATTCAAATAGGGATGGTAGGAACCTCGATTCTCAGGTAACAATGGCAGGCACAGATTGCCTTTGCAAGTGGTCAAAAGATTTCAGGATTGGAGACTTGAATTAAGAATAGAACATAGCTTCCAAGAACTCGTCCAAGGCATAAAAATCTCTCCTCAACAAACAACATTGGATATATGAAAATTGGCTCTTTCACAGGAAGCCCTAATTGGAAAATTTTGTGGCACTTGGCCGGCAAGGGAAAAGATTGAATGATGGGTCAAAGCCAAATGGTGAGACTCTTATCTTTTAAAATTCCTGCCAAAAGGTTTTTTCATATCAAAATGCCCTAATGAAGCTGAAAGGGACAAAATACTGCAAAGTGGCCCATGAATGCTAGATGGTACGAACTCTATCTAAAGAAATGGACACCAAACTTCAATCCAGCCAAATTCCAAGTCCCAAAGTCTCCAGCATGGATCAGGATTTACAACCTACATGAAAAATATTGGGGTCACACCATTTTGGAGTAGATAGGGAACTCATTGGGAAAATTTCAATGCTGTGAAGACTCATTCAAGTCCCTGCCAAACTTTATTTCCCTTGAATTGGAAATCGAACTTGAGATAAATGTGATGTATTGTAGATTCTGTAAAATGGAAACTCATGACTCCATTGATAGCAAACCTAAGCCACTAAAAATAGATGAAAGTCTGGCGGAAAAGGATAATGAACAACAAAGGAACTATTCACTAAAGAGGCAGTAAATGTGGAGGGGACAAACAAGTCTATTGAGCACAACTTTATCACTATGGATCTTAAGATCCTTTCCTCAGTGACAAAGGACAAAGAAGGAATTCTTAGGGATGCTAACCAGGGCATGGAGAGTCCAATGGTCAGAGATATGGAAGAAAATGAAGCCTATGAGGTCAAATTAGAGGAAACAAATCAAAATGTAAATAACTTGGAAGAGGAATTGAGTAAGCTGGTGTCTACAGTTTTATGCACAATGTCTCAACAATAGACAATCAAGACTAAGGCAAACTATGGTCATACAACCAGGAAAGGCAGGAAAACAACAGAGGAAATCACACAAGAAGAAATTGAAGCAGGTTCATAGACTATTCTGGACTTTCAAAAACAAAGGGCAAAGCGGGGGGAAGCGCCCCCTACAAGCACAATGAGGATCTTTTTGTGGTTAGGGGCTTAAATGACCCTAACAAAAGATGCTTAATAAAGTGTCAATTGGATCTCCAAAGGCTAGACATCATCCTACTTCAAGAAACCAAATTAAATATTGAGGAAGCATACAAACTCACTCAATGATGGCTCAAGTTGAAGGGGGCCTTTGTCAATGTAGAAGTTGCTTTAGGAGGATTGGATATTCTTTGGTTCGAGAACTTTGTCAGAATCAACATCTTGAATCAAGGAACCAATTGGCAACTATGCAAGGTAATTAGCACAGCCTCAGCTCTTCAATTTTTTCATATCAATTTTTATGGTCCTAACAACATTATTGTAAAGAGAAATCTTTGTGACAAAATATCTTCTGTTATAAATCTTATTAAAGAGGAATTATTTATAGTCTATGATGACTTCAATTTTGTGCTAAGTATAAATGATAAGCTAGGAGGTATAAGAAGGGTAACACAGACATAGATAGATTTTATCAACTTTGTTCAATATAATTCTCTCAGTGATGTTCAACCAAAGAAGGGTTCCTACACATGGACCAACAGAAGATCAGACTTAAACATTATATTTGAATGGTTGGATATATATCTACTATCCCCCAAATGACCCAACAAAAACTTGATTGCAGAATCCGAGACTCATGCTGAAGCTCAGACCACTACCCTATTACCCTTCAGATATTGGAGGACTCTCCAAATCCCAAGAGTCAATTTAAGTTTGAGAATATGTGGTTTCATGATCAATCTTTTGTGGATTTAATCAGGAAATGATGGAAGGATTCACCAAAGTTAAAAGGAAACAAGATGTACTCTTTGGTAAAAAAAATAGCTGCATTAAAAGGGATCATCAAAGACTCTTAAGGCAACATGGTCAAAGTTGTCTTGAAAAGGTTAAGGGCACAAATGAGCAACGAAGCAGAAGCAGAAGTCTTACTCCTTCACCTCCAGCTGGTAAAATCATGCAACATTGACAAGATTTTAGTTGAGTGCAATTCCATGGTTATTGTCCTATGCACAAGGAAAAAGCATTCAACAAATTAGAGAATCAATAATATCCTTAACGAAGCCCAGGAGATATTGGATAACATATCCTCCTTCATGATAAATCATTGCGATCGTGAAGGAAATAAAATTGTTGATTATCTCTTGAATCAGGCCATCATTAATTCTAATGAAATATAACCATTATTAATGATATCAATAGTTGGCCATGCTTGCAAAAGGTTTTGGAAAAGGACGAGAAATCCATTTAAAGCATAAACATATTCAATGATTAAAATCATGTGGAGTAAAAATGAGAGTAATACTAGATTACTCAGTGTTATGGAAATACCATGTGAAGGAGTAGTGACAAGGCTGTTCATCAATGCTCTTATTAGGTGAGGTACCTCTATATATGTTACACATTCGAGATAGTTCCGATGCTGACATCAAATGTCATTATTTTATTAATATCTAGACATAAGAAATTTAAGTTTATGCATCTCTACTTTAAAGCTCATAGAACCAGGTGGGAGGAAATCTTTGACAAATGGCCTTCCTAGTTGAGATAAAGGAGGCAAGAATGCAGCAGGTTTTTTCCTATCAAGGTGGCAACATTCTGGAAGCAATCCAGGAAGTTTTAGGAATAGATTTCATTGGAGCAGCTCACGAGAAAGTAAACATAGATATCCTGTCCACCTTCATCACTAATATCTTCATCATCACGGGTGACAAGGAGCTCATGAAGGCCTTGGGCAAATGCTACATATGGGACAAGTTCAGAGTGGGTTTGAGTGAAGCTATTGACAAAGCAACCCTTGTTAATGCCATTTCTCTATATGTACTGTTTCGGAATTCTTGAGGAATGGTTTCTATTAGGATGGTTTGCAAAATTGAGACAAGGCTGATGGCATTAATCAATGAGGTCAATGCCATTTAGGAATTTTTCAAAGGTAACATTGGGTTTTGCAGTCCGATTTGCAATTTCATGGGACTTTGTGCTCTAGAAAAATCTTCCCCTCTCTAGGAGTGGTTCAACCTAGCCAAAGCATCCAAAGCCATCAAATTTTTAGAATGGAGGGCTAGATTGGTCAAAAGGGAAGACAACTATTATGGCTTTGAATTCCTAAGCATTTGTTCATGCTCTCATCACTATTTGCTTAGGAATCTTTTGGTTTGTTGCCAATACACTATGTAATTTTTTGTTATTATAAATGTTCATCTATTAGGTTTACTTTGTTTCCTAGCATACAATTCTAGAATGTGTTGTTAATGCAATTTTTTGGCTCGAACAATCTACCACTCTCTACTAATCTGCCTATATAGAAAGAAATATATGGTATAAACAAGCAACCATTTTGTACATAGACTTTTGTTCCTTTGCCCAATGTCAAGGTAGGAACCTTATGTGATTTTTCAATATTAATCAAATAGGAGAGGGCCCTTACCCCTCACTTGAATTATCAAATAAATAAAATGTAGTGGGTGATGCTAGGACTGTAATATAAGAAACTGCATAACAAAAAGTAGAATCTTCTCCATAAGAGTGGAAGTGAAGGTTTCTTGCTCATTATATCTTTCAAATGTTGGAGGTGTTAAGCCACCTTTGGATACTATTTGAAGGTGTGAGATAGTTTCTAAGGCATTGCTCATTCTCGTGATCTAGTATGGCTAGGGCTCCTTGATGTTCCTGATTTTCACTCTAACAGTCATGGTTCTTTCTCTTCTTAATGTTGGGGATCCTTTCATGTCATGCCCCTGCAAAAATAAACCAGATCGCTGGGTCATGAGGAATCCAATTGCTCAAATGCAAGTCAACCCGCATCAAACATGAAGTCAATCGAATTAATAGTAAAGATAAACAATTATCATGCAACGAACTAATGAAGACATATCAATTAAGCAAGGATAATATTAATGCAATTAATTATCGTATGGAAGGCTGCAATTAGTCAAGGTAAGAGACATGTCTTTTAAATGTATACATGATATGAAGAGGCATGTCCATCCGTGGTGGGAAGTATAAGAGCGGGTCACTTGAATACAAGGAGACCATCAATTGCTAGACAGATATGCATCAGGGAAAAGAGAAAGAGACGAGAGCACAACAGATCAAAAGGGACTTGTGCGATCCAACACAACAGACAATGTATCAAAAATATATACATAATCAGGAGTATATCAGATCCATTCTATATTCAGGTGTATTTCTGCCATTTATTATCTTGCATCTATATGAATATGGCTTTAAATGTGTATTTTCTGCAAAATAATTGTTTTCCTATGTATGCATATTGCTTATAGGATAGGAAAGAAGGATATCGTATAATTGAATCAGAATTATGCTTGACTGTCTAAAATCCCCCTTGTGGGAAGGGCCTGGGGTGAAGCAATAAGAGCCTAAAAGAGCCCACTTGTGACCTTCGCCCAATCCCACAATGAGGATAGGCCTAGGGTGAAGTGGTAAGTGCCAAAAGAGCCCGCTTGTGACCTCCGCCCAATCCCACAGGTTGGCAAGTGTCTTCCGGGAGTCGAGGCCTTGATGGGGAAAGTAGATACAAGTTGTCAAGGGGGAGGGCTGTGGTATACACCCTCTTAGGCTTGGTATATGGCTTCAGGCGGACCCATCATGTCCCTTCTCCCAAATTCCTAATATGTTTGCATTGTTGATCATCTATGGATGTGATGCAATTGTCTAACCCTAACAAGCATATACACATATTTGCATATATTGTTCATGTGGTGGATGCAGGATTCCAATCCAAGTTTACACCATTAAAGGGATATTTATTTAATAAGGTGAAACCCTAACCCTAATTTGTTGCAATTTGTAATCAATAGGCAAATTCTAGGGCAAATCAGGATAGGGGACATTACAAGTGGTATCAGAGCATCTTTCCTGCCATCTTGTGAAAGGTAGTTGATGCAAAATAAGCACCCCATTGCATTTGAAAGTCACAAGCTCACTGAGATTGAAAGGCACTATTCAATTTATGATAAAGAGATGCTAGCTATCATGCACGCCTTAACAAAGTTTCATCAATATTTGGTTTGTGGGAAATTCAATGTTAAATAGATCACAACAGCTTGAGGTACTTCATGAATCGAAAGGACCTAAATGACAGACAACAAAAGTGGGTAAGCAAGATACAAGATTACGATTTTGATATTGAGTACATGAAAGGGACAAATAATGTGGTGGCAGATGCTTTATCAAGACGGCCCTACTTGAACGCCCTAACCCGTATAGCCATGGATTAGAAGAACGATATCATCGTAGAATATGTCAAAGACCCCCAGGCTAATAATATCCTTGAAGGGAATTTACCCAATGAAGAGTACAAAGTCGTAGAAGAACTTATCTTATATAAAAACAGGATATTCCTCGTGCCCAACTCAAAGATGAAGGAAAAAATCCTTAAGGATTACCACGACAATCCCTTATTGGGCCACCAAGAGTACTATAAAACTTACAAACGGGTGCGGGAGGGATACTCTTGGAAATACCTCAAGAAGGATGTCCTAAAGCATGTACAAGAATGCATGACCTGTCAAAGAAACAAAACCGAGCAAAGCCACCCAACAGGACTTCTACAACCTTTGTCAATTCCCAATAAAAAATGGGAAAGCATTTCAATGGACTTTATAACAGGATTGCCTAAAGTTCAAGGGAAGGATTGCATTTATGTAGTAGTGGATCGACTCACCAAGTACGCTCACTTCTTTGCAATATCCATTGAATATCGGGCTCCACAAATAGCGGAAGTATTTTTCAAAGAGATCTTCAGGTTACATAGTCTACCAAGGAACATAATCAGTGACCGGGATAGTCGATTCCTTAGCCAATTTTGGCAAGAGCTCTTCCGAGTAGCCAAGACTGATCTTACACCTAGTACAAGTTACCACCCTCAAACGGATTTGCTGGGTATGAAGAGTATCATGTTGCAGATAATGCTCATACTCCTGCTTTTCAAATTTTCAAGTTTGGTATTTGAAACCTTTTCTTTTGGTAACTATGTTACATAAGTGATGTGAACATTTGGAGTCGATTTGGAAGACTGTATAGGATGTCTAATTATATGTTTTCATATTCCTGGATGGAATTTGGATAATTTATTGGTAATTTTTAAGATGCTTCTAATGAATGCCTTTAACATACATATTGCTCCACTACCTCATAACATGTTGATATGAGTTATGGGCTGCTATATTGTGGTGAGGGTAATTTGAACTTGGATCATGCTCCTATGAGTGACTGACATTACCATTACATGACAATTCCTTGGATCTGTTGAATTTTGCCAAGACATGAGTTTTAAAACAATGGTTCCAATCTTTGATTTTTCTTACAATCACTCCTCATTTTCTACCTATAAGAGATATGGTTACATATCAGTTCAGGCTCTGTTAATGTAGGCTTGAAGCATGCTTATCTCCTCTATTTTAATGTGAATTGGTGGTTGAAAATGATTGTATCTTGCAGATAATGCTCATACCTTTGGTTTTCAAGTTTTGAAGTCTGACCTTTGAAAATGTTTTCCTTTGATACCTATATTAAGTGATGTGAACGTTAGTTGTTGGTCCAGAAGATTGTATCTGATGTCTGACTTATGTTTTCATACACCTGTACAAAATATTGATTATTTTATTTCTCATTTTCAAGATCCTTTTGATGGATTCCAAATATTCTATTCCTCTAATCAAACAACTAGCATGACATAGACATTTAAGTGCACATCATATCTTCTGCATTGTAAATACGTATTGGATTATTGAAGGATGTTATGACAATTTGGTCTGATTGTTATTGAATGATTAGCAGGCTTTGCATGTTGTTCAAGCAGGGGAAATTTAATATTTTATGTCTAATTGTATGTTTTTATAATTTGGATAGTTTTATTAGTAGTTTTCAAGGTCTCAATGATGGATTCTGAAAAGTTTATTCCCTTAATCAAACAACTAGTATGCTTTAGGTGTTTAAATGCACACCCTTTCTTCTGCATTGTAAATAGCTATTGGATTATTGAGGGATCTTATAACATTTTGGTGTGATTGCTATTTTATGATGGATCAGGCTTCACATGTCATTCGGACAGGGGATATTATTAACTGCACTGTTTCTGCATTGCCTCCTTTAAGAGCTGACCCAGAGGATATTCCACTGGATATTGTCTACGAAGATGATCACGTTATTGTTATAAACAAATCAGCTCATATGGTAAATTGCCATTTTTCATAGTCCAATTAAATTTGTATGGTTTCTCTTTATTAAAGAGATTTCTTGCATAGTCATCTTTGCTATCAGAAGTGAAGACATTCAACCTCAAGTCCATCTGTGTTTGGAACTGCCTCGGGATGATATGTGAAGCTTGTTTTTAAATTGTTTCTTTCTGGCTGAGAGCTTGAATGCATCAGGCTACATCAATCCACTTCTAATACCTAGCGTTTATATTTGTTTCAGATTATCAGTAATTGCTGAAATCCATTTTAATCCCATTTGATGCTCTTCTCATGCATCGGGTCTAAAATGGAGTACTGTTAAGAAACGAAAGCTATTGGACATCAACCACATAATAGAGCTTTGACTCATTTATTTGTTTTTTAATAGAGTAGCATCTTTTATTTTTCATGATGTATATTTCTGTCTTTTGCTAATGAGAGAGAGTTCTTATTTTTAGAACTCGTTTAGTTCTTTTTTATTGAATTTGATTGTAGGTTTATAGTAACATTCATGTGTGGCTTGCCCAATATGCATTCCGACTCCTGAGAGCGCTTATACTGTCTTGCTTGTTATTTTCAGAAAAAAATGTCTGTAAGAAAGTTTGCAGTACTGTCTTGTTGTGAAAGGTGTTTTTTTGCATGTCACCAGGACCTTGTCCCTATTATTGTTTATTAACTTGAAAGTTTGAGGATGAATTCCACCATAGATGTTCCAAGCAACAGCTGCTCTATCAACTTCTTGTATAATGATTATTAAGCAAATTCAGATCTGGTTTCTTTTCTTGTGTTTTCTTTTCCTTGTGTAAGCATGGTTAACCATAAATTCATAGCGTTCTTTCTGATGGGACTTTTTGCATGGAAAATCTTTTTGCAATTTTTCAGTTCTAGAGTTATGATTTCTTTGATTGAATTGAATTTTATTTTGCTTTCAGATGTTTATTAGCTTCGGAGCACATTTAAAATATCTTTTTGTTAACCTCCTGTTCTGTCTTTATTTGGTTAACTTTTTATAAGGCGATGAAACATGTTTGAGATTCTACTTATTCCTGAATGCTTTAAGAAATGTTAAGTTAAATAATATGACATATATTATGTCCTTTTCGCTTTCAGCTAGCACTGTAAAACACAAGAATCACAAAGGCATAAAATCTAGACATGAAGATGCAAGATTAGTTTATTAGATATTTGAACTGCTTAGATAAAATGAAAAACATATAGCAAGCATTGGGATTGTTAATGATAAAAATATGAATCTTAAGAATAACACTCTTGGGGCAACGTTGGTGAGCAAGAGTCAAGTCAAGAAGTTCACAAAGACATAATAAACTAATGGGACAGTCTTTCTCAAGGCTCAAACAAAAGCTTGGCACAAAACACTACATGATTGTTGGTTTCTTGTAATGTCCCCAGTCAGGAACCCTAGGAAAATATGCAGTTTTTTTTTTGTATTTTTCTGATTATAGAAGACTGAAATAAAATGCAAAATAATTTAAACCCTACCCTACGGTAATAAATTTTCAGAAGCTAATTCAAATATTTGCAAGTCAAATTAGCAACAATTGGTTGATAAATAGTGCCTAGTAACTATAAACTTCAGACTTGATTAGAAATGACAACGAATAACATTTACTTGAAACCCTTGATCATTAAATAAATTAATCAGATTCAAACCTTAACCAGCAAAAATCAAATTAACGTTAGAGGCCTGATTCACCTTTGAACAAAAATTATATATCAGATTCTGATTATAAATTAAACTCTTAAAAGTCTGATCCAGCTCAATATGCAAACAGCAAATGGTACAGACTTGTGAGGAAGGGCGGCAGCTTGGGAAAATATGTGCAAACCTATATGTGTAATTCGGCTGATATGTATGACCTTAGTGCCCAAATTTGTCAATTGTCAGCCACCAGTGATTATCAGATGCATTAACAATAAATGTTTGGCAGCCTAATGATGCTGCGATCAGCTCCCAGCAGGTACAGCAGCCAAATAATTCCTTAAATATGGTGCAGCTGGCCAAGATTTGTAACAACAGAGAGTTGCTGTTATCAATCACAACACTTCCACAAATTGAACAAAAGACAACAAATTTATGATTTCCTTGCAATCATAAATTGTTCCAGCTGAAAATAGGTGATACAATAAGCTCAATGCTAATTCCAGAATGGAATTGCCACCAATTGAACAGGAAGGTTTTCGTCCTCAAATTCAAAATTGAAATCTAGAGGGTTTTCATCTTCCAAAATTTCACAAGTAAGGATTTTCGTCGTTGAGAGTTCACAGCTTGAAAATTTGAATTCAAAGATGACAAAATGGATGTCTAACTTGGGTGCTTGCCTCTCCTATATAGGAACCCCCTATTTGGGCCCTTTATTAATTTGCTTTTTTCCTTCTAAGTGAAATTAAAATATACTTTTTAAATAAATTAATACATAGGGCTTATAATGTCTCATTTAAACGGCTGTCAATAATAACATTTAAATTGCCTCTTTCGAAAAGATGGCTGGGCCCAACTTTCAATGCTATTATGACATTATTTCCCTTATTTTGCCCCTTAGCCTATGGGAAATAGAAATAGGCTATGGGTCTTCAACTAGTCCTTTGTTTTCGAGAAGGGAACATGACATTTCTTGTGGTTGAAAGGTGCCATAACATAATTTAATCAATTTTAAAGCAAAATCTGTGCCAGGCAAACCCTAGAAAGCATTATATGCATGAAAAGGGATTTAAATGGTCTTTTGGATGATGTGTTCTTTCACCATTCATCATCAAATTGCAATGTTATTTCTCTTATAACTTTATCATCTTCTAAAAACACAACGGAGGTAGTGAGAGTTGATCACACAAAGGGTCTACATTTTGTAAAAACATCCTTAGTGTAACATGATAGTATGAAATATATTTAGATATCATGGTGGGTGTGTAGATATAACATGAAAATATAAGTTGACGTTTGGTGGTGTAGTCATTTACATACCATTTTACTTTACTTAGATGGTTAGTTAACCCTAAGTGAAAAATATTAGGTATTTAACATAGTTCCACGGGGACGCGTCCCCCCCAAAAAACATGGAGTTTCCGGGACGGGGACGTTTCCGGGACGGGGAGACGCCTGGGAAACGTCCCTCCGCCGTCCCCCCGCCGTCTCCAAGTCCCCCCGCCGTTTCCCTGACATGGCATTGTTTTAGAATGATATTTTGGTCATTTTTTATGTTGTGCGCCTGGGGTAAGAGCTGCCGTAAGAGCTTAGAGTCTGAGATTGAAGTGGACTGGACTTTGAGAGCAGGGTTTTGAAGTTTTCTGAATTTTCGGGCTTTTTCTACCACAGGTTAGCTTTTTCATTTATCATTTGTTTTATTTGTTTTTATTTTGTTTGTTCTTGGCTGGGGTTGAGAATGCCGGCCCGCGCGGGCTCAGGGAATGCCTGTGCGGGCTTTGTAGAATGCAAAGCCCGCGCACATGCATTCCCGAGCCGGCGCGGGCATTCCCAACCCCAAACAGCTACTGTAACACATGTTCAGCGTGTAAAAATTTAAAAAACTATAAATAAAACTATAAATTATTAAATTTAAAAATCATTTAAATTTTATTATTTTATTATTTTATTATTTTTATGATTTATCATATTCATAATTTTGATTTATCATATTATTTAAATTTAAAATATTTATAGTTAACTTTACTTTTAGCTATTTCTAATAATTTTGATTTATCATATTATTTAAATTTAGCTATTTCTACTAAATAAATTATCAAGTACTATATGTATTTTAGCGCCGCCCCCCCGCCACCCCCCCGCCGCCGTCCCCCCGCCGTCCCCCCCACGTCCCCAAAATTAGGCCCCCCGTCTCCCCTCTCGGAAACGCGTCCCCCGCCGTCCCCCCGTCCCCGTCCCCGAGACTCCATGGAACACTGGTATTTAACTATTTTGAGCAATTAGGAAATTAGACATTGCAGGTTGCTATGAAAGTGAGCTGACAATATTTTAACCATGTAATTTGCTCAATTAGAATAAAAAATGATATAATATAATAGAAAGGATCACTTTTAGGGTTAGTTTAGAATGCTATAAATTAAGATTTCCTCCCTTTAGGTAATATGTATGTGAGGGGATGAGTGTGAGAAGATATTATATAAAATAATCTCCATTTGAGGAGATCATTTAGGAGCTCATGAGATATAATTTCTATGAGGGGAGCTTATTGATGTAATTTAATTATGTTCTTTTTAGTTGAAAAGAAAAAATAAATTACCTTTTCAAATAGGCTAAGGTAAACAAATGCACTCACCACAAATAAGAAGATAACCTTAGTTAGTTATGTAATGAGTTGGGAGTTTGGAATTGATAATGTTATTGAAATAAATGTGCATAATTTAAATTGCTAAAACAGCAGCGCTTAGCTCAAAATTGGATGTGGATTCCCTATGTTAGATGTTGCCAATTGATTCACCAATGTGTTAGAACCCTACAAGATCAATCACACATCTCTATGTCATTGATTTTCCTATTTTGCAAAATTGAGAGGCATGCTTGAGCATCTAAATGGTGATTGCGAATTTAAACTCTATGTTAGGAAATGATCTTCACAGATTTCAATCCCTATAATCTATTTTCTTTGATTTCCATGACGTATTCTTGCAAAGGGGTGGTGTCAATAGACACTATGTAGGAGTTTGCTAGGCAAGGATTGTTCTCCTTTGACCAAACCCTTATTACTTGTTGGCACCTCATTTTGTTGTGTCTCGTTTTGCCCTATTTTGCTCTAAAGGTCTACATTTTTCCTTTGTCTTCCCATCAGTTATAATTGACGTTAGATATTCTAAATGGGGCATTTTGCTTAAAATTGTACCTCTGGTGTTGTATTAGATCCCCCTTTCATGTTTTTGTCAAATACGTAAGTTGAAAAGTCATATTTGACTAAGTGTTTGATTTTTGGAGTTTTGGGGTAGCTCATGCTTCCATACCTTCCTTGTCGATCCCAACTCCCCACTCTAGTCATTCTTAAAATTCAGCTAAGTGTTACCTATTGCCTTTTCAGAGTTTTAGGGATATCCATCCTTGCATGCCTTTCCTATTGCTCTTGAAATCTCACCCAAAATCCTTGTGAAAGTGGCTAAGTGTCAAAGTTGTCGGCCTTTCGAATCGTCAGGGTTTCCCTTACTCTCATGCCTTCTTTAAGCATCCTTGATCCCCAAAGTTTGAAGGTTAAAATTTGCATCTGTGTTGTTTTGGTGGAGTTTTGGAGTTTCACCTTACTCAATACCATTCCTTGACATCCTTGATCCCCAAAGTCTGAAAGTCTTTCAAAAAGCTTAAGTCCTTTGTGTCTGTCGGA
This sequence comes from Sequoia sempervirens, assembly GCA_007258455.2. Taxonomy (NCBI): domain Eukaryota; kingdom Viridiplantae; phylum Streptophyta; class Pinopsida; order Cupressales; family Cupressaceae; genus Sequoia; species Sequoia sempervirens. The sequence goes on from VDFB02358134.1 coordinate 146,913,825, forward strand.
CTTTTAGACTTCCTCCTCCATCTATCCCCTGGTCCTTGTCTCCCCGATTCCTTGATCCTTGAAGTCCAAAATGTAAAAGTTGCTCAAATGTTGAATTTGTTGGCTCATAAGATTGTTAGGGTTACCCTTGCATTCGTACCTTTGTCATTCTCGAGCCTTGAAGTCCAAAAGTTTTCAAAAACCCCAAGTCCTTTTCATTCATCAGACTTTTAGACTTCTCCATACATCCGTTCATTTGCCGTTGGGCTTATCATCTCAATCGTGCTTTCTTTGGTGCTTCGATCCTTGACATGTGGTATGAGTTCTTTTCTTCCCACCCCCAACATTTTGATGCTCCACCGATTGCTCTTTGTATCCTATCAGAGTCAGACTTTCAACCATCCCCTATTCTGGTAACTCCTTCCATGTACCTCGATGGTTTGAAACTCCAAAAATGAAGTCTTCAAAGTTTGCCTAAGTATTTATCAATTTTGAAGTTTCAAGCTTTCTCTTACCTTCCTACCATCCCTCCCTTCCTCGATTCCTTGAAAGCTTGTTATCCTTTGGACTTTCAAACGCCTTCATCCCTTTCAGACCTGTCATCCCTAGTATGCCTTTCCCTTCAAGCCCGATTTTTAGGACTTTGGAGTTTTTCATATCGTCATGCTGGTTTGACTTTCAGGGTATTTTTTCCCCTCATCCCCCTTTGGCATGCAAAGTCTCAAAACTTTGATATTCAAACTAAAAACCCTACCTACCTTCTTGCACGACCCAGGACACCATTAATGGCCAAAAGCGACGCTTGCAAATAGGAGATGGACCCCCATACTCCACCCTTACAATAAGGATGTGGTCATGTTATGTTTGAAGCACAAAAAATGATTAAGACTTTGACAAGAAGACATGGTTGCTGCTTGCAGTTGTAGGAAATTGTGGATTTTTAGGGCCCTTGTGTAAGCTTGCATGTTTCCTGTTGTGGGCGGCTTGTAGAATGATATATGTGGATTGGGTTTCATTTTTGAGGAGGATGATATTTGGATGAGAGATGGAGAATAGAAAGAAAGAGGAGAAGTTGCAGAGCCAACAAAACAAAGATATTCACAGGAAGCCCTAGGGTGTCAGTTTCTAGTTTGGGTAAATGTATTTTGGTATTGTAATGATATGGGTTCGTCCCAAATTTGTGATAAACATTTGTAAATTTTTTGGATCAAATGATTAGAGGAAAAATCAACCTTAGTTGAGTGTCTCCTTGTGTATGGTTTATATTTCTTGATGTGTGTTGTTTAGTTGGTCAACCAAATGACTTTAAAATCCTTGCAAAGCCTTTGTAAAGTATCTTTTCAACATAATAAAGGAAATGTATGGGTATGCTCATGGATTACTAAGTAGACTTACTTAATATTCTGAAACCATTTATTGTTTTTTCTGAATGTATGTGTAGAGTCCAGCTTGCCTGTGTTTTTTGAAAGGCAGTCTTTTGTGGTCTCTTGATTAAGGTATCACCTTGGTTTTAGCTATTGTATCTTTTATATGAATTCAGAGACTTTGTTGCCCAATTGGATAAAGGCACCGGTTTGTTATTGGCTCCTTCTCCCCATCATCCTCTATACACTCAAAAAAAATCAATATAAACATCTTTTAATTTTATTTTTCTAGTGTGTTCCAACTGCCATGTTTGAATGTATATAGCAGCACAAGGGGTAATCATAAAGCACACTCTTAGACACTCATACGGTAGATTATCTTCTCTAATAAGGTGCTTGACCTTGAATATTGCAAATCAGCATTTAAGCTCAAAGTGACAACTAAAATAGGGGTGCATATGTAGTGGGTATGGTTTGTATCAGGATAAGTGTTGTGCTTCTGTGGTGATATCTATTGCAGCACCTTCGGGAAACCTGCCTTGTTTTAGTAGAGCTGGAAGTGAAGGAGGTCTTAACCCACCTCAACAATTGGTCCTAAGTTGCCTAACGTGAATATAGGTTTTGTGGGTATTCTTCCTAGGTTTGACACCCCTAGTCCCTGGAAGATTATCCAACCTTGGGGATTTGGGATCCACAACTCAAATCACCAACATTACCTTCTCAACTATTTGGTACAAATGATCAAAGACAACAAGCAAAAATGCAGTAATGCCTAGGGTGTTGATGTTTTCTGGCACTCTTACGATGTTATGAATGTATTTTGTTTGCCCTCTTGATTTTCTCCGAGATGTTCTTCAATGATTGGAAATGTATTAGGGTTCATCGTTAAATACAATTTCATCTAAGTTGAGTTTGCTTAAGATTGGTCCTTTTACTGATCTGATATCCCTCTTTTTTGGAATATAATGTTTGACACAAGTTATAATGAGTTCTATACTTTGTATGGCAATTGAGAATGTCCCCACTTGGATGAGTTTGCTCTCCATCAACTTTTTGGCCACCTTTCTTCAATCTTTTATCATCTCGAGATTGGGTTCTTTTGGGCAAACACAACATAAGTCAGTCTACCATATCTTAGGATAATTCATACTCTAGGATGGAAGAGACCTCCAAGGAAAGAGAAGAGTGTTGCATCTCGTGAGTATGAAATCACTGATATCTTCTTCTTCTGAATGTACCTCACTGCTGTTATGGCAATAACTGACCCTTTTAGATTGATTTCGACTTGATTTTGCAGATATTTGAGAGAAAAATGAAAGAATTCAAGGAAGATCTGAGGCTAATATGTCTGATATAGCCAATGTTAGGACTGTTATTCTTCAAAATTGATCTCCTACGGCTGCTGTTATGACTGTCATACACCCTTCAAAAACAAAGAAAATACTGTTGTGATACCTGCTGTACCTGCTGTTAGAAATGCACTTGAATTTAAGAACCAACTGCAGCTATATTGCTGAGCACCTGCTGCTACAGATGATGATGAAGAGAAGGCTAATTTGAGCATAAATTTGCTTCCAAAACAGGGTGCCTCCTTTGTATATAAATAGCTGATCCTCTAAAAGTATTAGTGCCTGCTTTTACTCAGAAGACAAATCAGTGAACCAGGCATTGCATCTTATTTGGGCTGATTCAGCTGAACATAGGCAAATTACTTCATCTATTAATAAAGTATTAAAGACATTTCAAACTTATATGTTGAGTCATCTGTCTTTATCCTATGCAGACCAAACAAAACAGGCTTTATGAGGTGCACCTCTCCCTATGCAATGCCAACCCGATAACATATTAGCCAACTTCGATTTAAATTACTCTCTTTATACATGTGCATACTTTTCTCCATGGGCGCCTAAATACAGGCATTTGATTTTTTAATCTTTTGAAAAACACACTTGCATTTTAAAGTGCACACATGCCCCTGCTACATGCGCCTTGCAATGCCTTAGATTTCAAAAATAATGAATCATTTTCTTTCAGGTGCACATGTCACTCTAGGTGTGTGCCTATATACAGCCCTTTGTTTTGCCTTAAAACTTCCAAACAAAAATTTACATCCCTCTTTCAAGCATTAATGACATACATGGAAATGTACTTGTATATTGACATCTCTCTTCCTTTATCAAACATTTTGAATCCTTCTAGAGGCATCTTCGATCATGCCCAAAACTGCAGGTTCTTCATTGTGAGGTGCATGACTCTGTTCTAGGTGCCTGACTATCAATAGCGTTGTTAAATTCTTAAACTTTTGAATTTGACTTCTATATAAGGTGCGCTCCATGTCCATCCATATGCACTTGTATTGTAATTTCAAATTTACACTTACAAGCGCGTTTTGTACTACATGGGTGCCCGTGTAAACATAAGCTTTTTAACCTTGAGTTTTTCCCACTCTTAGGCCTGCGTTTGAGTGTTCCATGCACCCCTATAGTCTTGATTTTAACCTTCCATTTGAAATTTGGGTCTTTTATGAGATGCACCCTTCTGCTCAACTGCAATCCTATACAGTGACTTTTGAAATTTGAATCAAATTACCCTTTCAAGTCCACCTATCTATATGAGATGTGCACCTCTAAGTGCTATCTCTGATTCTAACTTGCTTGTATCCAAGTGCACTCTCAATCTCAATCTTAACAAACTTCATTTAGAAAATTCTTTCTTCCTCCATGATGAATGTTCTCATGAGTCTCTATTCCACATTGCTGCAAAGGTTAGAAAAGGATGAAGGACAACAAGATAAAGCAAAATAGGCAAGACCTGAAACACAACTTGTAGTTGGGAAACTGGAAAACAATAAATGTTAGCTTTGAACTTGACATTTCTGCAAAAAATTTTATGGGTACAACATGTAGCATAAATTTTGATTTCCCTTCTTTTTGTGATACATATCTTTGAGGTATGTTCAATTTCTGTTTTTGCTTGCTTTTTGAAAACAATGCTAGATTGTGCCCACCTCACTTCTTCTTGGATGTCATAAATATTCAAGTATGAAACCGATATCCTAAATTTTTCTGTTATTGCACTCAAAATCTTAAGAATAAATATATTGGGAAAATATGTGCTCCTTTTTTTTCAACAATAATTTCTTAAAATATTACATCAACTTGTGAGCATGAATTAAATAGATTCATTTAGTTGTGGTTTGAAGTTTGATTCATGCATTTTTGTTTCTAATTTAGCCAAAAAGACGTAGACTCATTAGTCATGGTGAGATTCATGTATCATTGTTTCTAATACTTGGCCGTTTTATCTTCTTCATGTTTATAGGAATGCTTACCAAATAAGTTGGCACGGATGATATCTATATTTTTTCTTTAGCATCATGAAAACTGAGCAGTATTAGCATCTCATCCTTGTATATAACAACTTACAGGTTGTCCATCCAGCTCCTGGTAATGCCCATGGCACACTTGTGAATGGAATCCTTCATCATTGTGGGCTTCCATCAGCAGGATGTTTAAGTGAGCCTAATGCATCTGAAATTGAAGAAGATGGTGATACGGAGCTTCAGATCCATCCTCTAGATTGTGATGATGAACATTCAACTATATCATCCATGAATGCTGGGTCCATAGTGCGACCGGGAATTGTGCATAGGTTGGATAAAGGAACAAGTGGCTTGCTTGTTGTAGCTAAGGTGAATTTTATTCCTTTCACATGTCCACATAGACACACAAATATCAACATGCTTATTGATTCATGTTTGCCACAAGAGGCTAGGAAAATCTATCATGCATTTTATTCGTGTTTATTATTTATGCTGCAAGGGACAAGGGAAAGAATGAAAATTTTATAGTATAACTATAGGCCAAGCTGAATGGAAATTAACTTTATTTCATGAAAATTGGCAACATTATTTGGGGATAGGAGCCATTGGGTTGCAAAAAGAGCTTTCAAAAGCACAAAAGATTCCAAATAACTATAAAATTTACTTTGTTTAACCAATTGATGAATAATATTATAGGACAATTAGTAACAGTCCTGAAAAATCCCGAAAACTGTATTGTCCCTAGCTGGAAATTTTGTAAAATATGCGATTTTCTGATTTATGCGACTGAAATAAATGTAGAATGTCAAATGTGGATGCCAAACTCCAATATCGAAATGCTGATCAGCAGTACTAAAGATCATAAATTAACATGGATATTGGAGCAGGTCTGACAATACACATTGCTGATATAAATTTGGAAACCTTCAAATATCGAACATAACTAATCATGATAGAAGATCTGAACAATTAATGCTCATATAAATGATGACAGCCAACATAACAGCAAATAAATTATTTAACAGCAGCAATAAACCCACATAAATTATCCATAATGGATCTGCAAAGTTGGAACCAATGTGCAATGCTGATATAAATTTGGAAATCTTCAAATATCAAACATAACTAATCATGACAACAGATCTGAATAATTAATGCTAATATAAATGATGACAGCCAATGTAACAACAAATATATTATTTAACAGCGGCAATAAACTCACATAGATTATTCATACTTGATCTGCAAATTCGGCATGGATATATTTATTTGTTTTAACATGATCAGCAGTATTGTTCATTCACTGGCAAGCTGTACAATTGTATGGATCAGGACTGCATCTATGAATGTTGAAACAAATGAAAAGGCTGTGGTAACAGCTTGGTATTGTTGGCTGGGAAGGCATGGCTTGCTAAAATCATGATGATATGACAAGAAACACACCAAATTGTAAGGAAGATTTACCTTAGGAAGTGGTACAGTAGCTTAGTGATTTGTGGCTGTTCTCATTAGTATGATAGGTAGGAGTAGGAAATAACATCAATGAATGGTTTTTTGGGGCTGGGAATGATGTGTGGTGAGAACCCTAAGTGCAGCAGTGTAATGTCCCCATTCTTTCGCGAGCATCAGAGTCAATGGATTAGCCTATTATGTCGATCCTCGTAGGCTAATGGTTTTGGATAGAGGGTCACTTGATCGGGCACTTGGTCGGTAAAATGCAGTAATAGTATCCGGAGCTTGGTGACGTGGTGAATTTGCACGTTTGGCGTGTATTTGGAGCTTAAATTACTGATCATCACCACTTATGTCACTTTCTCAGGCTTAGGGACCATGTGGCTATATTTTAAAGGGGTCACTTTCTATTTTGCTGTTACTATTCATCCCTAAAGTGAAAAAAAGAAATAACTTAAGTGAATAGTGATTTTTTAATGAATAGTGTTTCAAAGTGAAATTATAAAAGACCTTGAGAAAGTTCGACCCATTCATGCTTGAGATTATTTTGTTGAGTGAAACTTGAAGTTTGGAGTTTGGGAGAGAAGGAAACTAGGGTTTTCTGATTTCTGCAGTGGGTAAGCCTGGATTGGGCTTGTAGTTAGGATTTTATGCATCTTGAGAGTGTGAAAGAACACTTTAAAGTGCAGGTCTGAGTTTTGCTTGATTCGTGGGAGCCATATCTTGCTGTTTTCAAGGGTTAGAAGTCATCCATTGCAAGGGAAATCGCTGTTAGAGGTTCCTGTGATGTCCCCATCCTAGTCAGCGCAGCTGGATATGTGGTTAGCCTATCATCTTGGTCCTCGTAAGCTGACAGATATGTGTAGAGGATCAATTGAGGCAGTTCCCGGTGTTCAGGAGCTTCTTTCTTGCAGTTGTTTCCAGTTGGGCCTTCGCAGAATCCTTCAGAGGGGTTTTTCAGAGACTTTCTATTTTTAGAAAGTCAGATAGGCGGAAGCTGCTATTTTGGGCAGGGGCACCTGGTTCAGTTGTTTAGCTCAGAGTCGACCCAGTTCATCAGTTTGATGGTCAGATGGAGAAATAACAAAGTATTTAATGATTTATTGAATAATTAATAATTTTGACTTTATATTAAAGTCACTTTATTAATTTATTTAAATATTTAATAAATGGCGTATTATAAAGTATTTATTATACTTTATAATAAAGTGAAAAATTAATATAATGAATAAGTAATTATTCATTAATGATGGGGCGCCAATTATTTATTATATTTCTCCTAAGTCAAAAGGGCGTATTTAATCATTTATTTAAATGATTATTAAAAAGAGGTTTTGGGTCGAATTTTCAAGAGAAGCTATATATTCACAGCTAAAGACAAATCAAACTCTTATGTCTTGATTATTCAATTTGTCTTCTTTTTGCTCTAAGCATTGAAGTTTGCAAAATCTAGGGTTTCAGCAGACGGTTGGTTTTGAAGAACGATACCTCTTCAAGATTTGGCATACTGAGACTGTGCAATACCAGTTGAAGATTGTCCACTTGGTGACTTCACACAGAAGTTGCAGTTGAGATTATTGATCGATTTCAGGAAGGTTCTATCAGAGACTTTTCATTAGTTATTAGTGGCGCACCATTTGAGATTGTGGAACAGTGATCTGGCAGTGTATTCATTGAAGCCGTACCATATTAAGTGTTGCTGCTGGGCCGTACAGACTTGTACCAGTAAGGCCGTACTTCTTCATCAGGGAATACGCCTTCATCTCTGGGATCTTCTGCCTATTGCAATAGGGACGCCTTGGTATTCTGAAGCTTGAGGCGTGGTATCTGGAGTCTGGAGTTTACTCTCTGTCTTGGGCCGTACATTTCTTACCCATCATCTGAAGGCTGCAAGAAAATCAGGTTCCATTGAAATAAAGTTGTATTTCCTTCATATGTTCATTTTATATATTGTATGTGCCTAGAAACTTAATAAAGTCATGCGCCTACATCTTCCGAAAGCAGTTTCAAAGTTATTATTTTGTGTCTTTGTTACGTGAATAACCAACACTGAGTAGTTGTTATGAACAGCCCATGCACACTACGAATGAGTGCCTCTTCAAATTATGGAGGGTTCCCTCAAGTATAAGTTTTGACAAAATGTGCCTGCAAAGGAAAATAAGCCAAAACTATGTCCCTGCCTTTTGTTTCAGCTGCTGAAAAGGCTTCTTGAAAAAGAACTTCTACACGCTGGTAAATGAGTTTTCTCCGGGTTTCGCAATCAACTAAATTCACAACTTATATCTATCCAATCTCCTCGTGAAACAGAAAGCAAGAGGGAACGGAGCAAGGTTATGATCATCGCATTTGATAAACGATTCAGATTCTCTCTACTTGAAGGCAAGGTGGCGCAACTATTATCTCAATCTGAACAAGTTTATTAAGCACAAAACAGATTTGAGAATTTGCTATGATAATCTTATGAAACCCTATGTGGCATAACACTCAATCAGCATAGTAAAGACTCACAAACAGCTTTTATCATCAAAATCTTTGTGAAACCCTATGTGGCATAACACTCAATCGTAATGACAAAAGATTCACAAAACAGATTTTCCTAATCTAAGAGAAGATTCACCATGAAAACTTTATGAAACCCTGTGTGGCATAACACTCGATCAGCATAGTAAACACTTCACAAAACGGTTTTATCATGACAATCTTACGAAACCCTGTGTGGCATAACGTTCGATCATAACAATAAAAGATTCACAAAACAGATTTCTCTAAACTATGGAAGAATCCAGCATTACAATCTTTCGAAACCCTATGTGGCATAACAATCAATTGCAATAATGAAGACACATGAACAAATACAATAAAGAGCAATATTGAGGGCAAGGTAGGCGCAGCATATATTTCTCTCTCAAGCAAAAGTTATTTACAAATGAGCGAAAGCTCTTATTTATATACATCAAGGTGTAGGTAACCCTAAAATCACCTTGAGTTCACTACAGTTCTTGCAATGCATGCAAGTCATGCGCCCTAACCCTAATGAAGTAAACTATACAGTTAACTGGGCAACTACCCTCAGTTTAACTGGTACAAATAACCTAATTGGACAATGTGCAAGCATGCACGCCCTTATTTAAAGCAAAGTTAACTGGCCACTACCTTCAGTTAACTGGAAACCCTAACCCTAACTCCTGTGTTGATAACTCCGAGGATGAGATAAGCATGTGTTAAGTCAGCAAGTGAACTGAAGACTGGAAGTCTAGTTAACTGCTGCTCAGAACTCAACCCTAGAAATTAACTGCACGTTCTAACTGATAGATCACTCCATGTCAACTCGGTCTAACACTTCGACCAAGAACTCATCGATCTCCCTGTCATCTGGCACTTTGATGCTGCTAAAAATAACAGTCTGCTTCTTTAGTTCTCTGCCACTTTCAGTAATTGTGTGCACACCATCTTTGCATTCTTTAGTCGCCTTTCTCAAACTGGCTGCAATCACTGAAACATTTTCTAATTTTGGCGCCCTAGGTTCACCTTCAAGGCTGTCAAAAATCAGCTTCTCGAATTCCGCTTGAACTTTTTCCAACTCAACATACGTGCCATCTTCGAGAAGATAATGACACGGGATCTGAACAACGAAGCCACTGACAAGTGCAAGCACTCCAACTACGTCATCCTTCAGTGAAAATAACTTGGAAGAGATTTTCTCACATATTTCTGTTCTGAGAAGGTGCTGCTCTTTCCAAGTGAAGACTTTCTCTTGATCTTCGATCTCCTCCAAAGCATCGCATGCAACTGATAACTGAGATACAAGAACGCGATCCTTTGCCAAGCTCTCTGCAACTGCAATATCCAGCAACTGAATACCCTGACGGAGTTTGTGTGCCTCACTCCTCAACTGATATAAATCTGCAAGAAGAGTTTTACCAGCAGCAACTAAACTGTCAATCCAATCATCCAAAAGTCTGCCATGACTGACCAACTGATCCAATTTTCGTTTCTCTGCAGGTGTGTGCTGAGGAAGAACCGGTGCTCTATTTGGATTCCCATGAACAAGATCAGAAATGTATTGACGAAGTTGACTAATTTCAATTTTGAGTAAAGCCTTATCTTCTCCATCCTTCGTGATACGCTCTTCAAGATTATTGGTAACAATCTTAAGAAGAGATACATCTGTCTCTCGTGTGGTCCTGCCAAGATTTGCCTTAGTGAATGTAAAGTCACCCACTTCGACCTCATCCAAGCTTTTACCTTCTGGAGGCACTGCAACTTCTATCACAATCTCTGATTCAGGGGTCTTTTCGATGTGCACTTGCTTCTTAATCTTCTTGTTTGATCTCCTCTGATAGGGCTCACCAAACTCTGACAAATCAAGGTTGTATGACGGTTCACGCCTTTGTCTCCCCAAAGACTTTTCGAGCCAACAAGACTGAACAATATTTTCAATTCGTGGAGAGACTGTCCCTGATGTATCAACCTGTGGTGTTTCAGTTGTCTCCGATCCTGCTTGAATTTGTGGCTCAGGCTCAGAATCTATATCAATAGGCGGAACGTGAGGTGAACTAGGAAGTGAAACGTGAGGCTCAGTTTGAATAACTGTCTCTACTGGAATCTCAGGAATACTCTCAATTTGTTTCTGCTTCCTTTTACCAGTAGCTCTTTTCCCCGTGTTTCCACTAAGTCTAACCCCTTCAGGAGGTATAATAATAGCCTTGACTCTTGGTCTTGCTCTAGAAGTAGAAGGCAACGAAGAAACATCCTTTGGCGGCTCTGCTACAGGAACTGACTTCCGTGTCCGTTTGCTCTCCAAGAACAACTTGCTAGTCTTAATCACTGATTTGGAAACCTCTTCAATAGAAGTATTCTCCTTAGCATACCAATCAGGTGAGTGAAGTGGCTGCCTAGCAACTTGATCCTTAGCATAAGAATTGAGAAGAACTTCTCCATCATCATCAGATAGACCATCAACATCTTCTGACAGATAATCAGAGAGCTGTCCAATAGTGAGTCTACAGTAGTGACGACGACGGACCTCGAATTCATCTTCACAATTTGCCCAGAAGTCTTCAAGTTCTGGCGTATGTGCAATCCCTCGCTCTAACCGATTTGCATAATGTCCAAGAGGATCATAGGAACGCCTCTCAGTATAAGGCTTGAGTTTGAACCTTTCAATCTCAGTAGACATACGCCTGGCATCTGTTGCTGCATCACATGTGAAAATTCCCAATGAGAATGGAAAATTTGCCGCAGCCTTATGACGACTACGAAGAAAGAAGTGAACGTGCTGCATTTGCCTGAGGAACTCCATAAAGACAATCTTGTCTGACGGATATCTCGGCAACATCAGAGGCTCTCCAACATAACCATAAACTCGGAGGTACGTGAAAGTAGGAAACTGTATGAACCAATCTGCCCAAGTCTCCATTGCTGATTTGGCCTCGGCTGAAATACGAATGTGCATCTCATCATCAAGATCCCTCACGGTTCTCATGGCAAAGTGATCATTCACCACTCGGAAGTCCTGCTCAGACTGAGAAAACTCTAGCTGTGGATAATATTCATGAATATGCTGAACACCGAGAGTACCATTGGTTTTAAGAAGTCTGAAACTACCTTGAAATGCCACCAAGTAGACCAAATAAGATATCATATGAAACTCGTGATGCTTGAGAAAGTTAGAAATCTGCTGATGTAAGCAATCACTAATTAACATAGCCCAGTCAAAACGCTCTGTGCCATCAAGGATTCTGGTAATCAGGTAGAACATCCATGGACGGAAAGTATTAGCATCTGACTGGCCGGTAACTCGATTGAGTAAGGTGATCAAAACAGCAACTTCTCCTTTAAATTCACCACGACCAACCTTCTTAGGCAAGTTAGTTTTCTGAATTGTCAACCATTTCTGAGCAACCTTTCTCTGTGAACGTTGATGATCAGCATCCCATATCTTCTCACAAGCTTCAAGATCAACAGTAAAGTTATCTGAGCGAGGAGAAATAGCAAAACATCTTTCTATGTCCTTCGGCTTGAGACTGCAAACCACTCTTCCATCAACCGATCTGATCTGTCGTGAAGACGAGTCATAATGCTTAATGCAAGCAAGTACGAACTCAAGATCGAAGATAGAAACAGGAATGGATGCCGCTGCCAGCAACCCGGAACGCTCAAGATTCCTCATCGAATTGCTGCTAACACCTTCTAAACTGCTCAGATTGACCACTGGATAAACATGATTTAGGTCCGTATCTGAAGTCTTGGTGAAATTATGTGTAAGGACTGATTTCACCTTGTAATCAATGAGATTGAACTGCATTTTGAAAATGGTGACTTTTGACTGTAAAGTCGAATATGCTTGAAGAACTTTCTGAAAAACTCTGAACAAGGCTAAAAATAGCTTCTGACAGGAGAAATTTTCGAAGAAATTCTGGAACATGGGTTTTGTGCACAACTGAATTCTGAACAAACCCAGATAGCTGGATTTTGGAAAAAATGTGATTCAAGCCCACATGCAAAGAGATTCTCGGAAAAAGGCTCAGAGCTTCAGAATGAAGGCTACGGGGCGATTTTCTCGAAAAAATCTAAGAAGTGGGTCTTGTTGCAAACGCTGAAATATGAGAACCCAGATGAACAGATTCTGAAAATGTGTTGAATTACTCTGGCATGCGAAGAAAGTACCTAAGGTGAGAAATAGAAGAAATAAGACAGAAGATAGAAAGTTTTGCTTGTCTGCTTCTGAAAAATCTGCAAATTTCTTCTTCAAATCTTTATAAAACCTGCATGCAAAGTGGAAATGAAGTCTAGAATTGACTTCCTCTGAAGAATCTGAGCTCGTAGCTTCGAAGAACACTGAAAACGGACACCTGAATCACCTTAAGCTTGCTGGTCGCTCAAAAGAATACAAGCTTTCAGAGCAAAAGATGATGCAATAATGGACGCCATCTTGGAAATATATAGAATTTCATCATAAGAAATTCGCACTAAACAAAGCATGCATTAAAAATGGCGCTAGGATTCTTATTGGTCTTCATAGTAGTTAACTAGAACTCAAACAAGCTCAATAAGTGGACGCATTAGGGTTTGCCTTTCACATCTTTAGTTTAAACTCAAACATGCGACTTTAGCTTCAGTTAGAATCTTATCAAATTCGCCACCTTCAACTTCTCTTTGGATTCATCAACTTGACCTAAGGTGTGCCCTTTTGACACTTCAGTTAACAATAAGAATGGGATAAGAGATTCGCCAAACTCATGCAATAATAAGCTAAAAATAGCTAGCCTTTAGGAACTTTAGTTTGGCCTTCAACAAGTGCGCCAACTTCATGCTTTAATCAATTATAATCTAAAAATAGCAACCCTTTTCAAACTAAAGTTGCCCTTTCCTTGAAAAATGCGCCATCTTCACTATTGTCTTGCTTCACTTTTCAAAAACTAAAAATAGCGACCCTTTTCATGAGTGAAGTTTTCAACTTCAAATTCGCCATACTTCATCAAATATGCTTCACGCTTCACAAAATAATGCTTCATGCTTCACTTCGTCCCTTTTGAACTTCAGTTAACATTTGATGAAGCGCCATCTTCACTAAAATCTCATAATTTTGACCAAAATTCGCCATGCATGTAAACTTCAGTTGACTTTTAGTGGTAATCTTCAGTTAAACTTAACATGCAATCAAGTTAACTCAACATGCAAGATAATTAACTGAACATGCAAACTAGTTAACTCGACATGCAAACTGAAAGATCACTCCACATGCAAACATATGAACTGAAGATGACAACCCAGAAATCGTTCAGTCTAACTGCAGTCAGAACTCCAGTTAAGGCGTCCATTCAACTCACTTTCGAAAATTCAAATTTGAACTCTTGGGCGAATTCCAGACTTAGCCAAATTTTATGAAAATTTAAGCTAAAACCTCTGCCGGGACCTCTGTTCATCCTCTGACACTGGTCGACTGACTTCTCCGATTGGCTGGCTGACAGGTGCATCGCAGCTGAGTAAAAACTGATCAAATGATATCTTGACACTGACGTCATAAAACTGACATCCGAAGGCTCAAAAATCCAAGCGCCTTTTCCAAAAGCTGCGCTTTTTCCCGACATTTAGTCACAGATCCTTCATAACTTTCCCGACACTCATTCGGATTGAACTTTATCCTGAGGAGGAAAAAGAAAGCGCCTTTTGAAAGTCGCTTTTTCATTCAAGAAGGCATTCTCGCTTTTCCTGCTTTACCAGAATCTCCGTGAATTTGCTCGAAATGTCGTCTCGACAGTTTGGATAGCCATCGCTAAGCTGATGTGATGTCTGACAATGTCTCGTCGGAGGTGACAAACCCTAAAAAATGTGATCCGAGCCCTAAAGATAGGGGCCATTTTAACGTGCCCCTCTCTGTAGATAGAAAATTTTGACGCTTTTCCAGATTTTCATTTTCCTAAAATCTCTTCAGAACAGTAATCGACATAGTAATCGACACCAACTCCATATTTGAAAACCCCAAAAACGACCTTTTGACAACACTTTAACAAGATTAAGACTCAATTAAGCAAAATGCCTTAGTGAAGCAAAATTTTTGGTTTTGGGTACAACAGTCTTTAGATTTATTATGAATTTTTAAGCATTTTTAGAGTAAAATCGCAGCTTTCAAGTTTATTGCAAAAACCCATCAAAACACCAAAAAAATACAAAACGATCAAAACAAATAAAATCAGTGATTCAGTTAGGGTTTGGGGATTGAGAGTTACCTGGACTCTTACAGTGGTATCAGAGCACAGTTTTCCTGCCATCCAGTGCTTTTTGGTTGCTTTTTCATGAGTAGAGACATTATTCATTATACCAAGGGTGTAGGAACAGGCAGAGTTGAGGATTGGACAGGTCCACCTATTCCTGAAGGTGAGACAGTGTTAGGAGTATTGGGTATTCACAGATCTAGCTCCAACAGCAGCGAGAACAATGTTGCAACCCTAATGGCAGACTGTGAGATCCCTGCAGAGACACATAGGGATTCAGGGAAAGCACATGCAGAGGGCGACATTACTGATGAGGAGTTCAGACGCAGGCATGATAACATGATGGACATGATGTCCCAGTTGATGGGCACTATTAGGCAGTATACTCCATCATAGCCACATTATATTCAGATCGGACAGTCGAGCAGGACTGCAGGAGTGGATCAGCCTTTGGCATCAGCACCATGACAGCCATCACTGAGCTATCAGGAGCGTAGGCCTGGACAGCCTACATTCTTACCCAGAGAGACCCCACCTCCGACTCCGGGGGCAGAGCAACAGGGGCATCATCAGGAGTTTCAGCCACATAATGGCATGTCAGTAGCAGATGTGACTAGATTTCACGGTGAGTATCTATCATTAGCACCTGAGATCAGACAGGCATTATCATTTCATGAGTTTATGGATGTTCATAAACCTAGAGGAGGAGGCAGATTTGACCGTAGAGCTCCTCAGCACCAGCAGCCACAGCCACAGGTGAACAGGGATTTGCACTATGCAGTCAGCAAGATCACCTTGCCATACTTTGATGGGTCTGATAAGACGTCAGCGAGGTCTTGGGTCCAAAAATTGGACAACTATCTTTTATTGAGACCTATGCAGGAGGACGAGGCCATTAAGTTTGCTACTTTGCATCTTGATGGGCTGGTGCATGATTGGTGGCATCACAGCATGTACACACTTGGCCATCATGCGGTCAATACTTACCAGGAGTTCACCAGCAGGCTCATAGAGCGTTTTGATAAGAAGGATCCAGAACTCTACTTCAGGGAGCTAGCTCAGCTCAGACAGACGGGTAGTTTGGATTCTTATATTGGTGAGTTTCAGAGGGTTGCAGTCATGGTGACAGGCATTTTAGAGCAGAGACTCATTATACTTTTCGTTGAGGGGTTGACAAAGCCTATGAGAGGTTGGGTCAAGGCATTTGACCCTCCTACCCTTCAGGAGGCCATGAGGAAGGCACGGAATATGGAGCTTGCAGCACCTCGCAGCAAGTTCACTCCAGGTTCGACACCTTACACGAGGCCTAATAGGTCTTTTGACAGGAATAGGCCCTTTGACAGAAGGAGGGATCCACCAGATCCTAAGAAACAGAATGCACCACCCTTTGACAGAGAAACATTGAATGAATTGCGGAAGAAAAAATTGTGTTTCTGGTGCAAGGCACCCTACGATGAAAAACATGTATGCCCACTTCGTCCCAAGGTCAAAAACAATTAGATGGAATGGTTTTATGAGGGTGAAGAGCAATCTGATCTGTCAGACCAGCAAGCTGATTCCGAGCATTCAGATGATGACAGGTCTGAAAATGAGGGTGAAAACGAAGGAGGAAGGAAGCTACAGGAAGCCCATTTGACTAGCCTTCAGAGAGATGGGTCGTTTAGACTTCGCGGGCTCCTAGCAGGTCAGAAGGTGATCACTTTACTGGACACGGGTGCCACACATAATTTCATTGATGCACGGCTGGTAGAGAGATGTGGTATTCAGACAGAGCAGTTTGAGGGTATTCGAGTTAAGGTGGCTGATGGGTACACCCTCAGATGTGACCGAAATATTACTGATCTTCCGATGCGACTGAACAACTATGAGTTCAAGATTGAATTCTATGTTGTTAACATGGGAGATACTGATGTGGTGTTAGGGATGGCATGGTTGCACGATTTGGGTGAGTTCACACTCAATTTGCGAGACATGGAGATGAAGTTTAAGGTTGATGGGAGACCTCATGTCATCAAGGCCATTAGAGACAGTAATCTGAGGATGGTTTCGTTTAGGCGGATAGAGAGACTCATTCGTCATGATATGGTTGACTGGGCTGCAGAGTGTATGTTGATGCCAGCACAGCAGGAGCAGCAGAAGGGTGAGTACCACCCTGACATTCAGATATTGAGGACTAAACACTCCAAAGTGTTTAGTGACATTCCACCTGGTAGACCTCCAGACAGAGGCACGGAGCATATCATTGAGTTGGAGGAGGGCGCAAAGCCCATTATGATCACCCCCTACAGGCATCCGAAACGACTTAAGGATGAGATTGAGAAGACCATCAATGAGTTGTTGGCCATGGGACACATTAGACCTAGCAAATCACCTTTTGCTTCATCGGTTGTATTGGTGAAGAAGAAGGACGGGTCACTTCGGATGTGTATAGATTACCGTCAGCTCAACAAGAGGACGATTAAGAACAGGTACCCGATACCATGCATTGATGAGTTGATTGATGAGTTACACGGTGCTATCTTCTTCACGAAGATTGATTTGAGATCCGGGTACCACCAGATTCAAATGAGGGAGCAGGATATTGAGAAAACCGCTTTCAGGGGTCATTGCGGTCACTTCGAGTTCTTGGTTATGCCCTTCGGTCTAACCAATGCACCTGCCACTTTTCAGGCTACTATGAACAGAGTCTTCAGTTCTCAGCTGCGGAGATTTGTATTGGTCTTCTTCGACGACATTCTGGTATATAGCAGATCATGGGAGGAGCATTTAGCTCACTTAGACGCAGTTCTGGGTATCTTGGCTGATGAGTCTTTCTATGCCAAGGAATCCAAGTGTGAGCTAGGTATGGAGGAGTTGTTGTATCTGGGGCACATCATCAGTGCCAAGGGAGTGAGTATGGACCCTGAGAAGGTCCGAGCAATAGTTGAGTGGCCGGTACCTGAGAACCTTACGCAGCTCAGAGGCTTCATTGGGTTGTGTGCTTTTTACAGGAGATTTGTTTGCGGGTTCTCACGTCACGCCGCACCCCTTATTGACTTGACAAAGAAGGGGGCTTTTACTTGGTCACCATAGGCGCAGGAGTGCTTCGACAGGTTCAAGGTGATCATGACTTCATGTCCAGTGCTAGCATTGCCTGACTTTACGAAGTCATTTGATTTGTTTTGCGATGCTTCAGGAGAGGGCATTGGTGCCGTTTTGATGCAGGAGCGACACCCTATTGCTTTTGAGAGCAGAAAGCTTAGGGGTCCTGAGAGGTTCTACAACATTTACGACAAGGAGATGTTAGCCATTATGCATGCTCTGGCTAAGTTCAGGCAATACTTGGTAGGCAGCAAATTCAGTGTTCGTACAGACCACAATAGCCTGAAACACTTCCTTGGACAGTGAGACCTGAATGAGAGGCAGCAAAAATGGGTCAGCAAACTGTAGTCGTATGACTTTGACATCACCTTCATTAAGGGGAAGCAGAATGTTGTAGCGGACGCCTTGTCTCGTAGACCTCAGTTGAATGCCATGGCACAGATCTCAGAGGATTGGAGGCATCGGATTATTGCAGAGTATGCTAAGAACCCATGGGCTTCTAGCATTGTTGACAGGACAGAGCAGGATGATAGGTACACTATTGTAGATGACTTGATCATTTACAAGGGGCGGATTTTTCTGGTTCCTGGCTCTGAGGTGAGGGATACAGTTTTGAGAACCTTTCATGATCTTCCTATGGCGGGCCATCCCGGGTACTACAAGACATATAAAATGGTTCGGGAGCGGTTTACTTGGAAAGGGCTGAAAACTGATGTTTTACAGTATGTACGGGAGTGTTCTGTTTGCCAGCAGAACAAGCAGGAACACACATATCCTGCTGGATTGCTCCAGCCACTTCCGATACTTGACAGGAAGTGGGAGTGTTTATCGATGGACTTTATCACGGGTTTGCCGAAAGCCCAAGGTAAAGATTGCATCTACGTAGTGGTTGATCGGTTGACTAAATATGCACACTTCTTCCCGATTACTACTACATTCACAGCATTGCAGACTGCAGAGCTCTTCTTCAGAGAGGTATTCCGGTTACATGGGTTGCCTCGGACGATAGTCAGCGATAGAGACAGTCGGTTCATGAGCAACTTTTGGCAGGAGTTGTTTAGGCTCTGTGGGACCGAACTGACACCGAGTAACAGCTACCATCCACAGACAGATGGGCAGACAGAAATTGTCAATAAGTGGGTGGAAGGTTACTTGCGCAATTACATAGCTGGACAGCAGAAAGCTTGGGTGAGGTGGATATATCTTTGCGAGTATTGTTATAACTCGACTCACCACATGACAATACAGATGACACCCTTCATGGCTTTGTATGGGTATGAGGCACCCAACCTTTTGGACCTGATATTGAGTGATAGCAGAGTGCCGAATGCAGGGGATATGATGCAGAGTCAGCAGGACATTTTGAGGTCTCTCAGAGACAATATCCAGCGGGCACAGAATCAGTAGAAGCAGTATGCTGATTAGAAGAGGGTTGAGCGTTCCTTTGATGTGGGTGATATGGTGTACCTTATCTTGCAGCCGTATCGTCAGTCTACTCTGCGGAAGAGTGGGGCAGAGAAGTTGAAGCCTCGTTACTATGGTCCATTTCGTGTTGTCAGACGAGTGGGCGAGGTTGCTTATGAGTTGGACTTACCAGCAGATAGCAGGGTTCACAATGTGTTTCACATTTCTCGCCTGAAGAAGGCATTGGGTCAACATGTGACACCCTCTCCAGTTCTACCACCCCTTGATGACGAAGGGAAATTGATACTAGTACCTAAGGCCATCCTCGAGATGAGAGAGAGACACCTTCGGAGGCGGGTGATCAGGGAATATCTGATCAAGTGGAAAGATTTGCCAGTTGAGGATGCTACATGGGAGTCAGAGGAGATTTTACAGCATCCAGAGTTGAGATTGCTTGAGGACAAGCAATTTCAGGGAGGGCGGACTGTGATGTCCCCATCCTAGTCAGCGCAGTTGGATATGTGGTTAGCCTATCATCCTGGTCCTTGTAGGTTGACAGATATGTGTAGAGGATCAATTGAGGCGGTTCCCGGTGTTTAGGAGCTTCTTTCTTGCAGTTGTTTCCGGTTGAGCCTTCGCAGAATCCTTCAGAGGGGCTTTTCAGAGACTTTCTATATTTAGAAAGTCAGACAGGCGGAAGTTGCTATTTTGGGCAGGGGCACCTGGTTCAGTTGTTTAGCTCAGAGTCGACCCAGTTCATCAGTTTGATGGTCAGATGGAGAAATAACAGAGTATTTAATGATTTATTGAATAATTAATAATTTTGACTTTATATTAAAGTCACTTTATTAATTTATTTAAATATTTAATAAATGGCGTATTATAAAGTATTTATTATACTTTATAATAAAGTGAAAAATTAATCTAATGAATAAGTAATTATTCATTAATGATGGGGCGCCAATTATTTATTATATTTCTCCTAAGTCAAAAGGGCGTATTTAATCATTTATTTAAATGATTATTAAAAAGAGGTTTTGGGTCGAATTTTCAAGAGAAGCTATATATTCACAGTTAAAGACAAATCGAATTCTGATGTCTTGATTATTCAATTTGTCTTCTTTTTGCTCTGAGCATTGAAGTTTGCAAAACCTAGGGTTTCAGCAGACGATTGGTTTTGAAGACGATACCTCTTCAAGATCTGGCATACTGAGACTGTGCAATACCAGTTGAAGATTGTCCACTTGGTGACTTCACACAGAAGTTGCAGTTGAGATTATTGATCGATTTCAGGAAGGTTCTATCAGAGACTTTTCATTAGTTATTAGTGGCGCACCATTTGAGATTGTGGAACAGTGATCTGGCAGTGTATTCATTGAAGCCGTACCATATTAAGTGTTGCTGCTGGGCCGTACAGACTTGTACCAGTAAGGCCGTACTTCTTCATCAGGGAATACGCCTTCATCTCTGGGGTCTTCTGCCTTTTGCAATAGGGACACCTTGGTATTCTAAAGCTTGAGGCGTGGTATCTGGAGTTTGGAGTTTACTCTCTGTCTTGGGCCGTACATTTCTTACCCATCATCTGAAGGCTGCAAGAAAATCAGGTTCCATTGAAATAAAGTTGTATTTCCTTCATATGTTCATTTTATATATTGTATGTGCTCTAGAAACTTAATAAAGTCATGCGCCTACATCTTCTGAGCAGTTTCAAAGCATATTTTGTGTCTTTAGATTTATTATGAATTTTTAAGCATTTTTAGAGTAAAATCGCAGCTTTCAAGTTTGTTGCAAAAACGCATCAAAACACCAAAAAAATACAAAATGATCAAAACAAACAAAATCAGTGATTTAGTTAGGGTTTGGGGATTGAGAGTCACCTGGACTCTTATAGTTCCATTCATGTTTTTGAGGTTGTGGCTTGCTTTTTGAAGATTGTTGGAGCTGATTTTGACCACCTACAGCCAGCCGCCATCATGTGAGGGTTTCTACATCTTCTAGTAAGAAAAACGCCTTCATTTTGTTGCTGCTTTCTTTCCTAAAAGGGGCGCCCTCTTGTTCAGAAGCTTTTTCATCAAGAAATTGGTAGGGGAAGTTTGTCATTTAATTTGTATGAGCATTTTGGTTGGCGCGGGTACTATAGCAAGCACTGTTCACAGTGCATTTTGGCTGCAAGTTGTCTTTAGTTGAAAATGGTGTCTCATTCCGAAATGTATGAAAGATATGTATAATTTTAGCACTCTATTGTAATGAAGGAAGTCTCTTAACTAGTGTATTGAGTTCCTTTGAAGTTATCTTTCAAGTTTAGTTTAATTTGAGTTTTTTATGCATATGGTTGTAAGAAAATTATTAAAATCATTGGGCGTCAAACCATAAAAATACCAAAAACAAGAAAAGCAGATTTCAAACCAAAAATCAGTCCTTTAAACGAAGTGAAATCAAATCAGCAGTGAGCACGGTTCATCAATGGTATCAGAGTATATCACTACAGTGGTAGCAGAGTGGATCACCGGAGTGTGGTTCATCACAAGCAGCAACAAAAGGGGCTGAAAACCCTTCCAAAATTGTGGAGTTGTGCAGTGGCAAAAACCCTCAAATCCCTTCATGAACAATAGAAACAATGACTGAAAACTTCACATACCAGCAGATCTAACCTTGTACAATAGTAATAATGATGCAGTTGGTCTGAAAATTCCTTCACATCAGCCACTGATAATATTTTGATTTGATTTGCTTGCAAATACTTGATCGATCCAGTCCTTTAAAATTGAAATCTTCAAAATACACTCAATAATCAGCACAAATATGATCCCCAGATGGAATCACCTCACATGGACAAGAGGGTTTTTGTCCTCGAGATCTCCTACAACAAGAGTTTTCGTCCTTGAATGCTCAACCTCTGAATATGGATTGAAAATAATGACAACGAGATGACTTGCTTTGAGCAAATGACTTTCTTTGATAAGCCCTCAATTTGAATTTAAAAACACTTTTTAAATTAAATATTTTATAGGCCTTATAATGTCTCATTTAGATGGCCACTTTATTAAATTATTAATAATATTTAAGTTGTCCTTTCGAAATAAAGTGATTGGGCCAAACTTAAAATATTATTACTAAATTATTTCCTTTTTTTATTCCTTAGCTTATAGGAAAGAAGGAATAAGCTATGGGTCCTCAATTAATTCTTTCAATTTTGATGCAATCAAGACCGGGGAACCTTATCAGGGCACCCAATTTTGCAACCTAATCAATCCAACTTCCCAAACTCCAAATTTGTGCACATTCACTTAATTAAAACCATAGAAAAACCCGTTGAAATAACATTAAAAAACTCATGTAGTCAGCAACAAGATTTTTGCAAGTCATCTATCTCATTTTCAATCTTCAAAGCTACTGGCAAGCTACAGGCAGGGAACCCAAACTCTTCATTAACAAAAACCCATGAATGAATATTTCAAATCTTATAATATAATCTTTTTTACCAGCGAAAATCATGAAAAGTCACACATTTAATCCTCCATATAAGTTCCATCTACAACACAATCATCTACAAACAAGATTATGAACAAATATGCCAAGTTTCACTACAAACCTGTCACCTTCTATCTATCACTGCTCCTTCATTCCTCTGAATCTTTTAAAACAGTTTCTGGGTTTTGTGCGTCTCCTTCCCAGCTTTTTGAAACATTTTGATTTTTTCCATTTCGTTACCGTACAAGAAAGTTATTCCCTTTTTTTGATACTTGTCTTCTTAGTTACGGCTTTTGACCATCTACCTCTACTATGAAATGCCATTCCAAAGCCTCCACCTCCTCTATTCTGGCGTGGTAATTCATGAAAATGGCCTCTTTAATGTTTTACCAGGTAAAATCAAATCTTTTCCAAAATTGTCATCCACTCCCTCTTTCTGGCACCTCCACTCCCACAAACTTTTATTCTCTTTCTTTTTATTTAATCTAGGGAGTTACAAGAGCAATAAAAAATTAATATCCCAACCTGGGCATTGGATTTACATTCCAAGTGTAATGGGAAATTTCACCAAATGCCTTCACATTTCATCTGAATTTGGAGCCAAACAAAGTGTAGAAAGAAGGGGCCTTTTCAATGTTGCAAAAGGAGAGTTAATTCATTCTTGCAAGATAAAAACAAACCCAAAATTGAAAAAGACAAAATTTAATAATAGACTTTTTTTTTTGGTTGTGCAGGATTGTACTTCACCCCTGATGCTCCTGCATCAAATTCTTAAAATGGGACATCACAAACCTAATTAAAAATGCATTAAAAAAAATTATTTTAAGAAAAAAACCCTAAGCCCTTTCCATATAAATTTTAGGGTGAGCTCTATGGAATTGTTTGGGGTTTCCTTAAGTTTGCCAGATTTCAATGAGCCTTGTGATATAGCTTCTCATGGACGAGAATCCCAAAAATTTCGTCTATGTACTCTATCATGATTTGGAGCAACTTCTAGACTACAAAATGTTGAATCTCTCTATTATTTCGATTGTAGAATTGTGCATAAGTTAACACTAGCTTGGGGGATTGGACTGAGATAGGGAAGACATCAACTTAATTGACCCCACTTTCTATGATGTTGTTACTCTTCTATTTATTTTCCTCATTTAGTTCATTCTATTGTAGAATTCCCCTAAACTCACATGCCCAAGATGTGTATTGAAAATCTTCACCACCTCTAAGATGAGCTTTGAAGGTGGAAAAATTCCTTACTTCATTTTTTGAGTGATGTCATATACCCCAAATCCTTTATCTTTGAAGGAATAGGAGAAAAACAATTTGATTATACATCTGCAATTGCAAGGAAATCAAAAAGTATGAGGGGTTTGCTATTGTGGGTGTAATGTCCCCTAATTGGGATCATACTAATTTTAACCTAAATTATCAATTTCCCAAGCAATTAGTGGATTTAGAGAGTACCTTGGCTTGGTTTAATCCCTGTATACAAGTTAGAAATCAATTACAACAATCACTTAACAAATAAGATATCATGATTTAACATTATTCTAACATAAATTCATTAATTTGATTGTTACTCCACCTTGAGGATGCTCAATCATGGGGGAGCATGGAAGAGGGGGAGTTTGACGGGGGTGTCTTAGCCTCCTTGACCTCATGTTGCGCATGCCATTCATATGAGGTGGCCTATTTAGTGAGGATTCCAATTCTCTCATCGTTCCATCCCCTTCCATTCCCTCATGATTGGGCTCCTTATAAACTAACTGAATTCGTATTTGCAATAATCACATTAGTAATACATAGTGAACTATGAATACTCTTTGGTTCTACTTGGTCCCCCATTATAGAACACATAGGTTGTCCCTTATAGGACACATTGGTCCTCCATTATAGGACACAAGGCCCTCCATTATAGAACACATAGGTTCGCCATTTGATCCTATTAACAATACATTATATCTTTTAATTATTCTGTAATGTCCCTTGTCCTGCTTTGCCCTAGAATTCGCTTGTTGATTAGTTTTAGGGTTTCTTCTTTTCAGAGGAATGTTTTCTTTAATGAAATAATCCTGAATTGAAATTTGCATTCACCATATTAACAACGTTTCCACATACACATATATCTGTTAGCATTAATATCTAGCTATCCAAAATATAAGCATAATCCCAAAAGCAATAATGAAGACATAGGAGGAGTGGCATGGGTAGATCCGCTCGAAGCTATCCATCTAAACCCAAGAGCACAAGTGTTTGACTAGGACAACCCACCCCTTGGCCCGAGCGGTAGGAACGTCCAAACCTAGACAATTCCACCCTCGGAGTGGCGTGCTTAGTGGATACACTTGTACTTGCTTTTTCTACCCCTGTCATCACCTCGGAAGACACTTAACCTACTAGGGGGGAAGCCAGCGGAGCTTATAAGTGGTTCTAGGCCTACCACCCCTCTATGGCCTCGACGGATCTTGAGTGGGACCCCCACCCCTCCATGGCCCACCCATGCCTTGGGATTGAGCGGAACCTTAAGTGGAATTTCGACCCCTCCATAGCCCATCCTTGCCTTGGGTTCCGAGGGCGCACTTGAGTGGGGATTTAGGCACCACCTTTCTTAGGCCCTTCCTCCCTAGTAGGCTTACAAACACTCGGAAGACAATCTTTTAACAGTCAGATTCATTTGCACTTTATCAGTTAAGTAAATATCAAATCTAGACATTTGTAATCATATTAATAATTAGGTAATGGATAAGCCACATCTAATTGGTAGATTCAATTCTGAAAGAATGGAAGAACATTTATACCTCTGCAATATTGTTAATCGCATCAATATGTCTTTTATGAACATGTGTATGCTAAAAGACATAACATCTATAAATACAGAAATTAGAATTTATAATTACAGTAGTGTAGCAAGCTCAATTATCAGATCCTTTGACCTAGGTTGTTTGTCCATGAGACGCGCATACTACAGTTTAGTTTATTCAGCTTGTGATATTCCAAGATTAGAGAGCAGTCCCTATCAGGCCCTTGAAATAGTCCATGGTACATATTTAAACAGATTGCAAGGCATCATTACTAAGGCTCAATATATTCTACCGTGTGAATGATTGTCTAATTCTGTTATTTGGAAATGCTAAATATGAATATCTAAAGATTAATGCTGAGTGAATACATCACCTGAGTGCTGTATCTCCCTGCTTCCTACTCGTCTTCCCCTTGTTGCTACGATGACCACATGATTGGTCTTGACTTCCTCAGTTTCTATGTTTATGGGAGAGGTTGACGTCTTCCAATTCATTCATATCAGACTTCTATTACTCTTACTCTATATATTAAGTGCATATGTATTCAATTGATTTCCAATCTCTGAGTATATTATATTATTAACTGCTGTTGTCTGGGTGCAAAGTTATTTCTTCTTCCTAAGTGATTCGATGATCCCCTTTTTGACTGAACTTTGATTTGTCCTCCCTCTAATATCCATGATTTGCAAAGAGATGTGGTCTTCACTTGTCAGAAGACGTGTCCCTTGGCTAACTGTTGTAGTTTAGACATAATAGCTATTAGTTTCTTAAGAGTAAATCGCCGTGTTTAATTACTAAGTTTGCAGTTGAGATAAGCTTCCAATACAGATAGTCTTTTGTCATTTGATTAGTTGGGCTATCGGTTATATGATAGAGGAAGTGGTGGTTTGTATCGAATCAAATCTTTAATCCTTATGCTGTCTTGGACATCTATTATATTGCTTGCGAAGGAGAATAATACTTGTGACGGCATGATACAATTAAGCGCCTGCTAAATCCAAACCCCCCAATTTATTATAGGATATTGGTGGTGGCAGTTAATAATCAAAAGGCCCGATACTATTTATTGTGGTCTTTAATTCCTCTGAATTCAATATATGATCATGGTAATAACCAAAAATGAATGCTGATGAGAATATATTTCGGTTTATGATTCCCACAATAATATCGATGCTTGAGAGAGGTTTTTACCATTGTGTATTCTAAAGATAATATAATGGTCGAGACTCAATGATACACAATAGTGTAATGTCCCCTATATTATATTTTATATTAGAATTTTATATTCTATAATTATAATATTAATTTATGCCTAAGTTTTATATTGTTTTATATACTTTAATAATCAATATATTATAATGATTATAATATTATTTTAATATTTATAATATTATTTATAATTTTTATAATTATAATATTGTTTTCAACAATTATAATTATAACGATACTCAAATGGTTAATAGCTTTTAAGTATGCTCTTCATTATTTAAATGTCACGATTTTTGGGACATGACATATTCCATCTCAATTATATCAACTTACAATACAAACTTAATCCTTGTTGCCAGCAGATATCTTACTTTACTTCCTAATCGATGATCTATCACCAATATATTAATTGCAACCCACAGACAAATGATATTAACTGATATAATTCAGAAACTCTTAAATAAATAATACTGACTGTTATCTCCTAGATTTTGCACCCTGTTGAATGTAAAATTCCACAATCCAGTGTAACATGGGAAGACCTCTAAAGTTATGGGTTACTTGTAAGCAAAGGTCAACCTCCGGAGAAGGCCGGCTTCCTATGGTGATACTATTCTACTGATTCTTTTTGAAGGAAAAGGGAGAAGGAGTGCATAAAACTAAAACTAAACCCTATGGTGATACACCGAACTGATAAGAGCAATGGAATACTTTGATTTACACTTGAAAATTGACAATGAACATAAGATTACACATCAAATTTCTGTAAGCTTTGCATTAATGTTTCACAAACAGGTTTGATTCACACACTTTTTCAAGAAAGGAAAATATTTTCACAGATTAGAATCCATGTGTGATTATGTGAACACAGTTTGTAATTCGTATAATGATACTTTTGCAAAGGAAGGCATGAAAACAAAAGATAAAGTTATAAAGGAATAGAAGAAATTCACAAAATAACTTGATCATTAACCTGAAATGCTCAACACTTTGCAAGAACAAGATGGTAATTTTGAATCATCAACAGTGACCAAGGTAAACTCTGTATATTATGCTCCAAATGAGTTACAAAAGTGTGCTAATCTGAGAAAGGACTGCCAAAGTCACAAACTTTTGAAAAGCATAAGAAGAACTCCCCTCAAAATGAGGCAAAAATGCCATATATACAACAAAACTCAAAAGTGTCGGCCTCTGCCCTAGGGCTTACAAAAATGAGTCGGTTGCTGAACACGTTGGCCCTCAGATCTTTTGGAATATAGTTAATGCATTCAATGTGCATCCCCGTGTCCATGTCGGTGAAGGATCGCTCCAGGGATGGTCTTTCAGATCTTTTGCAACCGTCGCATTAACTCGCAGCCCTCGTGTCCACCCTCGAGACCTCCTTGAAGAGCTGCCTTGAATGTTTTGCAGCATTATCATTAATGCCGATCCACCTTTGCCAGTAGACATCACAGCTGTCACTGAGACACGTAGCTCCTTCTTCCTTTTTGCTTGCTTCTCGCTCTAGATCTTTCTGCATGTTGACCAATTGTTATCTCCTTTCGGGAAGCAGCATTAGATTTCCTCCTAGATACCCACAGACGACACCCTTGTATGCCGAAACAATCCATCATTTTTGATCATAGAGCAGATCCATGTCGCTTACATTCTGCTGATCTTCTTCACAAGTGTAGCCAATCAGTCAAATGGCCAATGGTTTGCCTTTAGTTCTCTCTAATTGGTTGAACACATGCTATGTAGGATTCCCAGTCGGTCAAAAGCTTATTCAGACTGAATCGCATGTCGGTGAGACACTAGCCGTGTCTCCCTGATGCAATTAAACTCCACAGGATGGTCGGCATAGCCTAGGACTGTCGGCGAGACGTCATATCGAGCTGCAGGAGTTATATTGATATCCCAAAATTGTCGCCGAGACAATTGCATTCGGCAAGAGGTCATAGCGGGCGCTAAGAGTCATACCGATATCCTTTTCCATAGGCAAGCTCATTGCTATCGGCAAGACGTTACAGCGAAAGCACCCTCCGTTGGCGAGACCACGGGTCATCGGCAAGACATCACACCGAACTCACAGCCTTTCGGCGAGACCTTACTCCGTCGCCGAGACATCTCCCCGAGGCAAATTATTCTCCCCGACGCCACCCTTGTGAACAACTGTCGGCAAGACATCCCAAGCGGAGAGAGATATAAAACTTCACAGCGACCGAGATGTCTTGGCGACCATGAGGATTTCAAACGGGTATAACACACTGCTAGTCGGCAAGACAATAGGAGGGTCTCAACGACTTTCTTCATCAGGAGTTTTATGCCAGATCCGAATGAGACATGCTTTCTAACAGACTTCCTTGAGAAATATCATCGGGTGTATGATTTAATCCTGCACAACAATGTCCCCATTTGGCCTTCATGAACACCTGAAACATAGATTGCCCTGCCTGTTTGAGCCCGCAAGTGAAAATCAGGTAACACTGACTTCTGCTCGGTCGATCCTTTTCCTTATTCCCTAATTGATGCCTTCCCTCCTATACAATCTGATTTTATATCCCCTCCTTTGGAGAAGGGGTGCGATTACTCCCGGAAAGTCATACATGTTAGTTAGTGAGCATTTATTCCCCAATCGCTGTCATATGAATCGCTTCACTTTGGTATTAATTATATTTACTTGTATTAGGAGTCACTACCTTCAAGGACTGGCGCACACTTCTCCCTATTTTGTTTGTATTCACAAATCAGCATTCTTTTTGTCTTATTATGAGTATTATCAATCGCTGTCTTTGGTAGGATGCCTTAACTAGATCATATTAGATGAATTGCTTCATATTATAAATACAATAATCGCTGCATTATAGTCTTCAAGTAAAATCGCTGCATTAGCATTTATCAATGCTTTGTGATTATTATTCATTTATTTAATTATTAGTTCCTTGTGAATATTTACTATTATAATAGTTACAACTAATAATATTAACTGTTCTACTTTGTAAAATAATTGTATTATAATTATAATATTATTTGTGATAATTATAATTATAATAATATTTAAATTGCAATGATTTATATATATATGTTTTTGATACTTATTTAGTTATTTGTATTTTAATTCTTCATATTCTAGTGTTATACTTTCGGGGGCATGACAGTGGGGTTCTGAAGTTGATTTGTGTGTTTGCAGTTGCAAGAATGTAGGGAGAATAGGTTTGAAAGCAAGTTTGTAGTTAACAAATTACATGCAAGGTTCAACGTCTAAGGTTAAACTACTAATGGACTTTTAGGTTACAACTACAATTTAGTGGGAGTTACAAACATGCGCTCGAAGTTCAAAACTCCAATGAAGTTAAGCACCACGGGGTTCTTGATTTCGATTGCAACTTTATAGGATGTACAAGGATGTGGGCAAAGTTAGAAACCTTGAAGAACAATGAGATTGTGGGGTTTTGGAAATTGAATGCAAGCAAAAATACAAGGTTGAGTGTGAAGCCCTATATTTGGAAGTTTGCAATATTTGCAACAATGGAGTGCAATGTATTCATGCATGCAAAACATTTGAAAACTTGAAACAAGAGAACCACATACAATTTCATGCAGAAGGAAACAAACCCTAAGATGACTTGAGATTTTACTATGGAAAGAGATAGTGAAATGATGAATAAAATCAAATAATGAACACTTGAAATAATGAATGGAATTAATAATGCATACCAAATAGAGGAGTAAAAGTATATCTTTATTCGCACATGAGATTATTATAGAGGTAGACCAGAGATGGTCAGCCAATTATCAAACTCAGTTTGATTAGATCATGCTGCTTTCCTTGACAATGCAATATCTATGTAAAGAACCCGACAATTGCCAAGAGGAACACAATTGTCAATTCTCTTATAACCATTTGAAGCCAAAAACAATTAATACATAGTTTGATAAACCACATTATTGAAACAAAATAATAGGAATTGTACGCTAACTACATGATCCTCCCTGAAAGAAAAAGTTGTCTCTCAGATGACAAGGAAAACAACTAAGCATCACGTAACATTTGGGAAGACTTTCCAAACCAATAACGATTTTGTAGATGAGGACTTGTAGGAAAATGTGGAAGCATAGTTCACAAACTCGGAGTTGGAGAGTACTTGGTAAATCAAAATGAGTTTAGCGGGGGTTTGGGTGCCCTAGTGGGGTTGAGGGACAACACCCCTTGTTGGGGTTTGGGGGTAGCACCCCCAATGGGGTTGAGGGTTAGTGCCCCCTTGTGCGGGTTTGGGGGTAGCACCCGTAAAGGGGTTGAGGGGCAGAACCTCTCACGGGGATCAGGTGTAGAGCCCTAGGTGCATTCTTTGTTGCATGAGCAGAGGCCTCCCCACCAAGCTGAAATTAAGACCTTCAAAACCACATAGACTTTCATGGTGCACATCATTTTCAAGGTTTTTAAGAGGCAAAAAACAATGCTTATAAATTTAAAAAATAGAGATTTTGGAGTGTTAAACCAATGTATGCCAGTATGTGAATAATGCTTAGGACCAACCAATTGAGGGACTCCATTTGATTGCACATTGAAAGCTGAGAATGCTGCACCCAATTGATCATTGAGCCCAAATAGTATTGCAACAGGGGTGTATTTTGTTTGTGCTCGACTACGTACAATGTTGGAGGCAAATTGTGGTTTAGAGTTAAGCATATGACAAAGGGGCTCTTTACAAAGTGTAGGTCGTATGATAATAGGAGGCGTATGGTTGTAGGATTTGGAGATTGTATGTCGAATAGATCGTATGATGTATGGTGTATGTTAGGATTGTAGTAGAGACACACAATGGAAATGGAATAGGGATGTAAGACAAAGATGGAACAGTGGTGTACGATGTACATCAGATTTGTATGGTGTACAATAGAAATCAGTAGATTCATATGTCGTACAACAAAAACGAGCTATTGAATCATATGTTGCAATGAATAGATGATGTACATGTGGTAAAGTTTGCTTGAAGTGTATGGTTGGTGAGAGATTTGAGGGTTGTATTGGTTGCTAAGGAGGAGGTTGTACAGTGTACAAAGAAGATGAAGATCGTGCAGTGTGCAAGGAATTGGATATTCGTACTAGCAAGCAGTACAATGAAAGCAAAATTAAGTCGTATAGTAGGGGAAGACATGGCTCGTATGGTGGTAAAATAAGTTGGTTTAATAGTTCTTTTTTCAAACTTAAACATTCATTATTTTCATTCTTCTCATGTGGGGCCCACTTGGTCTTTTGCACTCTGATTGCGAAAACTTTCTATTTGAGATTTTTCCCTCTGTCATAATTTTGCTGTGAAGTTGATTTGATTTGACAACAAGATTCTATACGTTCTAGATAAAATATTTTACTCTTAGTACTTTGAGATTTACTGTCATTAATTTTATGATCTTTTGTAAAGTTGGGTGCCTCTATTGGAATTGAAAGTGTTATCTTTTTCGAACCTTGTACTGCATAGAATATACATAAATTGTCCAACTTTTTGTTGATCTTTGTAGCTTTAGTAAAATTAAAGTTTGACAGTAATACCTCATTGTTCTCCATTTGTCAGTGAAATGGGCTATGAAGAGAATTTGTTTCATCTTCCGAACATGACTGTATTTCCAAAATCCCTTCGTTGTTTGGTTTCATTAGACTTTGATTATGCTTCTCTGTCCATTCTTCTTTGGAGTTTGAATCTGAAGAATTTGAGGAAGCTGCTTCCTCATTGACTACTTGGTTCTGCAAATCAATTGTATACTTCCAACCCTTGTTGTCAATAAGGATTGTATTCTTTTTCTAGTTGTGATCGGCTTTAGTTGCTATCAACGAAATTCGACCCAACAATGTGTTGGATGCTTTATTCCGTTATGAAATGACCACAAAATTCAACAAAAATGCTTGGGTTCCAATAATTAAATTTTGGCCCATAAAAAATCCAAGTGCCTTAATAGATTGTTGATCCGCACCCACCAATTGAAAAGTTGGGGGCCAAATGGTTGACTTGCCTAGATTTCTCCAAGTGTCTTCTAGAAGTATGTTCACACCAGACCCGCCATCAACAATTGTAGTGTACGAACACCATAATTTGACCTAAATAAAAGTGTTTTTCTAATTCCTTTTGGGGCAAGATGTGTAACAACCTAAAGATTGATGAGGATATTTTTTTGTAATTTTTTTGAATTTTTTTTGAATTGATTTTTTATTAGCTTTAATTGCTGTTTTTAAAAATCAACGTTTACGGACACCATAATTTGACCTAAACTAATCATTTTTTGATTTTTTGTTTCCATTGTGTAGAGAATTATCTAAAGCACAATTTTTTTTACAAAAAAATTAATAGATTGAAAGTTATTAAAAAACAAGAAAAGCTTGATATTTCAACTTTATAGACCAATTTGTATAGAAATTAATTAAAAAATAGAAAACATAATCAAATCTTAAAAATAATTATATATTTGAAAACTAGACATCATGGTCTATAATGGGTTTTAATTTCATAAATTAATTTTGAAAAAAAGTCCATCAGCTATATTGCCAAAGTTTTTTAGATGCATATCAAAGGCTAAGGGTCGGGTTGCCAAAATTTTCCGGACCCTAAAACCCAAGCAAAAGGTGGCTTGGAATTTCAGTTCTTTTAGAATGGGTACCCGTTTAGGAACAAGATCCCAATCTAAGGCTTGGCTACCCGTTCCTAAACGGGTACCTGTTCCTTTCGACATTTTTTTTTGTGTTACACCCCAATTGTATAGCTACTATTTACATAGAGTAAATTGATTGTAATGATTGAATCCTGAATATGAATAAAACATGTTGTTCCTTGTTATCATTATGAGTGTTCTTCCATTCAATGATTGTCTCATTTAATGTTACTTCTATTTGATGTTATCCTTGATGAATGTTGCATGCAAAGTTATTGAGTAGTGATTATTCTAACTCTTGAGATGTTTATATATACTGCTTATGTTGTGAACATATGACTTCCGAAAGCGTGTGTCAATGGATGTAGTTATATGAACCATTCCTCCAGGCGGAGGGGAAATATCACTCAGGAGAGGATCTTAGTCAGGTAATCGGTAAAGTAAACCATCTGAGCATGCACACACTTCACCTTAGATTGAGTGAACTGAGTCAGTTATGTTGGTTATAGGTAAGTCATCCGTAGCTTGCATATTTGCATTAGGAGTTTTGTCTACTTCTGTATGCCTTTATGAGTGATGTTTATCTATATACCTGTCTAGTAAGTCATCCGTAGCTTGCATATTTGCATTAGGAGTCTTGTCTGCTTCTGTATGCCTTTATGAGTGATGTTTATCTATGTACCTGTCTTGTGATATTACAATCATTATGATGGTAACGTAAATGGATGTAAGTGAATAGGAGGTGGACATATATACATGTATATAGTATATGCACGTATCCATATGTATATACATATCGATATAGGTGTATGTTGGGAGACGAATATGCTCATATGGATGCATTGATATGGTATACCTACACATATGTGCACATAGAGGAATTTATACAGACATATATACATGTATATATGCACACAACCTATATTATGTGGATATTAATAATATTATATTATTATTGCCTGACAATTTTACATATACATAAATAGGTATATATACATATCAGATATGCTGACTTATATATGTATGTATATATATATTATTGTAAAATAATACACATATATATATATTATATGAGGCATTTATATATATATATGTATGTATATGTATATTATTTGGTACTTTAAATATATATATTTAATATTAAACTCTCATAGTTGGAAATCGAATTATTTTCCATATTGATTTATATTAATCTTTTAACTATGGGAATAGGGTTATATCATATTCAATTGAATATTAATCATCAAACTAAGGGAATCGAATAAATTGAAATATTTATCATTGACAATGGAAATTGAAATACTTTATTCTCCAATCTTAAGCAAATCGAAATATTTTTGTTGCTTACCATTTGAACTTGGAAACAAAATATGAAACAAACGGCGTTTGAGGAAGTCGCGTGCCCAGGTATTATGGGTGCAAAACATTGAAGCATTTGATTGTTTGACCAAGTCTCTGGCAAAGTGCAATGTAGCAGAGGGTTTTGATGATTAAGCCTGGTTAATAGGCTATGTGCGCATAAAACATCAAAGGACTTTTTCATTGTAAATATCTTACCCGCCATATTATGAAATTGGTGCCACATCTGGGAAAAGAACTTGTAGGTGTCAATTTATTAAAATTCACCATGTGCAATGGAATTAGTCTCCATTTTGCTGTCAATTACTGGAGGCCGACTCACCATGTTGAAACTGAGTATGGGAAAGAACTTGCGCCACATGCTAGGTTGAATAATTCATATTACAGTGGTGGAAAACCACCTGGCTTTGGAAGACGAAATCGTTGGGGTTGGGGTTCTATAAATAATCGTCCCATTCTTCATTGTTTACAGTTTACACTTACCTTTGTTTTGAACATTCATTCACTCTTGATTTGAGAAATCACCTTTTGTTGAGCATTCACTCATTTTGTTCAGCATTCACCTTCATTCAAAGATACCTAATTATTCATTGTTCTCATTTCATCATAGGCAATCATAAACCATTCATACGTATTCTGCATTCACTCCCAGTTTAGGATTACCTGTCTATGCTGTTGCCATATGCTTATATTTCTGAGTAGTATTATCTATAGACAATCTTCATATTTTCTGAGTTCCATTAGTATTCAGCAGTATTCATAATTTTGAGAGAGTTGTTTACATTTGGAGTAAAATGTATTCTACCCAAGGAATACATTAGTTCATCTACTGTATTTTGAGAGTGGAAAAAGGGGAAATCTTGTAAGGAAATCATCATCATTTGGAGAAATTGGAAACTGGACTGAGCTAGAAGTAAAGGCAGCTCTTTCTTCAATTGGAAAAAGCATTCATAGGCATGGGATATTCTTCTACTATTCTTTTGTTAAGACTTCTATGCTGTTTGAAAAAGTATTTTTGTTTGTGTATAGGAAGAATAAATGTTGTCTTCTAGAAAAAGGAAAATGAAGCAATTCTAGCTATGTTTTACATGTTTGTAATAATCTCCCTAATAGGAGAATGTTGTTTGCTTTAGATATTAATCTAATAGGCTTGATTAAGTGAAAAGAGTCATTGAAGTACACCAGCGAAGTTATTAAGTTAACTAGGAAAGCTTGTGTTTACTCCTAGGAGAGGTCATCCAGTATGGGAGATGGTTTAGTATACTTGTTTGTAAGTAGATTGTTTGAAGGTAGGTTATCTGGGATGACACACTATCCATTGAAGGATATACCTAGCTTGTGTAATTTACTAGTAGACTAGATTGTTGTAGGTTAGTTTGGGATGACAGATTATCCGGTGAAGGACCACACCTATGCGTAGTGTAAGATAGCTTTAAGTCAAATCGGCCCTGAGTAGTGTTTATGATAGATGACTTCATTCGAAGTACTGAATGAGAACACTTTGGCCAAAGTAGTGCAATATACAACATCCACTTAGACTGTGTGATGCTTGAGACTACACTGTCAGTTCACTGTGATCCATTATTGCATGCTAGTTCGGGATTGTGAAATAGCAAGTTCTAGTTATGTAGGACACAACACTATGCTCAGTTGGGTTGTCATTATCAGATACTCTACCAATCTCTTCGTTTGAAGGGAAGGGCCATCTACCGAATGGTAGATGTGCTGGGGACCACATTAAGAGTCCGTGGTTGGCGGAAAAGCGTCCGAGTGATTCTTCTCCTCCATAGTAGGCGACATAATAGACCAAGATTTGAAAGGAAAGGAACTTGGACCATCTTACTACTATTTGTTCAAAAGCTCTTTGAGCTATGTATGTATCTTTATGCTTTCTTACTCTGATGTTTTCTTGAAAAGAAAAGGAATAAAATGTGGAAATATGTTGTATCATGTTTACAAATGAAAAGAAATTTTTTATTGCAATGCCTTTTACTTGTTATCTTTACTTGTTGATGTAAAATTAGGAAATTTTTACTTTACGAATGGACTAGGTTGTCACATTTTGCCGAAACTTCCCCTCTTCGTGGACCCAAATTCTTGCACTTACCCTTTATTTAAAGCAAATCAAAATCTCTGATTTGGGCACCAAAACTGTCTTTTTAGTTTATCCCTTGCTATCCTTTGACATCAATGTTCTTTAAATTCCTACCTTGCTGTCCTTGGACATCAGTGACAACTAATTTTCAGCACTGTTTCCGTTGTCTATCATTAAGGTCTCTTTGATTCAAGAAGTATTTTAGATTGTTATGATCAATTTTAACTATAAACTTTCCTCCTACCAAGTAAGGTCTAAATTTGGCCAAGGCATGCATAATGGCCAACATCTCCTTATCATAAATAGAATAATGGCATTCAACCCCTCTTAGTTTCTTGCTTTCAAAAGAAATTGGATGCTTATTTTGCATCAAGACAACACCAATGCCTTCCCTTGAAGCATCACATTCCAACTCAAAATGTTGGAAAAAATATGGAATGGCCAAAACTAGGCAAGTGCTCATAATCTGCTAGAAGTGGTTAAAACATCGTTGAGCTACATCTGACCAACTAAAAGCCTCCTTTGTTAAGTCTGTAAGAGGTGCTGCTATTTGTGAGAAACCCTTGACAAATCTCCTGTAGAACCCACATAAACTGAATAATCCCTTAAGCTGTGAGAGATTGTAGGTGAAGGCCAATCAACAATTGCTTTGATCTTTTCAAGATCAACCCTAACATATTTGGAGCTAATGATATGGCCAAGGTAAAGGAACTTAGTCGATCCAAATTCACATTTACTTTCCTTAGCATAAAGTGACTCCCTCTCTAGAATACTCAACACCTCATCCAAATGCCTCATATGCTCATCCCAAGATTTGCTGAATATTAAGATGTCATAAAAAAATATAAGGACATACTTCCTGAGCTAATTTCAGAACACTTTATTCATACAGGACTGAAAAGTAGCTGGGGCATTGGTTAAGCCAAAGGGCATCACCAAAAACTTGAAGTGAGCATAATGGCACCTAAATGCTGTCTTCTCAACATCCTCCTCTCTAACTTGTATCCGATGGTACCCTGACCTCAAATCGG
Organism: Sequoia sempervirens; assembly: GCA_007258455.2. Lineage (NCBI taxonomy): Eukaryota > Viridiplantae > Streptophyta > Pinopsida > Cupressales > Cupressaceae > Sequoia > Sequoia sempervirens. Next base: position 146,951,728 of record VDFB02358134.1, read on the forward strand.
TTTTAGAAAAATAACAAGCTCCACACAACTCATCAATCAACTCATCTATTTGATGAATTGGATACTTGTTTTTTGTTGTTTTCTTGTTCAATGCCCTACAGTCAGTACACATACGCATCAAATCATCCTTCTTCTTAACCAGCACCACAAATGTGAAGAGCTGCCCTATTTGGTATAATTTTTTTTCAATTTTTCCAATTTAGCTGCTTAGACTACTCTGGCATTTCGTCAACAGTTTCAACTAAAAGCTGATCCAGATACAAGTCTATTGCAAATAGAGTGATAACAAAGGTTATTGCATATACTATTTCTCTAAAGTTTCCAATGAACTCAATTTCATGTGAATAACATTTAAAGTCCAAAGCACTCTCAATTTCATGAACCATAAACTTCCTTAACAAAACAGAGTCTAGAAGTAAATGAACTTTATTTTCTGACCTGGAAAATTGAGAAGAACTTCATTTCAAAGCCTCCAACGTGTCAATTCCCAACTACAAGAAGTACGATGCCATATGTACAAAGCATAATCCCTTCCACATGTTGTATTCCATCATCACACGTGTACAAACCCAGAATGAGGTAGTGGCTACAATCTTCCCAAAACACCTTTGAATTTACAGGACTCCTTTCAAGTTTTTTAGACACCTGGAAATAAGAATGACAGTCTCCTTGTAAATACGACAGCTCACAAATAATATCAATCTAATATCCTTCTGTATCTTTTGAACCCGACTCCAAGAACATGGGCAGCAGATAGAGAAGTGAAGTGGCTCTTTGTAGAAAGAACTCTTGATAATTAATATTGAATGTATCCAACATCCACACAACTCCCGATCAATATTCAATTTAGTATCCAATCTCCAGAAACATAATACGACTCTTAAAAGCAAAGTAGACACCAAAAGGGAACAAAAAGAGTTAAATCTTGAATTTTCAAATGCGTTTGTCTCCTTTTCAATATGCAAATTCCTTTATGGTTGAATGCCCGATGGCCTCCTTTCATATGCCAACTCTTTGCATTCGATTATAATATAATACGTTGCATTTTAAATCGGTTGGTCGATTTCTCAGGAACATTAGCGAGGAGTCTTGTAAAGTAACACCTTTTTTCAGAGTATACGGCTTCCCCTAAAATTCCCATCTGGTTCCCAATCAGTATAAATATATTATGCAAAAGAGAGCGGCTTCTATTTGTTTTTATGTCACTTGTGAAAATCAAGGCCACGACTCCTGTCATAATAAACCAAACAACTTTCATGACTGCTTCTTTGATATGGCTCCCGTAATATTTTAACTAGCCTTTTAATATCGGTCTTTAATAATCTCGGCTACTTCAAATATTCGTTCCCTACAATTGAATCAACCCGCTCCCCTAAAGATTTACGAATGTCACAATGACTGGACGTCTTCAATATTGCTCTATTCGCACTGTCCCAAGATCACTTCCAAAGATATAACAAACATTCCTCTAAATTTTGATTTCTTTTGTTTATGGTGCCTGGGAATTCAAATCATTCTTTCTAAGCAATGAAGATTCACGGGAAAAAAGAATATGGTTTGCACACCAATAGCGATCATCGACCATTAACCAATCCTCCCAGGAGATATAGTTGTGAAGTTTGCAGTTTGCTCAAAGCCTTGACTGATATTCTGAATCTTTCCCGACTCCACCACTAGATATAGCATACGGTAATATTTGTTTTTTTATAGCTATTGAAGCAAGAAGTATTAGTCGATAACCATTTGCAAGGGTCCTTCAAACTCGAAAATTACTCCATTGAGACCTAAAAAGGACTGCCAATGTGATCTCTTTCAATCACGTAAGCAGTTACACATTCACCCTGGATGTCTCTCTCAACATCAAAGGCATCAGATTTATCAGTAAATTCATTTCTATTAATTTCCTCCGAACCAAGTTCTGCAATCCCAAAAAATACGCATAATCTCCCTTTGCCTTCTCCATCGACTATCTTCACCTCACCTGCGTAACTGCCATTAGTTACGAATGAGTTTCTTGAAATTCTTTTTTTTATTCAAAAGATTCTCCAGCCAAATGTCATATTTTCTCCGATGCACAAAAGGGACAAAAGATTAATTTTATTTTTTAAAATTTTCTTTAAAGTCTCCTTGTGTCCCCTTGTAATAAATTAATGCTTTGTAGAGTTCAACATTAAAACTAAGCATTAATTTATTAGTTTCTCCCCCATAGATGCAAGCTAAGGAGGGACATTACAACAGAAGAAGTGAAAGGATTCTTACTCGGTCTAATATGCCCCATATAGATCAGCTCCTTAATTACCTTTTCTATTTCATCCTTGTGTCGCTTAGGATGTCTATAAGGTGTACTAATCACCAGTTTTGACCCCTCCTCAAGCTCTATGACATGCTCCATGCCCCTTTTAGGAGGTATCCCTGGAGGTATGCTCCCAAAAAATGCACTATGCTTAGACATCAAGACCTTTGCATCATGATGATATAACCTCTTTGGTTGCTCTCTAACTATAGGCATGATAATACATTCTATTGCCCACTCTACCTGATCTTGTCTAATAAGTCTTTCCATTCTTTTGAAACAAACTATACGTGGTCCACCATTAGATATACCTCCAAGTGTGATCTTTTTGCCGCCTACATCGAATTTCATTTCCATAGTTTGTAAATTCATGGAGAACTCCCCAATGGAGTGAAGCCATTGTATACCAAGAACCATATCCGTATCCCCTATGCTCACCACATAGAAGTCATCTCTAAGCTCATACTCACCCAAGTTCCCAACTGAATACTCAAATTGGATATTTTCTTGGTGCAGGTAAGAGTGAAACCATCAGCTACCATCACTTTGAAGCTATGCACCCCCAAGTTTCGGGGATGGGGATGGTAGGGGATGGTGGGACGTGTTTCCGGTACGGGGGTACTTTTGGGCCATTTTTTAGGGGATGGTAAGGGATGGCTATTAAAAAATAGGGAATTTTTTAAAAATATAGAGAAATTTCAAATATTCATAACATTGATAAAGCATTCATCATAGACATTGTAGAAGATTAATACATAACATTAGACTTAAATTGATATTTCACATGAGAATTGACAAAGAAATTAAAGAAATTCAAATGCTTTCATTGTCAATGTGCATACATATTATATAAGAATTATAACAAACTTTCTGAAGGCTCAAGTTTCAACAATAAAATGACAAAAACATAGAAAATATATGGCTCCAAGTTAAATGGGCCTTTTGCATAGGTTTTGAGGGCTTCAAAAGGACATTCAAATGGGTTTGAAGTTGCTGGCCTTGCTACACTCGCAGTCCTTGAAGAACCCCCAGTGGCTACCATACTCCTATGAGTTCTACTTCTACGTCTACTTCTTTCATGCATTTGAACCTCAACCTCCTCACTATCATTACTAGTAGTCTCACTGCTGATCTTGAGTTTTTTGGTTAAGAATTGAAAAGAGAGCTGTAAGTTCAAATAAAAGAAAAAATAAACTCACAAAACTCTTCCTATGTGGCAAAAAACTTGAAAAAAACTTGACAAAATGGAAAACAAATTGAAAAAATAAATTCACAAAGCTCTTCCTTGTTGGCCTGCCCATCCCCTTTTTTTAATTTAAAAATGTGTTTTTTTTACAAAAAAATAAAGTGAAATGTTGCTGGGCCATAGGGGGTGGCTAGCTATCCTTGGGACGGTTAGGGGACTTTTGGAAGTCACCTGGCCGTCTCGGGGACGGCTAGCCATCCCTTGCTTTTTTTTGGGATGTTTCGGGGGCGTCCCCCTTTTAGTGCACTAATAGGGGACGGGGAGGGGATGTTTCCCAGGTGTCCCCAAGTCCTCGAAACATCCCCGGTATGGGGACGATGGTAAAAAGGTAGGGGATACATCCTTGGGGAGACTGCTTTGAAGCCCTCACAATCTTCTGTTTTGATGCCTCTTCTAGCTACTACACCCTCATCAATAAAGTTATGAGTAGCACCTGTATCAATTAGAGTCACTATACACTGCCCACATAGCACCCCTCTAACTCTAAAAGAACCAATTTTCTGCAAACTAGATAGTTGGGCCATCACACCATTGCCTCCTTGCTCTTTCTTGGACTCATCGGATGAGCTCTCACTATCACTTTCTTTTGAATCAACTTCCTGGTCTGAAATTTCTGAAGCTGATTTATTAGCTGAAAAGTACTCTATTTGTTTTGATTTTGCCTTTATAGCACATTTATGGGTTGGGTCCATGGTTCCTTACATTGGAAGCACAATTTCTTCCTCTTGAGGTCATTAAGCTGCTCAATATCCAATCTTGGTGGCATGTTTTTGGACTGATTGGAATCTCTCTGACTATGTTTTTTGTCTTTGTCCTTCCTAGATAAAAATCCCTTGGACTGAAATTTACTTTTTGAGGTAGATGACTCCATATCCCTTGCTATCTTAATTGCATCTTGTACGTAGGTGGACTAAGTGATTTAATCCAACCTCTCAACGGATCTACTAAGCCATCAATAAACAAAACAATCAGCCTCCTCTCTGAAATGTTAGTGACCAACACTGTTAATCTCTAAAAATCTGCAATGTATGCATTAACTGAACCCCACTGTTTCAACTGTGCTAACTCCTTAAAATGTAACTCGGGATCCTTCTTATCAAATTGATTTACTTTTTGAGGTAGATGACTCCATATCCCTTGCTATCTTAATTGCATCTTGTACGTAGGTGGACTAAGTGATTTAATCCAACCTCTCAACGGATCTACTAAGCCATCAATAAACAAAACAATCAGCCTCCTCTCTGAAATGTTAGTGACCAACACTGTTAATCTCTAAAAATCTGCAATGTATGCATTAACTGAACCCCACTGCTTCAACTGTGCTAACTCCTTAAAATGTAACTCGGGATCCTTCTTATCAAATTGATTAATTAGTCTTTCTGTGAACTCTGCATAAGACAATTTGATTGTGACCCAAGGTAATCATACCATGATGCCACCACTCATGATGTAATGTCCCCGAATTGGAGGTATTAAATTAATTATTTATAAAGTTATTCCAATAAATTAATATCAAAAGGATGACTTTATATTTAATTAATTTTAATAAAAGTGACTAAATAAAATAATATATTATAAAGTCACTTTGGAGAGTAAAATAATATTATTTCTAGAAGCTTCCTAGAAGTCAATGAGAATTCTTTATAAGGAGCTCAATGCAAGCTATCTCATCATGTCTTGAGTTATTCTAATTTCCTACCTGCGTGGTAAAAGCTGAGTGCTTGCATTGCCCAAGGGTTTGAAGACTCTAGGGTACCGGTTTCGGTTGTGAAAGATCAACCCTAGCTGGAGATTGTGGAGGAATTCATCTAGGGTTTCTACAGGTGCTTCATTGGAGAGTTTTGACAGGTGCAATAGCTGATGTATTATTGCCCTTCTAAAAGGAATTGTGATTGAACGCAATAGCTGGTTTATTATTGTATTTATCTGAGGAGTTTACACAATTGCAATAGCTGGTTTATTATTGCAATTAATAAGGGTTTGCACAATTGCAGCAGTTGAGGTATTGTTGCAATGACTATTTCATTTGAAAAGGAGTTATTTCTCTTGCTGGTTCGATTATATCAAATTTAATAGTCATTGACCAAATTTGATACATAAAGAATTTGATTGAGCTTTTGAAGGATTCATTTGCAGCATCTTGGTAAATCAATTTTCTCATTGGAGTTGATCATTTTTGATAATCGATTTTTGAAGAGAACAGTTGCAGAATTTTGGAGATTGCTTACAGTCTTAGAGAGGTTCAATTTTATCGTTGGAAATTTAGAAAATCATTCACTGTATTTAGAAGAATTTGGTTTGAAGGAGATATCAATTTCAGTTTGGATAAATCGAATCTTTGCTATGTTACATCCCAAATTGTGACGTTACAATTTACCATTACTAGATAGAGTAAATGTGAATTCTGGAGGTAAATTAATGATGCTTGTACCTTGTTTTCAATATGAATGTTGTTTCATTTGATGTTATTCTTGGTGAAATACTGCATAAAGGAGAATATAAGGTTATTGATTTGTGAATAATCTAACTTTTGAAATGTTTCATGTATTCTGCTTTGTTTTGAGCATATGACTCCCGTTGTCGTATCACGGTGTGCAGGAAACAGGTTCATACCTCCAGGCAGAGGAGAGATATCACTCGGGGAGGAACTTGGTCGGGTAAGCAGTAACGAGTACCAATTGAGCATTCACACACAAACTATAGACTGAGTAAGCTAAGTCATTGTTGTGGTTAAGGGTAAGTCATCCGTAGGCTTGTTTAGTATCATTAGGAGTCGTATCTTCTTCTGAATGTGTAAATAAGTGATGCTTGCCAGTATAACCTTATGTGGAGTAATGTTTCTTGTTAGAGGTGGGCATGTGAATATGTATGTATACATATAAATACGGTATGTACAAGTGTCCATAAGTACATTCATATCGATACAACGTATTAGAGCAGATGGATATGCCATACGTGTGCGTCGATACAAGTGTATTTATGAATACTTATACATAAAGTAGATATACAAGTATATATACATATATACGTGTCCGCAACTAACTTGTTGAATGAATATATATTATGACGATATATTACCTCGGAATATACATATACACATATATATACATATACATGAGTACGTATAGTGAAAGTATGCTGACTGGCTCGCAGTATACGTACGTATAATATAAAATGTAATTGTATATACATGTATAGGTGTAAAGGTAAATATATTTATATATTTAATATTATATTAAAGTACGTGTATAATATAGTCTTTACAAAATATAGATATGTATACGATATTATTTAAATTACTAATTTAAATAATTATACATAAATATATAAAGTAAATTAAAACTATGTTATATAAATTATAAATACTTTAATATAATAAAATATATATAGATGTATTTAATTAAAAGATTTGAAAAACAAATGGAATTTAAATCAACATTTTATTAATATTCAAAAGAGAAATGAGAATTTAGGAATATGTCGATTTTCTTTGAAAAAGAGTATTTCATTTGAAAATCGAAATCAAATATCTTTGTTATTTCGCCAAGTTCAAAATATTTCCCGTGGACTATTTCAAAATGGTGGAGTAAAATAAATTCGAAATAAGAGCCATGCCCGTTAAAATGGCGGATGAAGTGAAAACGCGTAGGAAGAATCGCGCGACCTGGCCAAGCAACTGAAAACGGCCGAGTAAATTCATGCATAGCTTAAATGAGGATGTGGATGCCATAGAAACTGAGAAATAGTCTTGTTTTAAATTCGTCACTTAACCCTACCTGTTGAATCGCGCTAAAACCAGGTGTCACGTTTTTGTGAATTGAGCATGTGCGAATTGAAAAATGCATCATTGCTGTCAGTTAATGGAGGTAGAAACCCTCTCCAATAAGCAACACGTTTCTTCTTTGAAGTTTTCCAAGCTCCGTTGGCAGCACTGGCACCATAGAAAGAGGAAACAGTTAAATTTCCAACTCTATATAAACCTGCGAATGTTCATTCATAACACACGAAAATACAATCAAGAGATTCGTTCTATTTAATCAAGAGTGAAGAGCATTTTACAGTTGAAAGGAATTCGCCATTAGTTTAAGAAAGACTTTAGTCTTTAGTTGTTAAGAAAGGAATTCAGTTAGTGTTGGAAGAAGTACTCTCTGAGTCTGTGAACAGTAGCTTATTACTACCAAACAACTGAGAAGGAATTCGCTACAGAGCCAGATTGAATTCATTTGGTGGTAGGCAAAAAGAAGAAGTTTTACTCTTTCTCCAAACTTCTAAGGGAAAGCTCTTGCCAGGCAGTAAGCTCTTACCAGGCATGTCAATCTTTTCCTTTCTATGCTTTCTGTAATTCATGTATTCAGAAGTAAGTCTGTGTCTTGTCCTTTGGCTGAAAAGAGCTGAGACTGAAAGCTGATTAACTTAGAAATGAATATGAAAGAATTAATGTTTGTCAACATAAGATAAATTGTGAAATAGTATGATTTTTGCATATTCTCTTCTTTTGGTTTTTGCTTTCATTAGTGTACGGATTACACTAGACATCGAAAAGAAAACCGCATAATTTGTATTGACTCTATATATGGAGTATATGCTTGTACATAGCTATTTAATACTAGGAGATGAATTGAGGGTATTTAATAAGTTACCGATCACAACTAGTTGAAGATTAACTTAGTCAAGTTATTAAAAGCTCCTAGGATGAGAAAGTCCCGTATAAGGGAGATAGTTGTGAGTACTTGTTAAATTGTTCTCCGTTCTAGTAGTTAGTTTGTTGTAGGAAGTCTAGGGTATGAACTACCCCGATAGACCAACCTATGCGTAGTGTAAGAAAGCCTTAATGCAAATCGGCCCTGAGTAGTGCATATGATAAATGACCTTCATTCGAAGTAATGAATGATAATACTTTGGCCAAAGTAGTGAAATGTACAACTTCCACTTAGATGTGAATTAGTTGAGACTACATTGTTAGTTCATTGTGATCCTGAAGTACATACTAGTTCAAGAGATGCCGCATGCACAGGACCTAGTTATGTAGGAACACAACACTATGCTCAGTTGGTAATCGTTAAAGGATACCCTACCAATCTCTTCTTCGAAGGGAGGGCCATCTATCTAACGATAGGTGTGCGGGGGACCGCATTATAAGTCCGCGGTTGGCGGAAAAGCGCCCGAGTGATGTTTCTCCTCCTCAACAAGCGGTCGATGTACCAAGATTTGAAAGGACGGACTCCTGGACCTTCTTACTACTATTTGTTCTAAAGCTCATTGGAGCTATGTTAGTTAAGGTACATATTCTTGTTTCATGTACTTGTGAAGTTATTATATGAAATGGAATCTTTGTTGTATATTAATATGGCAACTTGTTCATGTTTTGTCAATAAAGAAAAAGAAAAATTCTATTGCAATGACATGATTAACACGTTTACATACTTGTAGGATGTAAATTATGAAAATTTTAATTTTACCGAAGGGTCGGGTTGTTACATGCTAAGCCGGATAAAAAACAAAATTCAGATAAGACAAAGTCTGCATTCTTATAGGCATCGGGTCTTTGACTTGGAAGGGTGAATATATTTAAATCCATCGCATAACATTATTCGCAACTAAGGCTAGCGTGGCACATGGAGGAGTCAAAATTTGTTGATAAGAAGACAAAATCGCGATTTCATTCTATAAGCATATTTTAAAAGCGGACTATTTGTGGAGACAAGTTTGAGTTAGCCGCCAAAGCTTTCACCTGTCGGGAGCTGCTTGGAATAAGACAAGCAAATATAAATTGATTTCCATTGTGGGAAATTTGTGGCTATTGGAGTATTATTGGCATGGCTCTTTAAAATCAGTTTGAAAGAAACTCGAATCCATGATTGATTTCTGGCTATGTTAAGCCGTGTATCATCTTTGAGGTACTTTCCAAGGTCGATTAGAGCTGGGAAAGATTGCATTACATTAAGCAATAAAGTCGCTGCATTTTGGAGCCAAGTTATTTCGATACTTGAAGAAAATTTGACTTTGAGTTTGAAGGTTAGTTTGTATTCAATTTTGACTAAGAGAAGATCACAGCATATCAAGTAATAGGGCATAGCTGTCTTGCATCAAAGGACTCGATATTGAGAAGGTTCGATTGAGACTTTCATTTCTGGGTGTCCAAATCAGGTTCTTGTTCACTGAATTTAATCGCATTCAATCTTCATGTAAGTCATTTGGTCTCAAGGAATGAAACGCTGTCATTTACAACAGTATAGTTGTATTTTGATCATCTTAATATTTGCATCCATTGCTGCTATTCAGATCTGAGTTGCATTGTAATTGATTAGTGAAGGGAGAGTTCATTAGTTTGCTGATATTGCATTGTCTCTTTACCATTATAGATCAATTGCTATCATCTTTGGTAACATTGTAATCAGACTTATACAGCCATATAAGGAGTTTGGAAGGTTTTCATATGAACTGTTTGGTAGAATGTCTCATTGTTGTAGCTTAACATTTACATGTATATTCAGTTTGAGAAATCAGAAATACATTGGCTTTGCAACATACTTTCAATTCTAGTCATTTGGCATAGTTTAGTAAAGACTTCTCATGCACTGTATCATCACATCAAAAGGAAAAACAAAACAGAAAACATTTACCAGTAGTAAGAGGTTAGTGAGCCAATTGTTTGACAAAATTCCTAAGAGCTCAAAACAGAAAATTCAAGTCAGATTTGGCAAGGGCTCTTACAGTGGTATCAGAGCTTGGATCTTGCCAGCTTGTTGGGAAAAATCAGTTGATTGCATTCCAGTTTGGAATGATTTTCAGTTATGGGCAGCAAGTTAGTTAATAAGGGAAAAATGCCTAGCATGGAAGAGATCATGGTAGACTTCTTGAAGGAAATTATGCTCTCACAACAAAGATCAGCGCAGTTTTTGGAATCCTTTTCAAAGGGGCTTACATCACAAAACAAAAAGAAGGAGAAACATCATGTATCTACAAGTGAAATATCTAAAAGCCTCTATAATGAATTTTCAGCAGTTAGTGACTGCATATAGTTGATCCTAAGGAGAGTAAAATGGAAAAAGGTTTTGAGCAGGAGGACACCAAGGTCTTCCAGGAAAGACTAAAGTTTGTAGGTAAGAAGTTCAAACTCTTACCTCAGGCTAAAGCAGCTCTCTTTAATATTTTGGAGGAAGCAGAAAAATGTCTCTGTAAGATTAGTCAATCACCTTCTAAAGCAATGGCTATAGCTTTGTCTCCATTGGTGCACTCGTTAGTCGAGCCAGAGTTGATGAGACATCAGGATGAAGAAGTAAGATTGGCAATTGTCACTTGCATCAGTGAAATTATGAGGTTTATAGCTCCTCAAGTTCCCTATGATGATGGCAAGATGAGAGAGGTCATGCAGCTGATTATTGAAAGCTTTAATGGGTTAGGTGACATCAAAAGCCCTACTTTCAATAAGAGGATCAAAATTCTAGAATTGATGGCACAGGTGCATTCATGCGTTATCATGTTTGATTATGATGGTCTAATTCTCCACTACTTGTAGGTAAGTTCTAATGTAGACCAATTATGCCCGATATAGTTTCTCCCTCTAGAACTCTGGGAGGCTGCCACTGAGTTTTTCTTGCCAGCTTGTTAAAATATCTCTTCTCTCTGTCACTCATATGAAGTCTCAAACTGAATAGTTTTTTGCTAGCATAGGTTGGCAGGAATAACCGTGGTCTGATACCACTATAATGGCCTACTCCATATTTTCCCCTTTTCCTTGGTTTGCTTGTATTGGGTTTAAATGTTTATGTAGCTGGTTTGATTGATTTTCATGTACATTCATACAGATTGAATATGCCAAGTACAGAAATAAATGCACACACTAGCTAAAATTTAATATTAGCTACCAATCAATTTATTGCATTGATCACAAAGCCCAAATAGATAACAAAATATTGCACAGGCTAACCTTTTAAAATCTGTAGATGTGATTGTGAAGGCTCAATGTGCTGATATAACCGCTATGCCTATGGAGTTCACGCTACTATGGAAAACAGGCAATTCTGAGATAAAGTCTGAGCTCAATTAGGAAGAGAACTAATCCAACCTTCAAAAAGATGTCACACTTCCCATAACAAAATCAACTCATGCCTAGGCAGAAAGAGTATGTGCCTGGTATATGTAAATTGGATCATAGTCTAAATAAGAATTATTGCAGACATTCATTAATTAGAACTGCAGCATAACTCCTTATGGTATATTCTGGAAATAGCAGTTCTGCTGTTCATAAACCTACCCATGCCACTTAAAGAAATGAAAACATCTTCATGCCTAGCACCACTCCACTCATACGTAGCTTTTATACAATGATTTTTTTTTTGGTTTGTAAGTTCCATACGTTGCGGCTAAAGCTTCATATCTAGATTCGATCCTCTCTGCTCTTTGACCAGCTCATTCTATTTCAACTATACTTATGCCAAAATCCTCAATTCTCCAACGTAGCAATTTATCTTGCATGTTCGAATATTCAACTCAGATTATTAGTGGTTTTCATTCAACTTACCTCCTTAATAGTGCGTATGAAATTGTACAGAAATGGTATGACACATATAAATTCAAATCACCACTTAAGCAGCTGTTATTTGGTATGAAGACTATCATCCATCTCAAGAGATAATATTAAATCTATACCCATTTCATTACTATGCCAACTTTAACAAGCCAAATGGAGGTTCGACACATATAAATGGTATGACCTTGCTGGATGGTACAGATGCTAAATAAAATTTCATTTATGCTTCAAATCTCCTGTTTGATATCTGGAATTGATTGCCCAGTTAGAATAAATAAATAGAGGTAATACCCATAACCATATCTATACTTTGAAAGCACCAGTCAACAAAAATGAGGAATTTTGTCATTCTTTGAAAATATATATCCAACAATCAGGAAACTGAGAAACTTAAATAAATTAAAACCAACACCCAAGAAACATCTTCCAGGCTCAAAGGTGTTATTCTTAATGGAGGTTTTCATCCCCAATAAGTTATGAAATCCAACTGCAAAAACTCCTTCTCTCTTAAAAATTCCCAGCATATGCAAAATGAAATCCAAATTTGTTTTTTTTCCTTCTTTCCAGATGTAACTGCCCAACCTTTCTTGAAATTCACCTTTTTCATTTTTCTTTTGATTTAAAATTTCATTTCATTTAAAGTTCTCCAAAAATATTATTTAATTTACCTTTTAATGAAACTCACCTTATAACTTCCTTTTTGCAAAAATCAAATTAATAATTTAATGCTAAGCTAAATAATAATTTTAACATAAGAACTTTAGCGTTAAATTAAATAATACATTTACCATCATATTTTGAGAGGGGACATTACAACATGTATGCATGCAGGTATGTATGTATGTAGAAATATCTACACACATACAATATAAGTATACATACATACATATCTATAGATATACAAGCAAGTGTTAAAAGTGATTTAGACATTCTCATACTTAGGATAATGAACATTACACTATATGCATATACATACGTACATATAGACATACATACATATGTACATATGCAAACACACAAATATATACATACATACATGTCAAACACACAAATACATACATACATACACATATGCAAACACACAAATATATACATACATGTCAAACACACAAATACATACATACATACATACATACATACACACACACACACATACATGTATGTATGTATGTATGTATACATTCTACACACATACAATATATGTATGCATATATATATATTATATATCTATAGATATACACTAAGTCACCAGGTTCGAATTCGAATTCGAATTCAACAACATTGAAATTCGGATGAAATTCGACAAGAAAAAAATTCGAGAAGTAAAAAATTCGAATTAAATTCGTCTTATATAATTTTGATTTTTTAAAAATATAAGTAATAAACTTAAAATAAATAAAAAATAATATTAATATATTAATATGTTTAAATATATTAATAAAGCAAGACACAAAACAAAATAAATAATAAAATATGTTTAAAAATATACTTTAAATTTAAAATATCATTAATATATAAATAATAAATTAATTAAATTATATATTAAATAATAAATATATTATAATAAAAGTTTAATTTATTTATTTTAAAATATTAAATTTTAACATTGTAAATAAAAATAATATTACATATTAAATAATTTTAAAATATATGAAAACATAACATAAATAAATAATATTAAAAAAATATAAAAAACATAACAAAAGAAATGATAGTGAGAACATATTAAAAATAACAAGTCGAAGGCCAAGGAGCCGCCAGCGTTGAAGCCTTGCAAACCCGACTTGTTGAAGCCCTGCAAACCCGACTTGCCCGAGTCCATTTACAGTCCAGCTCCAGCTCCAGCCGCTTGAATCCCGACGACCTGTTCATGGCCGAGTGCGCGATGGATGAGTGAATGCTTCCGCCTCACGCCAACGCTCGGAAATACTTTGTGCAGCCTTGCAAACCAGCCCACACGGGATAAACAGAGAAAGATAACACCTCCGACAAAAATTGGGGGAAAAAAAACTTAAAAAACGTTTTTTAAGATATCTTTTAATAAAATCACAGTGCCCTCGACAAATTTCAACGAATTTTTGCTAACATTTTGAGATTTTTTAATGCAAAATTTTTGATTGTACAAATTGTAATGTCCCCTTCTCATCAGTAATCTGTTCTATCACTCATCAGCCTATTCCGGAAGCCTGTAGGCGTGTGTGAGGTAAAATTAGGGTTTCTAGTTCTGTGGTTCCTTGGCATTTTTTGAGAGTTTACTATTTATAGTAAATTCTATTTTAAGCAGTATGGAGTTTGTCAGCCTTCAGTACTTCATTTCCAGTTGGAGCTTTCATTTGCAGTTCATGTTTGACCTCTTAAGGCATTTTTATGTTGAATAAAGGCATCAAGGTTATATTTTGTAGTTGACCCCTTGGCCTAGCAAGACAACTTAAGTTGTGTTTAAAAGGGGGACTTGGAAGGGGTATGCTCTCATAAAAGTGATTTAATTTTTTAATAAAGACAAAAGCCTTGAGAAATAAAGTGGACGCCTTTTTGAAGGAGTTAATATTTTAAAATAAAGATTTTTATATTGCCTTGTAAAGTGGATGCATTTTTGAGAAGCTGAATGGTTCTGTGGAAATTTGAAGAGTCTCTGTGACTATTGGCGTCTTTTCTTGAGGAGTTGAAGAGTCTTCTACTCTTCTATAAAAATGAAGGCATTATCTCAGCTTTGGTATCCATTCATGTTATTATACTGTTATGCTGTCGGAATGACAAATGAATTCTTGCTTCGAGGATGCTACCTCCTAGCCAATCATCCAATTTCATGTTTGAAATACAACATCTAGTTGGAATTTTCTGCTTCTCATCCAGACTAGCGGATTGAGCTCAATTGTGAAGAAATTTTGAAGATTCATCAATTTTGGTTTTGCTGTTTCATCTACAGCTGAAGGTGATTTCATGTTATAACTTTATTCCCAGTTTGAAATTGGTTCTAGGCATTTTACCATTCTATTTGCTGTTCAAGGGCGCCCCTTCCTGCCAATTCTTGGATTTTATTACTGAGAATTTGATTTTTAAAGTGAAATCGCCCCTTCAAGGAGGGCCGTACTTTTCTGGAAGTACATTGGGATTCGTGCAAAATTAACAAGAGTTCTTTGAAGCTGTTTCATCACCTCAGTTTTGTCGCCTACCTTCTAGCAATCAGTTGCACTTGGTCTCATTCAATTTGGAGGTGAAATGAGTGAGTTATGAATAATTCTTTGGTTTTCACAGTTGCTGTTTGAAATTTCCAGTTTTCTGTTTTCTGTATCAGACTTTAGTAGTTCTAATTTTTGATGCATTATCAGCAGTTTGAAGAGTTAAATAATTGTAAGAAATCATCTATTACTCTTGTGTTTGAAGACTATTGTAATTCTTTGTAATTTGCAGCTTATTTCTTATTTGTACAAACTGTAAACAGTAGTACTGTTCCAGTTTAAATTGCTGCAATTAATTCTTATTCTTCACACATAAGTACCCCTGGATGGTTTACCGCCAGTGTGGATAATCTGATTGTAATATTCTTGTACCCACTTTTATAGTGGTGAATCCCCACAACTCTGTGGATGCCCGCCGCAGCGGACGAATTGTTTTAATTGTAATCTTTTCCCCCCACTATTTGGTGGTAGTGTGGAAATGCTCTTCATGGCTGGTTATCCGCCTATTAATTTCTAGTTTCAATTAAACACTCCGTCATATGTTAGCACCTCGCCCTCAATGGGATCTTGAGTCCACATCCTTGACGTTGAGTAGTTCTTTCAAGTTTGGTTTTCAATTTGATGCTAACACTAATCCAGTTAACTATTGCTGGTTATGTTGTGTAATTCCTTCAAAAAAAAAAATTGGTTAGCATATTTCACAAATTTATTCGAATATGAACGAATTTCAATTTTTTTTTTGAAATTCGACGAATTTCGAATTTCAAGTTGATATTCGGCCGAATATGGTGACTTAGGATATACATATACAATATATGTATACATATGCATGTACATATATATCTACACATATAGTATATACATATATATTGTAAATGCATAGATATACATGTATACATATAAATATATATGATAATATTATGTATTTAAAATATTAAACACGCACACACACACACACACACACACCCCCATATATATATATATATGTTAGTTAGTTTAAAAACTTGTTGAATTACAAGACAATATCCCTCGGCAAGTCGGTTGCAAATAAACTCGTGTATGATTTTTGGCAATTTCTTGGCAAGTCACTTGGAAGTACATGTGCATATGATTATTGGGCAATTTCTTGGTGAGTCACTCGCAAGTAAAGCTGCTTGTGATTTTTGGGTGATTTCTTGGCAAGTCATTTGCAAGTACACTCGCCAATACTTGTGAGTTCGATAAAAATCTTGCTGAACAATGCATCATAACAGTCAACGACTAGTAAAACATCAAAATACTTAATTTCCCACATTTTTTTCTTCCAACTCACTTCTTTAACATTTTGATAACATTTGGTGCATTATTAGGTGATTTCAATAGATTTTGTGTGATCTTGGGTTGATTTGGTGAGTTTTTTGGCAACATTTGAAATGTATTTAACAATGTTTGAGCTTGTGTTTTTTATTTTTCAGATTTTTGTTTTGTTTTCCTTTCTCATTCTAGGGTTTTATTGTTCCTTTTTTATTTTTTTCTATTTTTAGCTAGCTGGTAAGCTTGACCATTTTACATTTTGTAATCTTGAATTGTTTTTATTTTTGGGGCTTTATGTTAGGGTTTCAAATTCAACTTTTTGTTTGAGATATGACATAGAGTGATATCCTCAAGGACCTTTCTTGGAAGCTTGGAATCCCAAAGGAGAAACAAGACAAGTAGTGTAATGTCCCCTACTTGATCCTAATTTGTTTAGTGGCCATTAGCCTATTTCCAAAGTTCCCTTAGGCTAAATGGAAGGGTAAGGGGACTCCAAGATCCTTGGAGGGATGTAGTGGCAGTAGTTCTTGATTTCTGGTGTTGGCTTTGAGCTCAAGGGATGATTTTGGTTTGAATGACACTATCCATAGTATCATCAGACAATCTAGGTGTTCTCCAAAATTCTTGGAGGGCACGTCTATTTTTAAAAAGTCTCCAAAATGGCCTCATTCACTCATCCAGTGCCTTCCTATCTCATTGGTGCAGTTAGAATTGGATTCTGAGTTGATTCAGGATTTTTCATCATAAGGGGTAAAATATTTTAATATTTCACTAAGTGTAATGTTTAAATTATTATTATTTTATTTCACTTAATGATTATGATTTGTAAAGTGAAAAAGGACCCCAAGTTGGATGCGTAGATTGGAGAAGGGGGACGTTGGCACATGAGAGATTATTATTATTTTTAAAAGGTGTTTTCAAAAAGGGGAAATTATCTTATTATTTTAAATTGCTTTATTTCCCTCCAAAAAGTTATATAAGGAGGCCAGGGGTAGCTCATTTGGACATGTTGAGTTGAGATAACAAAATGCTGCTGGTTTGAGGATTGAATCTTTCAAGGCTTTGAGGACGAAAACCCTCAAGTTGTTCTAGTTTCGGAGTTGAAAGACATTCCCTAGTTGGGCATTTGTGTGGATTCATTGTAGGAGTCACCATTGGAATTATTGGTGAAACTTTTCATTAGCTTTCTTTCATGGAGACTTTTGACCCATTCTAGTATATTTTGGTGTGCATTTGAAGTTGTTGCAGTTGCAGATTTTTGGTGTGTTTGTTTCAGACTTTTTCCAGCTGCTAGGCTGTACCATTCTTGTACTTGGCTATACCACCTTTTTGCAGTTGCTGGTTGAAGCATGAGGAATCATTTTGTGGGTGTTTGAGCAATGAATTTCTTGGCATAGGGGATGAGGTTTTGACTGATTGCTGCACCTAAGGTGGAGTTTCTGATTTATGGGAGCTGATCGCCCCTTTTCCTAGGCCGTACCATTGCTAGGGGGTGGCATGTTGATCCCTTAGGGAATTGCCCCATACTTGCAGCCTTATTGAGACCTAATGAGGGCGCCTAAACCTTGCGAAACTATTGCTGATCATTCCATGGTGTTATTTGATGATTTGGAGAGGCTTCTAGGGAGGTGTGCCAATGATAAGCTTGCTGGTTTTGCATATCAAACCGCTGCGGCAGTGTATCAGATCTGATACAAACTCATTTAATCATAGTAATTGGGGGTTTGCTTGCTAATATGTTGCAGGGTTAGCTTGTTTACAAGTGGGTATTCATGTGGGGCTGCTCATTTCATAATTTAGTCATATTTTGCAGCTATATAGTAGAGTTGTAACTATTAGTAGCATATTCTATGGGTTTATATTGTAACTCCATTTGGTAGTACCATCGGTGACTTCACTCTTGTGTTTATTTGCTACTCACCCCACTTAATAAGTGGTTTATTTCTCACGCCACTGGATAAGTGGCATTTTATTACCCATTGAATAAGTGGATTGCTTTGTTCTGATCCCACTGTATAAGTGGTTCTTGGTTTGCACTCACCGCCGAGAGCTCGTGCAACATGGTGTCTATCAAGATGTCTCCATACATGGCCTTGTATGGATATGAAGCTCCTAGCTTCATCGACTTACTTTTTGGTGACAATAGGGCCCCCCAAGCCAAGGATTTTTCGCAACAAGGTTAGGACATTTTGATATCCTTGAAGGACAACCACCAACATGCGCCCAAAATCAGAAAAAGTTGTATGCTGACCAACATTGTATTGGGCGTGTGTTCGAGGTTGGAGACATGGTTTATTTGAGGCTCCAACCTTACAGTCAGTCTACTCTCAAGAAGAGTGGAGCAGAGAAGTTGAAGCCATGCTTCTATGGCCCATTCAAAATCTCCAAAAGGATTGGAGAAGTGGCTTATGAGCTAGAGCTACCAGAGAGTAGCAAAGTGCATAATGTTTGTCATGTGTCACACCTCAAAAAGGCCCTTGGACACAATGTTGCTGCTTCTATAGAGTTACCTCCGTTGGATAAGAAAGGGAAGCTTGTATTAGTTCTTGAAGTAGTGATGGATTTCAAAGAGCGCATATTGAGGAGAAGGGCCATCAAAGAATACTTGGTCAAGTGGAAGAATCTACTAGTCGAGGATGGCACTTGGGAGAACGAGTAGATCTTGCAGTATCTAGACTTGAGATTGCTTGGCGACAAACAATCTTGGTGAGGGAGGACTATAATGTCCTCTTCTCAATTGTAATTTGTTTAGTGGCCATTAGTCTATTTCTAGAGTTCTCGTAGGCTAAATGGAAGGGTAAGGGGATTCCAAGATCCTTGGAGGGATGCAGTGGCAACAATTCTTGATTTATAATTTTGGCTTTGAGCTCAAGGGATGATTCTGGTTTGAATGACACTCTCCACAGTGCCATTGAACGATCTAGGTGTTCTCCAAACTTCTTGGAGGGCACGTCTATTTTTAGAAAGTCTCCAAAATGGCCTCATTCACTCATCTAGTGCCTTCCTATCTCATTCATGCAGTCAGAATTAAATTTTGAGTTGATTCAGGATTTTCTATCATAAGGGGTAAAATATTTTAATATTTCACTTAAGTGTAATGTTTAAATTATTATTATTTTATTTCACTCAAGTGATTAACTTTTGTAAAGTGAAAAAGAACCCCAAGTTGGACACTTGGACTAGAGAAGAGTGTAATGTTCCATTCTTTTTACACTTGAGTGATTATAAAAAAAAAGCAATTTATATTGACCGATTTATATTATTACGACATTATATATAACGGCAAGTTTCTAGAGGTTTGATACAGTGATAATCGATGGGATATGACATCAAGACTATCGAAGGATGCCACACTAGTTTAGGAAAGAAATATTTATATCATCCATCTCGGGCAAATTCACCTTGTAATAGCATCCTTTATATTCTGATTCAGATTATTACGGGCATTCATATTGTTAGCACTGACCTCGGCTCATATCGTGAATGTTAATGCACTGAAAGTAGGTGTCAGTTATTATCTGTGGATGCACATATTGCTAAAGGTCAGCATATATTTTATCCACCACATTATATCAGAGGTTCATGGCATATCGTGATCAGTGTGCATTATCGACACATTCATATCTTTGTTGGTTCATATCCGCCGCTACATCTCCACCTGCTTGCATATGGTATTAATACCATCAACATTGAAATCTCTTATTATTAGAAGTCATGACATCTACCACAAGTTAGTGTTCAATGCAAGTCAAGATGTCAAGAGGATCACTATACCTGTCATCGCCCATTAAAGAGATTTAAGTCACTTTGAAAGGTGTTTGCCGCTCATGAGGGAAGCTACAGTTTATTGAAGATCACAATATTTTGAAGTCACACA
This sequence comes from Sequoia sempervirens, assembly GCA_007258455.2. Taxonomy (NCBI): domain Eukaryota; kingdom Viridiplantae; phylum Streptophyta; class Pinopsida; order Cupressales; family Cupressaceae; genus Sequoia; species Sequoia sempervirens. The sequence goes on from VDFB02358134.1 coordinate 146,972,149, forward strand.
TGATAGACAAAATGGGCCGTGGATATTCTGAAATACACCATGCCACTATAGTAAAATCGCTAGTCGTTATTGCACGACTATATTGAGGAGGAAGCGATAATAATATAGGCATCAATCTTAAAAATCGTTAAGGTAGCAATTTGTGAGAATCCCTTAGCTCTCCTTATACCTCCGTTTTGCTTTGAAATGGTTTTGCTGTGATTTTTTTGTTTGTTTTGTAATTTTCTGATTTTTTTGAGTTTTTGCAGTGAAAGAAAATAATGCCAGTGCATAGAAAGAAATACAAGAAATGAACTGACTCAAAGATGACCAGGCGAATAGCTTTGCCTTATTGATTTTTTGAAATAACAATACATACTGGAGAAATATAGAAAATAATATCAAGCTATTTCAATACTTTCAAAGAACCTGGTAAATGCCTGGGACGCCTGGAAGGACACATGAAATGTACGGCCTGATCTGATATATCTTTTTCCTTCACCAAAAACGCTAGACTGTTCAATAACCCTAGCCGCCCCTGTAGAACCTGGTTTGGTGCCATCAAATGAAGCGCTTGAGTCATAGTGAGAAGGACGTCCTTTCTGGGAGGTGTACGACCAGCAACCAGCACTCCATGAATTCGTACGGCCTCAAAGATTATTTCTTAGACATTAAAAATGGATGCCATAAGAAGAAAATGTCTCCTGAATGAATCCATATCAAACCCCTGTAGATAACTTGAAGAATTGAAGCTCTGTGATAACCTCTGAATGAAGCTATCTGACTGCAGGCAATAAATCGGCTGGTATTGCACAACCTCTAAATTGCTTTCACTGGAGATGGCTCGTTCTCCAATGCTCTGAGACAAAAAACCCTTGGCTCCCGTGCTCTAGAAGAAAGAAACTCAAAAACTCTTCTCAACATGAATGAATAATGCTTTCCTATGAAAGCTCTTATATTTCTCAATTAGGTCGAATTTCTTCACAAAAGACTTTTTTTGTAATAAAAATGAACTTTTAATTTTTATTTTAATTTACTCCAAAGTTGGGCACCCACATTTAAGATAAAATACAATTATAAAAAATGGCCCCTCTCATGAAATTCGACCCCTTCATCAGCCACTTTAGTTATAATATTAATATTATGACTTTATAATATAACTTTTTAAAATTATATTAATATTTATTTAAACAACAAATATTAATATCTCCTTCGTTATGAGTCCAAAAGATGAACCGACTGAAGCTGGATGATGAGTGGCTGATTCTCCATGTGACCAGACTGATATGCTAAAAATAGTAGGGGTGCTCCCACCACTTACTAAAAATAGTAAGTCGAGCAAAAGTTGTCCGATTGACCCCGAACGAAAGCCAAACTAGATAGATCTGATAACCGAGGCTGAGCCATGCCTCATAAGACCCCCTAATCTCCTCATTAGCCTACGGAGGTTGCATAATAGGCTAACTCCACACTGCAAAGAGATGTCAACTGGAAGGGGACATGACAGTCCGCCCCTCCCGAAATTGCTTGTCCTCAAGCAATCTCAACTCCGGATGCTGCAAAATCTCCTCGCTCTCCCACGTAGCATCTTCCACAGGCAAATCTCTCCACTTCACCAAATATTCCCTGATAGTCCTTCTGCGAAGCTGTCTCTCTCGGTATTCCAGAATAGACTCAGGTACTAAAATCAACTTTCCCTCATCATCTAAGGGAGGCAATATTGCTGAAGGCACCACACGATGTCCTAACGCCTTCTTGAGGCGTGAGACATGAAAAATATTGTGGACCTTACTATTCGCCGGAAGCTCTAGCTCATAAGCCACCTCTCCAACACGCCTCAGAATCCTGAAAGGGCCATAATATCGCGGCTTAAGCTTCTCCGATCCACTCTTCCTAAGAGTAGACTAACGGTAGGGCTGCAGCATGAGATATACCATGTCTCCCACCTCAAAAGATCCCTCTGTCCTCTTTTGATCTGCATACTACTTCTGTTGATTCTGTGCCTTAGCAATGTTTTCCTTAAGGGCCCTCATAGTGTCCTGACTCTCCTGCAATAAATCTCCAGCACTAGGCACTCTACTGTCACTCAATAGCAAATCCAGAAAACTAGGCGCCTCATAACCATACAACGCCATGAAGGGGGACATCTGAATGGTCATGTGAAAAGTAGTATTGTAACAATACTCGCATAAATATGTACACTTGACCCACGCCTTTTGCTGCCCTGCAATGTAATTCCTGAGGTAACCTTCCACCCATTTGTTTACTATTTCCGTCTGACCATCGGTTTGCGGGTGGTAACTGGTGCTCAGTGTAAGCTCGGTCCCACAAAGTCTGAACACCTCCTACCAGAAGTGACTCAGGAACCGACTATCCCTGTTGCTAACTATGCTCCGAGGCAACTCATGTAATCTGAAAACCTCACGGAAGAAAACCTCTGCTACCTGTGTAGCTGTGTAAGTGGTGGTGATTGGAAAGAAGTGAGCATACTTCGTCAGCCGATCCACAACTACATATATGCAATCACATCCCTGGGCTTTAGGCAAGCCTGTAATAAAATCCATCGACAGGCATTCCCACTTCCTATCAGGAATCGGAAGTGGTTGCAACAATCCTGCCGGATACGTGTTCTCCTACTTGTTCTGCTGACAAACAGGGCACTCACGCACATACTGAAGAACGTCTGCCTTAAGACCCTTCCATGTAAACCTTTTCCGAACCTGTCTGTATGTTTTGAAGTACCCGGGATGCCCTGCTGCAGGTACATTATGAAAGGCTCGCATAATAGTGTTCTTCATCTCTGATCTTGGGATCAGGAAAATCCTGTTCTTGTAAATGATCAAGTCATTCACAAGTGTATACCTGGTGTCCACCATAGATCCCTTGACAATACCGGATGCCCAAGTGTCCTTGGCATATTCTGCCACAATCAAATTCCTCCAGTCCTCTGCAATATGTACCATAGAACTTAGATAAGGCCGGCGTGAGAGAGCGTCAGCAACAACATTCTGGGTACCCTTGATGTAGGTGATATCAAAGTCATATGCCTGTAACTTACTTACCCATTTCTGCTGACGGTCATTTAAGTCTCGCTGCCCCAGGAAATGCCTCAAACTATTGTGGTCAGTTTTAATGCAAAACTTACTGCCCACGAGATATTGCCTAAATTTGGCCAAGGCATGCATTATGGCCAGCATCTCCTTATCATAAATACTGTAGAGCCTCTTTGGTCCTCTGAGTTTTCTGCTCTCATAGACAATCGGGTGCTTGTCCTGCATAAGCACCGCTCCAATGCCCTCACCAGAAGCATCACACTGAAGCTCAAAAGGCTTCGTAAAATATGGCAGTGCTAACACTGGACACGTAGTCATCAGTTCCTTGAACCTCACAAAACACTCCTGTGCCTCAGGAGTCCAAAAGAATGCACCCTTTTTTAACAAATCCGTCATAGGTGCTGCATGGTGTGAATAACCATTAACAAATCTGCGATAAAACCCACATAGACCAAGAAATCCTCGCAGTTGTGTAAGGTTCGTAGGAGAAAGCCAATCTACGATAGCACGGATCTTTTCAGGATCCATCCGCACTCCCTCTGCACTGATGATGTGGCCTAAGTATAATAACTCAGTCATCCCTAAATCACACTTGGATTCCTTGGTGTACAAGGACTCCCTCTCCAAAATACTGAGTATTGCATCCAGATGAGCCAAATGCTCCTGCCAAGTCCTGTTGTAGATCAGAATATCATCGAAGAAGACAAGTACATATCTCCTCAGAAGTGAATGGAAGACCCTGTTCATGGTGGACTGAAATGTCACTGGAGCGTTGGTTAGCCCAAATGGCATCACCACAAACTCGAAGTGTCCACAATGACAACGGAAAGCAGTCTTCTCAACATCCTGCTCACGGACTCTAATCTGGTGATATCCCAATCTCAAGTCTATCTTCGAGAAATAACAGGCACCATGGAGCTCATCAATAAGCTCATCTATACGAGGTATGGGGTACCTGTTTTTGATGGTCCTCTTGTTCAGGACTCTGTAATCAATGCACATACGAAGTGTACCATCTTTCTTCTTCACTAGAACCACTGAAGAAGCAAATGGTGATTTACTTGGTAAAATATGACCCATAGCGAGCAGCTCGATAGTCTTCTCTATCTCATCCTTAAGCCGTCTCGGATGCCTGTACGGAGTAATCATGATGGGCTTAGCGCCCTCCTCAAGCTCTATGATGTGCTCAATACCCCTGTCTGGAGGTCTCCCTGGTGGAATGTCACTGAAAACTTTCCCATGCTTAACTCTCAACTGCTGAATGTCAGGGTGATACTCGGCCTTATGTTGTCCCTCCTGTATAGGTGTCAAGGTGCACTCAGCAGCCCACTCAACCATGTCATGACGCATAAGTCTCTCCATCCGACGGAAAGAAATGGTCCTGACGTTACTGTCTCAAATGGCCTTCAGAATATGGGTCTTTCCATCCACATCAAACTGAATCTCCATGTCTTTGAGACGAAGTGTGACTTCCTCAAGGGAATGAAGCCACTTCATGCCCAAGACTAAATCAATATCTCCCATGTTAACTACGTAATAATCAGCCTTGAATTCATAGTTATTCAAGCGCAAAGGGAGGTCTTTAATCATACGGTCACATCTGAGAGTGTAACCATCAGCCACCTTAACCCGAATGCCCTCAAACTCCTCGGTTATGAGTCCACGCTTCTCCACAAATCTAGCATCAATAAAATTGTGAGTGGCTCCTGTATCTAGAAGGGTGATAACCTTTTGACCCGCCAAAACTCCACGAAGTCTAAAAGATCCCTCCTGCTGAATGCTAGACAACCGCGCCTCCTGGATTTGGAGCTCTGACTCTGTCTCTGCCTTAGGCTCTGAAGCCTCTGAGTCTGACTCCTCGGAACTCTCCCGCTGTTCGGAATTCTCAGATTCCGAATCCTCATAATAGGCCCACATAACTCTATTTGCCTTGCCCTTAGGCCGCAAAGGACAATCATGGTTAGCGTCGTAGGGACCCTTGCAGTAGAAGCAAAGCTTCTTCTTGCGCAAATCATTAAGAGTCTCACGATCCAAGGGTGCTGCTGATTTTCCCTTTGAGTCACTCTTAAAATCTGATTTCTCCTTGTTTTTATTGAATCCCTTATTGTCCCTAAATGAAGAAGTATTTTTAGAGTTGAATTTGCTAGATGGGGCTGCAAATTCCATACTGCGTGCCTTCTTCATAGCTTCCTGTAACGAAGCAGGATCAAATGCTTTGATCCAACCTCTCAATGGTTCCAACAGTCCCTCCATGAAAAGCACAACTAGACGCCTCTCTGATATATTGGGAACCATTACTGACAATCGCTGGAAATCTCCTATGTAGGACTCCAAACTCCCAACCTGTCGCAACTGGGCCAAATCTTTGAAATAAGATTCAGGATCCTTCTTGTCGAATCGTTCCACCAACCTATCTACGAACTCCTGGTATGTGGTGATACGATCATGCTAAAGTGTCACCATCCCGTGATGCCACCAGTCATAAGCTGCCCCCTCAAGATGCAATGTAGCATATCTGATAGCATCCTCCTCAGCCATGGGACGCAGTGTGAGGAAAGTATCAAGCTTACTGATCCAGGCCTGTGCTGTGACCTTGCCACTACTGTCAAACATAGCTAGAGTGAGTCTGTTTGTGGCATGCTTCAGATCATTATTATTATGTCTAGGCCTCCAATCCTGGCGATTCCTGTGATGTTCTCTCCTTTGTGTGATAAATCTATCAAAGGTAATCCTCTCTCTGACCTCTGGTGTCAGTAACTCCCACTCATCGTTCGCTGCCATAAGAGTATCAGCGAACATTCCCTCAGGCTCCTCACCTGCAATAGCCTCATCAGGCTCCTGTCTCACAAAAGTAGGCCGGGTTGGCCTGTCTGCTGTACGTGAAACAGTCCTAGGTGCTCTTCGTGAACCTGCATCACTCCTGTTCTCGTCACGACGTGGTGACAGTCTCCTTAGCGTACCTATCCTTTGGATCGCCACTGTCAACTGTTGTAGTACATCAGTTACCTGCTGTTGACCTGTCCGTAAATCTCTAAGAGTGTGTAGGACCTCTGCATCATCCTGATCCCTAGGGTTTCGAGGAATATCTGTTCTGTCAGCCATGGTACCCGGCTGCCTGTCCACTCCCTGTTCCTTGTCAATCAAAGCTCTCCTGCGAGTGTAATATCTGTGAGGCCCAACCTCTTGTGGCTGCATAAGAATGCTAAACCCTCAGGATGGCAGGATTTAGCTCTGATACCACTGTGAGAACCCCTTAGCTCTCCTTATACCTCCGTTTTGCTTTGAAATGGTTTTGCTGTGATTTTTTTGTTTGTTTTGTAATTTTCTGATTTTTTTGAGTTTTTGCAGTGAAAGAAAATAATGCCAGTGCATAGAAAGAAATACAAGAAATGAACTGACTCAAAGATGACCAGGCGAATAGCTTTGCTTTATTGATTTTTTGAAATAACAATACATACTGGAGAAATATAGAAAATAATATCAAGCTATTTCAATACTTTCAAAGAACTTGGTAAATGCCTGGGATGCCTGGAAGGACACATGAAATGTACGGCCTGATCTGATATATCTTTTTCCTTCACCAAAAACGCTGGAGACTGTTCAATAACCCTAGCCGCCCCTGTAGAACCTGGTTTGGTGCCATCAAATGAAGTGCTTGAGTCATAGTGAGAAGGACGTCCTTTCTGGGAGGTGTACGGCCAGCAACCAGCACTCCATGAATTCGTACGGCCTCAAAGATTATTTCTTAGACATTAAAAATGGATGCCATAAGAAGAAAATGTCTCCTGAATGAATCCATATCAAACCCCTGTAGATAACTTGAAGAATTGAAGCTCTGTGATAACCTCTGAATGAAGCTATCTGACTGCAGGCAATAAATCGGCTGGTATTGCACAACCTCTAAATTGCTTTCACTGGAGATGGCTCGTTCTCCAATGCTCTGAGACAGAAAACCCTTGGCTCCCGTGCTCTGGAAGAAAGAAACTCAAAAACTCTTCTCAACATGAATGAATAATGCTTTCCCATGAAAGCTCTTATATTTCTCAATTAGGTCGAATTTCTTCACAAGAGACTTTTTTTGTAATAAAAATGAACTTTTAATTTTTATTTTAATTTACTCCAAAGTTGGGTGCCCACATTTAAGATAAAATACAATTATAAAAAATGGCCCCACTCATGAAATTCGACCCCCTTCATCAGCCACTTTAGTTATAATATTAATATTATAACTTTATAATATAACTTTTTAAATTTATATTAATATTTATTTAAACAACAAATATTAATATCTCCTTCGTTATAAGTCCAAAAGATGAACTGACTGAAGCTGGATGATGAGTGGCTGATTCTCCATGTGACCAAACTGATATGCTAAAAATAGTAGGGGTGCTCCCACCACTTACTAAAAATAGTAAGTCGAGCAAAAGTTGTCCGATTGACCCCGAACGAAAGCCAAACTAGATAGATCTGATAACCGAGGCCGAGCCATGCCTCACAAGACCCCCTAATCTCCTCATTAGCCTACGGAGGTCGCATAATAGGCTAACTCCACACTGCAAAGAGATGTCAACTGGAAGGGGACATGACATGATTAAGTCAATAAAATACAGCAACTTATAGAAGATGTTGAGAAGAGTTCATCATCAAGCAGCAAACTATTTAAGAAAGCTCAACGATTAACTTAAGAAGATTAATATCATTATTTAAGGCATCAATGAGGATAAATTAATAGAGGACATTAATAACTATCGTTTAGGGAGTCAAGAGATAAAGGAAATGAAACGTTAAAGCATCGATTGGTTATTAAGGGATTTAAGTCATTAAGAAATTAAGTCTTAAGGCAGCGATGAATTTTACAAAGAGACACATCTGTAAAAAGGGGAAGAAGACACATCCCCCACAAGAGGACATAACCTTTGACAAGATATAAATAAGACTGGAAATGGAACCAAATCAGGGGAATAGATTTTCAGATATATGTACATTTAACACAACAGATCGAAGAGCTCAAGGAGCCCAAGATCCTCTAATAAGGATGCATGAGCAATAAGGAATATTCAGAAATAGCACCTATGTCTAAATTGCATGAATATAAATTTATATTCAGAAACAACAATCTAAATCTAAAGAGATCTAAGCCTCTTACAAATTCCAAGGCATGATTTCAATTGATAAATCAGAAACGGCTATCATATTTATTTATTATATTTTCATTATTGAACTATGGCAGAATTGATTATAAAAGTTATATGCAATAGTTCATTTATTTTTATTATAATTTGGGAACTTAGTTCATCTTAATAATATTGGATGAAAATTTGTGTCAATCCAATAAAGGAGTAAATCGAAAAATCAAATGATCCGGAGCCTGGGTCATTACAACGAGGGACGTTGGCACATGAGAGATTATTATTATTCTTAAAAGGTGTTTTTGAAAAGGGGGAATTATCTTATTATTTTAAATTGCTTTATTTCCCTCCAAAATGTTATATAAGGAGGCCAGGGGTAGCTCATTTGGACATGTTGAGTTGAGATAATGAAGTGCTGTTGGTTTGAGGATTGAATCCTTCAAGGCTTTGAGGATGAAAACCCTCAAGGTTGTTCTTGTTTCGGATTTGAAAGATACTCCCTAGCTGGATATTGGTGTGGTTTCATTGCAGGAGTCACCATTGGAGTTATTGGTGAAAATTTTCATTAGCTTTCTTTCATGGAGATTTTTGACGCATTCTAGTATATTTTGGTGTGCATTTGAAGTTGTTGCAGTTGCAGATTTTTGGTGTGTTGGTTTCAGACTTTTTCCAGCTGCTGGGCTGTACCATTCTTGTACCTAGCTGTACCACCTTTTTGTAGTTGCTGGTTGAAGCATGAGGAATCATTTTGTGAGTGTTTGACAAATGAATTTCTTCGCATAGGCGATGAGGTTTCATTGATTGCTGGTCCTAAGGTGGAGTTTCTGATTTATGGGAGCTGACTGCCCCTTTTCCCAGGCCATACCATTGCTAGGGGGTCTTCCAGCCTTATTGAGACCTAATGAGGGCGCCTAAACCTTGCTAAACTATTGCTGATCATTCCAAGGTGTTATTTGATGATTTGGAGTGGCTCCTAGGGATGTGTGCGAGTGATAAGCTTGCTGTTTTTGCATATCAGACCGCTGCAGCAGCGTATCAGTTCTGATACAAACTCATTTAATCATATTTATGGTGGGTTTGCTTGCTAATATGTTGCAGGGTTAGCTTGTTTACAAGTGGGTATTCATGTGGGGTTGCTCCTTTCATAGTTTAGTCATATTTTGCAGCTATACAATAGAGTTGTAATTGTTTGTAGCATATTTTATGAGCTTATATTGTAACACTGTTTGGCAGTACCACGGGTGACTTCGCTCTTGTGTTTATTTGCTACTCATCCCACTGAATATGTGGTTTATTTCTCACCCCACTAGATAAGTGGCAACTTATTACCCATTGAATAAGTGGATTGCTTTGTATTGACCCCACTGTATAAGTGGTTCTTGGTTTGCACTCACGGCTGAAAAGCAGAAGAGTTGTTACTTTCATTGTAGCCATTGCATAAGTGGAAGTTTACTACTCACCCCACTGAACAAGTGGTTATTTCAGTAGCATTGCAATGTAAACCTTGCCACTGTATGCTCTCACCTTGCCCACATCGGGATCTGGGTGATCAGAAAGTGAAAGGTAGTTGATTTCAATTGATTACCATTGTTCATGTTTTGATGCTAACAAATTGTTTAAAATTCAAAATTTTTTGGGGTGGTTATTACAAATTTACAAGTAGTGTGTAATTATTGTGGGAAGAAGATGAAAGGCATCAACAGCCTCAAATATTGTCTTTACATTGATCCATGAAATAAATGTTTTTCTTTGTAAGTAGAGCCCAATGCTATACGAGAGCTTATGGCTCTCCTTTTGTCATATGGAAAGCAGCAGAATGGGCAGTAGTAGACGTAGTGGCATGAGACGTTATTATGAATCTGATTGCATATGGCATGATAGTGGACACTCTGATGATTTAGATTTATAATTATATTACTGATGACTCTAATAACTATGATTGATGATGTGTATTGAACTTGTTTTTTGATTTATGAATGAACAAAAAATTACTTACCAATTCTCTCTCTACATTAGTTTTGTGCATGCTTTTTAAGATTATTTTTCAAATAAATGTGTTTTTAATGTTCAGATATTTTACTAAGATATTTGGAAGTTGCTGAGTCTGAGTTTATACATCTATCTATCTATCTATCTATCTATCTATATAGTATGGCTGAACCCAGGAAAAATAATTAACTCTGAACCCACACTGGCGACATAGCATATAACATTGAGTTACTTTAGTTCGTTTATTTACAAATTTGTTATTACTTATCTCTTTTTATCTTGAACTTTACTCTTCCCTTCAAATACCACTTGCTGGGGCTTTCTGCTATCAACATATTCTAGTTTGTATATGCTCTGAATAGGTGACTAAATACCATGTACTTTTGAAGTTTTCTCATTTGAATTTTGCCATTTTGACTGCAGGATGAAAATGCTCACGCCCACTTATCTGATCAATTCAAAAGACATACTGTTCATAGAAGATATATTAGCCTTACATGTGGTGTTCCTCATTCAAGTAATGGTTATATTGAGATCCCCATTGGCCGTGATTTAAATAACAGAATTCGGATGGCTTCAGTTCAAAATCCAACTCCTAATAGGAGGGCACGCCTTGCTGCCAGTAGGTGATTCTCATTATTTCCTTTTGTGGAGAACTGTTAATATTATTGAGTTTAAGCTTAATTCTAACAGAACTGCCCCTCATGTGCTTCTCTATTGTGAACTCATCTTTGGCTTTAACTGAAGATTTCCATTGTCAAACTATGTAGGTTCTTAATGATGTAGTGTTGAACTTTTGGTGTAACATGAACCGCAATTGACTTTCGAAACTCTTACATCAACCTTCTGAATGGCTGCGACTGGATATATGCATAGGCCCCACAGAAAATTCTTTCTATTCTGTTTTATGATCAATTTTAGGCTGCCTGCAGTTTGTGTCTTTGCTTAAGCTCAGGTGGGGCACTAAGCTCCTTTTAAGTCAGGTGATATTTTGACTCTTGTATACCAATACCATGGTAGCGAAATTCAGTAAAGTAAAATAAAATTTGGTTGAGTTTATTGAAATTTCTCTTCACTGAATAGATTCACCCCATTAGAAAGTAGAAGATTATCAATCACTATTGTATGGTTTCTAGCCTGCTAGGTTCCTACCTTTCTTGTGGTCCTATTTACTGGACGTTGCACTCTTGAGCTTCCACACCAGAACACACACTGCTGATCAACCACAAATGCATGCAGATCCAACCAATAATGCATGTGGTTAGTTAGGAGTTGAATAGAATTGAGCTACTTGGGCAACATCCCCAATTAATTAATTAATAGATTTTGATTGATTCAATAAATGGACTCAACCTGGCCAATTTTTGAAGGGCTTTTTGGATACAAGCTTTTGGAGGATAACTATCTTGCTATTTACGCGATAAATATTGTTCTATGCTGCAATTGGGTGCTTTGATGGACAATTATTGCACTCAAACACCTATCTGATGACCATAAATAAATATGTCCTATCAATGTGATATGTTCTGTTGAAGACTATATTGATGCTGGACTACTTTCCATTGACCACGTGCTGAGGTCCGCATCAATTCAATATTATATAATCACGAATTCGTATTAATACAAGAAAATTTATTATTATTGAATATAACAACCACTTATCTATATCAAGAAAGTTATAACTGGCATGCATGCTTATGATGCGGGAAAATACAAATGTTCATATGTAATTCTTTTAAAAGAAATCAATCGGTAAAAGATTAAACAAGCTCTATTGCTATCGCAACCTCTCCCACTTGCATGTGAACGTTGTGGGACAACTGCCTCCATTGGGACATTGGCCTCCTATTGAACTGCACTTAGCAATAAACCGATTCACTTACCTTGTTTTCCTTTGTCTTTTTCTTCCTCATTTGGCATTTGCGGAAGTTAGACCTCCATCGGAACATGCGAGAACTTGATTGGCATCTAAATTGCACCTATTTGAACAAATAACTGGATCATTTACCTTTTTCCGCAAAACCACAACCTTAGCTTGATTTATTTTTTGCGGATGTTCGAGGACTTACTGAACTTTGCAGACTAACCGCTTCTATTTGAACCTTGCACCCAAAGTAAGCCATTTTTGCCTTCTTGACCTTTATGGAGATTTGACTTGCTACTAAACCACACCTTGGAACTGGTTGAAAATAGTTTGGTTCAGCTGACCAGGACATGCTTGTAAATGCAGAAAAACTATTTGGTTCTGGTCGTGTTGGAAGGGATGCTGGAAGTGGTTGAAAATAGTCTAGATTGGTTCAACAACAAATCCTCGTAAAAGCTGGTATGAGACCTAAAACCCACAAATGCATAACTTGGCCAATTTTTACCCAATTTTCCCCAAATTTGAATTGGGGATACCAATTTGGATTCTCTACAAGATGGAAGACTCAAAAATCCCCTACACTTAGTCAATTCTTGGCTTTTCAACTTGGGTAGGCTTGGAAAAAGGAATGAATACAATGACTTAGGGCATATCCTAAACATAACAAACCCATGTATATTATCTCATATTGGTTATAAATGATCAGAAATGAAATGGGGGTAAAAAAGAGGCAAAAAGCAGACCATAAGAGCAGAAAAGTGCAAAATGAGACACAACAAATTTGGGTGCCAACACAGTCCTTGATAACAACCCACTTGTTATATCTCTTGGCAGCAACAATTTGAGTACAAGCTTTTCAAATCTTTTCCACCTAGGATTGTGTAAGTTTTGCATTAACATAGATTTTTTGTAGGAGGGAAAAAAGTTTTTGTTTTATTCGAAAAGCTTGCAAGCACTTTTCTGCAGTTTAGTATTGAATGACGAGTGTGCTATCTAGTACTATCTAAGCTTTGTTGAGGGAGATATCATTCAAGTCTGAAGACTGACACAAGAATATATGATCTGCTTGTAAGGGATCAGCTGGTTTAGGGAGGCCATGAACATGAAGGTTTAGTGCCTTGGTTTGATTTGCCTTTTCTTCTTCAAAAATTGCTTGGGCAGCCATTTCCTCAACTAGAGATTTTTATGATTACTACTAATTAAGTATCCTTGAAACAATGAAGCAAAATTAGTCTAAATTGGCAAGTTAAGAAATTTGAATATGAATTTTAATGATTATTTTCTGAACTTCTCATGTTTCTAGAAATGCGTATAAGAAGAAACGGGCTATATGATTGGTATCTGTGCTATAAGGCTTGGTGATGTCATTTGCATGTTGGAACATGGGATGAGGCTGAGGCATGCCTTGATGTTGCGGGCCTCTAAGATTTTGATATGCAGTCTCTAGGATGTTTCTGTCCCTAGGGCACCTAGGCACCCCTAGGATGCTTGAGGTATACTCCACCAGCATGTATTAATTCAGAAATAAGCAGTAAAAATATATTCATGTTAGAAAAGCATGTGAACCATAGTTCCATAGAGTTTCTTGACAGGGGGACGTGGGGACGTAGAGACGGGTTTCGGGAACAGGGGGACCAAGGCCTAAGTTTGGGGACGGCGGGGGGACGGTGGCGGTAGGGTGCTGAAATACATATAGTACTTGAAAAAATAGTTATAAAAAGATGTATAACTATAATTATACATCTTGGAGACAACTAGGAGTCCCCTAGACGTCTTGAGGATACCTCGGCATCCTTGGAGTCCTAGCGGTGTCTTGGAGATGGCGACGCTGGTGGTGGTGCTGGTGGTGGGCTGGTGGGGGGATGTTCCCCCCAAGTCCGCATGTCTCCGAGACGGGGACGTCTAGGAAATGTGGGGTTTTGGTGGGGGCGGGGGGGAACGTGTCCCTGTGGAACACTGGTGTGAACTCATCATTCGACATGACAACTCTAATTATTGAGCTTTCTACCCCATTCTTGCATGCAGCTTAATATTTTTTCATGGCTTAAATGCATTTGTTATATTTTCCAGTTTTCATTTTGTCATCGACTCTTCTGAGAAAGACTTTTGTTATAGTTATTTTCATCATAATATAAGTATCTTAAGATATCATTTTCTTATTTGTCAAATTGAATTTTAATTCTTCACTATCATAGAATTAATGTTAATATAGTCATTGCAGCTCTTTAGGATGTGCATGATGCTTAGTCACGTGAATGGAAGCTTAAAGCTATAAATTTTGTATTTTTTCTCTTATCTATATGTATATATATTTGGTGTACCCTGTATCCTCACATGTGACTCCAAAAGAAACTCAGAAACATATGTTATAATAAGCTCGAGAGGAGGTCCAGTTATCATACTGTAGGTTTTTCTGATTGTCATTCCTAATTCCTGTATGCCATCTTTCCTCTGCCATTTGCAAAAAATAAAAATCTGGTGGAGTGAGTTTGCCATTTATTATCTTGTGATGAGGTTTGTACTGATTTTGGATCAGAATAAAGAAGCTGACTTTTAAATAATCAAGATTGTTGATCCACAATGATTGTTCATGTAAAAACACAGGTACAATGTGATTGAAGTTATTGGCGGAGGTGGTGCTGCACTTGTGGAATGGCAATTGGAGACTGGGCGCACACATCAGGTGGGGAATATCTTGAATGTCATGTTTGGATGGGTTGACTGTTTATGCCTGCACACATATCTTAAAGACTGTTTGATTTGAATGGTTCTGAATAATCAAGAGTATTGGGTGGACAAATAGAAATTGTAATACTATGTATCTGATGAGTTGGAGCTTTGACAGAAAAATTGTTAGGTTTGTCTGTAAAATAACACATTATTTTAAAGGTACACCACACATTCTTAGCACATAACTAGTTTTAGTCTTGTGCTTTGCAAATGCTGGGATTTATGATACTGGATAGTTATTGAGGTCTGAGAAACATTGAGAGAAGCCGAGATGAATCCCTTCATAAATGTGGCCATAAAATCATAAGTAATAATCTAAACTTGGTGATCCTTGCAAATGAAGTGAGAATTATTGTCATTTGTCTTTCCTAGCTTCACTGATCTCTATTGCTATTCCCAGGATGTGTATACTTCATAACCTTTTAAGTCTTGTTCTATGTAAATGGTTGATTTATGATAGGGATGGTTATTGGGGTCTGAGAAACATTGAGAGATCAATCCGTTCAGAAATGTGGCCATGAAATTATAAGTAACAATCTAATCTTGATGGTCCTTGCAAATGAATTGAGAATTATAGTCATTTGCCTTTCCTATCTTTGCTGGTATCCGTTGCAAATCCCAGGATGTGTAACTTCTTAACTCAGAAGTGTAATAATGTGATTATCTTGTCATTTGCAGTCCTTAGCTTTTGTTGATTTGGTGAATTCGGTCAACACAGTGGTGTTTTATTATCATTCACAGGGCCTGAGCTGACAAATGCTCTAATATGACTTGTGTGTGTGTTCTCTAACATGCGGTATGTGCATGTGTGCACTGCACATGTGTGTACATGCATGCATGTGTTACTATCATTCCCTCAGTCCTAAATTCTCCAATATGCCTAGAGTGTGTTTGACTCACAGTTGCATACTTTTACTTGACTAGATCTAAAATTTTCTACTTGGTAAAAACTTGGCAACTTAAAAAAAATACTTAAATTCTTAAAATAACATAAATTTTATTCAAAATAGGTATGGTTTCAATCTGCACTATATGCAGGGTTGCCATTATAAGTTGTAAATTGCAAATCTAAGAATGTAAATTGTCTATAAATGTTTTTAAGCAAGATGTTGTGAGTGCATCATGGGAACTTGTGAAGTCTGTAAAACTGAAAGGAGATGTGTAGGCAGTAATTTTTCAGCATTTTAGGCATATTTTTGCATGCAAATCCTTTTGTTTTTCCATGTCTCATGAATCTTGGTGTTGAAGCTCAGTACTCAAAAGTAATTGTATGGGATTGGTGCCAAAACTCATTGAAAACCCCACCACTTAGACCCCATGAGTAAACATGGTGAACCTTCAAAAATTTCTGTAAGTAATTGGCAACTTGCTGAGTACTTCATGAGTTCGCAAACCATGGTTTGACTAATTTTTTTTTTTTTGTGTGTGCATGTGCATTTGTTTTCTCATATGCTCTGTACATGTTATTTTCATCCACCTAAGCTCAAAATATTCCAAATTGCTTAGAGCATGTTTGACAGGTTTTGTGTGTCAATCGACATGGTGGCATACTATTATCATTAATAGGGGTTGAGCTGACTGACGTTCTCCAATATGCCTAGAGTGTGTTTGACTGATTGATATATGGCAATATGAATGTGTGCACGTCTGTGTGAGTGTGAAGAAATAAAGAGTTTCTGTATTAAATATTAGCTTTAAGGAATATGAAAATCAAAATAATCTAATCAACCTAATCTAGAGCTGTGACTGATCATGTGACAGAATTTGGAAAACTGGTAATTAACAGAAACGAAAGTACATGGCTGATTTCAAAACTTGATAGACACCTGTCCACTTTTTTCATCATAACTCAGAATCACACATTCTTGGATGCATTGGAAGTAGAATGACAAATCTAAAGTGCATTGTTCTTAGAATTGGAGAAGGTTGATTTCATGCCATGTGGAATTCAACTTAGTTTGTGGAATTGACCTACACATGGAAATGACTCGATACACAGTGAAATCATGTACCTGCAAAACAGAGCTTTGCCTTGATATTTAGATTTGTAATTTTGATAAACACCTTTGAGGAGCCTGCTAGTTAGGGCTTCTCCCTTGGCCAACCACTAGATGGGCCAATTGAAAGACTTTTGAACAAAGATCAAAGAAAACAAATAACCGTGCAGTATGCCAATCTATCACTAGGTCTGCAGACGGTGATGTAATAATGAATGCTCAAATGTGCTCCTTAAATAATGCTACAAGTAGTGAATGAGAGCTCTTGGATGTCTAGATGATTGCTAGATTATCATAATGGATTAGGGTTTGTCCTTTTGTACAAAAACCTAGAATATAATTTGAGACATTTTGTGCTCAAGTTGATGGGCAACAGCTAATTGGAAGGGAAAATTTAAATTTAAAAATGTAAAATTTGAATATAAAAATGTAGAAGTCATTTTGCATTGCAAAATTAATATAAGGTGGGGAACATGTAATTTACAAGTTTAATTCAGATTATTGGGAGGTGGGAAATCAAGATCAGTCAAGGCTAAGGTAATTTGCCAACTTTTACTCAGAAATATGCCACTTGTGTGCTAGGTATTGTATGAAGAACAAAATTGAGTCAAAGTGAGCCCAAAACAAATGGGAAAAGTGTGGGGCATGCAATTTTCAAATTTCACTATTAAAATATGTATATATGTGTACATACACACATGTGCATATATATATATATACTTAGAACATGCATATAATGTAATGAAACAACTTGTTGGGTCTCAAAATTGTTGCTCATGCTTCTAGAAGAATCAATCCACTTCAAGGCCAAGGATGTGTCATTCCTAAATGTGGATAGACTGGCTCATTGACAAAATGTGAGCAATGACAGGGCAATTGGTGAGGGCGGATAATTTTTTTTTTCACTTTGGGCTCAACTAGACCTGAGAAGCTGTTCCTATAGGTAATCTTTAACAAGGTTTAACGATATGCTAGTAAATAAACTGTAGTAGTATACATTGTACACCTAGCCACAAAACTTGTCACTGTACCAAGGACTGACTTACTACACATATGAACTTTATTAAGCTGATGAAGATATACAGGACATGATTTGCTGGAGGTAAAACTTTTTAAGGCTCATTGGATCTATTTTCCTTGGGTATAATATTAAATCATTAAGTGCATATAAACTACTTCCTACTCCTACTCTAATGATTAATGATATTGCTCATTTTTAGGTGCATGGAGGGTCAAACACTTCTAGGACCAATGTCTTAATCTTTGGTTACAAAGTCACAATAAACTAGAAGACACAACACATAGAAATGACAAAAGAGATATGATATCAATAACTGAACATGCTTAATAATCCCTCTCTAAACTTCCAAAATTCATATGTAATATTGGAAAGACCATTACAATTAACGTTTGCAATGCATTAAAGTGTTGTGCCACTTATCAAATCAATATTACACACCAGCAAATGTGAGAAAACCTAAGCTAAGAAAAATCTGTCAAGCTTCGTTGCTTGGAATTTTCCATGAAAATGTACAACTGGCTAAGGAGACATTCAGTTACAAAAATCTGCTACAGGATGTCTACTTATTCATGATTTGCAGAATGAGTTGCTTTAATGGTGACTAGACATGAAAGGGTTGAAACCCTACATCTTGCTTGGTGTTTCAGTTACATGGAAATGGAGAAATGATCGACCTTTGTTCTGAAATCAACTTTGTGTCATAACATCCAAATCGGGAAGATGCTCTAAATTCCCAATTTTGACCCTTTCAAGATATATTCACTGCCTTCATAAACAATATTCCAAGTATCCTAGAGAATAAATAATAAATAAATAATGCCCTTACCCTCACATGGGTATCTCCTTCTAATTCTGATGGGTTGCAATTCCCTTGGATCCATATTTCAAGAGTATAGTAATGATCACAGGTTATATCTAGTATAGTAATGATCATCGTTTTTATTTAATATGGGAATGATCATAGTAGGATAGTGATGGATCCAAGTTATAGTCAATAGAATATAATTATGATTCAGATTTTAGTAGATAACATAAGTATTCTATAGTTCAGAAATTTATGATATATACATTGCTAATATGCATATCTGTAATCAGTCATTTGCTTATATGATTATGTTCATGTTCCACCATGGTGGGAAAGAGGGGTTACAAAGGGGAATGCAGCAATGGAGTCTCCCTAGATACGCCCACATGGGCCAAAGGGGTTCTGCCTTTGGGATCAGAGGGTACTACCTTTGGGTGTAGGTTGATCTCCGGATGTGGCAAAGGGGTCTCTACTAGATATGCCACCAGGGGGGGGGGATAAGATGAGCCCACATGGGCTAGAGGGGTTTGCCTTTGGGATCAAAGGGTGCTGCCTCTGGGTCTAGATGGATCACCGGAATAACTGTTGTAATCTCACCTCCCCACCATGGTGTAACAATGGGGGAAGGATCAATTATGGCAATGGAGCAAGGATGATGACAAGGGGGTTAAGAGTCTCACCAGGTCATATGAATGGCATGCGCCACATGAAGAGGGGAGAGACCGAGACATCCTATCAACATCCTCGCCTCATGTGTCCCATAATTGGGAAAACTCAAAGTAGGATTAGGTAGTTCATTATGGAGTTGCTAATGTTAATGATGTTATTTAAAAAAATAGAGCTACTCATGTTTAATTCTAATGTTCAATATGGAGTACTAATATTCTGATTGTTAGGCTATTTGAGTAATGAATCTCTAACTTATTTGCAGGGACTAAACCAATTCGAAGTATCCTCTAGGGCCCATTGCTTGGGGAATTGATAATTTAGGATAGATTTAGGCTAACTCCTAGAAGGGACATTACAAATGGACAATGAAGAAGCCCTTGTTATAAAGATAAGAATGAAACCCTAGATGAAACCTTAGGACATAATAAGATGATGACAACTGTCTTAATCCTATGATGCGAGACATAAGTAAATGACCTAAGTAAGCTTAAGTATGTAAATGTGAATAGGATCTAATATGAAACTAATTAGGTAATATGCTACGTTCACACCAACACCCCCACTTAAGTGAAACTTAAGAGAGTATGATAAAATGCAAAGATGTAATAATGCATGGATGGGTCTCAGCTATAAGCCCATGTTAGTTATCTATGTACAAATACATATTTTACAAATAGAGTAAAGGAGGAAAATCTGTAAGGGGAAAACCCCTTTCAAAAAGAAAAAAAAAGAAAACAAACATGTACAATTGAAAGAAGGAAAGGAGGACTCAACATGATCCCCCAAGGACTACTTTCACAAATGTACAATAGATATCTCCCATATGGGAGATAAAGAGACCATGTATCTCCCCCATAATGTGTAATCTCCTATAGCAGTGGCAGATACTTGACAAATGATGATGAAGAAAATCCATGAATGTCAAACAACAATCCTCCCCTTGGGAAGAAACGATATCAAGTATAGATGTAGGATGTATGATGGTATTGTCATTGTTGGTGTTGTTTTTGAACTCTACTCAAGTGTCCCCATGTCTGTATGAAAGTATGTCCCAATCAAATTAGGTACAAGCTCAACAAATGAAGAAGGTGAAAAACCGAAACCATGTGCAAACAAATGAAGAACAAAATCTAAAGAAGATGGTATGACAACAATGATGATAGGATTGCCATCAAAGAGGAGATGGATGTCCTCAAGTGTGTTTGTCAAATCTGTAAGATGGGATTCACAAAACAATTCTGCTATATAAAGTATTCATCCCAATGTATCAAATCTGTAAGACTATGATGTACCTATTGCAAAGAATGACTCAAAGCAACAAGAGATAGAGATGTGATCTTAATGTATGTCATCTAGCTATATTGGCCATCTCATGATGATGTGTTCACACAAGATATTTAAATAGGAAAAACTGAAGATGAATTTGCTAATATTGGAATGCAACAATCCTCAGCCTCAGGATAGTTACTCATAAAAAGATGACGCCTCTAAATCTGGATTATGAGTCATAAAAGCCAAAGAATCAATCGATATATTTGTAGGAGGAGCAGGAGCATTAGGTGAAGCCTCAATATTCATCAAAACTATCAAGACCTTCCAAATAATTAAGCTACTCTTTTGTATAATTGTTATGTAGGTTATAAAAATTATCAAGGGGTAGAAGATTGCCCATAATAGGATCATCTAGGAAGGGAGAGAGATGTGGGTCTCCAAAGATCTTCCAAATTCTGGTCCAAAGAGTGCATAGGCACTCAATATGTGAGATAGAACACAATGTCAAAATCAGCATTGCTATCAATCAATCTAAGGATATGATCATTCTTGGTATCCCATGTTTGCTTCCATTTAGGTGTAGTTGGTTTAGGGACAAGTCCATAGAGATGTGGCAAGAGATGAATCCACTTGAGATGTTTCAAGATGCCATCTTGGCAAGAGTTATAGTTCCCTTTGTTGAGGGTGATTATGGAAGAATGAGTTAAAAACCTATGATTTTACAATGATATAGTCCTCAAATATAGATTAGAGATCAAAACATATGAAATTGAAACCCTCGCAGCATAAAAAATGGCTCCTCCATATTTTACAAGATATCCAAAGTACAAGTCAAAATAGAAAAAGTGGCTTCAAATTGAAATAACATGTACTTGGGACAAAATCAAGAAAAAATAAGTACGCAGTACTTGGAAACAACTTTCCAAGACCTATTTATTTGCAAAAATCCAATATGATATGTCCAAGTTATGGCCTTTTTTATAAAATTACTCATTTGGGGCATAAAAATAAAGCAAGGTGCATAGTTTGGGCATTGGTTAGCCACATGACTAAGCGTTTAGGAATAGGGGCTGGTGGGGTGATGATGCTAGCCTTGCATTGACAACTGCAATTCAAAATAAATAAATTTAAAAGCATTTTTTTTGAAAATTGTAGTAGACAGGCGGAAAGTTTGAGGCAGCTCGGTGCTCAGGCTTCAAGATGGCCCTAAGCCATTAGGGTTTGATTATTCTTCCCTGTATTGCTCACTTGCGTTGATTGCCTGCATTTATGTTCACATGTTTGTGTTTTGCACATTCGGTCTGGTGACCGCTAGTTGATGTGTCTTTAATTCGTAAGTGTTAATTGCAATAAAAGAAGATACTAGTTTAAATGGAGTTCGATGTCCTAGTTGAGGGCAATCCGCCCAATATTTCCCTTAGGAATTCTGGTTATCATAAGCCAGATGCTTCTACCGTTGTTATTTTGAAGCAAACCTTCAAGGAAATCGTCATCGGTGCTGGTGCGACAGTTATCCCACCCTCTGCCAAATTCATTATATGTTGCGATGGTGGGTCCAATGAGGGCTTTGAAGAAGAAGGACAAACAAGTAAGGATTCCTTGTTTGTGCCTAAGAAAATTTTCCTTTCACCTAATGCAGATATGGCTTCCACAATTTCTAGTGAGGAAATTAGATTAAGAAGACTACAATATTTTTTGTAGCCCTAGATATTAGTAAACTACCTGCTAGAAAATATTTAGATGATTGGTTTCAAAACGTATGGACCAAGAAACTGGGAATTCAAATTGCGTTTTGTAGAATGCTCCAGAAAGGTTTATTCTTAATATTCTTTAGAGAACAAAGCATACAAGAAAAAAGCCCTAAAAAAAGAATTTTGGAATATAGGGAAAATTGTGTTTAGAGCAATTCCTTGGACTTCGAATGTGATTAATGAAGAAATCTTGGCCCTTTCATAGCCAAGATGGATAAAATTGAAGGATGTACCACCCCAATATTGGGCATTTTTGCCTCAATTGATCTCCCCGCTAGGAAAATTAATGAAATTTGAACAAAAAAAATGACAATTCTAAACATGGATGCTAGGGTTTTAGTAGCTTTGTCTTCGAGGTTTTATATCCTTGATGAGATTGTTATTGAGACAACAGAAAAATGGATTTCTTGTAAAATTGAAATCATGGGAGGGCTTGATGCAGGAGCATCCCTGGTTGTAAAGCAATCTTGTATCAACCAAAAACATTTCTTTTCTTGCATTTCATTCAGTAGCAATTTCGGCAGATCATTCCGCATTTCACTGCATTATCTTTTCTTAGCTCGCAGAGCAGGATATAGCATCTACACGAGGTCATCTACATCAAATCTAGATTTCAGATCATTTGCATTTGTCTACAAGAGGTTATTGCTCTTAGATTTCACTATTAATTCACCGTTAGAGCATTTGGGCCAACCCGGTTTAGAACTTGTCGTGTGGACCTATTCCGGAATGTGCGGAGCTTAATGGAGTATCATACATGCATTTTGGGCCCAAGGGGATCTTTCTTGGAGATCTGCAATACGTTTCGTCTTGCGAAGAATTATCTTTCATGTTTTGAGGCCAACCTTCACGTTTTATCATTCATCGGGTTTGTAAACCTTGCAGGTCGACACAGACCCTTGTTGGAGCTGGAGAATCATATTTAAGAGCATTTGTAATTCATTAGAAGTCAGTTTAGTTAAGAGTTAGGATTTCATGATCCAAGTTTAGATATTTTCGATCTACCCCATTGTGGGATTGTAATAAGACCTTTGGCCAGTTGTAATGTTGAATGCCCTTGCGACAGGCCTGTGAGCCTTGGTTATTCACCAAGGAATATAATGCATGTAAGATTGCCAATTCAATAATATCTATCTTTGCAGAATATTTTTTGGTGTTATTTCTGTTGTGTTGAACTCTAAGTTGACGGTTGGACAATTCTTTTTGGACCTTCCATTTGTGACTACACCAAGTGGTATCAGAGCGAGTTTGCGAGTCTTGAAGGCATTCCTTGTGGTGAGCAGATCGCTGACCTGAGGTAGACTGCATGTGTTCTCAATCGAACGTCGATTGTGAGGAAGTTGAAACCCTTGTAGCTAGATCACCGAATTGAGATAGTTGCACCGGATTCAAGGGGAGAGATGTCGCCAAGGAGAGTGCCTGCTATGGAAAATGTCGTTGGAAGAATGGATGAGATGTTAGAGATGATGTGAGAAATGCGAGTCCAATTAGATGCTGTAGAAGAAGATAGAAGAAGAGGTCTAAACCCTAGAAAAGCAAATGAAAGTGATGATGAGTTAGATCATGCTGTGAATCAAATTGAAGAAGCCCTAGAAGAAGAAGAAGAATCAGATCAGATGAAGATGCTAAAAGCTATTTCGAAAATTGGTAAGCGACCTAGAATTGAAATTCAAAAGTACGCGGGAAATTTAAACTCTGAAGAGTTGATTGATTGGATCAATGATATGGAAGAATACTTTGAATATGAGGAAATTGAAGATCCAAAAAGAGTTAGATTTGCAAAAACAAAGTTGAAAGGTCATGCTGCTTTATGGTGGAAAGAAGTTCAATTGGATAGAAACAAAAGAGGGAAAGAGAAAATCATAAAATGGGATAGAATGGTGACTAAGTTGAAGAATCAATTCTTACCAGCCAATTATGAACTTGAATTGCTGAAGAGATTACAAAATTTGAGGCAAAAGGAAAGATCTGTGAAAGAGTATAATGAAGAATTCTACAAGATGATCATTAGGATTGGACATAGTGAAGCAAGCCAAGAAAAGGTTGTGAGGTACATCAATGGACTAAGATCAAACATTCAAGAAGAATTGAGTTTGGTGAAAATGACAATAGTTGAAGCATATCAGTTTGCGTTGAAGGTGGAGGAAAAGCTGAACAAGAAGTTTGAACAAAGGCAAAGAAGTGCAAGAGGAAGATTCCAGAGGAGTGGATCACAATCCGGAGACAGAAGACCCTATGCAGAGCACAACAAAGATGGAAAACCCTACTGCAATGAAGCAAAAAGACTGTAATTCATACCGTAGAGGAAGAGAAGACAAATTTCTACCATAATGACAGAGGAGGTCATAGTTCTCACCGCAATGAAGGATAATAGAGAGATGAAGGAAGATCTGAGAAAAGACCATTCAAAGGAACCTGTTTCAAGTGTGGAGGTGAAGGACATAGAGCATTTGAATGCCATCAAGGGAGCACCGACAAGAAAAATGAGCATATTGGAAGAACAACTTATGTGGAGGAAGAACTTGTTGAATCTCCTAATACAATTGAAAAACCAGAGAAAGGTGAATCATTGGTGACGAGGAGAGCATTGATACATGAGGAAGTGACTGAGGAACCACCACAAAGGAAGAGTTTGTTCAAAACAAGATGTAAGTTTGGAGGAAAGGTATGCAAAGTTATCATTGATAGTGGTAGTATTGGTAATCTAGTTTCAGAAGAGATGGTAACCAAGTTGAATTTGAAGAGATTAAAACATCCGAACCCCTATAGGATAGCATGGATTCAAGATGAGCATAAGATATTGGTGAATGAGCAATGTTTGGTGAAATTTCATATAGGATCATATAAGGATGAAGTGTTGTGTGATATTATGCCTTTGGATGCTTGTCATTTAGTGTTAGGAAGACCATGGCAATATGATAGGAAAGCTATTCATGATGGAAGAAGGAATACTTATACTGTGACTGCAAATTGCAAAAGAATTAAGTTGATACCTTTGGAGGAAGATGACAAAGTTGCAGCTTGTGGCACGGCCAGACTATGGTTGATGGAAGGAAGTTTTTGGATGGATTGAGGCATGAAAGTATGTGTTTTGCATTGATTCCAAAGAAGGGTAGTAGTTTGGAGACAGTAAAAGATGAAGATCCACGACAAATTAAAGTAGCAGAGATGTTGACAGAGTATGAAGACATCATATTAGAGAATGTACTAGATGGATTACTGCTAGTCCAGAGTATCGGTCATCATATAGATCTCATACTAGGAGCAAGTTTGCCAAACAAGGCAGCACATAGATTGACGTTGACAGAGAATGCAAAATTGAACCAACAGATATAAGAATTGTTGAAGAAAGGATTGATCAGAGAAAGCTTAAGCCCATGTGTGGTACTTGTTGTATTGGCACCAAAGAAAGATGGAGAGTGGGGAATGTGTATAGATTCTAGAGCAATCAATAGGATCACAAAGCTTAAGCCCATGTGTGGTACCTGTTGTATTGGCACTAAAGAAAGATGGAGAGTGGAGAATGTGTATAGATTCTAGAGCAATCAATAGGATCATTGTCAAGTATAGATTTCCATTGCCAAGGATGGATGACATTATGGACCGTTTGAGTGGAGCAAAGTATTTCACAAAGATTGATCTTAAGAGTGGATACCATCAGATCAAGATCAGAGAAGGAGATGAATGGAAGACTGCATTTAAGACTAATGAAGGATTGTATGAGTGGTTAGTAATGCCTTTTGGATTGACTAATGCACCTAGCACTTTCATGAGATTGATGAATGAGGTATTGAAGAAATTCTTGGGTAAGTTTGTTATTGTCTACTTGGATGATATTCTAATTTTTAGTAAGACTAGAGAAGAACGTTTGTGGCACATCAGACAAGTATTGTAGAGATTGAGAGAGGAGAAGTTGCTGATTAATGTCAAGAAGTGTAGCTTTATTAAGGAAGAATCGATATACTTGGGTTTTGTCATCTTTGCTGAAGGATTGAAGATGGACCCTGAAAAGGTTAGAGCTATTGTTGAGTGGCCTACACCAGTAAACATTGGGGAGGTAAGATCATTTCATGGATTAGCAAGTTTCTACTGGAAGTTTATCAGAAGTTTTAGTAGCATTTGCACACCAATGACAGAGACAATGAGAGGAGATAGGAAGGACTTAAGTGGACATCCGAAGCACAAAGGAGTTTTGAAATGTTGAAGCAAAAGGTGGCAGAGCAGCCAGTGTTAACATTACTTGATTTTGACAAAGTATTTCAAGTTCATTGTGATGCAAGTGGGAATGCAATAGGAGTAGTGTTAAGTCAAGAAGGAAGACCAATAGCCTATTTCAGTGAGAAGTTGAATGATGCCAGAAGATAATATTCAATTTATGATCAAGGATTCTATGCCATAGTTCAAGCCTTGAAGAAGTGGAGACATTACTTGTTGCCTAGGGAGTTTGTGTTGTATACTGACCATCAAGCTTTGCAGTATTTGAACAGTCAAGGGAAGTTGAATCAGAGACATACGAGATGGGTTGAGTTCTTGCAGAGTTATACATTTGTGTTGAAACATAGGAGTGGCAAGTCAAACAAAGTTGCAGATGCATTGAGTAGAAGAAGGAATTTGCTGACAGAAATGAGAATAGAAGTATTGGGTTTTGAGGAGCTAAAGCATATGTATGAGGATGATCCAGATTTTGCTGAAGCATGGAGAGCATGTAAAGAATTGGTAGTGGCAGAATAGAGCCAATGGTTGGATTATTTCATTCAAGAAGGTATGTTGTTCAAGGGAAATCAGTTCTGTATTTCGAGGAGTTCAATGAGGGAGAATATGATCAAGGAGAAGCATAGTGGAGGACTACCAGGACATTTTGGAGCGGACAAGATAGTAGCTTTGGTGAGTGAACACTACTTTTGGCTGTAGATATATAAGGATGTTAGGAAGTATGTTTAGAGTTGCAAAATTTGTCAAGTAGCAAAAGGGAGTAGTCAGAATACTGGATTGTATAAACCCTTGATAGTACCAGAGAGAACTTGGGAGGATTTGAGCATGGATTTCATATTGGGATTACCAAGAACATAGAGAGGTTATGATTTTATCATGGTAATAGTGGACAAATTTTCTAAAATGGCACATTTCATTCCTTGCAAGAAGACTAATGATACTGTGCATGTTGCTGATCTATTTTTCAAGGAGTTTGTGCGAATGCATGGATTACCTAAGAGTATAGTTTCAGACAGAGACACCAAGTTCATTGGGTACTTTTGGAGGACATTGTGGAACAAGATGAAGACAAATTTGAAGTTTAGTTCAGCATATCACTCACAAACAGATGGACAGACAGAGGTAGTAAACATAAGTTTGGGTAACTTGTTAAGATGTTTGGTTGGAGATAAAGAAGGAAATTGGGATATAGTTCTACTGCAAGCAGAATTTGCATTCAATAATTCAGTTAATCAGAGTACAGGGAAGGCACCATTTGAGATTGTGACAGGAATACATCTCAGAGGAGTTGCGGAGCTCAAAGACATTAGTATGGAGAATAAGAGGAGTGCAAAAGCAGAAGAATTTGCAGGATTCATGGAGACATTGCATAATTAAGTTCAGAAGCACTTGGAAGGCATGAACAGTAAATACAAGGATAAAGCTGATGAGAAAATGAGACATAAAGAGTTTGCTGTTGGAAATGAAGTTATGGTTTATCTAAAAAGGAAAGATTTCCAGTTGGAACATATAACAAGTTGAAGATGAGGAAGTTTGGACCGTGTAAGACTTTGAGGAAGTTTGATTCTAGAAATGCTTATGAAGTGGAGTTACCAGAGACACTTGGTATAACACCTAGTTTCAATGTTGCAGACATCTATGAGTACCATGAAGGACAAACAAGTAGTAGTGACACAAAAGCTGATTTGAAGGAGCAGTTACCACATCGACTACTGAAAGAGGAGCAAATTTTGGATACTAGAACTGGAAGCACTAGGAACAAGTAGTATAAAGAATATCTGGTAAAGTGGAAAGGAAGACCAGTGGAGGATTCATCATGTATTTCTTAGGCCGAGGCGAACCATTTCAATTTTCCTCTAAGCCCTAGAAAGTGAGGGACTCACGTTTCTTCCATCCGTGACTGCACCAACTGTGGGTTATGGGCCCACCACGCTTCCGTTTTAGTTTTCCTCAAAGCTTTGTAAAGTGAGGGACTCATTTCCAGGGACTCACTTTTCTTCCAAGATGCAGGAGCATCCTTGGTTGTAAAGCAATCCTGTATCAACCAAAAACATTTCTTTTCTTGTATTTCATTCAGTAGCAGTTTAAGTAGATCATTCCGCATTTCACCACATTATCTTTTCTTAGCTCGTGGAGCAGGGTATAGCATCTACACGAGGTCATCTACATCATATACAGATTTCAGATCATTTGCATTTGTCTACAAGAAGTTATCACTCTCAAAATTCAATGTTAATTCACAGTTAGAGCATTTGGGCCAACTCGGTCAGACCTATTTCGAAACACGCGAAGCCTAATCGAGTATCATACATGCATTTTGTGCCCGAGGGGATCTTTCTTGGAGATCCACAATATGTTTCGTCTTGTGAAGAATTATCTTTCATGTTTTGAGGCCAACCTTCACATTTTATCATTCATCGGGTTTGTAAACCTTTGAGGCTGACGTAGACCCTTGTTGGAGCTGGAGAATCATATTTAAGAGCATTTGTAATTCATTAGAAGTCAGTTCAGTTAGAAGTTAGGATTTCATGATCAGAGTTTGGATATTTTCGATCTAACCCATTGTGGGATTGTAATAAGGCCTTTGGCCAGTTGTCATGTTGAATGCCCTTGCGGCAGGCCTGTGAGCCCTGGTTATTCACCTGTAAGGCATATAATGCATGTAAGATTACCAATTCAATAAATATCTGTGTTTGCAGAATATTTTCTGGTGTTATTTCTGCTTTTTTGAACTCTAAGCTGCACAGTTGGACAGTTCTTTCTGGACCCTCCATTTGTGACTGCACTAGGGCTCAACGCATGTTTCCTATTTAGAAAAGAGGGACAAGATAGAAAAAACAGCCCCATAATTAAAAAAAGAATGGACACAGAGAAACAAAATCCTAACCCTAATGCACCAAACAATAAGCAAGAAAAAATAATGGTTCTGGGAATGACTGTGTTGACTCAAAACCAAGAACCACTGACTCTGTAAATAAGATTAATAACCTTGACTTTGGGAAGGATTGTTCTGTTACAGAACCAAGCAATTGGGGAAGTATAGAAAAGTCTTTTCAGAAAGATGCAACCATCTATGAAGAAGTTGCACCCCACAATGTAAATATATCCTTGGATGGACCTAACAGTCCAAAGGAAAAGGAGACCAATATTGTTAAAGAAAAGGTTGAAGAAATAACCAAAATTGTAATGCAAAAATGGAATTTGGGGGACTCTGAAACCTATGATAAAAAGGTGGAAAACAGTTTCCTTAAGGATCCAAAAAAATTGAACATAACAAATGCCCCTAGCTGCGTAGAGGGGCACCGAAAAAACGTTTAAGAACTTGTCATGGAAAAAATTAGACAAAATATTGCTTAGAATAACAAGAGCAAAACCTCTTCAAGTAGGAAAGAGGATCATAAAGTAAGTGACAGTGAGAAAATTAAATACAATGAAAAAAGAGACAAGGGAACTAATAAGCCTCCCAATGTTTCAAACTCCCTTACCCCCACTCCGTTTGGTAGAGGGAAGAATATTAAGGAGAAACTAAGCAATGAAAGCAGAGACAAGAACATCTCTAACGAATTGAGTAGATGCACCAATAACCAAACTGTTTTGCCTAGAGATGATTCAAGGCAAAGTGATGCTGCCCCGAGAATCAGCTATAGACAGAAAGTCTAAAACTGAGGTAGGAATCTGAGAAAGGAAGAATAAAATAAAGAGGAGAGATCCTAACTGTCAAGAGGTGAAAGGCAACCTTGATGTCCCCAACCTGTCTAACACCAATTCAGAACCAAAAGCCAAGGATGGTTGTGAATTAGTATCAGACAGAGATTCTATTGGCTACTCACCCCAATTTGATAAGCAAAGGGGCCCCAAAGGTGAGAGTAGTAAATAAGACTTTATAAATATTTCTTTTGATAATAAAGATCAGCCAGAAATAAGCACTATAGATAACCCCTCTACTGTATCTTCACAGAAAGATGAGCAAAAAGAAGACCCTATCTTGCCTGTTGGGTCAGATGGCCTAAAAAAGAAATTAAGAAGGGATAGGATCTCTAGAAAACGTGATAGGGGGCCCTACTCTAAGAGAAAAAATAAACAAAAAAATAAAGAGGATAACATTCCTAAATGCTTTGACAGCTTTAGGAATAATAAAGATGATACTCAAAGCATGGAAGATGAATCTTAACTGCTACAGCTAGAATGTCAGGGGTTTGGAATCCCTAGATAGGAAATATATTGTAAGAAGGTACCTAAATATGGAAAGAAAGATGCTATTATGCTTCTAGAGGTGAAATTGGTCAAATTCACACTAGAAGACAATCTGAGATTTATCTGGAGAGAAGCCTCACAATTCTCTACTAAGCATGAAAAAGGAAAAGGTGGAGCAGCCATTCTTCTTGCCCCTAAATGGGCTAACCTGGTATCTGAATTGGCTCCTCCCTGAGTAACAGAGTTGTTTGGATTATAATTGAAAAAGAAAATAGAAGGTTTGGTCTTTCTTCTTTGTATGCCTCTAATGATTACAAAGAGAGAATTGAGATGTGGAGATGGTTGAGTGAATTACCTAACATCCCCTAGATTATTGGGGGAGATTTTAACATGATTGAAAACAAAAAGGACAAATTTGGTGGAATAGAAATGGAATGGAAAGGTACTGAAAATTTTTTCTGGGAAAAAATGAAATCTAAACTTAATCTCTATGATCCTCTGGAAAACTTGAAGAAACCTAGCAAAACTCTTTGGTTTACTTGGTGTAATTCCCAAAGGGATAACAAAATGACAAGCTGTCGTCTGGATAGATTCTATGCAAATAAGGATTTTTTTTGAACACATTAAAGAATGGAAATAGAGTCAAAGTCTATCCATCCACCCTTTCTGATCACTACCCGATCAATGCTAGAATTCCAGTGGCTAGCTAAGTCCAAGATGAATCTAGGAAAAGAAAAAAGTTCTTCCTAAACACTAGATTGTTAAAGGATGTGGACTGTATCAATGCAGTCTGCACATTGAGGGAAATCAATAAATGGTTATTAAAAGACCTAAGTCTGGTTGACAAATGGAACAAAAATTCTAAGGCCTAGACCCTGCTCATCCAAACTATTGGAAAGAAAAAGTCTTTGGATGGCAGGAAATCTAAATCTATCCTCCATGAAAAAATGCTAAAAATTGACTGTAACTTACAGGAAGACCCAAATAGGGAAGACCTTATTGAAGGTTTGATTAACTGTAAAACTGCCTTAAGAAACCTGCAAGCAAAGAAAGTCCAAGGATTAAAGAAAAGAGCCAAACTGAATTGGCTCAACAATGGGGATAAAGGATCAAAGTATTTTTTCAATCTACTAAAATAAAAAACAAAAAAAGAAGAAATTGAATGTTTGCGGATAGAGGATAACTTGATCAACAACCAAAAGGATATACAAAATTAGTCCTTTAATTTTTTTCAAAAACTCTTCTCCTCGGAAGAGAATGCTTCTAGTGCCCATAATGCAAGGAATATATGTAAAAGTTTAATCCCTAAAATGGTCTTAGGCAGTGACGAGGAAATTCTTAAGAAGGAAATTACGAAAGAAGAAATGGAACATACCATTATGACATTTAGTGATGATAAATCGCCAGGCCTAGATGGTTTCCCCATTGAATTCTATAAAAAAAATTATTTCCTGAATAAGTGAAGACTTATGTTAGGTATATAAGGATGCGATGGTGAAAGGTTCACTAGGCATAGAGATAAACAAAGGAATAATTAGATTAATTCCTAAGGAAGGGGATAAAACCCTAATGAAGAATTGGAGTGCAATTATTCTTTTAAATGTGTCATATAAAATCCTAGCAAAGCTATTGGCCTTGAGATTGAGAGACATACTACGATCTTGTATTAGCTACACTCAAACTAGCTTTATTAAAGGAAGATATATTTTAGAAAACTTATTAACAATTTGGGAAACAATGGAATTGGTGAAAACATCCAACCAAAAAATTGGAATGCTTCTTCTAGACTTTGGAAAAGCGTATGATAGAATTGAATGGCAGTTCATCAAAATGGCATTAGAGTTATTTGGTTTTCCCCAAGAATTATGCTACTGAGTTAACATTCTTTTACAAGATACAAATGCCCATATAGAGGTAAATGGGATCTCGACCAATCAGATCTCTCTTTAGAGATCGATTAGACAAGGGTGCCCATTAGCCCCTGCCCTTTTTGTACTTGCCTCTGAAGTCATCTACTATCTGCTAAGAGATGACTCAGTCCTAAAGTTCAAGGTCCAAAGCTACCTAATGGCAGTGAGCTAATAAATATACATTTTGTTGATGATACTGCACTTTTTGTGGATTTAGAAGAAGAAAACATTAACCTCTTAATGAAAAAACTTGACATTTTTTGCGAGGCATTTGAAGCAAAGATCTCCAAAGAAAAATCAATAATGCTAAGCTGGAACTCTAGTTCCCTTGAATGGTTTAAAAAATTTGGAATTTAGTGGGAGGCACCGAACATGCAAGTAAGATACTTGGTGTAATGTCCCCAATTTTTTTAAGTCAGCATTGTAATTAAATAATTAATTCTCAAGTTGTCCAAAAAGATTAAAATTAAAAAGGGCAACTAAAATTAATTACTTAATGGTGCAAAAGTAACTTAAGATATTAAAAAATTTAATTGAATGAATTAAGTTACTTTTTGTTGGCTTCTCAAAAGAATTAATTGAAAAGTGAAAAGGAAAAAGATGAGAATTCAGGAAGACACAAGGAGTTACAAGAGGAGAAGAATAAAAGCTCTCGGGAGGCTTATTGCAGGTATGCTGGATTTGATTTTGGAGAATAGGTTCTTGGTTGGTTGAACAAGGTTCACCACATCCTTTTGGAGGACAAAAACCCTCTAAGAGAAGATCAGCTTTGGTGGTGAGATTATCCACCCTGGTTGATAATTGGCGAAATCACTCAGATTTCGCATTGGGCGTTAACGATTCAAGATTTCAAAATTCAGGAGGTATCGTTCCAAGTTGAATTTCTGAATTTGTATGAGAGGAGAGTTGTAGATTGGGCAATTCAAAGTTGTATCTGCAGTTGGACAAACAGTATTATTTTCAGATTGGTGAATGCTGATATACATGTAATATGTTTAACTTTGGGAACCGTTTTTACACTAGTGTTTGAAACTGAGTCAGCTATTATAATATAGCTGCTCCATTCCAAGAGTAATCGATTTGTGAAAACTATATCTGCCTGAAGTATAAGAAGAATTGATCATCTCATAAAAGAATTTAAATTCTGATATTCCATTATTTGACGTTCCTGATAAATTAAGTCACAAATTTATGTTGAGCATACAAGGCTTAATTCTGAAGTTTACAGAAAAGATGCATTAAGTATATAATAGTAAGGAATTGCGTGGATCTTGTGGAATTTGAGGAGTCAGTGTCTCTTTATTTTGAGTTGTAGTAATAAGAAGTAGTTGTGCTATTTAGGTGGCAGAATGATTTAAAATTGGGTATTCCTATCATTTGATTCTAGACTAAATCGTTGCCCAACTATAAGAGACTTCTTTCTAGGAGGCTAACACATCTTAATAAGGTGTCAGATTAATTGAGGAAATCGAAAAATTCAGAGGGCAATGAGTCGCAAAAAACTCTAATAGAATATTACTTTTAGGAGTGACGTTGATAATCCTGTGGCCATTAATATTCTCACCGAGCAAAGATTTGAATAGTTGTGGAGTTGTTCGCAAGTTCAAAGGACATCACATCTTAGTGAATACTCAGACCTGGCTCGACATGTATGGAAGCAGCGATTATTATTGAGATCCACAGTTTAAATTCTTCACGGGATTCTAGCTTTAGAATCCATATCGAATTAGCTTAAAGAAAGAGAAATTAATAGTAAAACGAAACAAGAAGCTTGGTTGAGTTGGAGTCTAACGTGGAGCTAGAAAATAAAGATTTGTAATGGTTACAAGGCTAAGGGAGACTTTAATTAATATTGCTACGTGGAGCTTTAATTAGGAGATTGCTACATCTTGAAAATGTGATGGGGTAAGTTAAGGCAGTAGAGTTTATAGTTGGGCCTTTCATAACAGCCGTAAAGAATGTTCATTGTAGCAATTTGTGGATTTATT